>OY856413.1:426461128-427697378 GCA_963693085.1 Alisma plantago-aquatica
CGTAACGGTGGTGGGAGCTTGGGTCCGCGCAGTGGAAGGTCTACCCCCGACTATCAGGGGCGCCGTGGCTAATGACCCAAAGACCCCTTTCCGACGGGAAGGGGACCAACGGACCTGGACGAAGATGACGGACTCCATCCTCAACGAGATGGAGGACTACCACCGCTTCTCAGCGATTGTGCAGATCCTTGGTAAGAAGAGCCATCCATCTCAACTTCGGGGGTGGATGATCCGAAACTGGAGGTCGAGAGGTGATCTGGAGGTTTTCACCCTGGACAGAGGCCTCTTCTTGGCTCGATTTGTGTCTGAGGATGATCGGAAAAAAGCAATGCAGAGAGGACACTGGTTTTTCGACGACCAGCTGGTCCTGGTCCGGAAATGGACTAGGGAGGTCGACACGAGAAGGGCGACATTCACCTCGGCCCCTGTCTAGGTTTCCCTTCCGGATGTGGGGCTCCATTGGACCCCTAGGGCCATTGCTGTGCTCGCTCACACTATTGGCGAACCGAGGGCCATCGACCAGAAGTCTGACGGGACGACAATGGGTTGTGCTCACTTCTGCGTGGATATCTCAGCTGTTTCCACCCCACCATCTGTGGTCATGGTGGAACTACCCAATGGTGAAGAGTGGGAGGTCAGAGTGAAGTACGAAGTGTTGCCGGACCGTTGTGCTGACTGCCTTGTTTTTGGGCATACTTCTAGACAATGCCCTGGGGAGCGGCGTGCTGTCAATCCCTCCCCACCCATTGTTCTGGAGCCACCCAAAGGCCGGAGAAGACAGGACAAATTGAGGCCACCTACCCAACAGAGGAAAGGAAAGGAGAAGGCTCAGTCTAGTTCTGTTGCTCGGGTTCAAACATATACTCCCTCTGTGGTCCTCCTGGAGGAGGGGGAGGTGGTTGTTATGCCTGAGACAGTTACCGTAATAGCTGAGACTGTGTCTACTGATGACCCCGATGCTGGTCTGTTGTTGGCAGGAGATGCACGAGTGGAGACCACTGAGGAACCCACTGGAGGTGACAACAGGCTTGGGCATGAAGCCCCTTCTGCTCCGAGGACACCCGTTGCTAATACAGTAGATGGCAAGAAAGACTGCAACCCCTTTGCTGCTCTAGAGGAGATGGGAGAAGATGAGGTCACAGAACCAGGACACTCCAGGAGTCGAAGTCCTAGATGCACCCACAGCACGAACAAGAAGAAGAAGAACAACCAGGGCGGCTCCGTCGAAGGGAGCAGCTCAAAAAAGAAGTAAGTATGTCGATCCTCGCATGGAATGTGCGGGGGGGGGGGCTCGCTAGCTAAGAAGCAAAGAAAGCTACGAGTGATTTTGAATGAAGAGAAACCTACCCTTGTTTTTGTTTTTGAAACAAGGATTTGAAGGACAGTGGAGGAAAGAGTTGGCACCTTGTTTCCTCATGGGTGGTCGGCCATGTCCAATATACAGAATAGAGATGGAGTCGCATTGTAGTGGGATGGAATCCGAAGATTTGGGACATTGACCCTATAGAAGTTAATGACCAGATCTTCACAGCTAGCTGCTGCAATAGAGGAGGAATGTCTTTCATCACCTCTGGGATTTATGGTGAAAATCTTGAGCGTGATAGGGTGAGGTTGTGGGAAAGCATAAAGAATACTAGCCAGAACGAGGTGCCTTGGTTGGTTTGGGGTGATTTCAACAACATCAGAAAAGCAAAAGAAAAGCATGGTGGCTTACCGGTCCCTGACTGTATCATGGAAGTGTTCAATAATACCATGGATGCAGCAGGCCTTATGGAGCTAAGCTCTATTGGCAGAGGAGTCTCCTGGTCGAATAAGTAGGGGAGAGGTAGAAGAATATCAAGTACACTGGATAGGGGTCTGGTGAACGAAGCTTGGCTCAAAGTGTGGCCCAACGCAGTTATTAAACATGGGGATGACCCCCTTAGTGATCACAGCTGGATGATGATGGACCTCACGCCCAAACCTGAAGTGATCAGACCTTTTAGATTCTGTAATTGGTGGTGTGATTGGGTGGGTTTCAAGAAGATTGCTCAGGAAGCGTGGGACTTTGACGTGGTTGGTAACCCTTTGTTTGTTGTAACTAAGAAAATCCAAAATGCTAAGAAGGTGATTCGTAAGTGGTCTAAAGAGGTGGTAAACTTGAAGAACACGATCATCACTGCTACGAAGCAGTATGATGACGTTGCTACCAAAGAAAGAGCACAACCAGAGGATGACAACATTCACAAAGACTGGATGAAAGCTGAAGAGAGACTGACAAGAGTGCTGAAAGCTGAAGAGGTTTTTATGTGGCAGAGGAGCAGAATGAAATGTCTTACTGATGGTGATCTTAATACACGCCTTTACCACACAGCAGTTCGCAAAAAAGAAATGAAAGAAATTGTACACCAACTCATTCATGAAGAAGGGCGAGTTGCTGAAGGAAGGAATGAGTTGAAGAATATGACAATTAGTTATTTCGAAGGGCTGTATAACAACCACATTAATAGCAACAGGAACATCGATGGTGCCATATACCCAACGCATAGAGTTAATGTTGTCATGAATGAAGACTTGTGTAGGGAGGTGGACGAAGATGAAGTTAAAGAAATAGTGTTTTCTATCAGCCCGACCAAGGCACCCGGGCCTGATGGCTTTAACAACAAGTTTTTCCAATTTATGTGGACTCATATAAGGCATGATATAACAAAAGCGATTGTCTGGCTGATGAAAGGTGGTAATACGGTCAGGGCTACAAACCACACATTTATTAAGCTGATACCAAAGATTAAAGATGCAAGAACGATGAACGATTATAGACCTATTTCCTGCTGCTCAACTATGTACAAGATCTGGGCCAAGATACTTGCGCGTCGTCTAAAGAAGTGGCTGCCCGACCTGATATTTGAAGAACAATGCGCTTTTGTTAAGGGGCGCAAGATTGCTGACTGTGCCCTCCTGGCGACGGAGTTTATGACAGGTTTCAACATAAGAAGATCTAATTCCAAGGCGTGTATCAAGATTGACCTTACCAAGGCGTATGACCACATTTGTTTGGATGTGTTGTGGGGCATAATGGATGCGATGGGCTTCTCGAGTAGGTGGGTTAATCTCATAAAGCAGTGTGTGACTACGAATTCATTTTCTATCCTGCTCAATGGTGCCCCTGAAGGTATGTTCAGGGCCACGAATGGCCTTAGACAGGGGGATCCTTTGTCCCCCCTCCTTTTCACCTTAGTGATGGAGGGGCTGACCACGATGATTAAAGATGCGGTGATGAGGAACAAAATTAGATCTTTCAAGATCAAAGGCACAAGAGTTCTCAAACATATAATCTTCACGGATGACGTGTTGCTCTTCTCCATGGGTCACACGAAGAGATCGAAGGAGTACAAGAAGTTGCTTGAGCGATTTGGTAAGGCTACTGGTCTTTACATCAGTACCATAAAATCACGCATATACCTTTCCAAATCTTGCGACAGCAGATGTGGAAGATTCAAAGCGGCAGTCGGACTACACAAAGGCAAGCT
Organism: Alisma plantago-aquatica; assembly: GCA_963693085.1. Taxonomy (NCBI): domain Eukaryota; kingdom Viridiplantae; phylum Streptophyta; class Magnoliopsida; order Alismatales; family Alismataceae; genus Alisma; species Alisma plantago-aquatica. The sequence continues at coordinate 426,464,638 of OY856413.1, forward strand.
ACCTACCAAATACCTTGGGATACCGATATCAGGTGGTAGAGGTTATTCCGCAGATTTTATGTTTTGCATTGACAGAATCAAGCATAAAATTGTAGGGTGGACGGGGATTCATATATCGATGGCAGGGAGACTGTTGCTCATATGCACTGTCATCCAGATGATGATCAGGTACTGGAGTGAGCTATGTATCATTCCCAATCCGACCTCGGACAACATTATGAGACTGATTGCCAATTTCATATGGGGTGGCAAGCACCATGGCATAGGGTGGGGGACTATAGCCAGAAGCTACAACCATGGAGGCTTGAATGTCAGCAAGGTGGAAGACATCATTAAATCTGCTAACTTTCGTAGACTGGACATATTTCTAACTGATGGAAAAAGTGTTTGGGTGAAGTGGATGAGACAGAGATATGGGTCTATCCTCCAACCCTGTTCTTTGTCCTCTAGAATTTGGGATGCTTTGTGCAACTCGTGGCGGTAGGTTGGCCACCTGTATAGTGTGGACTCAGATGGTCTCTAACTACTCTCCAGTCAGTTGAAACTGTGGATCCACATTGACACAGGTCCCCTGTCCTTTGGGCTAATATTTTGTGGGGCAAAGGCTTTGTACCTAAATGGAGCACAACCTGCTATAGAATCCTTCTTGGCAGGTTACCCACTAAAGATTGCATGAGGAGATGGGGTCTAAATGTCCAACCGGTCTGCTGCTTTTGCAAAGAAGATGAAAACCACAACCATCTTTTCCACGATTGCAGCAAAGCGAGACATATTTGGGCGTTGATTTGGCTCAAGAACAGCTGGGGTTTGCACACATCAAGCAGCCTACATGAGACTATGATGCAGATCATAGCAAGAAGCTCAAATCAGTATGAGTTAGCTTTCAGTGGTCTTTGCTTCACAAATGCTTGCCTTAACATTTGGAAGATCAGGAACATGCTAATTCATAAAAGAATAGAGAACCAAGACGTGTTTCACGAGGTGGAACATGATCTGACTGCTGTGATGAAGGCTAAGAAGAGCCTCTCCAGAGGGCTAAGCCCTTTAGCTAGTGTATACTGGGGTTTTTTGTATAGATAACCCGTGTATATTTTTGTTATGACTAGCTCTTGTATAGTATAGCCTTGCTATACCCCTTTTTGGCAATATATTTACCCATTTCCAAAAAAAAGGGGACCAACCCAAATATGAAATGGGTACCCAAGATAACTCCAGATCCCAAAGTTTGAGTTTGGCACTGACATCTTCCTTTCTTGTAGGTAAAAGGCAATTGGATCGTTAATAGTGGTTGCTCTAAACACTTGATGGGTGAGATAAGCCATTTCAACAAGTTCACAAAGAAGAAAGGAGGATCAATGACTTTCACGGACAACAACAAAGGTAAATTTATAGGTGAGGGTGATGTAGGTGATTCACTATGCATCAAGAATGTTCTTCTTGTGGATGGCCTACATCATAATCCAAAGAGTGTTAGTCAAATATGTAAATATGGTTATCTTGCTTTAGTTACCTCACTAAAATGCTTTCTTCTATATTCCCTCTCTTACAATGTTATATATAACGGAACTAGGAGTGGAAACCTTTATGGTATCGTTTTTTATTCTCTTAAGCCTATTCTTGATAGATGCCTTATATTTGATAAACATGATATATATTTATGGCGTCGTAGGATTGGTCATGTAAATATGCATCAATTGAAGAAGTTGAGAAAAAAAAAGAATTGGTCAAAGGACTCACTAGTACAGAACTGACCTTTAGTGTCAGTTATTTAAGGCCTTTGGCATCGGTTTCAAAGCGACACCCAAGTGGGGGCCGCTAAAAGTCAAAACCTTCAATGTCAATTTTAATACCGACGCCATAACCCTTCCCGCCACCAAAAACACACCAGTAAGGGCACTATACATGTCGGTTATTTAATAAAACTAACACTATATCTAGGTCAAAGACGTCAGCGTTTCACAAAAACCGACGTCATAACCCTTCCCGCCACCAATAAAACGCGCCAGTAAGGGCACCATCAGCGTCGGTTTGTATATATAACTGACACTATATCCAGATAAAGACGTCAATTTTATACTAATAACCGACGCCATATAGACATCAATTTTTTCCTAATAACTAACGTTGTATGTCTTTGTTGTCAGTTTTATACTAATAACTGACGCCTATGTTCTGATTTTTTTTTCTTATCAGTTTGCAAGCCTACTGTATGGCTGGTCAGCAGGATGTAGAACTTGCAGTTCAGTTTTAAACTGCAGGTTTATAACATCCATTGATATCAGCCAACAACAGGCCACAAACCTGCAAAATTAACAAGGACATACAACAATTTATGATCATGTGATTCACACACATGTATAAGCACATTTAATTCATATTACTTTTCATCACACACATGTAGAAACCAGTAGTTCCATTTCAAATTTCCTCCATTTTCAGACACATTTAGCAACCTACAGTTCCATTCATTTCATCTCTTTTCACATTCAGACACATGTAGAAACATTCATATATTGATCATCTTCACATTCACACATATGACAATTCAAAAAAATTCATTCACATGTCATCAAAAACAAAAATAATTAGGAACACAAAGTTTAGAAATATCATTCTTTATTATTATCGTCATTAGTATCCCAATCATAATAAAAAATTCTCACTACTTGTAAGGCCTTTGCCCATTGTTCTCTTACATCATCTAATTCTTCCATCGTATAGGGAGTATGTACATCTAATAACTTTTCACCTGTAGTGAAGTCACTGGTTTTAAACACCTACAAAGAGAATGACGTATATATATAATTAATAATATATAATAAGATTGATATATTTCATATTATCTAATATGACTATATAATACATGATATATTTCATATATCTAATATGACTATATATAATACATGTTGTATGGTATCGATTTCCATTGTAGCATGTTTGATAATTAGGTCCATATATCGCATCACATAGTATGCACATGCCCAACCGTTATCTTTTTTAGCACACTATAAATTGAAACATACAAAATGTTCAAAAATACAAACAAGCACAGTTCTCATAAATAATATATACATTAGAGTCAGGAAATTACTTTCACATTCTCTCAATTTAGTAACTGTTTCTTTTTCTTAGAGATGTTGGAGATGTTTCCTCTAGCTTTTTTGAACTCTCTTAAAGCCCTACATGTTAATGTAACACATTAAATTGCATAATTAAATAGTAAAGTAATAACAGATGTTAACAGATATAAAAATATGAAATATTTCTCACGTGAATAATGGACTTTTCATTGGGTGTCCATATTATGTGTCCAATTCCTTCCCCGCATGATCTAGATAATAACTAGTGAACGTCTTGGGGATAATAACCAGTAACTCCCACTACCTACCACTAGAGCTAAGAAAGTTAAAAAATTAATAACTCAAAATCCACAATAATTTTCTTATGTCCAAATTATAAGCAAAGTAAACTTACTCAACATTGAATGGAGCTATTATCACCGTCTTCTTTTTTTTACCAAAATATTTAAAAGTAGTAGAGCAGTATGAGGTAACTGATGAAGGGTCTTTATCTACAAGACTGATCAAAGATGGAACTAGAAATCCCACATGGGAAAATGAAAAATTTTGACAGATCGTGTGTAAGTGGCTGCAAAACATGTATTATGTATGCATTAATATATAAGAAACCAGATCACCGTATATAAAACAAGGTATATGGATGTATAAAAAAGATCTCACCATATCCATAGGTCTATCATAGATGTATTCAACCAATCATAACGAAACAACTCCAAAATATCTTGTATAAATAGATTGTTATCGTATGATTCACCTGCACCATCCTCCAGAATAGAAACATTTATAGTATAATTTGGGTTATGTTCGTCTATCCATACTGCCATACCCCTACAATTAGGACCTAACAAGGTGTATAGGTCCCTTGGAAGCCAACTAGGTACTTCAGGAGGTGGAGGTGGAGGCCGAGATGTAGTGGGTGTCTTCCTTTTGACATGTATATATAATTTCAGATCAACTAGGTACTCATATATAATTTTAAAACTTACATTGTGAGGCGGCGCATTGATATCCTCACCCTCACAGTAATCATCATCACGGTCATCATGCTCATTCTCAGCCATCTGAAAGTGTCATTAAAAAATCAAACATTTAGCATTTAACATAACTAGAAGATAATAAAACATTGTAAAGTTCACATTCAGAAAAATAAAACATATAAAAAAATATAAACAGGCATGCCTCTAATATTGCGATCTTTTATCAATTAACAATCCTTCATTGTGATCTTCACGCACATACAAGTCATCATTAGCTTCAATATTTGGTGGTATTGGCAACCCAACTGAGAATGGACTGGAGTCATCATACTTATCATAATACTCTTCTTCATCTATAGGATCTTCAATGAACTATCTTTTACCATGAAGAACAACTGACCATTTATCATTAGAAGGATCATTGATATAAAATATGTGTTTCGCTTGTGATGCCAATATGAATGGTTCACACTTCTCGCCAATCTTTTCAAACTTCACTAATGTTAAACCCAATTCATCCACTATAACTCCTTTGGTGTTATCAACCCAATTACATTTAAAGAGTGGAATTATGAAATCTACATAGTCAAACTCCCATATGTCTTCAATGACACTGTAATATGACATTTTAGATTCACGTGGACTCTTATCCTTTGCACTTGCAAAAAATAATGAAGACTCTTGAGGGTGACTCCACTATTTTAGACGATACTCTTATCATCTTGACGCTTTGTGTAATATGAGAATCCATTCATGTCAAACCCTTCATAAGACATAACATTCAATTTTGGTTTAAAGGTGAGGCATTTGATAGTTTCAATAAGATTATTTGGTGTTTGAGATAGTTGATATAAGACTTTATCTTCAAACCACTTAATAAATGTATTGTTATGCTCTCTAGCAAGCCACATTGAATTGGCTCAAGGATATTGTCTCTTGATGAAATTGGTATGTTCCTCGATATAAACACTCACTTCGTCAATGTTGTGTAAAATATACAAGTGAATTTGTTCCAACTGCTCACAACTGATTACTTACATCCATGATCCCAAAATTCCTTTGTCGGAATACTCCTTAATATTCTTGTCATTAACAGAAGTGTCATTAGCACTCAGAAAGTAATTGCAAAAATCCATAACCTCTCTCGCCACATAACCCTCAATAATACTCCCTTCAAGCCAATAATGGTTTCAAACATCACCTTTTAAAATGCATGTATCGTTCAAAGGGATACATCCAATGCAAGACAACTGGTCCCAACATTTTCACTTCCCTAGTCAAGTGGATAACAAGATGTACCATGATATCAAAGAATGAAGGAGGAAAATACATCTCAAGTTGACATAGGGTAACAACCACTTCTCTTTGCAATTTATCGAGAGTATCAGGGTCAATAACTTTGCTGCACAGACTGTTGAAAAAGAAATAAAGTCTGGTGATTGTAAACCTTACATGCTTCGGCAATATAGATCAAATTACCACAGGCAATATTTGTTGCATTAGAGTGTGACAATCATGAGATTTAAGACCTATCAACTTTATATCTTTCATTGATACCAATCTACGGATGTTGGATGAGTAACCCTTTGGCACCTTAACATTTACCAAGCATTTACAAAAAGCTTTCTTCTCCTTTCTAGACAACGTGTAACAAGCGGGAGGTAAGTATGTTCTCCAATCACTACTAACTACTTATGTTAATTTTATCCTTATTCCCATTTTACGTAGTTCTGTTCTGGATTTTATCCCATCTTTAGTCTTACATGGTATATTCAATAGAGTACCAATGGCTCTATCACAAACATTTTTCTCAACGTGCATGACATCGCTACAATGCATGACTGCCAAAGAACTCCAATAAGGAAGATCCCAAAATATTGACTTCTTCTTGAATAAAGATTTGTCACTCTGTGTGGCCATGGTACATTGTGATCTCTTACCAAATTCATTGACAAAGTCTTTTACTCTTTCATAAACAACCTCCCCTAGTATAGGTTTAGGTGCACTCTGTTCCTCATTCTGTCCATTCAATGCTTTGTGCAACCTACGATACAGATGGAATTTTGGAAGAAACCTTTGTTTTAGTCGTATTGAATCAATGTTCTCTTCACATATAGGACATGCTTTAGATCCTTTGACACTATATCCAGACAAATTCCCATATGCTAGAAAGTCATTAACAATGCAAAACAACATAGCGTGCAAATGAAATGTCTCTCTTCATGAAGCATCATAGGTCATCACACCTTCACCCCAGAGTTTCTTTAAGTCATCAATCAGAGGTTTAAGATAAACGTCGATATCATTTCCAGGTTGTTTAGGGCCCGATATCAATAATGACAACATAACACACTTATTTTTCATACACAACCAGGGAGGAAGATTGTATATAACAAACATAACTGGCCAAGTGCTATGTTGGTTGCTCAATGTCCTGTATAGATTCATCCCATCTGTACAAAGCCCAAGTCTTAGATTCCTGACTTCTTAACCAAATTTAGGGTACAATAAATCAATCTTCTTCTACTATGGGGAATCAGACGGATGTCTTAGGATCCCATCATTATTTTTCTTAACATATGCATGCCACCTCAAATTCTTCGCATCTATCGGATTGGCAAACAAGCGTTGAAACTATGATATTATAGGTAGATACCACATCACCTTGGCAGGAGAACCAGTTTTAGATTCCCCCGAAGTCATCAATTTATACCTTGACACACCACATTTTGGACAATCTTTCGGGCATGCATGTATCTTCTTGGCCTCCATTCCCATTGGGCACAACAATTTCTTTAACTGGTATGTTGAGATTGGCAGCTCGTTTCCTTCAGCAAGAATTTCTTTCAACAAGGACAATAATGATGTGAAGCTTTTGTCGCTCCATCTATTGTTAGTTTTCAGCTTATACAATATCAACACAGTGCTAAGCTTCATAACCTTAGTACAACCTGTGTATAATGGTATCTTAGCATCACACACAATGTTTCCAAACGTGGGAGGTGGATCAATGTGCTCTACCCCACAACTATCCAACATCACATCAATGATGTCTACTGGAACTGGTTCATTCACATCTACATCATCAGAGGCAATTTCTTCTTCCACACAAGCACTACTATCGACATCCACTGATTTCAGGTTTGAAATCTCTCCATGCCAGTGCCATTCTATATAGCCTTGTACAATCCTGTTTCACATGACATGATTTTTGATTTCGTCACTAGTGCTGACTTTCAAGTTGTTACCACAATGCCTACATGGATAGTAAAACCTATCTCCAGGTTGTTTCCTATGTTCCTCAGCAAATCTAATAAACTAATCAAGACCAAAAATAAACTCTGGGGTGCAGTGATTTGGAATGGACATCCATGATCTATCCATTCTATGATCAAATAGAAAACAAGTATATATTAGGGTTTAGGGTTAAAAGATTAGGGTCTAGGGTTAAAATATTAGGGTTTATGGTTAAAAGTTTAGGGTTTAAGGTCTTATATATAATAAATGTGTACGACCTATCCCATTCTTGAACACCTAATCTCACTAGTAAGTGTATAATGTGTATTGGGCTTTTAAGAAAATTTCGGTAGCATTTCCCCACTGTTCTCCAAGTACATATGTACTTAGAGAACAAATGGGGAAATGCTACCAAAATTTTCTTGAAAACTCTATACACATTATACACTTACATCCTAAGTGAGATTAAGTGTTCAAGAATAGTCCCAAACCGGGGACTATCCAAGATTTACTCCTAATGAGTAAATCTTGGACGGGTTTCTAGGCCAACAAAATACATGTATATATGTTGTCATTATTATATATATGATCATAGTTTCATCATTCATATCCTAGGTTTTATGTGTCATTAAAACATCAAGATACTGATTGGATATCATTACACAGTAGGGGTGGTCATTAGGGCAAGACTTTTAAGAGACTAGAGCTTCATATATCAACATACATACTAGGTCATATTTCAAGTCAAGATTTAGGCATTTAATCACCTTAGGGCACATACATGATTCACAAGGTATTTGGGTGCATAAAGAATAATATATGTTATTGATTTAGGAGTTCACATAATCATTTTAGAAATAGAAGACCCACATGTGAGTTAAGTTTGAGATTCAACATCAATTTATCTTTAACACGCATGTTTCAAGGTTCAAAGAACATAATCAAATAAAATTAGGATGCTAGAATGATCAAGTTTGTATCTTAATTCAACATGCATCAAAATTTACTAAATTAGGTCAAGCATGAGGATTAGAAGCACAAATATATGCAAGCACAAGATTTGAATCATAATGAATTCTAATGGCACATTGGGAGAGTGAGATTATACCTCACTTGAAGGATGAAGAACAAATATATGTAAGTCAACAACGCAAATGGATGACACAACAACTCAATGCAGCCCAAGAGTACAAGCACATCAACGCAATTCTATTATAATGAATTAATTAGGTGTCAATTAGCATCAAGTTTAGAGGAGTAGGAAGAATTTATAGAGAAGAAGAGTGGAGGAAGAAGAGAGGAGAAATATTGTAGGAAGATGAGTGGAGGAAGAAGAGGAGCAGGAACAAGAAGAGGTCATCTTCATCACTGTCAGCAATGGTGTAGGGTTCGACCACCTCCCTTGTTTTGGAACAAGCAGCGGAAGCCAGGAATAGAGTGGAGGAAGAAGAGGAGTAGGAAGAAGAAGAGTAGGAGGATGATCGAATAGGGAGAAGATTAGAAGAAAATGTGCCTGTCGACAACAAGTTCGTGGAGGAAGAAGAGGAGAAGCTCAGTCGACGGTGGCGGCGGAGGCAGTAGCACAGTCGGCGGCGGTGGCTAGAATCACCAGAGACCTAGGTACTCGAACAGTCGATGACGTAATGAAATAGAGAGTCTGGCTCATGTGGCCGCGCAGGTTCTATTAAGTAAAGTATCGATGTTGGATATTAATAAAAAATGACACCTATGTTCACCAAGCGTCGGTCACCACAAAAAACTGACACCTATGTTTAATTATAGTCATCGGTTTCAACTAGAAAAACTGACGTCTATCTACATATGCCGACAAAAAAATGTTCTTGAATTACTACCATAGTCGTCGGTTACTTGGTCAACAACCGACGCCAATAAGGGAATTTGGGGGTAAAAATTTCACGGGGATAGCGCACGAAAACACATCTATGTTAGTTATTGTAAGAAAACCGACGACCGAAATGGGGCCGATTTATGTCTCGCGAAAAACCTTTAGTCATCAGTTACTTGGTGTACAACTGTATGTGAAATTTTGGAGGTAATTTTTTTGTAATGGAAAAATTGGATTTGGCGGGTGATTTTAGATGTTGATTTCTTATTGCGCAACCGACACTAAATAAAAAGTGATACCCGTGTCTTATGAAAATCGGCCGGTCTTCACATATAGATGTCGGTTTGTGTTTTCAGCCGATGTTGTAGGTTTTAGGCGTCAGTTTTTGGAATACAACTGACGCATCAAAATGTGACATTATACGTCATTTCTGTAGTAGTGACTTCTTAAATTGTATTTTGAGAAGGATCAAGAACGTCAACCTTGTACAAAAGGAAAGCAAATCAAGTCCTCCTATAAATTCAAAGGAGTCCTTAGTACCTAAAGAGCTCTTGAAATTCTTCATATTGATCTATTTGGACCTATGAGAACTCAATCACTTCATGGTAGAAAGTATTGCCTCATGATTGTCAATGACTTTTCTCGCTTTACTTTGACCTTTTTCCTAGTTTCAAAAAGTTATACTCTCAATGTTTTCTCTACTTTTTGCAAACGGATTGAAAACAAAGTTTATTGTCGAATTGTCTCTATCCGTAGAGACCATGGAGGAGAAATTGAAATGACATGTTTTGAAGGTTTTGTGAGGAATCTAGGTATTCACACAACTTTTATTCCACTCATACACCTCAACAAAATGGGATTGTAGAGAGAAAGAATTGGTCGCTATAGGAAATGGCTAGGACTATGTTTCTAGAGTATGATACTCCAAATAAGTTTTATGATGAAGCTGTTAGCACCTCATGTTTTGTGGAAAATTGGGTTTTCACTCATCCTTCTTTATAGAAAACCCCCTATAAGTTATGGCATGGTAGAAAGTTGTCTATTAATTTCTTTCATGTTTACAGTTGTCCTCATTTTGTTTTGAACACCAATGATTCTCTCGACAATTTTTGTGTGAAATCTTATAAGGCTTTATTTCTTGTCTATAGCACTACTAGAAAAGCTTTTAGAGTATATCAAATTTAATTATCTAAAGTAGAAGAATCAATCAATGTTAAATTTGTTAAAACGATCCCCTCAATTTTCAAGAATGTTATAAATGATGATGTTGTAGATGTGGTGAAACCTATCTTAAAAGAGCTCAACATCACCAACAAAGGAAAAGAGGTGATCATAGAATAAGAAGAAAAGAAAGATTCAACAACCCGGTTTGCCAAATATCATCCAAAAGAGCTCATTATAGGTAATCCTTTTGAAAGAGTAAAGATGTGGTCTACATTCAACAAAGAACAAGATGACATCGCCTTCATCTCACAACTTGAGCCAAAGAATGTCAAAGAAGCTCTCAAGGATGATGAGTGGATCCTAGCTATGCAAGATGAGTTAGAGCAGTTCAACAAGAACAAAGTGTGGACCTTAGTGCTAAGACCAAATGATAGGAAGATCATTGGTACCAAATGGTTCTATCACAACAAGCTCGATTAAAGAGGCAAAGTGGTAACGAATAAAGCAAGGTTAGTCAATCAAGGCTACAATCAACAAGAAGGTATTGACTTTGATGAGACTTATGCTCATGTTTCTAGACTTGAATCAATTAGAATGTTACTTTCCTTTTCTATCTATAAGAATTTCTTGCTCTATCAAATAGATGTTAAAAGTGTGTTTCTAAATGGTAGAATTAAGGAGGAAGTATATGTTGCTCAAAATCCCAAATTTGAACATGACAAGCTCCCTAACCATGTTTATTTGTTGCAAAAAGATCTCTATGGACTCAAACAAGCCCCTAGAGTTTAGTATGAGAAACTAAAGAACTTTGTTCTAGACAACGTCTATATCATGGGCAACGTAGATTAAAATTTATTTCTTAAACACACTTCTAACAACTTATGGATCATTCAAATTTATGTTGATGACATCATTTTTGGAGGAACTAATATTGGTCTTTGTAAGGAGTTTAGTTTTATCATGCAGAGTGAGTTGGAGATGAGTGTGATGGGAGAGCTTACTTTCTTCCTTGGATTTCAAATCAAACAAATGAAGGAAGGAAACTTCATCAACCAACGCTTTGGGATGGAGAACACCAAGCCAATGGACACCCCCATGTCAAACACCGCCAAAATTGATAGAGATGAGGAAGGTGAAAAGGTAGATGAGAAGCTCTATAGAGGTATGATTGGTAGCTTATTATATTTCACTACCTCTAGACCTGATATCATGCTTAGTGTTGGCTTGTGTGCTAGATTTCAAACAAGCCCTAGGAAATCTCATCTTATAGCAGTTAATAGGATTTTGAGGTATCTAGCAAAAATCCAAAATTTTGGACTGTGGTATCCCAAGTCAAGGGACTTTACTCTTACTACTTATAGTGATGCAGATTATACAGGGTGGTTGATTGATAGAAAGTGCACAAGTTGCACTTTATTCCTCCTAGGATCATTCTTAGTTTCTTGGTTCTCTAAGAAACAAGGCCATGTGGCTTTATCAACTATTGAGGCTGAATACATTGCAGTTGGGAGTTGGTGTGCCCAAGTCCTACGGATGAAGAAAATGATTCAAGACTTTAATATTCATGATGATGCTTCTCCTATTGATTGTGATAATACTATTGTAATTAATCTTTCTTATAATCTTATATTGCATAGTAGAGCTAAACATATAGAGGTATGTCATAATTTCTTTCATGATCACATTGCCAAAAAGATATTTATATCACTTATGTGGACACAGATAACTAACTTGTGGACATTTTCACTAAACTTCTAGCTAGAGAGAAATTTACCCTTATTACATCAAAACTGCTTCTTACTACTCCTGTGGTTTTTGATATGCAATCTAGCCAGTTGTTCTAATACCGATATGTTCATGCTCAAAGTTTGGTCATGTTTTACTTGAAAGTGCTATATTTGCCATGTTTTTATGCCTTGTTTTTCTTTTTTTGGCTATTTTTCACAAACACATGTTTTAATGCAAAATAGTAGCCAATGATGAGTGGAATTTGCCTCAATATGTTCAAAATACATGATAGGCTAGAAAACTAAATTAATATAGCACTCTAGTGTCTTAGAATTAAATTTTATATCTTTTGGATAGGTAGACCGATCGGCTGAGTTTAACCTAGGAGACACTTGACAGATCACATGATGAGGACTAAACTAAAACTCAGTGTCAGCCAAGTTTCTCAAAACCTAAACTCGACCGACAACACTATTGGGTGGAAAATATATATGTTTTCGACCACCTTTTCTCCCTCTCAACTAGAGCAAGTCAACCGATAGAAATCCTTCCAATTCTTCCTCCAACCCTAGGGCTAACCCAACCTATCTTCTAACCTCCTTAGCCCTGGATCATCCCTCCTTGCCTCTCCCAACCTTGACCTAGGTGGTTAGGAGGCCTGCTACTTGCGTTTTTCTCTTCGTTGATGGTCATCTCCTCTCCATTTGACTTCCACGGCCTCCAACCAACAAAAACACACTGGACCAAATGGAGTTCCATCCTCCTCCATTGCTCCAAGGCACGTTTTTTTCTACAAAAACTCTTTCATCTCTTCCCAAACTATGTATAGGTACAAGGAACTTCTTCCTAGAACTCCTTCCCTATTTGGTGCCTTGTTTGAACCTCATTTTGCAACTAGTGAGGTGGCAAAAGAAGTTGTTGAGGTGTTCAAAGCACACTATCTTTATTTTTTATGTAGAGCATTTGTACTTCACTAATTCCATGTCTAGCAAAAAGGTAGTCTACAAATTTTATGACAATCTTATGTGAAACTACAATACCCTTGTTCCACCACGTAATACCCAAGTCATCTTGACTTCAATGATTGCCGATATCAAGATAACAATCTATAAGGATTAGTTGAATACCATTTCACTGGTACTGACTTTTCATCTTCATGGTTGTCTTCCTATCACCAATACCATGACCTTTTTGACCCCAAGAGTTTCTACAAAAGCTTTAACCTTGTGCTTACCCTTCTAGATATCCATAAATTTTTGAAGAAACCATATGTCCCATATAGGAAGAAATCCATCTTGCCTACCTCTTCCCTCGACATCAAGACACATATGATTGCATTAGTGGTCAACTGCATTGTCCATCTAAAGAGAAATCAAATGAACATTGTAGAGAATATTGTTGTGATCATGCATTGTCTATTGAATGATGTTGGAGTCAAGTGGCCTTGTCATATTCTTCATCATATGAATTTCTTTGACTCAGGGAAGAACATCACTGATACCCATCTCCCTTATCCTAACTTGGTATGTGGTGTGTTTGCTCACCATATTGAGAAATCACTTTTTACGAGCCTAGTTACAATGTGAGTAGAAAAAGGGTTTATATTAGTGAGACTAAAACCAAGAAATCCTTTCATCCTACCTCCTCTACCACACCTGGTTGTCCTCCTCCACCCAGGCCGCTCCACCACCACCTCGACATGGCCAAACCTATTTTTTGGTGTCAAATGAAGCCTTAATGGGATACATGACACATCAATAGGTGTATAACCTCTAGGTTCATAACCACATCCACCAGGACCTAGTTCATATCAGACATGAACTTATCCTGTAACCATCCCTATTCCACCTAATATCCCTACCCAATTTCTACCTATGCTTCTTATGCATATAGACAGTTCTACCCTGACCACCACCCTCCTGCTTCTGTTGTACCTCCTTCTTATGATGGTGGACATGCCCCTACTGCCTCTCTACTTCTTGCTCTTCTAGTTGGATCTACTGCCACTTTGCTTGCTAGTTTTGACAGGACATCTACACCTAGCTTTGAGCAAGCCAATGCTTTATCTTCCTATGAAATGTCTTGGCTGGAAAAACATGTCATGTGGCATGATACTTGCTCTTTTGGTCCTCTAGAGGATGAGGAGATGGCATATTAGGATGATGAGGCTGATGGTGATGATGGATCTTCTGATGGTGATCATGTTGAGGCTACACCTACTATCGTTGATGTGCCTTCAAATGGAGATGAGGACTAGATATCCTAGATGTTTAGTTCTTTAGTCTATAGGATGCTTATTTATCTCTTTTTGTAGACTATCATGTTCTGAACATTTGGGCACTATATCTGAGGCATACTATTTTCATATATTGTCATTTTTGCTGGCTTGTAATTTTCATATTGAGAGGATATATCTGGTGTTCTAATATAAATCTCATGTACTTAACTATTTATTCAGTTGCCTCTTATGAGTTCTGGGTATGTGCTTTAATATTTTGATTATGAATCTAGATTGCGTGTTCTCTCTATTTTTGTCTCAGTTTGGTGCTTGCTTGGTGGCTGTTTGTGTAGTTTGTGCCTATGGATAAGACCTATGTTTTTAGCACTTCTACCCCTCTACCTTTTTGATATGACAAAGGGGGATAAATGAGCTCAACCATATTGAATTATTGTTTTGTGATCCTTTTCTAGTCAATTATCTAAAATTTTATATGACATGTAAGAGGACCAAACAATATATATATATATATATATATATATCAGTGTGTGTGTGTGTGCTATGGTTGTTTGTGGAGAAACTAACAATGCAAGAAAAGTTAAGCATGAATTGAGGGGAGAAATTGTCATTGTTCATTCATGTATCCCCTTGCAATTCACAAGGTAAAGGTTTAACTTTCACATCCTTTTCAATATGTTGAGGAATGGTATGTCATTGTCAAAAAGGGGAAGAATGTTGACCGAGAGCTATACATTATCCATATTTTGATAATGACTTAACCATGCCATTCATATGTATCCAATATGTGTATTTTACATTGATTTTAGGTATTAGGTACATGAAAAGGATCAATTCAATCAAGCCCTATCTTGCTCTAGTTCAAGTTAAAAGCAATGCAAATGTACTTTCTTGGAAAACACCCTAAAACACTTAGGACTATTTTTGTAACCATTTGTATTGATGTTATGATTTCTAACTAAGATTCAAAAAGAAATCATGAGCACTTAATTCGAATGTTTAATCACTATAATGACATTATCCAAAATTCATCACAGAGTGCTTATTCGGTCAAGTTTCATCTAGGATAAACTCTAGAAACACCCTTGATGCATTTGAGAATATTTAGGTTCAACCAAGTGTACCTCAGGATAAACTCGACTGACACCTGCACTGGAAAAATAGATTGAAGCAATCGATAGAGTTCTATCTAGGATAAATAAGACCGATGCTTCAAATTTTCTTTGTCGCATTATTAAATCAATAAAGTTACCTTTATTGAAACTCGACTTACTGCAATGTACAAAATGTGCAAAAAAGGTGATTCTAGCCATTGGAGAGTTGCAAACACTAAAAATAGATCTGTTGCAACACCCCAAACAACTAGAATTCATTCCTAATTGCTTCTAGTGGCTAGTGGACATCCTCAACTATAAATAGGACCTCTTGGAGTTCATTCTGAGGTTGCTCCTTCATGCTATTCAAGCTCCTAGCTATAGTTGAGTGCATATTGTCCACTAGAGCCCCTTTTACTATCTTGCTTACAAATCCAAATGTTCATATGAGTGAGATAGGTTGTTTGTGATAGCTCTACTTCATTGTAGTCTTGTAAATCTCTCAAAGATTCCCTTTCCCAACCCCTTGCTTCAAGTGCAAAGTTGGTGAAAGCTTTTCTAAGTGAAGGAGAAGGTGCAAAGTTTCTCCAAGTTTAAGGAGAAGGTGAAGGTTGAAGATCCAAGTCAGTAGTGGGTAATTACTCAAGGCAGAAGGCTCATTGCAAGAGTGGGTAAGTCCTTGGTGAAGGCGGAAGACTCATTGTAAGAGTGGGTAAGTCCTTGGTGAGGCAGAAGACTCTTGATCTTGGATAGGTAAGTCCTTATTGTAGGTTATATCTCCCTTGTCCTCAAAGGGAAGGCTGGGTATCCTTGGCCCAAAAAAGGAAGGTCAAATTATATGTCTTATATTGGAATATAAGTATGCAATGGTTGAAAAATCCTATAGATTGAGCTCTCTAGGTAGTGGACTAACTCTCTCCTAGTTTGGGGATTGAAACCGATATACATAGCTTGTTCTTGTGCTTGATCGATCTCTCTCATCCTTGCTATGTGTGTTTAGATTGAAATTCAAATTCCTTATTTGCAATTCTACTTGATGAAGTAACTCGAAGGTCTATGGAATTTGGTGTGAGTGTTTTTATCTCGATTAACACCCCCTATAGAGCCCTTTCATCCAACAATAATCAACTCTTATAGTGAAGATGGTTATTGAGGTTCTTAGACCTAAAATCACTACACGCATCACATCTTGTTTGATGTACTTTAACATCATCCACCGTGACCTTGAATAAGGGTTACCATAAAGGTGTTGCTCGGGTACATTGTGACACATGGGGATGACTGTGAGTGATGTTGATAGGATTTTCCCCCTACTAGAGTTTGATATCCATGCCACTTGATAAGTGAGACTGAGAAAAGCAAGTACATGCACATGTGAATGAATATATGATATTGAGGTCAGTTTTCTCTAGTTCAAGGAACATGGACTGAACATTGAAAGGATGATGATTTCATGCCTCGAGTTCTTTTTTAATATTAGTGACAAAGGATTTAGACAATCACTATAACACCAATCACAGATTGGAGGTTGAAGTTGTTCTACAACTTTCAATATTACTTGAGTAGTAATGATGTGTTTCTAGACACTGCTCATTTCTTGTGATGTCATAAATCGGTAATGGATATTCCCTACCAATGTAACTTGAAACCTATAGGGTCACATGCATATGATACACTTGGAATAGGAGTTCATTCATGAATATGGTTGAAAATGTATTACTAAAGAGTTAGGTATTCAATTTAAACATCATTGGTTGATTATTGACTGACTAAACTGTGAGCTGACCGGTTCAAGTGTTGAACTGGTCATTTCATTGTGCCAGGTAAAATTCAACCAACTTTGGCAATTCTGGATAATGAACTGGCCGGTTAAAGGTATGAACCGATGGGCTCAGGTACATGAACCGATCGTCTCAACTTGTGAACCGAGCAGTTGGTGGATCAATTTGATTGATTCAAGGATTAGTGATGACATCATGTTGTGCGTTAAATTAGATAACAATTGCCAATATAATTGCAATTCAGAAAAATGATGAAACGATTGGTTCTAGGTTTGAACCGGTAGGCTCACATGCCAACCGATCAGTTCACTTGTGAACCAACCATTTGGTCACTCAAAAGATGTAGAAATTTATGAAATTCTAGTCTCTTCTACTTGCATTCAGACTAGGAATCCTGACCCTAACCCTCCTATATATAGTGGGGTACTAGGGGCTTCTAAGACACAACTCAATTACCTCTGACAATCGTTTGTCTTATTTATTTGTGGTATCCGAGAGAGCTCGAGAAAGTTCTACCCAATAAAGGGAGGGATAGCAAGGAAGGACAATTGTGGTAGAGCAAGTTGGTGCTAGTACACCAATGAGAGGAGACAACTCCTTCTTGTCAGTTCTACTAGAATGATAGGAGTCCCTGATTATCTATGTGGACTACCATAGAGGTGAGGAGTTTTTTCCTCTAGGAGGATAAGGTCAACTGTTGTTCATGGTGATCAACCAGGACTTCTGATGCCATCTAAGTACGACTTAAAGAAAGGCACGTACTGCAATGAGGGGATAGTCGTTCGACTTGCTCCAAGACCAGGTATGACCTCATAAACCATCATTGGCCATTACATAGTTGTTAATGCAGTCATCTTTTGTAGGGGAATATGGTAGATAATTTTTTTTCTGTTGCTTATATGTTTCCATATTTTCCTACAAGTTTTGTTCTCCCTATGAATTTATTAAGAAAAGTAAACCATAGTAGTGATATTAATTAGAAACACGATTAATCATGAAATGATTGTGCACTTATCTCCACTTGATTTATCTGCCCAGTCCAAGATATATGAAAATGATATATCACCATCATAATCTTCATCAATTTTTATTCATCTAATAACATATTTTTTAACATTTGATAACAATAGATATAGTTGTTTTATAATTATCATTCATTCACCGCTCTACAATACTATCATATTAGTAATGCATTCAATTTTTAGTCAATTTTGTTTAATGAAGTGTCCTTGACCATTAAAAAGATAAGATAAATTAATTGTAAGTTCTTAATACTATACAAAAACAAAATATTTCATATCGACACTACTTTACTTTATGCATAGATAAATATATACTACACAATTTTTAGTCCCCTTGTAATTAAACTCACAATAATTTATGTGGTTCTGATAAGGTGTAATATATATTGAATATAATGGTGGATGAAAAAGAGAGGATAATAATTACATATATCTTTTTCATATATTTATAATCATTTGCATTACTATTTCCTTCAGTCAATGTACAAAATTACTTCAATGAATACATTGTGTGGGAAATGAGACAGAGGCATACGATGAAAATAAACCATTCCATTGAAATAAAGCTACATCCTTGTTTACATGGTATCACTAACATTTGTTCCAAATGGTATTTAATTAGTTTATATGAATTATATCAAGATATGTTTTTGATCTTTTAATAGAAAACCTCTGAGGTCCTCCTCCACTCATGTTATTATGTGAGCAATGGAAGCCACTACCTCCAAAACTTTTTGATGATAAAAATGGGGACTAAATCCCATGTGGTGCCCACCCCTATACCCAAGATATCTCATATGTTGGCTCATGGGGTCAATAAGGAAGTGTATGCCTAGGATTTAGTGGGAATATTTGTTGGATCAAAGGGCTCTATAGCGGGTGAAAAGAGCTAATAAAATTCATGCAAAACTTGTTATACCTTAAAATTACTTCAACTAGAATAGTTGTAAATAGTGAATTTTATGGAAATTCAAACATAAAAAGAAAGGATGAGATATCTTCAAACAAGTACTAGAACAATCTATTTAGAGTGGCTCCAATCTCCAAACTAGGAGATTGTCAGTCCACTACCTAGAGAGGTCAATTTCTAGGATTTTGCAACCCATGTATACTTGTATTCCATTATATGAGACACAAGATGGCCTTCCTTTTCCGGGACAAGGATACCCAGCTTCCCTTTAAGGTCAAGGGAGACAACAACCTTACAACTAAGGACTTAGCTATCCAAGAGCTAGTCTTCTACCTCACCAAGGTCTTACCCTCTCTTACAAGCAGATGGATGCATTCACCAAGGATATCCCCACTTTGCACTGAGTCTTTAAACTGAAGAATTTACCCACTCAACTATTGGATCTTCCTCCTTGTCCTCCTCCTTCACTCGGAGAATATTTTTGCACCTTCTTCTATAGCTTGAAGAAGCATGTACCTTCTCCTTCACTTGGAGAAGATTTCTGTAACACCCTAATTTTCATATCACATGAGCGTAAGAATTTTTATATATATATTGGGTGTGTCACAATATACACAACTATAATAATAGAAAAGAACCAGTGTAGACTGTGTAAAAATGTATTCTCATAAAGAAACTCTATTACATCTTCATATAAAAAAGAAGCTTAATACCATGATACCACTTTATACAAATCTCATATCAAGTCTAAGATAGTGTAGATGGTGCCCCACCAACCAAACCTCTTAAATATGTAGGTGCATCCTCTTGTTATGGCTATCTCTAGAAGTTTTGTACCTGTGAAGATCTCGTTCCTTGTCATGCACAAAGGGAAACCTAGGTTAGAGTAAGTGGCATTGATTTCCTAATATGATCAACATAAATATAATATAACTGAAAGTTGAATTAATATCTGAAAGTCATTAACTGATACTTAATTAACGTGTCTTCTATTTATATCTTATATCTAATTTCTAAACACCATTATTTAATTAATCATCCTAAATTGGCGTATCTACGCCCTGAATTGGTACAAAAGTACGTCTAAATTGGCACTATGTGCCTCTGAATGATAGTGAGGTGTCTCTGAATTGGCATAACTACACCCTGCTTGGTACCAAAGTACCTATGAATTGCAGTGAACACTCCTTTGAATTGGAAACAAATGCCTCTGAATCATCTCGGGACTAACAAAATGAGGACTTATGATATAATGCCTTGTGTGAAGGTTTTGACTTAATTATCTTAAATCTAAACATACTAAATTCTGATCTGAACTTATCTTATACTGAAACTGCATACGGATATCTAAACATGTACTGAATTCTGAATCTAAATCTGAATCTAGTCTAGATATCTCAAAAAGTTTATCTTTAACTGATGCATTATAATCATTCTATTAGAAACTAAGATCTTATTGAACTGAATTCTTGATATGAATATCTACTCTTAAATTCTGAATGAAATCTAAATATGAACTTTGAATCTAAGTCTGAGTATGTATCTTGATTACTAAATAATTGAGATTGGATATGAGACTCGTACTAGGTATATGGATCTATGACTACTCACAATGAGTAATCTAAAGATAAAATTTGAAATCTATATTCTTGTTGTCTAAGTTAGTCTTAATCCAAAACTTATATTTAATAGATCACTTATTTAAATTCTGATATTAGATATATGACATATCTGTCTAAAGGCTTGAGAAATAAACTAGACTGAATAATAAATTCTAAGCATCTGAAAGTAGCTTAAATATCTAAAATCTATAATATGATATCATCACAACTAAGTTCATCTGAGCAAAGTATCATTAATAAAATCATTATTGGATATGAGATGCACATTAATAACTAAATGTCTGAAAGTAGCTTAATCTCTAATGTACTTTTCATATGGGTAGGTTGAATCAGAATAATAATGAAATTCAATGGACATGGCCCACTTACCTTATTTGAATACATCCTTAATGTTGTCTTGTTTCCTTGATTTATAACATATATACCTAGACATCAACAAAAATCTATAAGTCCTTTTGTATATTCCCTCTTTATATTATAAATTTTGAAACCCCGTCTCCTGAACCCCTTAAACCAAAGTAGGGTTTCTATTTAGACAAAACATAACTCTAATATAATTCATAACAAAACTCTTAGTGTTAAATGTATATCAAAATTTACATTACATAATCACTATAATCTTCATACTCATATAAGACAAAAATCATGTTATGCATTAATATAATCACATATATCATATATTGAGAATAAACCTTAGATATGATAAAATATACTAATCTCACTAAATCACTTCTGATATCGTAGGCAAATAGAATTAAAACCATTTTCCTTACCAAATAATTCATTAACCACATTTTGTCTCACAAATCTTAAGAAGTTACCGTATATAATGGCCACCTAGTTTAAAAAATCATATATTGATATAAATATACATGAAACTTCAAAAAACATTGGAAACAATAGGAATAATGCATATTAAAGTTTAGGTAGAAATCTCTGATCGATTTATCGTGAAATGTTGGGTGAAATACCCATAATGGCCTTATTAGGTTTTATATATAAATCTGGAGGAAAACTTCAAAAATAATGATCAGGCTTTATAATAATGTTTAACATATTAAGATATACTTTCTATAAAATCTTCATAAATTTCTAAAATCATTTGCTATTTTTAATGCTCAAAATATTAAAATAATGCAACTATTACTAATCAATTTGTAATAATAATAAAACATCTAAAACATTATATGAGTGTATTTATATAAGATACTAGTCATGATTATATTTCCATAGATACCTTGTAGCCCCAAAATGGACACCAGATACCCAAGATAGATTTTTCCAAAATTACCTTAGTTTTGCTTGATATCAATCGTTCATCCGAGATCTAAGGGTTTCCCAGTGGCACCTCTCCTTCATGTGCTCCTCTTTGGGTCGTAGATCTACCGACCCAATTAACAGAATGCAAAGCACCTCATTCACCCTTGTGAGCGTCGTCGTAGATATTATGTCAGGCGAGGACTCACACTGACAAAAGTTGATCGCGTCATCGATGAAAGGTTCAGATGGATTCACCATCTCCTCCTCTTCCTGGGTGGCATGATCTCCATGCCCAGGTTGCTTTCTTCTTTGTTTCCCCAATTCCCATCCTATAGCGCTTCCACACCTCTCGTCGCTTTTGTTCGCCCTTTTCCATCTTCTATTTTGCTTTTTTTGTGTCAAAAACCCCAGCATTGGGTCCGACCTCCACCAAGCATCTAGGATCTAGGGATTTTATACCCACATCTATTCCAATCTTGGGATAGAGCCTACTTCTCAAAGCCTCTATTTGACCTCTACAAAATAGGGGCATGTTCTCCAGTCTGAGCTGGGCTAGAGTCAGCCCCCCTTTAAAAAAATATTTTGTTGTTTGATAGAAATCCATGTCAAAGAAATATATATATATATATATATATATATATATATATATATTCCACCTCACAATCTTATTTGATCCCAAATTTTGGAATTGGCATTATATTTCCATTGTCTCCCATTGAGCAAGAGATCTGGTCAAAACTAGTCAGATAATGACTCTTAACTCACTTTTAAAGTAAATGTTAAATAATTACAAATTTAATTACCTAGAAAACTAGATAATACACAATTATATGAAATTTCTCCCATGACCTCATATTCTAGTTATCTATCTACTAAAAATATATTGAGTATTCATCATGAGCATAGTATATCAAACTCTAAATTTTATATCATGAGGACCCACATGTAAACCTTAATTGGCCCAATTAGGCTTGAATTGATTTATAGGGCACATGGTCCATTCCTTGATCTTCCAGAGGGTCCATAAACTTAATCATCTTCTTGATTACAAAAGTTAACATTTAAACTAACATAATTTCTCAATTGAATCTTTATTTGATACATTTGATCAATACTACATTTCTTACTTAATATGAAGACCTAAACTAGGTCTAGGTCTCAAATCATTAACTAGAGTCATCATATTCCCTTCAATATTACAAATTGATTATTACCTCATCTTATCAAATCAAATATCATATTCCCAAACTTCAAGTATAATACAAAATGGTCCCAATTGCATAAAAGACCTTTCTACATTCTTTTTCCCTAAATTCCAAATATCATGAAAATTGGATGGAACCTTTTAACCAATCCCATATTTATGTTATATGTAACTTGATCATGTGCTTTATAGGTTCTATAAGTTAGGGTGTGACAATACTACTCACCTTTTTTTTAATTTTGTCATCAAAATTCAGTTGAACTATAGGAGGCTACCCACCTTAGGGTTTTTCATACCTTACATAAACTAATTCTTGATGGCTGTCATAGAGTCTCACAGTCACCTTCAAAGTATGCCCTAGTAGATAACTAACTATATATAATAACTTTATCAAACTAGAATGTACAACCATCATGGAAATATTTAATAAAATTTTAAACATGTACAAATACTCTTTCTTTACTCTAAATTCTTTCTATTTACATATATTTCTCTAGAGACTTATATTTGGTATATGGGTCTCATGACCTGCACTAAGGTGATTGGATCACATAACTTACACCATAGGGCCGGAGTAATGTTTTTGAATAAGCATGTACTAAGGGCTTGGGCCTCATGTCTGTTGAGTAGACATGCACTATGGCCTAGGTCTAACTCCATAATCTCATTAAATTCATTAAGTCTGGTCTTATACGAATCTTAATGCATTCTAACATCATGGTCTTACAATGATCATAAATCTTAACCCATGGATCCTATCTCAGAAACATAATCATGAGCTAATGCATACAAATCTTGTAGTCTTATCATGTATTTAATTCCTAGATCTAATCATTCTAAGAGATCTTATTAACATATCTCTACTTGAGATCTTAGGTACATCAGGATATAGCCATCTAAGTACAAAAACGACTTGCATACCTTATCTTAATATCTTATAACATTGGATTACATAAATCATGAAAGTCTTCTATAAGAATCATGTAAATACATTGAGATCGATAAATGCTTATAATGAAATCAAAAAGCATAACTCTTAGTGGACTTACATTATAATTCATGATCATCTTAAGAAACAATAATACCATATCTTGACTTTAAAATCAAATCACCAACACCTTAATATTCACTAATTAATCTTAATTACAATACTCTAGTTGAGATCATAATATCAAGTAGATTATCGACATCTTGTAGAGGTGTATGAAACATGTAAACATGTCAAGTGTAACAATAACTGAATACTCATGGGCATGGACCACATACTTTGGTTTGTGAGATTCCGCACTAAAGTCATTCAGAATACCTCCTATTAGGTCAAAATGATGTTTCCTCATCCTCATGATTCTCTTAGCTAGATAAGCCCAATGTATTTGTAATCACTATCTTACAATATAACCATTAATATCCCTAGAAATATCCAAAGAAACATTGATCAATCATCTTCTTTTTTTTGGCTCCATCTTATATCAACATCAGGTAGGACTCTATATTATCACAATCTTAGACCAATGATCCATACTATCACATATCTTGTATTATCATATGATTACAACATCATGATGTATACCCTTATAGACTTGTAGTCACCTCTAGCAATCATCATACATTAAGTTTGAACTTGGTTCATAATGTTAATTCTATTATCCTCAAGTATTTTATTTAACAGTCATTATGATTAGACTTGTGACTGTAATCCCTCCTTGGGATGAAGGTCCTAAGGACATCAAGATTTCTCTAATTCTTATAAGGTGTAGTAGGAATAAGGCCTCATCTCCCTTCAATCATCACTTTAAAGTCAAGCCACTCATCTACTTCAAAACACCTTACTTTGGTAGGCACTCTAGGGTTCAAATAGGTACGCAATTAGGTTTAGGTGACCATCTACCTCAAAATTTTTGTGTCAACATTTCTTTTTGCCACCTCCAGATGCACGCCAGTCGGTCATACATCTGAAAGTGCCATGTCTTATCATATTTATCTAGTCTACGAGTACACATGGACCAAACCATATGCACCAGAATGAATGAGATAAGCATAATAAGTAGAGATCTATGCATATAACATTCCCTATACAAAATCTCATAAGCTTGTGTCCCATACCACAAACATGTGGGAAAAAGAGAGGGCATAATATGAACAAATCAAAAGTTCATATAAAAAGTCTAAAGAATCTAGACACTAACCCCAATGCATATCTCAACTTCTATTGCATGATTGAACCTCTAACTTGGATTCTACTATCCTCCACTCACTTCTTTTATAATCAAGGTTACTAACTGTCCTCTAAATCTATCTAGTCTCACTTGGTTTCTAATGGGAAATCTAAATTTAGAATATGAAAATTTGCATGATGGACATCTACATTATTTCCCTGATACCACATTGTAACACCTCAATTTTCATATCACATGAGCGGAAGAATTTTTTTATATATATTTCGAGTGTTACAAGCATGATATGCATAGCAACAATGATTGAAAACAACTAGTACATACTATGTAAAACTGCATTCTCATAAATTCTTAGGAAAGAAACTCTATTACATATTCATATACAAAAGAAACTTAATACCATGATACAAATTTATACAAAGATCATATCAAGTCTAGGACCATGTTGATGGCATCCCACCAAGCAAACCTCTTAAAAATGTAGGTATGTCCTCTTGTCATGGCTATCTCCAAAAGTTATGTACATGCATACATCTCGTTCCTAGCCATGCACAAAAGGAAACCCAGGCTAGAATAAGTGGCATTGAATTCCTAATATGATAAACATATATATGATATAACTAAAAGTTGAACTAATATATGGAACTTGTAAACTTATATTGAATCAGCGTGTCTTTCATTTATGTCTTTTGTCATATTTTTGGCCACCATTATACAGTAAGTCCTCCTAAATTGGCATATCTACGCCATAAATTAGTACTAAAGTACCTCTGAATTGGCACTACATGCCTCTAAATGACACCCAGGTGTCTCCAAATTGGCATAAGTATGTCCTGCTTGGTACCAAAGTACCTCTGAATTGGAGTAAACAATCCTCGAAATTGGCAACAAATGCCTCTGAATCGTCCTGGTACAAGTTGAATGAGGGTTTATCATATAATGTCATATGTGAAGGTTTTGACTTAATTATCTTAAATCTAAACATACTAAATTCTGATATGAACTTATCTTATATTAAAACTAAATATTGATACATGAACATGTACTGAATTCTAAATTTGAATTTGAATCTATTCTCAATATCTCAAAAAGTATTTCTTACTTAACTTATGCATTAAAATCATTCTATTAGAAAATAAAATCTTAGTTAACTGAATTCTTGATATCAATATCTACTCTTAAATTTTGAATTAAATCTAAATATGATCTTTGAGTCTAAGTCTGAGTATGTATCTTGATTACTCAATAATTGAGATTAGGTCTAAAACTTGTACTAGGTATATGGATCTATGACTACTCCCAATGAGTAATCTAAATCTAAAATTTGAAATCTAGATTCTTATTGCCTGAGTCAGTCTTAATCCAAAACTCTTATTTAATAGATCACTTAGTTAAATTGTGATATTAGATATATGACATATATGTCTAAAGGCTTCAGAAATAAACTAAAGTGAACATTAATTGGTAAGAAATAAATGTCTAAAATCTTTAATTTGATATCATCACAATATAATTTCATCTGAAAAAAGTCTAATTAATAAAAGAATTATTGGATATGAGATGGACATTAATAAATAAATGTCTAAAAGTAACTTAATCTCTAAGTTACTTTGCATATGGGTAGGCTGAATAAAAATAATAATGAAATTTAATGGACATGGCCCACTTACCTTATTTGAAGACGTCCTTAATGTAGTCTTGTTTCCTTGATTCATAACATATATACCTGGACATCAACAAAAATATATAAGTCCTTGTGTATGTTTCCTCTTTCTATTTCTAAATTTTAAATCCCCATCTCCTTAATCACTTCAACCAAATTAGGGTTTCTATTTAGATATAACATAAATCAAATATAATTCATAACAAAACTCTTAGCGTTAAATGTATATCAAAATTGACATTATATAACCACTATAATCTTTATACTCAAATAAGCCAAAAATCATGTTATGCACTAATATGAGCGCATACATCACATAATGAGAGTAAGCTTCAAATATGATAAAATATACTAATCTCACTAAATCACTTTTGATATCAGAGGAAAATACAATTAAAATCATTTTCCTTACTAAATAGTGCATGAACTGCATGTTGTCTCACAAGTCATAAGAAATTATCATATATAATGGCCACTTAGTCTAAAAAATCAATATTGATATAAATATACATGAAACTCTGGAAACACATTATAAACAATAAGAACAATGCATATTAAAGTTGAGGTAGAAATCTCTAATCGGTTTGTTGTGAAACAGTGACTAAAATACCCATAATGCCCTTATTAGGGTTTATATCGAAAGCCTTAGGAAAACTTTAGAAACAATGATCAGGCTTTAGAATAATGTTAACATATTAAGATATATTTTCTATAAAAGTCTCATAAATTTCTAAATTCGCTATTTTTGAAGCTCAAAACATTATAATAATGTATCTTTTTTTAATCAATTTATAATAATAATCAAACATCCAAAACACTATTTGAGTGTACTTTTATAATATACTAGACATCATTAGATTCCTATAGATATCTTGTACACCTAAAACGGTCACTAGATACCCAATATATGATTTTCCAAAATTAACTTAGTTTTTCTTGATATCAGTCGTTCATTTGAGCTCTAAGGGTTGCCTAGTGGCACCTCTCCTTCATGTGCTCCTCCATGGGTCACAGATCCACAACCTGGGTCTGCCTCCCTTCTAACCCAATTAACTAGAGCACAAAGTGCCTTATTCATCTGCATGAGCACGGACCGGATGTCAAGCGAGGACTCATGCTGATAGAAGTTGATCACGCCACCGATGAAAGGTGCAGATGGCTTTATCAACTCCTCTTCCTGGGTGGCATTATATCCATGCCTAGGTTTCTTTCTTCTTTGTTTCCGTAATTCCCATCCTATAGCGCCACCACACCTCTCGTCTCTTTCATTCACCCTTTTCCATATTCTATTTTTGTTGATTTTTGTGTCAAAAACCCTAGCATTGGGTCTAGCTGCCACCAAGCATCAAGGATTGAGGGATTTTATACCCCCCTCTATTCTGATCTTGGGAAATA
This sequence comes from Alisma plantago-aquatica, assembly GCA_963693085.1. Taxonomy (NCBI): domain Eukaryota; kingdom Viridiplantae; phylum Streptophyta; class Magnoliopsida; order Alismatales; family Alismataceae; genus Alisma; species Alisma plantago-aquatica. The sequence continues at coordinate 426,493,031 of OY856413.1, forward strand.
GCCTACTTCTTGAAGCCTCTATTTGACCTTTGCAAAATAAGGGTGCTATCTCCAGTAGAGATCGGGCTAGAGTCGACCCCTTCTATTTTAGTAAAAAAAATCTTTTGATATTTGATAGAAGTCCATGTCAAAGAAATATTTATATAGTTCACCTCACAATGCTATTTGATCCCAAAATTTGGAATCAACATTATATTTCCATTGTCTCTCATTGAATAAGAGGTTTGGTCTAAACTGTTCAGATAATGACTCCCAACTTACTTTTAAAGTAAATGCTTGGTAATTACAAATTTATTACCTAAAACACTAGATAATCCAAAATTATCTGAAATTTCTCCCATAAACTCATATTATAGTTATCTATCTACCAAAAATATTTTGAGTACTCATCATGATCATAGAATATCAAACTCTAAATTTTATATCCCAAGGACCCATATGTAATCCTTAATTGGCCCAATTAGTCTCGAAATGGTTTATAGGGAACATGGTCCATTCCTTGGTCTTCCATAGGGTCCATAAACTTAATCATCTTCTTGATTACAAAGCTTAACATTTAAATAGACATAATTTCTCAATTCAATCTTCATGTGATACATTTAATCAATATTACCTTTCACACTTAAAATGAAGACCTAAACTAGGTCTAGGTCTCATATCATTAACTAGAGTCATCATATTCCATTCATTATTCTAATTTGATTCTTAACTCATCTTATTAAATAAAATATCAGATTCCCAAACTTCAAGGATATTACAAAATAGTCACAATTGCATAAAAGACCTTTCTACAATATTTTTCCCTAAAATCCAAATATCATAAATTGGATGGAACGTTTTAAATCAATCCCATATCTATTTCATATGCAACTTGATCATGTGATTTATAGGTTCTAAAAGTTAGGGCATGACATTTTCACCAACATAGCACTTGAAGAAAAGGGTTGATAAAGGGAACTTGGAGAGTTTTACACAACTACAATGGAGTATCTCTCTCACTAATAACCTAGATCACTCATATGGATGTTTGCCTTGTAAACAACAGAGAGAGAGAGAGAGAGAGGGCTCTAGTGGACCGAAATCAACTATGGAAAGGATCTTGAATAGAATGAAAGAGAAACCTTGGAATGAACTCTAAGAGGTCCTATTTATAGTTGGGGTGTCCACTTAGGAATGAATTCTAGTTGTTTGGGGTGTTGCAACAAATATATATTTGATGATTGCAACATCCCAACGGCTAGAATCTCTTTTCTTCACTTTTCATATAGTGCATTCAGTCGAGTTTAATAAAGTTAACTTGATTCATTGCACTATGCAACAAAGCTAATAAAATCATCGGTCGAGTTTATCCTGGATGAAACTCGACCGAATGATTAGATTAGTTTTGCACAGTACATGGATCAGTCAATTTATGTGCATGTGCAACTCGACCAAACCTGAATTTTCACAAAATGAAGTAAGGGGATCGGTCTAGTTTTTCAGAGGTGAAACTTCACTAAAAAGTCCATGTATTGAATTTTTTCAAAAATGTCATTGAAGTGATTAATCATTCGAATTAAGTACTCATGATTTTTTCTCATCTTACTTACAAGAAATTACATCAATACAAATGATTATAAAAATCATCCTAAGGGTTTTAGGGTGTTTTCTACAAAGTGAATTTGCATTGCTTTTGACTTAAACTAAGTCAAGCTAGGGCTTGATGAATTTGATCCTTTTCATGTACCTAATGCCAGAAATCAATCTCAAGTATGCATATTAGATAGACATGAATGGAATGGTAAAGTCATTATCAAAATATCGACAATCTGTAACACTTAGGTCAACATTCTCCCCCATTTTAACAATGATAAACCATTCCTCAACATATTGAAAAGGACATAAATTTGTACATTTACCTTGTGAATTGCAAGGGGATACATGATTGAAAAATGTCAATTACTCCCCCTCAATTCATGCTTACCTATGCCTTCATGGTTACTCTTTCCAAAAATAACCACAACATATATATATATATATATATATATATATATATTACATATTCCTCAAGCAAGTCACATAATATTTCAATTAATGGCAAGAAAAAGGATCACATAAGTAATAAAAACAATATGGATGAGCTCATTTCTCCCCTTTTTCATATCAGAAAGGAAGGGGTAGAATAGATAGAAGGAACAAGTCTTCTCCACAGGTACAAACTACATAAGAAACCACATAGCACACACCAAACAGAGACAAGATAGAGAGAAACAAGCAATCCACAATTGTAAACCAAATATGGAGTAACATACCAAGAACTCATAATATATAGTCAATCAGAGAGTTAGGTACATATGATTAAGATTACAACACTAAATATGTCCTCTCGAAATAAAGACAACAAACAAATGAGAAAACAATGAGATGATAAAATAGTATGCCTCAGATACACAATGCCCAGATGTCTAATACATGATAGTCTACAAAAAGGTATATATATATTTATATATGTATATATATATTTATTTATTTATATATGTATATATATATGAGCACTCTAATACACTATAGGACTAAACATCAACACTATCCACTATCAATTAGATCATCATCATCGTCCTCATCCTCAGGCTGGTAGTCCTCGCCTCCATCTGATGGTGCATCAGTGGTAATCGGTGTAGCCTTACTATCATCAACATAATCATCTAAATCTTCAGAAGAACCATCACTAGAGCCATCATCATCCTCATCAGTAGACTGCTCCTCAGCATCTCCTCATCAGTAGGAGAACTAAAAGCATGACCAGGCCACCTATATTCTTCTTAGCCCAAGACATGTCACATGCATGTAGTGTGTTTGCTTTCAGGAAGGTAGGAGGATAAACTCCATCATAACCAATGAGCAGACTGGAAGCAAGTTTGACAGGTAGATCCAAAATAGGGAAAGCACCAGGGGCATGGGTAGGTCCGCCATCAACAACATCATGGTTAGCATTGGAAATAATAGTAGGTGGGGGTCAGGGTAGAACTAACTATATACGAAGGAAGAATGGTCAGTGTCGAGGTATGCCTGATAGGTAGGGTAGGGATAGATGCAGGTAAAATTCATCTAAGACATGATCTGGTAGAGGTCCTGGTCAATATGCTCATGTACCCAAAAGTTGTATGCCTATTTATGCATCATGTATCCCATGAGGATTTCATTTGATAAATTAAACAAGGCACAGTCAGGACAGGGTGGTGGTGGAGTTGGAGGGTCATGGGTGGAGGTAAAGGAACTAGATGTGGAGGAAGAAGAGGTGGGAAAAAAGGTCTTCTTGATGGTTGTCTCACTAATGCAAACACCCCTACAACTTGGCTTGTATCTAAGATCATGAGTTAGGGATTTCCCACAATGGTGAGACAACACATTACAAATAAGGTTTGTATAAGGGAGATGGGTGCTTGAGGTGTTCTTCCCAGATTCAAAGTAGGTCATGTGATGGAGGATGTAATAATCCCACTTAACTCCAATATCCTTCAACAGACAATACATAATCATTGTCATGTTATTTGAAATTTTAGTTTGATTCCTCTTGGGGTGAATATTGCAATTAACCACTAAAGTGATTAGTTTTGTCTTGATATCTAGGGGATTGACTTCTTCTTATAGGGGACTCCTAGTTTCGTCAAGAGCATATGGATGTCAGGAAGGGTAATCATAGGTTCAAAACTTTTATAGAAACCTGCAGGGTCCAAAAAGTCATGATACTACGGGTAAGAAGCCACCTAAGAACCAACTATGTTGGGACCATAGAAGTAGGTATTCAGAGAATCCTCTGAGATTGTAAACTTGGTTCCAATGTTCATTGCAGTTCGAATGAGATAGGTATTCAGTGGTGGGATTAGTGCGGTGTAGTTCCACGTCAAATTGGCATAGAATTCATGGACAACCTTTTCTCTTAACATGGCATTTGAGAAGCATGCACAGTCTACACATAAAGCACTTAGGTGATGTGCTTTGAACATCCTAGCTACCTCCTCTATCACCTCAGTTGTAGCAAACTGAGGTTCAAACAAAGATATAAATGGAAAGGGAGTTCTACGTAAGAGTTCCTTTACCTATTTAAAGCTTGTGTGGAGATGAAGGAGGTACCATCAAAGGACACTTACCTAGGAGCAATTGGGACATATGAAGCTCCAGCTGGGCGAACCTCTTCCAGCAATTTGAAGTCATCTTGGTCGGAGAGGAGAGAATGGCTATCAATCAAAAAAGAAGACGTCTAAAGCAGGTCAGAAATTACCTAGGTCACTAGTGGAGAGGCAAGGGAAACTCATTCTAGGGCTAGGATAGGTTTAGGAGAGGATGCGCTAGACTAGGGTAGGAGGAGGAGCTCTGGAGAAGGGTGTCTAGTCGGCTTTTCTCTACTTGAGAGGGAAAAATATGACCGATACCCTACTTAAGTTTAGTCTAGTGTTGTTGTCGTTCAAGTTTTTTATTGTAGAAATCTAATCGATTGGGTATTTCAGCTTTGCCCTCAGCCAGGGATCAGTCGAGTTGTAGATAGGAGAAACTTGATCGATTATTGTCAGTCTGTCCCAAAACATATGAAACTTAATTCTAAGCCTTTAGAGTGCTAAATAAATTTATTTTTCTAGCCTATCATGTCTATTAGAAAAAAAATCTGAATACAAGAAAAACAAGGCATGAAAACATAGCAATTATAGTACTTTCACACAAGATATGATCATTTTTAAGCAAGAAACATACATGTATGATAATATCTAGCTAGATTGCATGCTAATATCATTAAGAGCAGTTAGAAGAATTTTTTATCTAATGAATGTGAATTTCTCTCTAGCTAGAGGTTTAGTGAAAATGCCCACAAGTTAATTCTTTGTATCCACATGCATGATACAAAAATATCCTTCACAACAATGTGGTCACAAAGAAAGTGATGACAAACCTCTATATGTTTAGCTCTTCTATGTAATATAGGATTATAAGAAAGGTTAATTTCACTAATATTATCATAGTAGATAGGAGAAGCATCAAAATGAATGTTAACATCTTGTATCATTTGCTTCATCCATAGGACTTGGGCACAACAACCTTCAACTACAATGTATTCAAACTTGATAGTTTATAGAGCCATAGTAGCTTGTTTCTTAGAAAACCAACAAACCAAGAATGGTCCTAGGAAGAAGCAAGTGCCACTTGCACACTTTCTATCAATCAAGCAACTTGCATAATCAACATCACTATAGGTAGTACGAGTAAGGTCCCTTGACTTAGGATACCATAGTCCAAAATTTTGGTTTTTGGCTAGATACCTCAAAATCCTCTTAACCACTATGAGATGAGATTTCCTAGGGCTTGATTTAAATCTAGAACACAAGAAAACACTAAACATTATATCTGGTCTAGAGGTAGTAAGATATAGTAAACTACCAATTATACCTCTATAGAGCTTCTCATATGCCTTTTATCCTTCTTGATCTCTATTGATCTTGGTGGTGTTAGACATGGGTGTGTCCATCAGGTTGGTGTTCTCCATCCCAAAGCGCTTAAGTAGTTCATTGATGTACTTACCTTGGTTAATGAAGTTACCATTCTTGGTTCTCTTTACTTGGAAGCTGAGGAAGAAAGTAAGCTCACCCATCATGCTCATGTCAAACTCACTCTACATAAGAGAACTAAACTCCTTGCAAAGATCAAGATCAGTCATGCCAAAGATAATATCATCAAAATAAATTTGAATAATCAAGAAATTTCTAGAAGTGTGTTTTAGAAATAGAGTAGAATCTACTTTTCCATGACATAGCCATTTTCAAGAAAAAATTTCTTTAGTTTCTCCTATGAAGATCTAGGGGCTTGTTTGATTCCATGAGGCTGTTTTGCAACAAATAAACATGATTATGAAGCTTGTCATGTTCAAAATCAGGAGGTTGAGCAACATATACTTCCTCCTCAATTCTTCCATTTAAAAACACACTTTTAACATCCATTTGATAAAGCAAGAAATTTTTATGGCTAGCAAAGGCAAGTAACATTCTAATTTATTCAAGTCTGGCAACAAGGGCATAATTTTTTTCAAAATCAATACTTTCCTATTGATTGTAGCATTGAGAAACTAACCTTGGTTTGTTCCTTACCACTTTGCCGCTTTCGTCGAGCTTGTTGCGGTAGACCCACTTGGTTCCAATGATCTTTCTATCACTTGGTCTTGGCACTAGACTCCACACTTTGTGCTTTTCAAATTTCTCCAACTCTTCTTGGATGGCTAGGATCCACTCATCATCCTTGAGAGCTTCTTTGACATTCTTTTTCTTAAGTTATGAGATGAAGGTGTTGTCCACTTGTTCTTTGTTGAAAACAACTTGTGTCTTCACTCTTTCAAAAGAATTACCTATGATGAGCTCTTTAGGATGATTCTTGGCAAAACTGGGAGTGGGATCCTTCTTTTCTTCTTCTTTCTCTTCATCTTCTATGACCACCTCTTTCCCTTTATTGGTGATGTTGAGCTCTTTTAAGTAAGGAATCACCTCAACTAAAACATCATCATTAACAATATTCTTGGAAATAGAGGGGTTAGTTTCAAAAAAATTAAAATTGATAGATTCTTCTACTTTAGACAATTTAATGTTATATACTCTAAAAGCCTTACTTGTAGTGCTATATCTGATAAAGAAAGCCTTGTAAGATATTGGATCAAACTTGTCGAGAGAATCTTTTGTGTTTAAAACAAAACAAGGACAACCGAAAACATGAAAGAAATCAATGGATGGCTTTCTACCACGCATAACTCATAGAGGGTTTTCTTTAAAGATTGATGAGTGAAAACCCATTTTTGCACAAAGCATGAGGTGTTAACGCCTTCGGCCCAAAACTTCTTTGGAGTATCATACTCTAGAAGTATAGTCGTAGCCATCTTCTATAGAGACCTATTCGTTCTCTCTACAACCCCATTTTTTGTGGTGTAACAGGATAAGAGAAATTGTGTGAATAATTAGATTCCCCACAAAACCATTCAAACATGTCATTTTCAAACTATCCCCCATGGTCACTACGGATAGAAATGATCCAATAAGAAGTTTCACTTTCAACTCATTAAAAAAAATTCGAGAAAACATCAAGTGTATCACTTTTTGAAACAAGAAAGAAGGTCCAAGTAAAGTATGCAAATTTATCAACAATCACAAGAGAATACTTGCTACCACAAAGCGATTGAGTTCTCATAGGTCCAAATAGATCAATATGGAGAAGTTCAAGAGTTTTCTTGGTGCTAAGAACTCCTTTGGATTTGAAGGAGGACTTGGATTTCTTTCCCTGTGTGCAAGATTGGCATTCCTCATCCTTTTCAAAATCTAATTTGGGAAGTCCCTTGACCAAGTTCTTTTTTCTCAACTTCTTCAATTGATGCATATTTACATGACCTAGTCATTGATGCCATAGAGATATATCATTCTTATCAACTACTAGGCATCTATCATGAACAACCTTAAGAGAATTAAGAATAATAACATAAAGGTTTCTAATACTGAACAACACTCATTAAATTGTGATGTAGTCCATCAATAAGAAGAACATTCTTGGTGCATAGTGAATTACCTACATCACCCTCACCTATCACTTTACCTTTATTGTTGTCCCCAAAGGTCACCATACCTCCTTTCTTTTTTGGTAAATTTGTTGAAATGGCTTATTTCACTTGTCATGTTCTTAGAACAGTCACTATCAACAATCCAATTTCCTTTTTCCTTTAAGAAAGGAAGATGTCAGTGTTCAACTTAAACTTTGAGATCCAGTGTTAGCTTGGAAACCCATTTCTTCTTTGGGTCAGTTCCCTTAGTCTTATACGGACAATATGTAGAATAATGGCATCATTTTTGCAATGAACACAAATCATAGGGTTCTTAGAGCTGAAAGACTCTCCATGGAAAATATGAGGCCCCTTTCTCTTTTTCTTACCCTTTCCCGTGCTCTTGCTCTTGGGAGCTCCCCCTTCATATCTCAAACCACAAGTACCATCTTGTTTAGTAGAGTTATCTAGAACATCATTTAGGGATTTCTATCCTATATGAAATTTTTGCAAGGATGTTCTATGTTTGTGATTATTATCACTAAGAGTAATGATAGTAGAAGATAAGATAGAAATATCATCTTGATCATGTAAAATATCGGCCTCTAGACAGAGGGATTTAGTATGAAATGAATCTCTTTCAAGAGTAACACTAGCTATCTCATTACTTGGCAATAAGGGTTTAGAAGGGAAATCATTAAATTGAGCAAGCAATCTATCATTTTTTAGTTCTAAGAAAGTTCAAATCATCAAGATAAACTCTATTTTCATCCTTAATAGCATCATGAGAAATTTTAAGTTCATCAAGTTTATCAACCAGAATTTTATTTTCACTTTTAACTAAAACAAGCTCATCAAGGAATTTTTAGTGTCCTCCTTAAAACCATTCATGTTCTTAAGGTAAATACCATTCTCTACTTCAACTCCATTATATTGGATCTCAAGATCAATAAATTGTCCTTGCAAAGAATCTATGCTATCAAGATGCAATATTTCATTTTGTTTAAGAATTTCAATCTTGGCATGCAAATCATCAATAATCTTCCCTAACCTTTTCTTCTTAGATTTTCAATCATAGTAAGAAGAACATGAGTTACTAAGGATGTTAACAAGGGTTTATTTAGATAACTCATTCAAACTTACCTTTCTTACCTCACCAATGTCATCACTTGTGGAGGCCATGAGTGCAAGGTGGCATTCTCCCACATTGGAAATGGAATCACTTGAGAATGACTCCTCCCATGTGACATGAGCTGCATCTTTGCTCCTCTTATCCTTCCTCTTGTACTTGATTTCCTTCTTGTAGTCCTTCTCCTTCTTGTGGCTTCTCTTATGGTAGCCCTTCTTTTCCTTGGAATAATCATTTTTGTAATGCCCCTTTTGACCACGTTCATAGCATCTAGGAATGGAGGATGAGGAAGACTTTTCTTTGAATTGTTTTCCCTTAGAGTAGTTGGCTTCATGATCACTAGGCCATCCTTTTCACTTGAGGAGGGAGGAGAGGATTGGAAAACAAGTTGTTGTTGGAGAATTATTTCCTACAATTGAACTTTGAAGGTATTGTCTTTAATCTTCTTGGATTCCTTCTCATCATGCTTGTCATCTTCTTCTTGCTTATCAAGCCTTCGCTCATGAGCTTGAAGGTTGACAATGAGCTCCTCAGTGGCTAAGTCACCAAGACTTTTAATTTCTTCAATGGAAGTAGGCTTGGGTTCCCATCTCTTGGGAAGAGACCTTAAGATCTTGGAGTTGATGGTCCCTCTATCCAAGGTGTGGCCTAGAGCAGCAAGCACATTGATGATGGTGTTGAGCCTTGTATACATCTTGACCACTCTTTATTTCTTGCCCATATTGAAGTTTTCAAGCATTCCATTTAGCACGTAGGTCTTTGGCTCCTTCACTTGTTGTGTGCCTTCATAGGTGATGCAGAACTTGTTCCAAATCTTAAGGGTTGTGTCCCAAAATGAGATTCAGTAGATCTCAGAGGGGTGAGGGCAACATAGATGTTGCTTATAGCTTTGACATTGAGCTACGCTTGCTTGAGTTGAGCTTCATTCCAAGTAGATACTTCACCCTCCGGCTCCTTGTACTTGATAATGACTATTTTTCTCATGTTGTATCTCATCCCTTGAACATAGAACTACATCCTTGGCTTGCAATAAAGGAAGTTGGTGTCATCGAAGACCGGGGGTCTCATGGAGAAGCCTCCCTTCAAGTTAAGGGATTTGAGAAGGTTGTCACCCATCTTCTCCTACTTGTAGAAGTCTTCTCAAAGAAGACCTGCTCTGATACCACTTGTTGGATCAAAGAGCTCTAGAGGGGGGTGAATAGAGCTAATAACACTCACACAAAACTTGTTGGACCTTCAAGCTACTTCAACTATTACAATTACAAATAGTGAATTTGATGGAAATTCAAACATATAAAGCACAAATGAGAGAGATTGTAACAAGCACTAGAACAATTTATTGAGAGTGGTTCCAATCTCCAAACTAGGTGACCGTCAGTCCACTACCTAGAGAGGTCAAGGTCTAGGATTTTGCAACCCTTGTATACTTATATTCCATTATAAGAGACACATGATTATCTTCCTTTTCTGGGACAAGGATACCCTTCTTACCTTTAAGGTCGAGGGAGCCAAACACCTTACAACTGAGGACTTACCTATCCAAGAGCTAATCTTCTACCTCACCAAGGTCTTACACACTCTTACAAGCAGGTTGATGGCTTCACCAAGGAGATTACCACTTTGCACTGAGTCTTTAGACTAGAAGTATTTACCCACTCAAATCTTGGATCTTTTGCCTTGTCCTCCTCCTTCACTCGGAGAATATTTTTGCACCTTCTTCTACAACTTGAAGAAGCTTGCACCTTCTCCTTTACTTGGAGAATCTTTCACAACCATAGCACTTGAAGAAAGGGGTTGGTAAAGGGAACTTGGAGAGCTTTACACAAGTACAATGGAGTATCTCTCTCACAAATAACCTAACTCACTCATATGGACGTTTGTCTTGTAAACAAAAGAGAGAAAGGGGGCTCTAGTGGACTAAAAACTCTCAACTATAGCAAGGAGGTTGAATAGCATGAAAGAGAAAACTTGGAATGAACTCCAAGAGGTCCTATATATAGTTGGGGGTGTCCACTAGTGTTTGGGAACACTTAGTAATGGATTCTAGTCGTTTGGGGTGTTTCAACGAATATATTTTTGATGTTTACAACATCTCAACGGCTATTCTAGTCATTTGGGGTGTTTCAATGAATATATTTTTGATGTTTGAAACATCTCAAAGACAAGAATCACTTTATCTACACTTTTTGTATAGTGCATCCAATTGAGTTTGAATAAAGTTAACTCAACCAATTACACTATGCAAAAAAGCTAATTTAAATATTCAGTCCAGTTTATCCTAGATGAAACTCGACTGAATGATTATATTAGTTTTGCTCAGTATAGGGATCGGTCGAGTTTTGTGCATGTGTAATGTAAGGAGGCCAGATCACCTCCTTATTAAAATTTGAAGGAAATACAAAACATCTATCTTTTCACAAAGATAATAGATATTGAGGGACGCGTGTATAGTATTCCAAGTAAACAAGAATGCACCATATACATATAAAATGTCAATAACAGCAGAAAGGAAAAGAAATTGGATTTATTATATGGCTATCATCATTGTTCACTACATAAGTTTTTCAGAAGAAAAAGATGAGAAAACAAAGGATCTAGCTTTAACAACATAGACAACCTTCAAGCAAGTCTTGAATCTATGTCTGGTCTTATTTTCCTTGATCTTGTGCAACAACTTGTCCAAAATCTGGGTGGTTGGGAAATCACCCAGCAAGAGGGAAAGAAAACAAGGGGTGTGTCAACAATATAATTAAGAACAAAAGAAATAAAATAACATGGAGGTAAAGGCTATAAGTTCATCAATAGATGAAAAGATCAAGTGTATGAGGCATAATCAAAATAGATGATTGCCATAACATTTAAATAGTACAGGAATTACATCCATGATTAATATTGACTACATTAACTGACTAGTGTCGAGGAACTTAACGAAACCCAACCTATAGTTGAGGGGAGAAATATCACACTCCCAGTCACCTACACAAATTATATATATGGGGGAGAATAACACATTCCCAGGGAAAAATAACACATTCCCTATCTATGGGTGGTTGTAAATAATTACCACTACATTAACTAAATAGTCTAATAAAATTAACATGCTAAGAGAAACTATGGAAAATAGAAACATCATATATTTGAAACATGGTAGTGGGGTACAAAACCTAAGAAATAGAATATAAATACTAATTTTTGAGGCAATTTAGAAAAAGAGTCATGAATAAAGAAAATATGGTTCATATAATGCCTCATTAGGGAATATATGATTTGGTTTGCAAATATCCCAAATTAGAGTGTAATAATGCACATTCCTCTTTAATGTGCTCAAATACCAAGTTCTATCACTTCTACATGTTCCAAGTTCAACTTTGGTCTATTTCAATTTATTAACATTCATTAGTGTACATATTGCACATTATTGCATAGAACCCTAAGATTGAACCTTTTAAAAAAACTCAATTTTGGACTCTAAAAACCTAACCATTGGACTAATTAGGTTTCCATGAACAAGAAATATATCTTCATGTCAATTTAGGAGTTATGGTGCTTAAGTTGTAATTTTTATGGATTTTATGTATTAAAATCATATTCCAAAAATTGCCTTTCAAAAAACCTTGAAATCAGACCTTGAAAGCATTATTATTAGATAGAGATTAATTTTCTGATTCCAAAGTATATTTTTTATTAATTTTGGACAAACGGATTACAAGATATGAATTTTCCAATTCTGACCAACCAGAAAATGACATGTCAGCAATTTAGTTGTCAGTGAGGAAGAGAGAGAGGGAGAGGGGCCAATCCATGACTCCCCCCCCACAACTTGTAATTTGTCATCCTTTACCCTAGTAGGTATGTACCAATCACTTCTGGTTCACCTAGATCTAGTAACAAATTAAAGAACAACAAAGAAACATAACCCTAAACAAGAACATCATCTAAACATTGAAATCATCATTAAAGCATAAGAATATAACTAACAAGCTTATAATAAGCAATAACCATGGAGGAAATTGTATAACTTGCCTCTAGTAAGAATATCACATCCCAATCAGTAGGAAACTCGAGCAAGATGGGTTGGTAACTTCAAGCACCAACTCCAAACTCAAGCAAAAATCACCTTCTTGTCAAGGATACAAACCCTAAGCAAGAGGAACATGGAAAGAAGAGTTTTTGAGCTAAAGATGGAGTTTTTCCATGGAAGACCAAGATTCCAACCTGGAGGAAGGTGGGAGGAAGAAGAACATATGGGAAAATAGAGGAGAAAGGGAAGAAACCCACTTGCCTTTGTCAGAAATGCCAAAAGGTGAGTTTAGAAACCCTAGATGAGCTTAGATGAAACCCTAGAAGACCTTCTTCACCAAGATGGAATCTTCTTCTAACTTGGGGAAGCTCCTCCATGGATAAGTAGAGAGAGGAGGAAGTTATAAGTATGAGGGAGGTGATATGGATCAAATATTTCAGTTGGGAGGTAAGGAAGGAGTATATAAAGCTTTATGGTTAAGGAAGAAGCAAGGCATGAGGTGTCCAAGATACTTTCCATGTGTCCATGTATAAGGGTTCCCATGGTCATGCAAGCCTTTATGGATAAGGAAGAAGCAAAGCATGATATGTGAAGTTACTTTCCATGTGTCAATGGCTAATGGTGCCTATGGCATGCAAGCCTTTATGGATAAGAACAGAGTCAAGGATGAGGTGTTCATGGATCTTTCCATGTGTCCATAGCCTAGAGCTTCTATGGCCATGCAAATAGATGTTCCACATCTCCTAGAGAATTCTTAGTCATAAATTATCAATTTTCCAGGCCCACCACCAACCTCCAAATAAACAAACCACCCCATTGGTTGATAACTCCTAAAGATAAGCTCATCCATAAAGGGGGAAATCCCAAAACTGCCCTTAAAGAGAAACACCTTCAAACCAAGGTACAACTAGGTGCCCCATGGCCAAAAAATCTCAATAATGATAAGCAAACATCTAAGCATAATAAGGCATGTGAAAATTTGCAAAGAAAACCTCCCATTAGGGTAAATTGCAAAAAGTCCAAAATGTGCATAAAAATTGCATAACTTGCACAAACATCATACAAATTGGACCAAACTTGAACTTAAGGTTATCTCATGATTTTGAGACACCTCACAAGTTCAGATTAAGGTTGATAGCATTTAAATATGTTAATTAAGCTTGTTCAACACATTAAGCAAGGTTTGGATCCTTACACTTTTAGCACAAATTTATTTACCATTGTTCTGCTTAAGTGATGATTTTGCATTTTAGATTCTTAAATAATCTTTCACTGAGTTATTTGTGTATAAAACCTTCCATTGGTACAATTGTTGAACAAATATTCACCAAACCACTATAAATTCCACTAATTCATCAACAATGACATAAATGAGAAGAAAACTTAGGGAAAAGGGCTACATGGAGGTTACAATCAGAATTCAAAATGTTACATCACTCCACCCCTTATAAAGGATTTCATCCCCAAAATCTCAAACAAAAAGAGAAGGTTGAGTACACAACATCTCATCTCTCAACTCCAAAGTGGTTTCTTCCAAACCATGATATTTTGACAAAACTTTCACCAACTCAATCTCCTTGTTCTTCAGTTGCATTATTTGGGAGTCTAAGATCTTCATGAGTAGATCCTCATAAGTCAAATTATAATGTATCTAAAAAGGCTCAATAGTAAGCACATGAGAATGGTTCTTCACATACTTCTTCAATGTAGAAACATGGAACACATTATGAATCTTATCATAGGTAGGAGGAAGAGCTAAGCAGTATGCACAATATCCAACCTTATCCTAAATCTCGAATGATATAACATAGAGGGGATTTAGTTTCCCTTTAACTTTACATCTATCAATAGAGTGTATAGTCTTGATCTTCAAGAACACATAGTTACCCACTAAGAAGCTAACATCAGATCTCTTCTTGTCAGCATACATCTTCTATCGATATTGAGCAGCTTTCATATGCTTCTTGATCAGTTGAACTTTATCTATCATCATTTGCATAGCATGTGTCGTCACTAGAGAACATTCACCAACATCATCCCAATGCAAAGGTAAATGACAAGGTCTACCATAGAGAGCTTCAAAAGGTTACATACCAATACTAGATTGGTAGTTGTTGTTGTAAGAAAACTTAGCTAATGGTAGATAGCTATCCCAAGAAACTCCCCAATACATCACACAAGCATGAAGCAAATCCTCAAGAATCTACATGTAGATGACCGACCATCAGTTTGCGGATGATATGTTGTATTGAATCATAGGTCAGTCCTCATCTCTTCCTGAATTTAACTCTATAAAGGGGAGGTAAACCTCAAGTCGTGGTTATAAAATATCACTTTTGGCACTCCATGTAGATGAACTATCCACTCAACATACAATTGAGCCATATCAACAACTTTGTAAGTGGATTTGAAAGGAAAGAAGCGGTCAGACTTTCTGAGTCAATCAATCACCACCCAAACAACATCATAACCTTTCTTGGACTTAGGGAAGCTAGTAACAAAGTCCATGGTAATCTTCTCCCATTTTCATTCTAGAATCTCAAGAGGACGAAGAAAACCACTAGGTCACTGATGCTCTATCTTGAGTTGCTAACAGGTCAAATACTTCACAATAAACAAAGCTATGTCCTTCTTCATATTCTTCCACCAGAAGCTTCATTATAGGTCCTTATAGATTTTAGTTGTACCACGATGAATCATGTGCTTAGACCCATGAGATTCACTTAGAACCTTCTACCTTAGATTACCAACATCAGGAATCCACAACCTATGTCGGAAGTGGACAACACCATCCACTCCAACTGAGAAGTTAGATTGCAGTCCCTCTACTAAGGCCTTCATCTCCTCAACCTCAGAACTATGCATCTACAACCTCTGAGATTTTGGTCGGTCTAATGGACAAACTATCCATGTGCACACACAACTTATCTTCATCCACTGAATCATCATTCTGAGGTTGCCAACTAAAAACATGTTCTAGATTCTTCCACACAGAACAACTCATAGCAGCACATACAAGATTCTTCTTCTGACTCAGAGCATCAACAACTACATTTGCTTTATTGGGATGACAGGTGATGGTAATGTCATAGTCCTTAAGGTACTTCATCCACATTCTCTATTGCAAGTTCAGATCTTTCTGTGTCAACAAGTAACTCAAGCTTTTATGGTCTGAGAAGACTTCAAACTTCACTCCATAGATATAGTGTCACCAGATTTTTAGAGCAAGAATAATGGCAGCTAGCTCTAAATCATGTGTATGCCAATTTTCTTCATTCAGTTTCAACTGTTGGGAAGCATAGGAAATCTCTCTACCTTCTTGCATTAATACATACCCTAAGCCTTGTTTGGAAGCATAAGTGTAAATGACATAGGGTGTGCCTTCAACAAGAAAGGCAAGAATAGGTACAGATGTCAAGCACTCCTTAAACTTTTGGAAATTGTTCTCGCTTTCAGGTGTCCATGAGTACTTGACCTCCTTTAGTGTCAATTTGGTCAAAGACAAGGCCAACTCTGAGAAGTTCTTGATGAATATCCGATAGTAACTTGCTAACCCGGGGAAACTATGAATCTAAGGGATCTTTTATAGATTTCCACTTAGTCACAGTTTCTACCTTTACAGGATCAACAACTAAATGTTTGAAAGAAATGACATGACCCAAAAACATTACTTCCTTTATCTATAAATCACATTTAAAGAATTTAGCATAAAGTTGGTTTTCTCTCAGTGTGTTGAGTACAATCCACAAGTGTTCATGATGTTGTTCTTCCATCTCGAAGTAAACTAAAACATCATTAATGAACACCATCACAAACTGATTGAGGTAAGGGAAGAATACTCAGTTCATTAGGTCCATGAAAGTAGTAGGGGCATTACTCAAATGGAAAGGCATGATCAGGAACTCATAATGCCCATAGAGATTTTTGAATGTTGTCTTCGACACATCCTCATCCTTCACAAGCATCTGGTAGTAACTACCTCACAACTCCATCTTCGAAAACACGGTGGCTGAGTTCAGCTGATTGAACATGTCATCGATGCGAAGTAAGGGATAATAGTTCTTTACCATCACTTGGTTGAGCATGTGGTATTCCATGCAAATTTGAAATGAATTGTCCTACTTCTTCACGAACAAGATGGGGGCTCCTCAACGTGAGATGTCGAGGTGGATAAAACCCATGTCAAGAAGCTCCTGAAGCTGCTTCTTAAGCTCAAAAATATTAATAGGGGCCAAGTGGTAATGTGGCTTCAAGATTGGAGAAGTCCTAGACATAAGATCAATGGAAAATTCCACCTCGCAAGTTGGTGGCAGTCCGAGCAATTCCTCAGGAAACACATAAGGAAAGTCCTTCACCACATCTATATGATCTAGAGAAGGAGGTGTGGCATCAAGAATGATAGATGCTAAGTATGATCTACACTCTTACGAGACAAGTTTTTTTTTTACTTTGATGGCCGAGATGATGAATTGTCGATCTTCTCTCTTCCAACTCTTGATACATAGCCTCTCTCCATAAGGATCAACAAGCTAACTTTCTTTTCCTAACAGAATAAGGTTGCATCATGCATATTCAATCAATCCATGCCCAAGATAACATCAAGGACAAACATGTCGAGATGGATAAAGTCTGAAGGAAACATTTTTCCCAATATACAAAGGTTCAAGGTAGGGAGTTTGAGATAAGAAGAGAAGGTCCTACCACTAGTTTTTACATCTAACACGTAGTCCATGTATTCAGATTCTAACTCTAACATGAAAGAAAGTTGAAAAGACATGAAGGTGTTCGAAGAGCCAGAATTGAAAAGTGCCTCGATAAGATGTGTATTGATATGTAAGGTATCTTCAATGACTTCATTGTCCTCACCGTCATCTTCACTTGTTAGAGAAAACACCCTTCCATTCCTCATGTCGACAGGTGATCTTTGCTGGTTCTGATTATTTTTATATGGAGGTAGATTCTTTTGGGATTATTGCGGCTATTGTGCTAACTGTTGGGCCGATTCCTGGGTTGGATCATGTCCTTGTTGGAACTGGGGGCAGAAAGGTCAAATATGTCCAACTTGGCTACACTCATGGCAGGTAGGTGTGGTTTGATCATCTCTTCGAGCAGGGGTGTTGTTGGCATGGCACCTCCATAGAAGATGGTAGCGGGAGCATCAGTTGCACCTCTCACGACCACAGTTGTCGCCATGATTCTTCCTCTTCTTGTTATTTTTGTCCCCAAAGGTTGAAATCTAGGGTAATATTATGTTGGTATGTATGCCCATAGATCAAGTCATGTGATGAATGTAATGGGATACTTTGTAAATGATTTGAATAATAATAAAGGCAATTTCCGATCTATATGTTTTAACTATTTCTGAGATGATAGTGTAACATGATAGATGTCTAAAGAATTGTTTACTCGATGACGTATGCTTTTAGGTTTAGGACCTAAACGAAAAGATCATACGGATGTTAAGAGTATACATTCTTATTTTGTCCCTAGTCAGTTGTTATTGTGGAAATAACCATAGACATCAATAACACTAAAGACTAGATTGTGTATTGGTTGATGACAGAATCTCATTAGTCTTCATATAGTGATATCAAACCAAGCACATAGGTACTTATTTGAGAACAAGTGTACCAGACAGACCCACCGTGAGAGTGACACATGGAACCATGATTTGGTAGTCACAGTCAACTCTCACAGTGATGGTGGTGAGTGTGATTTTTTCGACCTGAAATTACTACACTCGACACATGTCGTTGGGTACACTTTGACATCATCAAACGTAGTCCTGAAACATGGGTTGTTATAAAGGTGATGATTGGGTGACTTTGACACATGGGGTTTTTGAGGGGTGAGTGATAGATATGGGATTTGTCCCTCCTAAGGGAGTTTGAAGTCCATGGCCACTTGATGAGTAGGATTGAGAAAGGCATGTGCATGCATGTGTGAATCAATATGTGATATTGATTTCACACACATCTCACCCAGTCTGCTCTGAGATCAAGGAAATAAATGAACATTGAAAGGATGATTGTACCATACCTTGAGTTCATTCAGGACATTAGTGACAAAGGAATTATACATTCACTGTAACACCATTCACGGATTGTAGGATTGAAAGTTGTTCTCCAACTTTCTATTTCACTTGGGTAGCACTGATGTGCGACTAGGCACCGCTCTTTGCTTGTGAAGTCATAAGTGTTATGGACTTTCATTGCCAACGTGAAATGTACCTGCAGGGTCACACACATAGGATTTAACCTGGAAGAGGAGTTTATCCACAAACGATGTTTATATTGATTACTAAAGGAGTTGAGTAGTTTAATTAAACACTCAATCAATTGATAACTCAACATCATAGTGTTCAAGGTGTTGGACCGATTTAATAGAGTATCAGATTGATTGAAACTTCAATTGACTGATTTTACACAGTCTGCACTCCCAACCGATCGGCTCATGTGATGAACCGATCGGCTCAGGACAGACTGAACCGACCGATTCAAGGGTTGAACCGATCGGCTCAACAGGTCCAAACAAGCAAGTTGGGAAAGTCAGGTTGGTGAGAAATTTTGTTTTCATTTCACTTGTCCAATTTGATTGGAACAAGGATTGGTATTTGGATCAATTCAAAACAAAAGAGGAAAAGTCAATCGGGAATTGACCAGGGCAGTGAACCGATCATTTTAGAAGTGAACCAATCGGCTTAGGTGTCCCAACCGATCGGTTCAGGTCCCCAACCGATCGGTTCAGGCTTGAAACGATCGGTTCAGCTGGCGCAGTTGGTTGTTTTGTGGAAAATTTCAAACCCTTCTACTCCTGCTTTAATCTCGCATTGCCCGGGGTAGAGAACCCTGTCCCATGACCCTCATATATACATAGGGGTATTGGGGGCTTCTCAAAGTACTACTCAGAACACCAGTTGCTCTACAAAGTTGTCATTCTCTCTAGTTGTGGTAACTGAGAGAGCCCGAGAAAGTGCTACCCGATAAAGGAGGCACAACAAGGAAAAGACAACTGCAGAAAGGCAACTGGTTGCAGGAGAGTGTGTCAGTGACCAGTACTCTGACAGGAGGGTGCGAATCCTTCCGATTCCTTGTGGCACAAGGAGATCGGAGTTCCAGGTGGTCTGTGTGGATGACTGCAGAGGCGGGAGACTTCTACCGCTTGGAGGACAGCTGTCAATCTTGACAGTCCCGGTGAGACCAGGAGCTGCACAGACACCGTCCAAGACCAAAGGTGAAGACCGTGCAAGCCGTGAGGTAATGTTTCTGAGCAAGCCTGAGGACAAGGTACGCCTCTACAAACTAGCTTTCCTATTGTATTGACGTTGACGCGATTCCTTTATTCTGGGTTTGGGAGAAGAAAATTTTTGTTTCCGCTGCCTTCTCTGTCTCCCCTAAAATCCTGCAGTTGTATCAGAGCCACGTAAACTGCTCTATGCTTTAGGATTATCGATGTAATCGATTACGATTTGTCGCCTTTATTTATTGCATACGATGCGAATAAAATTGGCTTTTTGCATGTCCAATCCTAAATCCACAAATCCCAATATACATATATGATATGTAATATAAATGCACTCGATACGCGTCTCCCTTAAACGAGTTTTGTGGTGGATGTATAGCATGGTTATGGCCAATAAATCCTATGTATGTGTGCTTGGTTTAATGTGGTTGCTTGCATCTCGGTCTACGCACCAATTCCCTATCTCCTATTCCTGATGTAACTTGAGATAAATCGAGATTTCTTTCCTACCTTTGCTCCCCCTGAATGTAACTCGTTGTTTCCTTTTTCAAATGTAAAATAGGAAAGATATTTTATTTCCTGTTATGTCAAAGAACGGAGGACAATCTGGCGACAACTAAGATGATCAGTTCAAGGTGTGAACCGATCAGTTGTCAATCCATTTGACCATTTTGAGGAGCAAGACGAGCGAGTGGCGACCTGAGGAGATGCACGACGACCAGTGAATCGATCGGCTGGAGGCACTAGTCGATCGGTCGGTGGCACCCAACTGACTGCCCTGATGGTGAGCCGATCAATCATGGAGATGATTTGATCAAACCCAGAACGGCGAAGCACAGAGTTCATCTTGTACAGGTTTCATGTGATGTGGACCTAGATGACCGTGATTCCTCTTGGCTCGAGAAATCACATTAGGATGGCCATAATCATTACTTTTATCATTTTGCATAATTTTTGTGGGATATAGCATGTATATGATACTTACTATATTGTGGTGATTGGATATGTATATGCACCTATGAAAACCAAATCCCTCATTAAATATTAAAGTTTTAGATGCCTTCCAAATGCAACACACGTGAAAAGCTTGATCGACCAAGTGTGGGCACGCCCTATCATGGTGCACTGTCTATCTCATGGAAGCGTGAAGGATGAATATGTGGGTCTGTCCTAGCAGGGTGCATATTCATCGTGTTGGCTTTGGGTCAGACTTAACAAGGTGACCTAGATAGGATCTAGCACCTTGAGGCATGGAGGTGATCATGACAAAGAGTTGCATATGACATCTTTTAAGAGTTGCATATGATGCAATTGGCAAAAGTTGCCTACCTGGAAGATCTGAGTTGTGGGTGACAGCCCTAGCTGGTCCATGACTCAGAGGATTTCAGGATCTTGACCCACTAGAAGATTGTACGCTGCAATCTTCTGAATTGATGGTGAGGGCTGTCAATTTGAATCAAAATAGTGGGAACGGTAATTAATTAAAGGCCTAATTAACTACTGTCAAATTTTATTCAAATCAAATCAAATAAAAAGGAGTTTTAACAAATAAAATTTTCTCTTGTAGAATGGAAAAAGAATCATCTTTTAAAATGGGCAAATTAATTGAGAATAAATTTCATAACTGGTTGGGGATTGTGAGAAGCATTCTGCACAATCCAGATAAATCGGTAGCCTTTGAATCCACTCTATGTACACTTAAGAAGAAGGATAGTTCATTGATGGAGATCAATGGAACAAAGTCTAAGGACAAAGGTGAGGGAGAGAAGGGTTCTCTCGCCGAACCAATGTCAGAATCTCCTATGCTCAAAACATGTAGAGGATGGAAGGAACGATGGAAGAAGAAGTAAGAGATAGAGATCTCTACTTCTGGTGTATACGTGATAGAGATTAACTTTACTACTTCTTTGTCATGGGTACTTGATACCGGATGTGGATATCACATTTGTTCAAATGTAAAGGATCTTAAAAGAAGTAGGCCTTTGGGGAAAGGCGAGGTTGAACTATGTGTTGCCAATGCGGCAAGAGTTTCTGCCAGTGTCGTAGGAGCCTATGAGTTAACTCTACCTAGTGGGCTAATAATAGAGTTGAAGAACAGCTATTATGTACCTTCCATAAATAGGAATATCATTTTCATCTCTTGTTTGGACAAGGATGGTTTTGAATTTCTTATTAAGAATGGAAAGTGTTCTATTTAAAAAGATGGGATATTTTATGGCAATGCCTCAATGTCTTATGGTCTATACTTGATAGATCTAGAGACAAGTGTATACAACGTAAACACCAAAAGGAAAAAACTCAACAACTCAAACAAAACATATCTTTGGCATTGTCATCTAGGGCACATAAATGAGAAGCACATCACTAGACTCCATAAAGATGGTTATCTAGACTCTTTTGATTATGAATCAATAGAGACATGTGAATCTAATTTGTTGGGCAAGATGACCAAGACTCCCTTTTCAGGTAAAGGTGAGAGAGCTAGTGATCTATTAGGACTCATACATATTGATGTATGTGGGCCTTTTAGAACTAATTCTAGAAATGGGTGTCAGTACTTCATTACCTTCAATAATGACTTCCGTAGGTATGGCTATGTGTACTTGATGAAACATAAATTAGAAACCCTTGAAAGGTTCCAGGATTTCATGAATGAATTACAGAACCAACTTGGTAAAAGTATTAAAGCACTTTGATCCAATCGAGGTGGAAAATACTTAAGCTAGGAGTTTGAGGACCTTCTGTGAGCCCGTGGTATTGTATCACAATGGACTCCGCCTTAAACACCACAGCATAACGGTGTGTCTGAAAGAAGGAATCACACTTTACTGGATATTGTGCAATCAATGATGAGTTTTGCCGATCTTTTGATTTCCTTCTAAGGTCATGCTCTTGAAACCGCCGTGTTTACAATTAACTGAGTACCATCTAAATTGGTTCAAAAGACACCATATGAGATATGGCACAGGAAGCGTCCCGATTTGTCTTTTATTAAGATTTGGGATTGTGAGGCTTACGTCAGGAAAATGTTTCCTGATAAGCTTGGACCCAAGTCTGATGAATGTTATTTTGTTGGATACCCCAAGGAAACGAGTGGATATTATTTATACCACCCTATTGACAACAAAGTGTTTGTTGCTAGGACAGCTGTATTCCTAGAAAAGGAATTTATTTCTAGAGGAAACAGTGGGAGGAAAATAGAGCTTAAAGAGGTTCAAGCCCAACAAGAAAACATTGAACCGGTAGATGTACAAGAGGAACATAGAGATTCACAAGGTGTTGTGGAATCTCAGTCTCCTCAAGTAATACAAGGACCTCATAGATCTAGTAGGACACGCCTTGAACCTGAGAGGTTTGGATACCTTGTGACTCAGGAAGGCGATGAGTTGATCATAGATGATGATCCAACTACCTATCTAGAGGCTATGGAGGGACCAAATTCTGAGAAATGGCTTGAAGCCATGAAATCCGAGATGGAATCTAAGTACTCTAACAAAGTATGGACTTTGGTGGAACTACCTGAAGGGGTAAAACCCATAGGGTGCAAGTGGGTCTTCAAGAAGAAGACCGACATGGATGGCAATGTGCAAACATATAAAGGAAGATTGGTTGCAAAGGGTTTCTGAAAAATTCAAGGTGTTGACTATGATGAAACTTTTTCTCCAGTTGTCATGATTAAGTCCATCAGGATCATGCTTGCTATTGCGGTTTACTATGACAATGAGATTTGGCAAATGGATGTTAAAACCGCATTCGTCAATGGGAATATAAATGAGGATGTGTACAAGACACAACCTGAAGGTTTTGTAGATCCAAAGAATGCCAATAAAGTCTGTAAGCTACAAAGATCAATCTATGGATTGAAGCAAGCATCTCAGAGTTGGAATCTTCGATTTGATGAGGAAGTCAAAATGTTTGGCTTTATTCAAAATGAAGATGAACCTTGTGTGTACAAGAAGGTTAGTGGGAGCATGACCACATTCCTCATATTATATGTAGATGACATACTATTGATGGGGAATGATGTCACAACCTTAGAGGAGGTAAAGACTTGGCTTGGGAATACTTTCTCAATGAAGGACTTAGGAGAAGCATCCTACATTCTAGGTATTAAGATCTATAGAGATCGATCTAAAAGGATTCTCAGACGAAGTCAAAGCACGTACATTGATAAAGTGCTGAATCGGTTCAGCATGGAGAACTCAAAGAGAGGCCACATCCCCATGCTATATGGAGTCACCATCTCTAGAGCTCAACATCCCCAATCTTGTGAAGAGAGGGAGCGTATGAATGAGATCCCATATGCATCAGCCATCGGATCCGTCATGTACGCTATGTTGTGCACACACCCATATGTCTTGTATGCCCTCAGCATGACGAGCAGGTACCAGTCAGATCCCGGGGATGCTCACTGGACAGCCGTAAAGAACATCCTCAAGTACTTGGGAAGGACTAAGGATCAATTCCTTATATACGGCGGCGAGGAAGAACTGGTTGAAAGAGGTTACACCGATGCAAGCTTCCAAACCGACAAAGATGATTATAGATCGTAATCAGGATTTGTATTTTTACTAAACAATGGAGTTGTGAGATGGAAGAGTTCCAAGCAAGAAACAGTTGTCGATTCTACTACAGAGGCCGTGTATATTGCTGCTTCACATGCAGTAAAGGAAGCTGTGTGGATCAGGAAGTTCATCACTGAACTTGGTGTAGTTCCCAGTAGCTGTGATGTAATTGAGCTTTATTGTGACAATAATGGAGCTATTGCTCAAGCTAAGGATCCCAGATCACATCAGCAGTCCAAGCACATACTGCGGCGCTTCCATCTCATACGAGAGATCGTACAGTGAGGAGATGTGAAGATTTGCAAAGTACCAACTGAAGAAAACATAGTTGATCCACTAACAAAGGTCCTTTCTCAGCAGAAACATGATGGTCATGCTAGGTCACAAGGACTGAGGTTCCTAGGTGACTGGCTCTAAGTGCAAGTGGGAGTCTATTGGTATGTATGTAGGGATGAGCATCGGGCCGGGTTATACTGGGTTTTGCCTGTCCCAAACCCAAACCCACATTTTAAAGTGGGTCATGGGCCGGGTTCGGGCCCGGATAAAAATGAAAAATGTCAGCCCATACCCGGCCCATATAAAAATGCTGGGTTTCGAGCCGGATTCGGGTTTGCCCATATAACATTGAATGAGCATATCAAATTTTGCTAGATCCAACTTGCTAACATGGAAACTAAACTAGTATGATATGTATTTTGTGATCAACCTTCAAAACAATATATATATATTGTGATAAATGTAGCCGGAATATGTACACCTTAGTTGATCCCCTACAACAATGAATGGATATTGAAAGAGCAACAAATCATTTTCTCGTACATGGTAAAAAATCAGTGGAATCTATAATGTTGGTGTTTTTTGCTTCTCATCCTATATGTATATACAACGAAATGGGTTTTGGAAGGGTAAGAGATCATTTGTCTCCTACATGTGGGCATATGAGAAAAAAATGAGCATAATCTACTATGCATTGAGCAAAAGATCATTTGTCCCCTACATGTGGACAGAGTGAGATCAAAATAATGAAATCAAGTATGTCTATCTATGTCAATAATAGTTATCTTTCTAGTATCAATTCACTAATCATGTTGATTGATTACAAATTTTCTCTGTTGCCATTGGTTGGATACATACTACATATTGCATCAAGAAATATGTATGTTTTTCTTTCAAGACAAAGATAGATGTATGCATCTATAATGTACATAAAATCTAATATGGGTATTCGGGTTTTCGGGCCTGGGTTTACCTCCGTCCATACCCGGCCCAAATAAAATATGGGTTTAAATTTTAGGCCCGGCCCACCCATATTATAAATCGAGTTCGGGTCTGGATCGGGTTATGCGGGCTAGGTCGCGGGTCGGATCGGGCCGGCCCGACCCGATTCTCATTCCTATATGTATGCCCATAGAGCAAGTCATGTGATGATTGTAATGGGATACTTTGTAAATGATTTGGATAATAATAAAGGCAATTTCTGATCTATATGTTTTAATTGTTTCTGAGATGATAGTGTAACATGATAGATGTCTAAGGAATTGTTTACTCGATGATGTATGCTTTTAGGTTCATGACCTAAATAATGAGATCATACGGATGTTAAGAGTATACATTCTTGTTTTGTCCCTAGTCGGTTGTTATTGTGGAAATAACCATAGACATCAATAACACTAAAGACTAGATTGTATATTGGTTGATGACAAAATCTCATTAGTCATGATATAGTGATATCAAACCAAGCACATAGGTACTTGTTTGAGAACAAGTGTACCAGACAGACCCACCATGAGAGTGACACATGGAACCATGATTTGGTAGTCACAGTCAACTCTCACAGTGATGGTGGTGAGTGTGATTCTTCGACCTGAAATCACTACACTCGACACATGTCGTTGGCTACACTTTGACATCATCAAACGCAGTCTTGAAAAATGGGTTGTTATAAAGGTGATGATTGGGTAACTTTGACACATGGGGCTTTTGAGGGGTGAGTGATAGATATGGGATTTGTCCCTCCTAAGGGAGTTTGATGTTCATGGTCACTTGATGAGTAGGATTGAGAAAGGCATGCACATGCATGTGTGAATCAATATGTGATATTGATGTCACACACATCTCACCCAGTCTGCTTTGAGATCAAGGAAATGAATAAACGTTGAAAGGATGACTATACCATGCCTTGAGTTCATTCAGGACATTAGTCACAAAGGAATTATACATTCGCTGTAACACCATTCACAAATTGTAGGATTGAAAGTTGTTCTCCAACTTTCTATTTCACTTGGGTAGCACTGATGTTGGACTAGACACCGCTCTTTGCTTGTGAAGTCATAAGTGTTATGGACTTTCACTGCCAACGTGAAATGGACCTGCATGGTCACACACATAGGATTTAACCTGGAAGAGGAGTTTATCCACAAATGATGTTTAGATTGATTACTAAAGGAGTTAATTAGTTCAATTAAACACTCAATCAATTGATAACTCAATATCATAGTGTTCAAGGCGTTGGACTGATTCATTAGAGTATCAGATTGATTGAAACTGCAATTGACTGATTTTGCACAGTCTGCACTCCCAACCGATCGGCTCATGTGATGAACCGATCGGCTCAGGACAGACTGAACCGACCGGTTCAATGGTTGAACCAATCGGCTCAACAGGTCCAAACAAGCAAGTTGGGAAAGTCAGGTTGGTGAGAAATTTTTCTTTTCGTTTCACTTGTCCAATTTGATTGGAACAAGGATTGGTATTTGGATCAATTCGAAACAAAAGAGGAAAATTCAATCGGGAATTGACCAGGGTAGTGAACTGATTATTTCAGAAGTGAACCGATCGGCTCAGGTCCCCAACCGATCAGTTCATACTTGAAACGATCGGTTCAGCTCGTGCAGTTGGTTATTTTGAGGAAAATTTTGAACACTTCTACTCCTTCTTTAATCCTGCATTGCTTGGGGTAGAGAACCATGTCACATGACCCTCCTATATATAGGGGTATTGGGGGCTTCTCAAAGTACAACTCAGAATACCAGTTTCTCTACAAAGTTGTCGCTCTCTCTGGTTGTGGTAACCAAGAGAGCTGGAGCAAGAGCTACCTGATAAGGGAGGAACAACAAGGGAAAGACAAATGTAGAAAGGCAACTGGTTGCAGGAGAGTGTGTCGGTGACTAGTACGCCGACAGGAGGGTGCGACTCCTTCCGACTCCTTGTGGGACAAGGAGATCAGAGTTCCAGGTGGTCTGTGTGGATGACTGCAGAGGTGGGAGACTTCTGCCGCTCGGAGGACAACTGTCAATCCTGACAATCCCGATAAGACCAGGAGCTGCAGAGACACTATCTAAGACCGGAGGTGAAGACTGCACAAGCCGCGAGCTAACGTCGCCGAGCAAGCCTCAGGACAAGGTACACCTCTACAAACCATATTTCGGTGCCGAGTCCAGTAGAGCTGGCCACAAACACACAGAATGTTGGGTGTGACCTCGCCACTCCGCGCACCGTGCGTGACATGGGCATGAGATAAATGTCTTTCCCGATCCTGACTCGTTCCAACTACAACAATTGGTCGCTTCTCATGCGCGTGATCCTGCAGGCCTGCGGTCTGTGGACAGCGGTAGAGACTGGTGATGCTGAGTTCATAGACGACCGCATGACACTTGAAGCAATCCTTCACGTCGTGCCTCTGGAGATGCTCACGACCCTTTGCCGTCAAGAAAACAACCAAGGAAGTCAGGGACATTATCAAGACACTTTGAATGGGAGCAGAGCGTGTGCGAGAAGCAAGAGCCTAAATGATGTGTCTCCAATATGAGGAGATCAAATTCTAACGGGGTGAGACGGTGGACGACTTTACCATGTGCCTCATCGGACTCGTCAAGAAGCTCAATATTCTCAGCGAGGGCATTGACGAGAAGAAATTAATCCTCAAATTCCTTCGAGTCATACCCAAGCGCTACAAGCAGTTGGCATGGTCGATCGAAAGCCTGGTCGATCTAAGCACCTTGTCTATCGAGGATCTGGTCGGACGCCTCAACGTTGTTGAGGAAAGGGATGAACATGATGGGAAGAGAAGTCTGGCGGCAAACTCTTGCTCATGGAGGACCAATGGGCCGCATGTATGAAGCAAAGAGGGCAAACACCTCCGCACTCGATTCCCGCAACAGACTAAGTTACCGGCAACCGAGAAGCTTGAGCCGGTTCATGGCAATCTTTGCGGCCCAATTTCACCGCCCACGCCGGGTGGGAAGAGCTACTTTCTCCTGCTCATAGTTGATTACAACCGCTATATGTGGTTTGTGCTTCTCTCCACCAAAGACGAAGTGGAGGAGGCGATCAAGCGAGTGAAGTTTGGTGCAGAGCAGCTACAAGCTCCGGACGTTTCGAACAGATAGCGGTGGTGAGTTCACGTTGAAGGTGTTCAATGAGTTCTGTGTAGACCATGACATTCAACGACACATGTCGACTCTCTACTCCCCTCAATAGAATGGAGTGGTGGAGTGATGCAACCAGACCATGGTAGCCATGACACCTAGTATGCTGAAGGCGCGGCGGGGTTTGCCCAACACCTTCTGGGGAGACGCAGTGGCAACAGTGGTTTATATTCTTAGTCATTCGTATACACAAAATGTCAAAGACAAGACTCCATACAAGGTGTGGCATGGGAGGAATCGAATGTGCAATATTTGCGCGTGTTCAGGTGTGTCGCCCATGAAAAAACAGTGTGTCCTAATCTCAAGAAGCTAGATGATCGAAGCATGCAGATGGTATTCCTTGGATATGAATCTGGAGCTATACCATACAAGGTGTTTGACCCGGTGACTTGGTGCGTGCACGTCATGCCTGACATAGTGTTTGATGAGGCACACAACTGGGATTGGCAGGATCAAGCTGACAAGCACCCCACTGATAGGTTCACAGTCGAGTACTCTATCCCGGTGGTCATGGTCGACGCAGACATTAACAACCATACTAAAGATGGGAGAGAGGCTCCTACCTCCCCGTCCGCACCACAGCCAGCCACAAACCTGAACATGCCACTACGTGGTTCCCCTCCTACCACAGAGCTAGCACCGCATGGCTCACCCGTGGAGTTTGTGTCGCCCCCAGTTGGAGTAATGCCTACATCCACTAACCGAGATGAACCTATGAGGAGGTATCGCACAATTGACAACGTCATTGCCCAACTTGATGAGGAACTCCATCTTGTGGCAGGTGTAAAAAACCACCACGTTTGCTGAAGCTGAGCCACATGAGAATTGGCGTGTGGCCGTGCTCGAAGAGATAAAATCAATTGAGGATAACCAAATGTAAATGCTCACTGATCTACCAGTAGGACATCGTCCAATCAGTTTAAAATGGGTTTACAAACTCAAGAAGGATGCCACAAGAACTGTGGTCAAACACAAGGCACGACTTGTGGCAAAGGGTTACGTACAATTCCCCAACATCAACATTGACGAAGTATTCGCTCCCGTGGCGCGTCTCGACTCTGTACGTGTGCTAATTGTCATTGCTACACAAGAGAGTTGGGAGGTGCACCACATAGATGTCAAGTCGACATTCCTTAATGGAGATCTTGAGGAAGAGGTGTATGTGGCACAACCACCAGGGTTTGTCCAAGACGGGCACGAGGGTAAGGTTTTGCGACTGCGCAAGGCACTATACAGGCTGCCTCAAGCACCAAGGGAATGGAATGCCAAGCTAAACAGTTCTCTACTATCGCTTGGGTTTCAGAAGAGCCCGTCGGAACATGTCCTATACGCATGCGGCACCGGCGACTCATGCCTTCTTCTCGGTGTCTACGTCGACGACTTGACATGTGTGTGAAATTTCCAAGTTCAAATTAGAGATGACAAACATGTTCAAGATGGGCGATCTAGGTCTCCTAAGTTATTACCCTGACATCGAGGTCCATCAAGCTGTTGGATGCTGTTATGCCTCGAAGACTCCTAGTCCTAATCCTAATCCTACATGGTGTGGCAGTCCTATTTTGGGTCTTGTCTTGGTTTGAGTCCAACCCATGTTCCTACTTGGATTTAGATTAGTATTCCTATTTGGAGTTGTAGATGGCTCTATCTTCATGCAACTTGGACTCCTATTGTGTACTAGACTCCTATTAGGATTGTTTATTCCTAGTTGAAGCCTTATGGCATGCAGCCTATAAATAGGACCTTAGGGGCATGATATTTTCTTGTACTGAGAAGTGCCAACGTACAGTGTTGTACTGAAGAGAGTTCTCTCTCTTCTTTGAGTGTAACCTTTTCAGGTTCTCTTTCTTTGAGAGTATCTCTCCTTTGTAATCTTCTTGAAATAGTGAAAAACTCTCCCCTCCCGTGGACGTAGGTCATCTCGACCGAACCACGTAAATCATGTGTTTTGGTTGTGTGATTGTTTCTCGTTTCTTGTTCTTCTGCTGCGAAATCGTCATATTCTCGCGTTCAACTCTTAACAAAGTGGTATCAGAGCCGCGTGTTCAAGATCCGAACGATGACGAGTCTGTACAAGATCGAGAAGTTTGATCGCAAAATCAATTTCATACTATGGCAGATCACGATGTGTGGTTTGCTCGTTCAACAGGGAGTCTCCGATGCTCTGGAAGGGATCGAGAAGATGCCAGCCACTATGACGCCGCAAGAAAAGAAAGTGATGGACCAGAAGGCTCTCACCGCCATCCAGTTATCCTTGGACTTCAAGGTTTTGGCCGAAGTTGCCAAAGAAACTACTGATGTCGGTATTTGGAAGAAACTTGAAGATCTCTACATGAAGAAGTCTCTCCAAATGAAATTATATCACAAGCATCATCTCTACTTACTACGCATGGTGGAAGGCACATCTGTCCGTGATCACATTGACGAGTTTACATCTATTATTATGGATCTGGAAAATATAGATATTAAACTCGAAGATGAAGATAAAGCCCTTATTCTTATGTGCTCTTTACCCCCTTCATACAAGCAATTTCGGGAAACTATTCTGTACGGAAAGTCTTCAATCGTGGTGGAGGATGTTATATCTTCATTGCTGTCAAAGACCATGGTTGATAAAGACCTAATTGCTTCTTCTAACAGGAGTCAGTCAGAGGCTCTTATGGTGAGGGGTCGTACAAAAGAAAAGGGAAACAACAAGAAGGAAACACACAGATCTAAGTCTAAATCAAAGAAGGTCTGTAAATACTGCAAGAAGATTGGACACATTTTCGATGAATGCTACAAGTTACAGAACAAGAAGAAGAGGGAGAACAAAAAATAAGAACAACCTGCAGATGCTAATGTAGCACGTGAAGATCCAGAATATGTTCTTATGGCTTCATCTTCCTCATCCGTCAATTTTCAAACTTCTTGGATTCTGGACTCAGGCTGTTCACACCACATGTGCCCACACAGAGATTGGTTTTCTTCTTATGAGCACTTTGATGGAGGTGATGTAAACATGGCGACTGATTCTACCTGCAAGACAATTGGCATTGGGTCAATCCGCATAAAGATGTTCGATGGTGTTATCCGAACTGTCTCCAATGTTCGTCATGTTCAAGGTCTGAAGAAAAATCTCATCTCTATTGGCTTACTTGAAGCCAACGGTTTTTCATACAAGACTGAAGATGGAATCATGTATATTACCAAAGGAGATGATGTTTTGATAAAGGGAGTACGTATTCCTGGAAACCTTTATAAATTAATTGGTGAAACTGTGACCGACGAAGCTGCTGCTGTTTCTTCCTCACCCACTCCAAAACTGGATGCCACTAAATTGTGGCATATGCGACTGGGACACATGAGCCAGAAAGGCCTGGAATTATTATGCAGGAGAGGACTTCTAGGTGATATCAGTACTGAAAAGTTAGATTTCTGTGAGCACTGTGTTATGGGAAAGAAGAAAAAGGTCAGTTTTTCTACTGCAAATCATACTACAAAAGGTACTATTGATTATATTCATTCAGACATCTGGGGTCCTTCTCAAGTGTCGTCCAAGGGAGGTGCTAGATACATGCTTACTTTCATAGATGATTTCTCAAGGAAAGTCTGGGTGTATTTTCTGAAGCATAAATCTGAGGCTTTTGATCAGTTTAAGAAGTGGAAGACGCTTATTGAAAAACAAACAGGAAGGAGCATCAAGACACTGAGGACAGATAATGGCATGGAATTTTGTTCTTCTGAATTCAATGAGTTCTGCCAGTCTGAAGGTATTGCAAGACATCACACAGTTAGACATACACCCCAACAGAACGATGTTGCAGAACGCATGAATAGAACTCTTCTAGAGCGTGCACGTTGCATGCTGATCAGTGCAGGACTTAGCAAAGATTTTTGGGCTGAAGCCATCTCTACTGCAGCCTATCTTATCAACCGTTCACCATCTACTTCACTTGGTTTCAAAACTCCTGAAGAGGTATGGTCTGGTCATCCTACAAAATATTCTAATCTGCATATTTTTGGTTGTCCTGCATATGTCTATTCAAATGAAGGAAAGCTCGAGCCTAGAGAGAAGAAGTGTATTTTTCTGGGTTATGTTGATGATGTGAAGGGATATAAATTTTGGTGCACTGAGCCAAACTCATCAAAATTCTTGATTGAAAGAAATGTTACTTTTGACGAGTCTGCCATGTTTTCTGCAAAACAAGATGGTGTCCATTCTCCAGCTATAGGTTCTCAGAGTTCCACTGAACAGGTGGAGCTTGAAGTTAGTGCACACAGCCCGACACCTCCTGTTGTTACACAGGAAAATCCAGATGATGTTGAAGATGACACTCATGAAGAACAGACATACAACATTGCTACTGGGAGACCAAGAAGACAGATCAGACCACCTGCAAGGCATTCAGATTATGTTGTTGCATATGCCCTTGCTACAGCTGAAGAAACAAATGATTCTGGGGAACCAACTACCTATAAAGAAGCCATGGCTGATCCCAATTCATCCATGTGGATTACTTCTATGAATGAAGAGATGGAGTCTCTTCAAAAGAACAAGACATGGGTACTTGTTGATCTTCGTGCTGGAAAGAAAATTGTTAGATGCAAATGGGTATTCAAAAGGAAGGAAGCTGGTCCTGGAGATTCTACTGAAAGGTACAAAGCGCGGCTAGTTGCAAAAGGCTACAGTCAGGTGGAAGGTATAGATTATAATGATGTGTTTTCTCCTGTTGTCAAACACACTTCCATCAGATTTATATTGGCATTAGTTGCTAGATATGATTTAGAGCTTGAGCAACTTGATGTGAAGACCGCATTCCTCCATGGTGACTTAAAGGAACAGATCTACATGCAGCAACCTGAAGGTTATATTTCTGCTGAAAAGAAGGACCATGTGTGCTTACTGAAGTGTTCTCTTACGGGTTATCTGTTTACTATTGGTGGTTGTGTTCTGAGTTGGAAAGCTACATTACAACCCATTGTTGCATTGTCTACTACTGAAGTTGAGTACATGGCATTGACAGAAGCCATCAAAGAAGCCACCTGGCTGAGAGGACTGTGTGCTGAGTTTTATATTCTTGACAAGATGACGGTCATCTACTGTGACAGTCAGAGTGCAATTCACCTTACAAAAGATCAGATGTTTCATGAAAGGACAAAGCACATCGACGTCAAGTATCACTTCATCAGAGAGGTGATAGCGCAGGGGAAGATTGTTGCCAAGAAGATTGCAAGCAAAGAAAATCCTGCAGACATGATGACAAAGCCGTTGCCAGTTTCTAAGTTCAGACATTGTCTGGACTTGGTTAGTCTACACAGCATGCAGTGATGCCCTTAGGGGATGGAGGAGAAGAAGATTGCTATTTTTCTTGTAAGATGTTGACTTCGAGTCAAGGTGGAGATTTGTTATGCCTCAAAGACTCCTAGTCCTAATCCTAATCCTACATGGTGTGGCAGTCCTATTTTGGGTCTTGTCTTGGTTTGAGTCCAACCCATGTTCCTACTTGGATTTAGATTAGTATTCCTATTTGGAGTTGTAGATGGCTCTATCTTCATGCAACTTGGACTCCTATTGTGTACTAGACTCCTATTAGGATTGTTTATTCCTAGTTGAAGCCTTATGGCATGGAGCCTATAAATAGGACCTTAGGGGCATGAGATTTTCTTGTACTGAGAAGTGCCAACGTACAATGTTGTACTGAAGAGAGTTCTCTCTCTTCTTTGAGTGTAACCTTTTCAGGTTCTCTTTCTTTGAGAGTATCTCTCCTTTGTAATCTTCTTGAAATAGTGAAAAACTCTCCCCTCCCGTGGACGTAGGTCATCTCGACCGAACCACGTAAATCCTGTGTTTTGGTTGTGTGATTGTTTCTCGTTTCTTGTTCTTCCGCTGCAAAATCGTCATATTCTCGCGTTCAACTCTTAACAGACGCATCACCCTGTGCCAAGCCACATACGTCGACAAACTGCTAGACTAGGCTGGCATGAATGAATGCAACTTGACACAAGTACCAATGGAAACACGTCTCAAGCTGAGCAAGGTGAGCCCGAATCCGCCCGTTGATGCAACCTATTATCGCAGCATCGTCGGGGGTCTCTGCTATCTTGTAGACACCCGACCCGACATTGCCTTCTCGGTGGGCTATGTTAGCAGGTTTATGGAGGTTCCAACTATTGAGCACCTCAACTCTGTTAACTGTGTTTGCACTACATTGTCGTTACATGTTCTTATGGGTGCGTATATACCAAGCTTGAAGGTGACACTAAGCTCACCGGCTATAGAGACTCGGACATGGCCGGCAATGTCGACGACAGGAAGAGCACCACCGGGACGCTGTTCATGCTAGGACAGAATCCATTGACATGGCAGTCACAAAAGTCAAAAGTGGTGGCGCTCTCCTCATGGGAAGCAGAGTACATTGTTGCGACGTGTGCGGCATGCCAAGGAATTTGGCTGGGCCGGCTACTCGGTGATCTCTTCGGCAGGGAGGACGACATTGCTACCATCCTTGTGGACAATAAGTCTGCTATACAGCTATGCAAAATTCAGTCTTTCATGGCTGGAGCAAATATATTGAAACGCACTTCCATTTCATACGGGAATGCGTCGAGAGAAGTGAAGTGGTGGTCGACTATATCAACACCAATGATCAACTCACAGACATCATGACTAAGCCTCTTGGCACATGAAGTTTCAAGAACTACGGGGGAGAATCGGTGTTCTCAACACGTGCAGCATGTAGGAGCTGCAACTCGCAGCTTCTTCTTCCTGTACTTACGTTGCTTCTCACAACACACTCAAGGAAAGAAAAAAACAAAATAAGGCAAGACCCGATAGTTTTGGAAAGGTGTTATTTCACACAGCCAACCTTCTTTCTTTTCTATTACCTTGTCTGCTTGAACATAAACATGCCTTACAAGTACTTAAATAACAAATGGCTGGAGCTAATCTCTCCACATCTGATGCCACTAACTGCCTAAAAACATGCCACTATCTATGACTAAATCAACAACACAATCCAAGACTTGCTCTATGCCCACGACTAGCCAGTAGATGTTCAGTTTTACACGACCATGCCGCATCTCACGGCACTACGGCATCTCGTCACGCCGTCTCACACAACGCCATCTCAGCATCTCACCTCCTCGTGCACTTGGTTGAACTTTCTCTTGGCCACGACTCCTAGAAACACTAGCAAATGCATACACGACTGAAATTAAATACAACTAATCAAGATTAAAGCTAACATTTTACCCCTTAATCTTGATTCTCCAATTTTTTTAGGCAGCATTAGAGAAGAGCAAGCTCGTTGTCGCTGGCATAGGCACCGAACAAAGCCTTCTCCTCCTTTTCTTCTTCACGAACGTTCTCCTTCTTCTCGGGACATTCCCAGGCAAAGTGCCCATAATCCTGGCAGCTAAAACAACGAACCTCCTTCTTGTCACGGTTGCGGTTCTTTTTCTTCATCCTCTCAGTCCATTCCGCTTCAGTGAGAAGGAGACGAGAGCCTCTGTCACCGTTTCCTTCAACATCCATGTCGAGGCTCTCCTCCACAGCCAAGAAGCGCCCGATCAACTCTTCGATAGACATAGTCTTGAGATCGAGCAGTGATTGGATGGAGTGGGCAAGCTGCTGGTACTTCCGCAGCACGCGGCGTAGAAATTTCAGAACGGCCTTGTGCTCGATGACGCCATCGCCGAGCGTCTCCAGATCATTCACGATGCCCGTGAGACGCATCGCAAACTCCTCCACCTTCTCACCGTCCTTGAAGGTGAGATTCTCAAACTCCCGGCGGCGCGTCTGCGCCCTCTCTTCACGGACGCACTCGGAACCCATCCTCAGGACCTCGAGGGCATCCCAAGCCTCCTTCGCGGTGTCCTTCGCTGCCAACGATCGCAGCAGCTCCGACAGCACAGCCCGGAAGATGACGCTCATAGCTTCACGATCCACGCGGTAGTCACAGACACCCGGCTTGATCGCTTCCCACAAGCCGTTCGATTGCAGATGCACCCGCATGACGAGCACCCACTCGGTGTAATTCGAGCGAGTCAGCATCGACAGCTGTACCGTTGTCGAAGTCTGCCGGACCATTCGCTCGACGATGCAGAACTCGCGATCGTCTCCGGATTGTGGCATCTCACGAACTGATCAAGCGGCTCTGATACCAATTGTAGGAGTTGCAACTCGCAACTTCTTCTTCCTGTACTTACGTTGCTTCTCACAACACACTCAAGGAAAGAAAAAAAACAAAATAAGGCAAGACACGATAGTTTTGGGAAGGTGCTATTTCACACAGCCAATCTTTTTTCTTTTCTATTACCTTGTCTGTTTGAACATAAACATGTCTTACAAGTACTTAAATAACAAACAACTGGAGCTAATCTCTCCACATCTGATGCCACTAACTGCCTAAAACATGCCATTATCTATGACTAAATCAACAACACGATCCAAGACTTGCTCTATGCCCACGACTAGCCAGTAGTTGTTCAGTGTTACACGACCATGCCGCATCTCACGGCACTACGACATCTCGCCACGCCGTCTCACACAGCGCCATCTCGGCATCTCACCTCCTCGTGCACTTGGCTGAACTTTCTCTTGGCCACGACTCCTAGAAACACTAGCAAATGCATACACGACTGAAATTAAATACAACTAATCAGGATTAAAGCTAACACAACAACACAACAAGATTAGGAGGAGTTTGTTAAATAACTAGGTTACTGTTAGGAATATTTATTTAGATAATTCTATTTGCCTTTAGATAATTCGATTATTATCTGGAACATGAGCCCACGCATGTGTGCGCCGTGCGCGTCTAGTCCGGGCCGAGGAGGCGAGGCATGCACGTTCATGCCGAGCTCACAACCAACGCAGTAAACTGAACGACCGAGTATGTGGGATGGCATACCTTTCTCGGCCTTTTGTCTAAGATCAAGAGTAAAGTATGTGGGATGGCACGGACGAAGCGGATCGCTGCCACAAGTTTAGGCTTAATTTGGTTGGACTGCAAATAAAAACATGCAGTTCCAACTCATAGTGTCTTCCAACTGCATGTGTTTGGTTCCACGTAGTTTCAGTTCATACCTGGAAAGCGAACTCACCGCAATGCCCGGCAACGTACTAAAATCTGGAGAACTGACTGCGCCCAAAAAGGGCGCAGTTCATTTTCCATTTTCTGTTGTAGCAGCACTAATGCCTCAATGGTCACATGGTATGCTTACCTTTTTCCTAACCACAACAGTAACTATAGCGATGAACATGGTTTATCAGGTGGTATCTTCACCACAAGTAATTATTTCTCTAAAGTACCTGCAACCAAACGGTAGCAAATAGAAGTGTCTGGTTGAAGCTGCTTCCAACCAAACCACTACAGTTGTAGCTTTAACTACATGATTTGCATTTCTCGTTTCTATTTTCATCTATGTTCTGCAACTACGGGCAACCAAATTAGCCCTTAGCCACAAACGTTTTCCCTGTTTAGTATAAGGGCTAGTTTGGTTGGATTGAAAACCAACGGGTGCAGTTGCAACTGAGCGTGATTTGCTTTTCCATGCATTTGGTTTGATGCGGTTCCACCCCACGGTGTGAAAAGGAACTCACTGCATCGTCCACAGACATGCATAAAAGTGGGGGAAGCAACTGCACCTAATTCCAGCGCAGTTCACTTTCCACGACCACTAGTTTGGCTCGGGCTACGACCGCTGAGAAAAGTTTGTAGTGGCCCCACACGTGTGTTGACTCACGTTTACGAACCACACAACACCAAACAAAAACACTTCAAGTGAATGAGTTCTGTCGACGTTGAACCAAACGAAACCAGTTTAATTTTATATCAACGAATTGAATTTCCTGTTTTACAAGCTACGGTCTGGGCTGCATCTGCATGCAACCAAACTAGCCCTAAAATGTGGAAGAAACAGAAAAGCAACATCAGGCTTGCTGCACAAATCGTCTCTCTCTATCCTTCGTTGTTCATCTGTGTTTGTGTCACCACGAGCGCATAGAGTAGCATCACCTCGCCGGAGTTGTAGCTCTCAACTCCGCCGCCATCCGCTTTCTCTACGAACAACTACACTCCACCTCCTCTCCCTCATCCTTCCGAGCTCCTCGATCATTCCAAAGACAACAACATTTGACCCTAGAAAACGAACTGCCAGCTGAAACGCCGCGACCAGGAAAGATACAACGAAAGGGTCAAAACCCCACCTCTTCCTACAGCTTACGGGATATCTCCGCAACCGTCGATCGAGCTATTGGTATCCGAGCATGACGTTGCAGGTCCCAAGCAACCGGCAGCTGCAACTCACTGGTCCAGCAGCTCAAAGAGAAGCAGTCACATTCCACATTTCTGCCTTGCTCTCCCTTGACGCAAGCCAAAGCTCCTTCCCGGTAATACGTCAAGAGAGTCATATATGTCAAGGTAAAGTAAGTGCAGTTCAAGTGTTCAACCAACAACGAGCTGGCATTTCTTCTAGCTACACTTTTACATTGCATCAAATTCCTTTTATCGATTTTACTTTTTGAAATATTAGACAATATACAGGAGCGCCAACCAGAAGCTTTGTGCATCGACGCCCTTATCACCCTCGTGGGACCGCCTGGAGGAATGGCACTACGTGAAGACCATACTACGCTAAGCAGATGTCCACCATGGAGCAAATAATAGTAAAGCGGTAGTCAAATGGCACTCGTCAGCCCACCCAATCGATCCGATACTCTTCCACAAACTTGAGCTTGCCATGATCGATGATGATGACGGTAACACCCAACGGCACGTCCATCCACTCCTAACAACAGTGACAATGAGGCGTCGATGCAGTAGGAAATTACTCTACCATTTGGTAGACGAAATCTTAATCCACCTTCTTAACCTTATCAAAAGATGCATAACCACACAACATGTGTATTTCTGCATGGTCAATGGAGGTACTTTGCTTAAGCAAATATGGGAGAAGGTCCAAGAGAGTGCATTTTCCAAATCTCATCTCAAGTAGAACATGCAAGAACATGTATGTAAGGATGTTGGTAAGAACATGTACGACAATCCATGTGTGGTGGACGATATTGAAAATATTGTAGCTAATATTGAATGGAGCATTATAAGAGTTTTACTTTTCTAGGAGAAGTTGAGCGTTTCTCTCAGTTGTCTTGTCATATTTCTCCTTCAAAGCATTCCACAATTTGTGTGAGGAGTCATATGTCTAAAAAAAAAACTAATGAGACTATCCTCCTTGAACATGAGCTTAAGGCTCCTTGCCTTCTTGTCATCAACCTTCCACTTTTCCTGTATCATGACTTCCGCCCCAGAGGCATTAGTATTGGGTTTCGATAAAGTATTTTCAATGATGTGTTCCAGATTGTCATAGATATGAGGATGTCTAACTTTACGGTGCCATATTTTAAAATTTATCCCATTAAGTTTTTTATTTTTGCCAACTCAGCGGTGATGAGTTTACTAGAAGTCATTAGAACCTATACAATGAGTTGGTTCCGCCCGAAATTTGAGATGATGATGATGATGATAATAATAATAATAATAATAATAATAATAATAATAATAATAAAGATCCCAACTTCTTCACAGTAGCGACCCGCAGTCGAGAATAGCAACCGTAAGACCCTGTTTGGGAACGGACTGGGATTTCGTAGTCTGGACTGGATTAGACTGGGTTAGTCAGGATTGAGTCTGATTCTGTTTGGCAACCCAGTCTGATTCTGTTTGGCAACCCAGTCTGATTCTGGTCAGCTGGTCTGGTTTGAGTCTGATTGCAGTCTGGTTCTGTTTGGCTACTAGACTGGATTCAGTCTGATTTTGTTTGGCAACGTAGTCAGTATCTGCTGATTCTGTCCTGATGTTGTAGAACTGTTTTAACAAGAATAAGGTATGTGTAGTTGTGTTGCCGCTTAAGCAGAAGTTGGCCGAAGTGTATTATATACTAAATAACAAATACATAATATAATTAATGTATTTAAATTAAATAGTAGCAAAGGTGTGTAGCATGTCTGTAGCAGAATGTAATACCACATAAATTAAAAGATAATATATTGTTGGTTCTCAGGCAAATACATATGTAACATACAAAATGAAACGAGGGGTTTGCCCTGGACCTAGACAACGACATAGTTACACAATCTAAGCTGGTGATCAAGCAGGCAACTTCATGCCTCGTCGTTCTTCATGGCGTCGTCGTACTCTTCCCACGACACAGGACAGGGTTCGTCCAACACCTGATTTATTTCCTATTTGCTGGCGTCTTTTGGCCACTCGAACTGTAACGGCAGATGGTGAGTAGGAGGAAACAAGGCTCGCAACATTTGGGCCCTCATTTGTCTTGTTCCTTTGGCTTGTTCGTCTCTCTCATTTGGGCCCTCATCGCGTGGAGGCTCGCAACATAGTTTTTTGCAAACAAGCTTTTCTTCTACATATTTTTTAATCTTCGACGGAGACATCAATATTTTTTCAAATTCTGTCTTTTCCTTTGACCGTGACCGCGATGATGACATCTATAGTTAATAAATCAAATTTTAGTATTAGCAAATATCAACAATAGAAAGATAACTGTGACAATATTGAATAAAAAAAATGCTCCAAACAAACTTAGCTACAAACAAGTAAGAACGTGATTTATGCATTCAATACATAAAAAAAAGGTCCAAACAAACTTAGTTGCATACAAATAAATGTTGCGAGGTAAACACAAACAACTACAAACTGTGACAATATTCACTCATTAGTGTTAATAGGGTATTGAGCAACGCCAGGTGGGTAAATGCGATGAGTCGTCATGAAGTTGCGTTGCACGACCAATGGCGGGGGAGGCAATACATCTCCCAAAATAAAAAGATTGTCTGTTATGAACTCTCTCCTTATGTGTTGCCATCTCATCTACAACTCAGTCAAAGATATGGGCTCGCCAGTTATGTTTCGGAAGTGACGCCATGCCTCCATCCAAGCATGTGTAGTATATACTCCATTAACACATCTCCCCAACTCATATTGGTTTCTCATCATACCTCTGAGAACCATATCAAGCTCCCTACACCACATAAAGGAAGGCGTCCTTTGAGGCCCAGCCATATTACAGATTCTGTAAGTAATATGTTTTAGATGTAAGTGTGTATCGCATAATTAAGGGAATATAAAATGCATATTCAGTGTTAGCTAACATTTATCAACATAACGGTGAAAAAACATACACCCTCCATAAAACATACACCAACGTTATGATAAATAACTAAAGCATGTTGATGTCGGATGAATTCCGAAAGATGTAATGTTAAAAACAACGAATGCTAGACAATGTAAATCGACACACCAAACTAAATGTAGTTCTCTGCCATTAAACTTTATGGCGTCACCGTGGGTGAAGGAATGTCTAAAAGAAGACTACATTCTTCCTCCAGACTGGCAACGTAGCGTTCTACAGCGTCATGCTCATACTTTTTTTGGGTGTATATATCATCGTAGTTGTGATGAATTTCAACACAGTCCTTCATGTTCATTGCCTGGCCCCACACTGACTTGCACTCGACAGTTAGTAACATAATCTCAGCTTTCAAAGAATCAATTGTTGGGGGGAGATCGACTGCCCAACGGAAGTATCTGCACCGATCTTTTCCCTACAATGTATAATCAAATTTAATGAATGACAAAGAATGTGCAGCATACACAACGGCAACCTATTATGTGTGTATTTACTAGTGCACCTCACGAGAAGGACATATGTAATACATTCCGCCCGGCCTTTCACTAAGAATGCCAAAATCATACAACCCTGCATCCTCTGTGTTAAGCCGTAAGGCTGCATCTAACCCACAATCACACCTCGGAACTCCAGATGGATCCATTGACATCTAAAACATAATTGAGGATTAGTAAAAATATTGTCGGATTATGAACATAGATTTCAAATACAACTTTCCGAACATAAAATAGGCCTAAGTGCTTGTTCTACATCTATGATGTATTGTATCCGTCCTCGTTTGAAGAGTCGTTACTGCTTGTGATGTGAAGTAGTTGTCGAAGATATTGGCACCTCTCACGTAGAGTGGTAATACCTTGTTCAAGCCTATCGATGTCTGCTCTTGTAGAACTGACAAAGTCACATTGTTCAGACCATAGCTTGCGTTCGTTGGACGAAGGAATAAATGGGCGGTGAGATGACACAAAGTTTGTTGATCCGGAAGGGCCAACATCATTGGACGAAGGAAAAAATGGACGGTGAGATGACGCAAACGACGATGCCATACTTGGTCTGTTGCTGAAGTTGGGTGTTGGGGATTGCGGGAAAAATGCATGGTGAGATGGCATAAATAAGGATGGCATTGAAGGTGTTGGTGTTGCATTGGCAGCTTGGAACGAGGATGGCATTGAAGGTGTTGCTGTTGCATTGGCAGCTTGGGACCTTTCCCAAAGGTCTTGCAACCATATGGTTATCTTTTGAGGTGTGTCTATAAGGCTGAGGTAGATGGAGCGGTTTGTTGAGTCCTTGATGGAGTTCACAAGTGTTGTAAACACAGGAGTGGGGGCATCCGGGTAAGTGTCCTGGAAATATTGTAAGATGGTTGTAAATTCTTTCTTTTCAAAGGATCTAGTTGCCACACCACTGCCTAACTCGTGAACCTTTGCATAAACCTGTGTGAATTCAGATAACACTTCATTTGATAACCCACATCGGTCTTGAGGCATTGATGGCCGCTTCTTGCGCCTAACGACAGGAGGCCTCCCGCCACCACTCTGTGTATCTGTTCCGCCTCCCCCGGTTTCTCCCTCGCTTTGCATCCCAAATGCGCCCATATTAGGTTCCCCAGCTTGGCTTCCAGTGTTCATGGGTGTGTCTGGGACATCTAAGTCGACAGCGATATCATCCTCGGAGGCAACGTCAGAAGGGATATGTGTGTCCGTTGAAGACATTGCATGATGTCCTCTAGCAATGTTCCTCCTCGCCATCATCTTGATGTCATAGTAGTGGGGAAACGGCTTGTTAAGCAACCTAGCAAGGTCCTTGTTTGCCTAAGTATAAAAAAAATGTTTATTATGAAATTAAAATGTTAATGGATGACATATTTTTTAAATTAACGGACTGGTTACTGGATATACCGCAAGGCTCTCCCTCCATTCAGGGCTGTCGGGCAGCGTTGGCTTATGCCTTGTATCATTCCATCCAACGCCGCTCTTATTCGTCACAAGCTTCAAAGAGGCATAGTCCCTCCTCAAGTTCTTCCACCGAGTTTTCAGCTGGTCTGTATTGCAGGCCGTCTTCCCCATCCTATTTTGCATTTCCACAGTTGCCTCCCTCCAAGCCTCCCTAGTGAAATGACTATCGACACACTTGCCTAGGTCATATTGTCTGCGCAATGCAGATACTAGAGCGGCATCAGAGTCTCTTTGCCAAACAATACGAAACTTGGGGTCAACGGAAGACATACCCCCGTAGGTGCTGCAATATATTATGATACACAAATCGTTATATCGTTTATCTTTTCAGATAAAGTATTTACTTAGATAGTGTCGTCTAAGCTGTAATGACACTACAAAATTACCTTGTTCATCAGTTGCATATAATTTCTGTATATTAGTTCCAATAAAATAAAAAATGATCTGAAGCCGTGTTATATAAATTTTAGGTTAAACATCCATAAAAAGAATTCCAAACTTTTCAGTAACAAATGAAGAACCCGCATCTTCTGTTATAAGGTCTTCAGATCTAATATTGGCACTCCAGCAACCATAAAAAATAATTCAAAACAAAGCAAGCTGGAACAGTGTATTAATGAGAGCATTATACGAGTTCCCCACTTATTCAATAATCCCATGAATATTGATTAACAAATTTCAACAAACCAATATCATGTTTCTGCAAAAGAGGCTATTTAGAGCATTGGTAAATATAAAATATCTGCAAAAGAGGCAATTTAGAAGACAGAGAAGAGAACCAACTATAATATGTAGGAAGAGTGGTGACAAGTAAGATGATCATATTTAGGGAAAGAG
Source organism: Alisma plantago-aquatica (assembly GCA_963693085.1). Lineage (NCBI taxonomy): Eukaryota > Viridiplantae > Streptophyta > Magnoliopsida > Alismatales > Alismataceae > Alisma > Alisma plantago-aquatica. The sequence continues at coordinate 426,537,932 of OY856413.1, forward strand.
GAAGTGAACCTAGTAGTGAATTAGATGATTTTACACCGACTTCTCAATTTGTCTCAGAGTGGAAATGATGGACTCAATTTCAAAGTATAAAATATATTATATGATCCTAAATTCAGACACATGCTAGGTATTTATCATAGATTAAATCAGAAGATTAAATTGTTCCCCCTTATTACAACAATGAAGACCTGTAATACAGACCTAGGTATTCTATACAGAAACACTCTCTACCTTCTCAATTTGTCTCAGACCTGTAATACAGACCTAGGTATTCTATACAACAATGAAGACCTGTAATCAGTTAGTAAAGTTATTTTTTCGACAATAATATCAACCAAAAAGGGAGACAAAGAAGGAACTTTGGGCTAGATATGAAACAAAAAGGCTGTATTATAGCAATACAAACATATTTGTTATATGAGTTGAAACAGAGGAAGTTGGGTCAAGAAAATCATTTATTTTACAGACCTAGGTATTCTAAACAGAAATACTAGTTTTTACAGACCTAGAAAATTTGATATCCAAGGCCTAACTCCTGAATCAATTTCTTAGCTTCATGATAAGAACATGGGAATGTGACCAAATGTGGAATGGGCATCCAATATAAGTGCTCAATCTAAACGTTATGCAACATGTAGATATTGGAAATGAAAAATTATCAAAACTGATCATGTTATCAATGAAAAATGTTGATATTTAACAATGAAAAATGTAGATATTGGACTCTACAAAGCAGATATTTATCAATGAAAAATGTAGATATTGGAAATGAAAAATTATCAAAACTTATCATGTTATCTTAGTGCACAGGAGTTCATTAGGGCTATTCACACACATGTAAACCCTATTTTCCATTTCCACATATTTCATCCATCAATCAAAAGTATATATTGATGAACTAACCCACTTGATTTAATCCCTCAACAAAAACCCTAAACACAGATATCACCACCTCATATTGATCCATATGTATATAATAGTCCATTTTAGAAAGATTAAACAATACATTATATAATTCATTCTAATACAATTCAAATATGATTCTAGACATGTCAATTCAATTCCCAAGCATATCACACAGTGGGCTAATTTTTAGGCAATATTCACATTAAATTGCATAGTCATTTATCCATAGAAATTTATATGGAACATTAATCAATATATCAGGAACATATCAACTTCAGTTCAATGAGGAATATTCAAAATTAGTACCTAATATCTTTTAAATCAATACCCAATCACATACAAATACAATAAAGATTTCTAGTTATTTTAACGATATAGAATTAGGCTTTTCACATGAATAAAAATGTTAAGATGATGATAAACACTCACTTAAGGTGAGAAGAACGTTACAAATGTAGGTTAAACTCTAAATTTCTAGAAATCTAATCAAACTCTAGAAACTGAATCCATTTCTTCCTCCTCTCAGCTCAAAAACCCTAGAAATGGAGATTACGAGACAAACCATACGAGGGATGGCATATTGACATGTGAGATAAGACTCACTATGAAAGGCTATTCTATGAAGCTAAACCCCATACGAAGGTCAAAATCTCCACCACTTTCTCTTCTCAAACCCCTAGCTCTCTTCTCTATCTAGGATTTCATTTATCTAGAACCAATCATGAGGTATGAGATCTCCTTGGTTGATAGGTTACACTTTATTTTTTTCAACAAATTTTTCTATCATAAAGCATTTTACTGAAAATCATCTACTGAATAGGTCAATCTCATCTAAAAATTATCAAAACTTATCATGAAGACCTGTAATCAGTTATTACAGTTATTTTTCGACAATAATACCAACCAAAAAGGGAGAGAAAGAATGAACTTTGGGCTAGATATTATAGCAATACAAACATATTTGTTATAAGAGTTGAAACAGAGGAAGTTGGGTCAATAAAATCATTTATTTTACAGACCTAGGTATTCTATACAGAAACAGTAGTTTTTACAGACCTAGAAAATTTGATATCCAAGGCCTAACTCCTGAATCAATTTCTTAGCTTCATGATAAGAACATGGGAATGTGACCAAATGTGGAATGGGCAAAAAGAGTATGATGATATCAAACAGATTCCAAACGTGGAATGGGCAAAAAGAGTATGATAAGAACATGGGAATGTGACCAAATGTGGAATGTTCATTCAATTTATAGAGCAGAACTAGACAATAGCTTTGCAAACAGATTCCAAACAGATTCCACAGATGAAAAATAGTATGATCCACGGATGAAAACTAGTATGATCCACGGATGCAAATAGATTCCAAACATCATTTTATCAATGTAAAACACACACAGGGGATCCAACACACACCATGGAACACGGGGAACCCCTTTGCATAATGATTCAGTACACAAATAGGCCTAACCCCTTTGCATAATCATTCAGTACAAAAAATAGGCCTAACTATTCATCATGACGAACCCATTCAGAAGTGGATAATCCCCAGCAGCAACTTCGGAAGAGCCGGGATGAGCAGCAGCACCGCCGGAGCAGGGACGAAGACGACAGCGACCAGCACCGCCGGAGCAGGGACGAAGACGACGGCGAGCAACACCGCCGGAGCAGGGACGAAGACGACAGCGAGCAGCAACTCCAGCGAGCGAGCAGGGACGAACACCAGCTTCCTCCAAGATGCGTAGGTGGATGTGAAGCAGCTCGATGCACAAGGCGACCAATATGTAGGAACACGGACACTGGTTGCCCTTGCTAGGGTTTGTCCTGTGCGTCGACAAGATGGGACGATGGCTGAATCAGGTGGACGGTGCAGACAATGGTGCTCAGAAGGACAAGATAGGGCACTGGGGTACCTTGCCTTTGCAGGATGTAGCCGCCCTAGTAGCCCGACGGTCGTAGATGGCTGCATTGACTCCTCACCAGGCGGCGGACGCTCCGCCCGACGACTGCTGCCCTCCATCCGCGAGCTGCTCGAGGTATCGCTTTAACTCACGGACCCACGGACCCAACACTGAGCCGGCAGAGGGAGAGGCAAACAACCGGAGCGAAGGAGAGGGGCGAGAGGGAGAGGGTCGAGAGGAAGAGGGAGGCGCGCGAGTGAGAGGGAGAGTCGGGGTCGAAGGGGGTGTCGGGGGGGCGTAAATCGGACTGGGATTTGCAATCCCGCCTAGGCCGGGACTGGGTTAGTCCGGATTATGGGATTCCGTTATCCCAAAACGGTGGTCGAATGGGGTTGCGTACCAAATAGAATTTTGGCCCAAATCGGACCGGGTTACGCCGACCTGGCACAAAACGACACCGCCTAAACCGGACTCAGTCCGTTCCCAAACAGGGGCTAAGAGACGATGCCCCTACGCTAGCGAGACATAAAGGAGAGGGGTACTTGTGTGACTCCGTCAGAGAGACATAAAAGGAGAGGAGAAGCGTGCAGCCGAGAGAAGCTAGATAGTAGCTGCGTCAGATCGGGTCAGGCTCACGATCAGAAAATGTTCTAATACCATTGTTGTCTTTTTTCTAGGACTACGTGAGAGACAAGATGGTTAGGGTTATTGGGGGATCCGTGGGTTGTTGTTTTTCACTTTTCGGTGTCCATCATGGGCGGATAGCCATGTTTATGTAGGAGATGTGCTTCCCAAGCAACCTACTCCGCCCACAAAAAACTATCTCAATTTATGTGATATCCAACCACTTCTCCCATATCCCGATGACTGGATTTACTTAGGGTCAAGTTGCCATTATCTAGGGGAGTTTTGGTCCTTTGACCATATCCCAACACTCTTCGCGAAGAAAAAATGCCCACACATAAAACAATGTCTAAACGTGGTGAAATTTACAACCCCGACACTAAGTCCCGGTTTGGTTGGACTGCAATTGAACACGTGGGTCCAACGCATAGTGTTTTTTAACTCCATATGTTTGGTAGGATGGAAGTTTGACTCATGTGAAAATGGGAAAAACTTACTATAGGACCGGTCCTATAATAACTTGGTAGGATCCAATAGAATTTTGTTATACTGAATAATATACGTTTCTCTCTCTTTATTTTTTTTAAGGGGTGGAGTTTTGAACAGGAGAGAGGGGAGATGCTGCATTGTGATTGGTGGTCCTATAAAAAAATTATAGGACCAGTCCTATAATAAGTTTTTTTTGGTGAAAATGAACTCCGAGGCCGTGGTTGATTACACACAGAAATCTGGAAAATGTACTACGCCCTTGCCTCCTCACTACCTACTCACCCGACCATTATTTTCGTTATCGTCGGCTGGAGAAAGGCCTTTGGGGATGATATCTTCTCCACAGATAATTACAGCCTTGAAGTATCATGTTTTTAGTTCGAAAACATGTTTTGTATTTCTTGTTTTGAAATTCATCCTGTGTCTTGCGACGACTAACAACCTGACAAGCCCTAAGATATATATATATATATATATATATATATATATATATATGAAATTAAGGAATCACAAGTGGAGCACGTTTCAATAGTCCGTACAAAGCAAACGCCCTTCTTATTCGATTTGAACCGAATTAAATCCAGATCACACACACAGACAAGGCCCAATCCGGATTACATCACGAACCAAATAGGGGCTGAAGCAACACCGATGCTTAAAGTTGCGTGATCGGCCATCTTAAGCCGATCGTGTGCATCTGTCCCATGCGGCCAAAGCCACGTTGTTGGGCGGTTGCGGCGGAGCACGCCGACCCCGCAACACCGTGAAGTTGCTCTGGTGGGTAATGCTTCGCCGGCTGTGGCTGAGCGATGGGCGTATCCCGATTCTCCTCCTCCCCTGTTGTCTGACGCGGAGCTCAAGGGTGGATACTACCACTACCGCCTCCGTACTGCAGAATCCACCATCTCCCAGACGACCAGTGCTCCACCCCAAGCCCACAGACGACGCCAACTCTTCTTCGGCGGTACTCGACGACTGCAGCTCCCGGTCCCTGTAGGAGACACTGAGGTCGTCGTTCGACCTGCTCCCGGTCCCTGTAGAAGACACTGAGGTCGTCGTTCGACGGCGTGGAGGGACGGCTGTCGCTGCAGCTGTACCACACCAACAGCGAAGGCAAGGAGAATACCCACGTGGAGTTCGATAGGATATGTGAGGTCGTAAGCGAAACCAAATCCTCTTCCCTTTTGCTCTCACCGGCATCGGCTCTGCACTCCCGGAGTAGGAGGACGAAGGCCAGGAGGCAAGTATATCCTGCATCACTTGTGATGGAGCCACCTGATCCTACAAGGGATGGTGGTAGTAGTCTTCACCGCCTAAACACACTGTGCCTTTAGCCCTTTACGAGAGTGCCATGACAAAAAGGTGAACAGAGTAAAACAGAGTAATAGTAACGGAACGCGCATTGCACCTGTTCGATCAAAAGCCGACACCAAGCATGGGCAAGAGTCAAAGCCCACCAGACGAGACAACGCACCCAACCCAGCTGCTCGCGCAACGCCGCCACCATCTTTCTCCATGAAGAACTACACACCACCTCCACTCCCTCACCCTTCCTAGCTCCTCCATCATTCCAATAGCAACAGCAGCACGAGTCGACCCTCCAAAACGGGCTGCCAACTCAAACACCTCGATCGCGAACAAAGATACAGCCAGAGGATCAAAATACCACCTCCTCATGTAGATCAACAGCCGTCCACCGTCGCCAAGCACTCTTTTGAAGGCCCCAAGCCACTTAAAACTCCAGCTACAACTCCAACTGCTGATGTACATCCTTCTCACTCACCGGTCCGGCAGATCACAGAGAAGCAGTCGCGGCCTGTATCTCCGCCATCCTCTACCTTGACGCAAGCCAAAAAAGGAGTCACCTTTGTCAAGGTAAAGTAAGTGCAGTTCAACCAACGAGCTGGCGTTTCTTCTAGCTAGAATCTTCTAAATTTCGTCAAATTCTTTTATAGTTTTATTTTATAAAAAAAACCAATTTAGCACACTTTTATAAAATATTTACCAACATAGCACACTTTGTAAAATATTTCCCAAAATAACACACTTTGTGTGGAACCCCCACTTTTAGTGTCGTTTTTTATATTTGAGCTTGAAAAGCGCCACATCAATTGACGTGTATACTTTTAAATATAAAAAATTAGAAAAAAATAAAAAAATTGAAAAATGCCCCATGAAGTGACGCTTTCAATTTAGAGTGTAAGTTGAAAGCGCCACTTCATGTGTCGTTTTTCTATTTTTTTATTTTTTTTTCAAATTTTTATTTAAAAATAGACACTCCAATTATTATGGCGTTTTTCAGTCTTGATTACAAAAAAACTTCACACAAAGTGGCGCTTTTAGACCAAAGTATACTACTTTGGAAAATATTTCACAAAGTGTACTATGTTGGTAATTATTTTTGCAAAAGTTTAATAAATTGGTTTTTTTTCCTTTACATTTTTGAAATTCTAGTCAATAGGAGGAGCAGAGCAGCCAACAGGAAACAGTACTGTCCATCGACGCCCTTACCACCCTCGTGGGACCGCCTTGAAGAATGGCACTACTAAAGCGGGGGTCAAATGGCACTCATCTGCCCACCCAATCGACCCCATTCTGTTTCACAAACTTGAGCTTTCCATGGTCGACGACGATGACGGCAATATCCAGCGTCACCTGCATCCACTCCTAACTACGGGGACAATGAAGCATCGGTGTAATAGAAAATTCCTTTACCACATGGTAGACGAAATCTTAATAGATCTACTTACCCCCACAAAAAGATGCATACCGGCTCGCCATGGGTATTTCTCCATGGTTAATGGAGATATTCTGCTTAAGCAAATGTGGGCCAGGGTCCAAGCGAGTCCATTTTCCAAGTGTCATCTCGAGCAGAACATAAAAGAACATGTGTGTATGGGTGTCGGCAAGAACATGTGTGAGAATCCATGCGTGGTGGACTAGATTGAGCATGTGTAAACATCGAACGGAGCATCATCAACTCACTTATCAATGAATTGCTTTAGCCATTTGATTCGTCTAGCTCAGTTTAATATTTTGAAAAGAAATGTGTACGTCTCTGCCATCATTTTTTCTGTCAACTGATTCATGTACAAACCCAAGCCATTGGATCAATCATGCAAAGGATAGAAAATGTCATGCTCCAAATACAAGTTTATTGTGGTTCCGATACACAGAAGCTAGAGTACGTGGAGGCTGACAACATGCTAATTATTTGGAGGTCCGATGGAACATATACCACATTTGCTTCACAACACGTCTTGGAGGTAGCGGCTTCGAGTGCCCACATGATATCATAGGTGGATGACTAGGTGGTTAGTAAAAAAAGTTCTAAAACATATCTTGCAGCAATTTTTGTTTTGCTGAACTTTGTCTGTCTCCTATTTTAGTGATCTCAAATATCATAGAATTTATCCTTCGATACACAGCACAAGGCAAAGAAGACTTTACAAAAGAATATACAAAAAAAAACTAGTTGGACAAGCTATTTACATCACGAAAGCATAGCTCACAAACAACCCTAACTAAAAATCATTTTAGGCAGAAGTTTCTGATACCATGTAACACAATTAGACAACTTTCTTGCAACAAGATGGTTTATTTTCAACGTACTACTTTCTCTTTTTTTTCACAAAAGAAATAGTAAAACATATTTTAGTATAAACAATGCAGGAAATGGGAATACAAATTGTGAAACATGAAAAAATAACACGTGCCACCATTATCCACTCTTTTCCACCCATCACTTTATATACACTTTAAGAAATCAACAAAAAATATTGTGAATTTAGTTATGATTGGACCACACACGGTATAGTAAAATCATTAAAGATGAAAAGGAGTAATAACAACATATCAATTTTTCTGATTTATTGGACGTGTAATGTATAATTATACTAAGAGGGTAAAATTATTCAATAGACGATTAACACAAGGACAATAATGATTCTCCGCTCGTTCGTGTCTCCCAACCATTTGTATTTGCTTCAATAAAAGAATACAAAATATATATCGATAGATATAAAACTCAACATTATAAAATGCTAAAGATTACTTTAACAGAAAAATGATGATGCTAATTATATACATTCTTTTAATATGAGAAGATAAGCAATATTCACCACTTTGGCTAATGTGGATCCTGATCTTTCTTCGTGAAAGAAAAACCCCTTAAAATGATTAGAGGATTGATTGTGTATGGCTACAAGAGAAAGAAGGTTGGGAAGCTAAAACAAGTAGAAATAATTGTACAATCTATTCATTCATGAATTGGATTTAATAATCAACCTAACTAGTATACCTCTCGGTAATCGACAAATCCGTAGGCAGAGAAAAATTTATTGCATTTTATAGAAAGTTTGAAGCACCATTTTTTGGACAACAAGTTTCCGATACCATGTAAAACATTTATAAGCGTTTGTTTTTCGATGGACTGATTATGAAACTCACCAGAGAGAAGAAGAGAGAAACATAGTGAACATAATAGAAGACGAAAAGACGGTGTAAAACATATTGTGTGTATGCCAAGCAACAATTGAGAAAATCTTATGAACCAAGTTGATACATTTTCAAAGCACCAACCAGTTATTTTCATCCATTATATTTGCATTTTCTTCATAAGTAATTTGGCCCCTTTAATTTAGATATACACCATTGCAACAAAAGAATGATAATAATAACTTATTATGGTGATATAATAAGAAATGAAGTTTGTAGGAAGAACAATAACTAATTTGATTTATTACATGTGTGATACTGCTTCAAAATTCCTACATTTATTTAAATTTAAATGTAAAATAATTACTTGGAATATCATAAAGAAGACCATTTTAAGGATATACTAGAAGGAAGATATTTATTCGCATAAAAGACAAATAAAAGTTGTGTTGCAAATGGATTTGTTTTCACAAGTGTGATACTCGATCTTAGATATTATTACTATTATGTCATTACAATTGTTCTCTTTTTTCATGAAGGAAGTTTCCAAAATATTAAGATCTATGTGTTAACTTAAGGATGGTCAAATTGGATTTTATTTGTGGTGGTAACATATTGTTTAACTATTTGTGCAAAATCCATCATGCATTTTAAAAACTTTGATAAAATTGGATGTATTTGATAAATAATGTAGTTTTCTTTATTTGTCATTGTTGGGATCAGGACATTTTGCAACAATTTTGTAGCTATAGTTTAATAGACTAATGAGACAGAAATCATATGTGAGTGATAATTAGTTTTCTTTGGTATTAAGGATAAGTATATAGAATTGATATGAAGGTTAAGAAGGTGATGCCAGACTTAGTCTCAACAATATGGAAGATTCAATAACGTCATTTATATTAGGTTCCACTTGTTATGCCAGAAGGAACTTCACTACACCAAATACTGCATCATATTTTAAGGAAGCAGTTGCGATCTAAAGATCATTGGAATGATGTGAAATTAGCCCCTCCATGCCCTCCCTTATCCCTTCTCTTCCACCTCATCTGTCTGTGCTGGGAGGAAGCTGGCGGCAGCCAGTAGACCCCGCAAGCGTTTAAGGACTTCTGACCGGTCACGACACCAGGGCCAGAGCCGATGTAAGCCCTAGATGCCAACGTCGCCAGACATCGCCCCCACCCTTGACCCTTGGCACCAGCAGACACAACATCGACAGGCAGCAGGACACAGATGCCCTATTCGTCCCCTACTCCGCACAACACGCCAAGTGTCGTGGCACACCTCATGGGCCTCAACTCATTCCCCACGGACGTATCTCGGTCCAGATCCTCCCGTGATGTCCGTCGGTGCCAAAGCGCCCCGTCACCAACAACCACGCTGAGGCGGACTCAGAGCTCAAGGGTGGACACCACCCCTACTGCCTCCGCCATTACCGGCTCCTGGGATTCATAGAATCTGTCGTCTCCCCGACGTCCAGTGCTCCACCCCAAGACCATCGACGTCGTCAACACCTCCTCCTCGGTAGCACTGGACCACTGCAACTCCTGGCCACTCGGCTGTTCCTGGTCCCTACCGGAGACCCCGAGGTCGTCATCGGGCAGGAGGTCGACAAAAAAATCAAAATGACACCATTTTAATTTCCATAATAGCACTTCCTTGAACTTAATTCCCAAAATGACACATTTGGGGACAATACAACCCCGCATTACCCCACATTACTTTCTCACGAGGCAATGCGTCTCGTTCCAGGACGCATTGATCCCACACATGGGAAATGCGTCCCGGACCAGGACGCATTGCTCTGCGACAGAGCAATACGTCCCGATTCGGGACACATTGGTCTTCGGTGGGGCCAATGAGTCCTGATGCGGGACGCATTGCTAGCAATTCGTCTCACATGGGGACGCATTGAGTAATGCGTCCGTATACAGGACGCATTGCTACCAATGCGTCTCCAGGCAGGACGCATTACTATTTTATAATTTTTTTTCATTCATTATTATTCTTTAATGCATAATGTTTGTATATTAACAACATTGATTATATTTGCACATTTACTATTCTTTCACTTGTATTTGAATGTCTATAATATAGCCAATTATTATAAATTTGTTAATTTCAATAGCTCCGAACATGCATATAGATTATAGAAGTGATATTGCAACCAACACTAGTTGCTTCCTAATTGATTATATAAGAAGATATTAATCTAAAAAAATGAGACATCATTAAAAACAAGGTTAAAGTATGAACCAACTTGACGAGAAAATAATACACAACAGAACAATCTGATAAATCCAAAATGAATCAATATGATATCATAATATGATAGATCCACATACAAGCCAAATAAATACCTTAACAAAGGCATATATACAACACTACACAATATGTATGTATATTAACAACATTGATTATATTTGCACATTTACTATTCTTTCACTTGTATTTGAATATCTAAAATATAGTTAGTTATTATAAATTTGTTAATTTCAATAGCTTTGAACATGCAAATGGATTATAGAAGTGGTATTGCAACCAACACTAGTTGTTTCCTAATTGATTATATAAGAAGAAATTAATCTAAAAAATGAGATATAATCAGAAACAAGGTTAAAACATGAACCAACTTGATGAGAAAATAATACACAACAGAACAATCTGATAGATCCAAAATGAACCAATATTATATCATAATATGATAGATCCACATACAAGCCAAATAAATGCCTGAACAAAGGCATATATACAACACTACACAACATGTACAAAACTATGAAAATCTAAGCACGTCCTCCACGCCCACAACGTCCTCGCCCACCTCCCTGTACATCTGACTCCTGAGTACCGAAGTCATCTGGAAATGCCTCAATGGGGGACAACTGCGTAGCTATAGGCTGATGAGGACCAGGAAAGTAATGAAAAGTTGGAGGTGGGGTGAGGGGTCTCTGAATACTAGGATGTGGGGCATCAGGTGGGGTGCATCCTGAGAAATCAAATGGAGTCGGTGAGTATGTGACATTGGATGGTAGTCGACTGTCATGAATAACTGGTGGTGGGAGTGGAGTGTATGGAACAGAAGGACTTGCTCTATAGTAGGATGTTGGTGGAGGTGGGGTGATGTATGAGGAAAATGAACCAGGTCCTGAAAAGTATGGCCATGTCGGTCACCATGCCATGAACTGAGAAGTGGGAGTGGGAGTGGGCTCAGCAGCAGTAATCACAGGAGTAGGAGTAGGAGTAGGAGTAGGAGTAGGAGTGGGCTCAGGGGACGTGGTATGAGTGGGTATGGGATCATACGGGCGAGTGTAGTCGGGAAGACAGTCAACGTAAGTCTCCTGGATGCCATAGATGTCATCTCCGATATGTGCAGGGGCATGTTGTAAAGTCGCTCGGATCCGCACATGTGATTCCACCTGTTCAAACAAAGTATGTACAAACAATAAAGACCAATTGCATATATTACTAATAATAAAGATAAATAATAACAATTTGTAAAAGAAATATAAATGATACTCACAAATTGTTGTTGACGATAACTTTGTGGGTAGTATGTGGTCGGAGGCTGAGCTGGAGGGGGCAGTATGTATTAGGGATGATACCATCTGTAGTGCGCATGTGGACTAAAGACTGTCTCCGCTGGTGGAGGGGAGACTAAGCTCTCACGTCTGTTGTTCCACAGTTGCACCTCCAGCCTATAATGATGCAACCAGTCCTCAACTGCATGACCCCTCCCATCTATCCTACTAAGGCGTGGCAACTCCAGAGTAGGTTGTACTTTAACAAATCCAAATTGTCCAAGTACTCTGTCAAGGAAGTGCCACTCTACTACTGTGTAGCACAGTAAAGGAACTCGTGCCAACCAAATATCCTGACCCTCTCGACATAAGGCTGGAAGTCTCTCCATAATATTAGCAGTGTAAGGAGTTAACTGTATCTGTTATTCAAATAGATACAACATGTATCATATAAAACAGTGTAAATTGCTTAAAAAATACAACATATATCATATAACATGTTAGTAGAAGTAAGTTAGTTATACCTGAGAGGGTAAAATCTGGTCAAATGCTGAATCATAAAATTGGACCGATCCTCTCATAGTATCACTCCTTTCAAGAAATATAGGCCGCCTATTAAATTGACAAACTAAATTTAGATAAATATTAAAAAATATTTGGACAAATGTATGAAAAAATTGTGTAAATCTTTACATGTAACCCAAGGGAACATTGTCTGGCCACTCCCCCCAGTTCATAACAATTGAACCTGGGCGTCCAATTTCTAACCTCTCCCAACACTACATCTGCAGTAGACATACACAACCAGGCAGGTGGGCGGTTTTCCTAGAGTGGGTGGTAGCCTTGTACAACTCCCTATACAAGTATGCTAAAGTTGCAGCACCCCAAGATAGAGCGCTACAACTAGCAAAGTCAGACAGAAGTGGGAGGTACGGTACATGAACCTTATCCCCGGTACTATCAGGAATAAGGTAACTACCTAAAAAGTATAGGAGATATGCTCTAGTGTACCTTATCCTATTTTGTATTTGTTGTTCATCTCCCAAAGTGAAATCCATATCTACGATCAAGGTGGATAGGTCGTAGCCTATGAATAAGCCCAAAACCAGCCAAAGAAATGTTTTCCAAAACACCCGGGTCAGTAATAGACCACTGTGACAACATAAAGTGGTGCTGAGAGAGTCGGAAGGATGCTTGTCTTGGAGCCATATCTATGAAAAGTGAAAATATTACATTAAATGAAAAGTGCAAATATTACATTAAATGAAAAGTGAAAATATTACATTTAATGAAAAGTGCAAATATTGTACAACATATAAGTTTGTCAAGATTCTTCCTTAGATAAGATGAAATTAATTCAAATACATGAACTACCAAACAATATTAATATACAACATGAACAACTAAAAGAGAAATATTACAATAATTAGTTACTGCATTTGATTCAATATCTCATCTAGAGGTTCATAAAATGGCCACATTTGATGTACAACTCGATGTATCTCTGGATGTGATATATCTTACTGTTTGTAACTTGTTCATTGATTGGCATTTCTTTCTATTTCGTGTGATCCCAATACCAACCAGGTAGCTCAAGAAGTTCTTCATACATGTGAAACATTTGCTTTAAAAATTGCCAATGAAATTTTACTTGTTCTTTTGTTACTATAAATCCTAACTTGTTGTACAGTAAATCTGGTATGTCATTTCAGTCATCATCCAATAGAGTTTGATGAGCCATTTTTCCATGTAGTCACTTTGTAGCTATTATTTGGATTAACTCTACGGACATTTGAAATGTTCATGTCCTTCGATGAGCCATCTATAAAAAACCCATTACAAATTCATTCTTTTAGTAATATTCCAAATATTACATGACTTGAGTAAATTGAAACATTACATTAATTGAGTAAATTGAAATTGCAAACATTACATGACTTGAACAAACTGAAATTGCAAACATTACATGCCTTGAGTAAATTTAAAATAGCAAAAATTCCATTAGGAAAAGTGCGTCTGTTATGGCATCCTTATGACAATGATATGTATATTGATTTGGATCAACATCCATAGTTGAAAGCCTTTATTTTTTCTTTGGTCTTCCAGCGTGCCTTCATTTCCTTGGGGTAATAAGGGATACATGCCTCTACTTTCATCAAAATGAGGCCAATACCTCTTGTCGGGAATACCACAAAATTCAGTTGTGTATGCATTTAAATAAGCTTCATTTGTGTAATATGGGCTCACAAGTGCATAAATATCATAATTGATAGCTCTTGCAGCTACCCAAACATGAGCACATGGAAAATGCCATTGTTGTAGAAAACCACAACTGCATTCACTTACACCATTTGGACGCACGAAAACTTGAAATCGATGTCCGTCCATGTCATCAACAAGCCATTCATCATTGTTCACGTGGATGTTTACTGATTGTTGTCATGCATCCCGTGATATATCAAAAAGCTTATCATGAAACCTAAAGGGCCATTTAAAACCCTTTTGTACACGACCATATGCTTGATTACGCCGATCTCCAACCACATTGTAACAGAACGATAGTATGTGGCAACAATAAGTGCCCGTATTGGTAAACTTCTAACACCTTTTAAGACTCCATTTAACCCTTCAACATGATTCCTAGTCAATGACCCATATATGTAGCCTCTGTCATATGTGAGAGACCACTGTACTAGATTTTGGGATATCAAATACTCCTTAGCCGTTGGTTCTATGGTTTCTATATCAACCATTAGACGATCAAATTCATGTGTATCAGTTGTGGATCCCACCTTCCACAAAAGTTCCTTCAACTCATGTGACTTGAACTTTTGATGGAAGTTCTCATGAAGATGTCGGAGACAATAACGATGTTGAGCCCAGTTAAATTTTGACCTAAGTGCTGGAAAAATTCCACTCATTCGATCAGAAATAAGACACAGATCTGTACGGCGTGCAATGATAGGAATACAAGTTTGTAGAGAACCAACAAACCACTCCCATGAGTCCTTATTTTCTGCCTCGACAACAGTAAAAGCAACTGGAAATAGACCATTATCAGCATCTATGCCACATACAATGAGAAGTGTGCCAAAATATTTTCCTGTTAGAAATGTTCCATCAGCAGTAAGAACAGGCCTGCAATAGGCCCAACCCCTCATAGCAAGACCAAATGCCTAGAACACCTGCTTGAATCTATGAGTGCTTTCAGTTTGAAGGGTATAATCATCCCAAATTGTGACAGAGAAATTAGGAACGACAACAAAGTATGATATGATGGAGCATTAGTTCAACATTCACCTTGTCACGAATTTCTCATGTGGACATATCCAATCTTGATACTAGGATTGGCATTATCATACGAGCAATATAAGATGATGTGACTTGGCGATGGTCCTCATTCAAAACAGTTCGGTGACAATTGTGGCTTGTACTATAACATTTTACCTTCCACATGCCACCTGCTCTTTTAGAATGGCAAGCGGTCAAACTCCAAGGACATCAATGGTCATGGATACAAATAAATTTAAGATGACGATTATTTGAGCGTTGTGTCCGATATTGGACATTCTTTTGTATTGACCATTTTTGGATCATCTCAACCATTACATCTTTGGATGCAAATAAAGCACCCTCCTATATTTCAGTGCTGGAAGGGTTGTAATTGAGATGAAATTCCTGACGAAAATCTTCCATCCATTGTTCATCTTGAAAATCTTCATAGTTGGTATCAATGTGTTCATGTTGGGGCCATTCTTTATCAAATATAGATGGAGTAGAACTTAATGTTGTAATAGAGTCAGGGAATGGATGTCTATGCTCATCATCAGTTTCAGTCATTGACTCATCATCATGATCACTATTATTATCACCTTCCTGATCACTATCATTATCACCTTCATGATCACTATTATCATCACCTTCTTGTTCACCCTCCTCAACCTCAACATCAATACTCTCAATAGTAGGGTTTTGAGAGAATTCAGGTGGTTGATTCCATTCAACAGTTACATTATTGCTACATGGTTGGGATTCAAATTGATTCAACAAACTAATGAAACTAGATTGTTGGTGGAAAGATATTTTTTCAAGAAACACATCAATATAGGCATCAGATGAAAGTGCGAACAAGGTTCTATATGCATCATCATCAACTTGTATGAGCATATGATCTTCTCCAGGGGAATGATAGGATATATTGATAGAGAAGTGGTTGGGGTTGATGTCAAGTATTGTATGGATATATGATTTTAGTTCGGATAGGGTATTGATAAGTGAAATATTTATGAGTCTAACAGATCGACTACAATAAGACCCATCTGAGAGAAAATTGACCATTATATCGAAGCTTGACTATTCGTGAATGTGAACTAGATGCCATGTTCCTATCATTGTAAACCAGTAATTCAGATTTTAGAACAGTAATTTAACTTTGGAACAATAATTAACATGACTTAATATTTTATACATTGAATTAATATTTTATAGCATAAATTAAGTTTTTCGAACATTGACATCAATTTTAGAAGAGTAGTTAAGATTTTATAATAATAATTTTGAATTTGGAAATAAATTTGAAACAATATTTTTTCTATAACATTAACATACTAGAAAAAATAATTTTGGAATTTGGAACAATAATTTTTGAATAGTAATTAACCTTCAAGTGTCATTTTCTATAACATTATTTTAGTAATGTGGAATCAAATAGTAGCAATACAATTATTTAATTTTTAATATTGCATAATAATTTTAGGTACAAATTTTTGAATCTAAAAATATAGTATAAAAATTACCTCAAATGGTGAGATCTCAAAACCCAAGAGCAGAAAGAAGAGAAAGAATCCCAGCCAGACAGTGAAGCAATAGAAACCCGAGCAGCGAATCAATAGAAGAATAGCTCCAAGATCACCCGGAATCAGCTCCAAGATTGCCCGAAATCAGCTGCAATAGAAATCCGAACACACCACTCCGGAGCAATGGAAGTAGAGAAGAAGTTGAAGAAATGGATGAATGGTGTGGGTTTGGGGGTGATCTCGTCTCCTTTATATAAGAGACCAATGCATTCCCAACAGGGACGCATTCTGTCCCCCCCCCCACGTGGCAACGGGCGCGTCCCGTAACGACTAATTTTCAACGGTCGGGGAGCAATGCGTCCCCAGTCGGGACGCATTGTCCCAACTAGTCGTTGGGACGTCTCGGGACGTGACTTATTGGTCCCACCGAAGGGCAATGCGTCCTGGGTCGGGACGCATTGCTCACACAAGAGCAATGCGGCCCAGGTCGGGGCACATTGGCCCTGCACAGGAGTAATGTGTCCCGGATTGAGACACATTGCTCTCCGGTGGGACTAATGCGTCCCGGATCGGGGCGCATTGCTCTCTGGTGGGACCAATGTGTCCCAGTTCGGGACGCATTGCTCCCTCGCAGAGCAATGCGTCCTGGTCCGGGACGCATTGCGATGCATCTCCACAGAGGACGCATTGCGATGCATCTCCACAGAGGACGCATTGCCCCAAAAATATGCCATTTTGGAAATTAAATTTAAAAAAGTTCTATTATGGGAATTAAAATAGCCAACCTTGTCATTTTGGTTTTTTTGCCCACGCAGCTGTAACGCACCAACAGTGAAGGCAAAGAGAATACCCACGTAGAGTTCGATCCGATATGTGAGGTCGTCAGCGAAACCAAATCCTCCTCGCTTTTGCTCTCTCCGGCGTCGGCCTTGCAATCCCAGAGTAGGAGGAGGAAAGCCAGGAGGCAAGTATCCCCTGCGCCACCGGTACTAGACCCACCGCCTCATCCTACAAGGGATGGAGGTGGTAGTCTTCACAGCCTAAACACAAAAGAGAACAGGACAAAGTAGAGCAACGGTAATGGAACGCGCATTCCACCTGTTCGATCAAAACCACACACCAAGCATGGGCAAGAGTCAAAACCCACCAGACGAGACAACGCGGCCAACCCAGCTGCTCGGGTAACGCCGCCACCTTCTTTCTCCATGAAGAACTACACACCCCCTCCTCTCCCTCACCCTTCCCAGCTCATTCATCATTCCAATAGCAACAACAGCACGAGTCGACCCTTCAAACACCTCGATCGCGAAGAAAGGATCAAAGCCCCACCTCCTCATGTAGATCAGAGAATATCTCACCAGCCGTCGACTGTTGCCGAGCACGCCCTTGAAGGCCCCAAGCCACTTACAACTTCAGCTCCAACTCCAACTGTTGATGTACATCCTTCTCACTCACCGGCCCGGCAGATCACAGAGAAGCAACAGTCGCGGCATGTATCTCCGCCATCCTCTACCTTGACGCAAGCCAAAGCTCCTTCCCGGGAATACGTCAAGAGAGTCACATATGTCAAGGTAAAGTAAGTGCAGTTCAACCAACAACGAGCTGGCGTTTCTTCTAACTACACTTTTACACTGCATCAAATTCCTTTTATCAGTTTCATTTTTGGAATATTAGACAATATACAGAAGCAGGGAGTAACCAACCAGAAGCTTTGTGCATCGACGCCCTTACCACCCTCGTGGGACCGCCTGGAGGAATGGAACTACGTGAAGACCATACTACGCCAAGCAGGAGTTTACCATGGAGCAAATAATACTAAAGCGGTAGTCAAATGGCACTCATCCGCCCACCCAATCCACCCCATTCTGTTCCACAAACTTGAGCTATCCATGAACGATGATGACGACAACACCCAACGGCACATCCATCCACTCCTAACTACGGGGACAATGAGACATCGGTGCAATAGGAAATTGCTCTACCATTTGGTAGACGAGATCCTAATCGACCTCCTTAACCCTACCAAAAGATGCATACCCACACGGCATGGGTATTTCTCCGTGGTCAATGGAGGTACTTTGCTTAAGCAAATATGGGGGAACAATAGTAAAGAACCGAGTCGGTTATTTAAGGTCTTTGGCGTCAGTTTCAAATCGACACTCAAGTGGACGCCGCTAAAAGTTGAAACTTTCGGCATCAGTTTTAACACCGACGCCATAACCCTTCACTCCACTAAAAATGCAATACCAAGGACACTATAGGCATCGGTTATTTACTAAAACCGACACTATACCCAGGGCAAAGACGTCAGCGTTTCACGAAAATTAAACCGATGTTATAACGCTTCCTGTCACCAATAAAACGGGCCAACAAGGGCACCATCGGCGTCGGTTTTTATATATAACCGACACTACCTAGCCACATAGATGTCAGTTATTTTACTAATAACCGACGCCAACGAACCCAGCACGACTGTGGTATCTAGCCACATAGACGTCGGTTTTTTGCTAATAAACGATGATGTATGTCTTTGTTGTCGGTTTATACTAATAACCGACGCCTATGTTTTGATTTTTTTTCTTATCAGTTTGCAGGCCTGCTGTATGGCTGGTCAGCAGGATGCAGAACCTGCAGTTTAGTTCTGAACTGCAGGTTTACATCATCCATTGATATAAGTCAACAACAGGCCACAAACCTGCAAAATTAACAAGATGGACAACAATTTATGATCACACGCATGTATAAGCACATTTAATTCATATTAATTTTCATCACACACATGTATAAACCAGTAGTTCCATTTCAAATTTTCTCCATTTTTACACACATTTAGCAACATGCCGTTCTATTCATTTATCTCTTTTCACATTCAGACACATATAGAAACATTCATGTATTGATCATCTTCACATTCACACATATGACAATTTAGAAAAATTAATTCACATTCACACAAAAATAATTATGAGAATAAAGTTTAGAAATATCATTCTTTATTCATCATCGTCATTATCGCCATCAGTATCCCAATCATATTTAAAAATTCCCATTGATGCCCATTGTTCTCTTACATCATTTAAGTCTTCCATTGTATAGGGAGTATGTACATCTAATAACTTTCCACCTGTACTGAAGTCAGTTTTAAACACCTGCAAAGAGAATGACGTATATATATAATTAATAATATATAATAAGATTGATATATTTCATATTATCTAATGAGACTATATATAATAACTTATGTATGACATCGATTTCCATTGCGACATGTTTGATGATTATGTCCATAAATCGCATCACATAGTATGCACATGCCCAGTCGTTGTCTTGTGTAGCACACTATAAATTGAAACATACAAAATATTTAAAAATACAAATGAGCACAGTTCACATAAATAATATATACATTGGAGTCGGGAAATTACTTTCACATTCTCCCAAATTAGTGGCTGATTCTTTTTCTTGGGGACCTTTCCTCCAGCTCTTTTGAACTCATGTAAAGCCCTACATGTTAATGTAACACATTAAATTGCATAATTAAATAGTAATGTAATAACAAATATTAACAGATATAAAAATATGAAATATTTCTCACGGGAAAAATGGCCTTTTTATTGAGTGTCCATATAATGTATTCAATTCCTTCCCCGCATGATCTAGATAATAGATAGTGAACGTCTTGGGGACAATAACTAGTAACTCCCAATGCCTACCACTAGAGGTAAGAAAGTTAAAAATTAATAACTCAAAATCCACAATAAAAATATAATTTTCTTAAGTCCAAATTATAAGCAATGTAAACTTACTCGACATTGAATGGAGTTATTATCACCGTCTTCTCTTTTTTTCTAAAATATTTAAAAGAAACACAGCAGTATGAAGTAACTGATGAAAGGTCTTTATCTACAAGACTAATCAAAGATGGAACCAAAAATCCCATATGGGAAAATGAAAAATATGTACATATCGTGTGTAAGTGGCTGTAAAATATGTATTACGTATGCATTAATATATAAGAAACCAAATCACCATATATAAAATAAGGTATATGGATGTATAAACAAGATCTCACCATATCCATAGCTCTATCATAGATGTATTCAGCCAATCATAACGAAACAACTCCAAAATATCTTGTATAAATAGCTTGTTATCGTATGATTGACCTGTAGCATCCTCTGAAATAGAAACATTTATAGGGCAATTTGGATCATGTTCGCCTATCCATACTATCATACCCCTACAATAAGGACCTAACGAGGCGTGTAGGTCCCTTGGAAGCTAACTTGGTACTTGAGGAGGTGGAGGTGGAGGTCGAGATGTAGCGGGTGTCTTCCTTTTGACCTATATATATAATTTCAGATCAATTGACTCATATATACACACTAAAAATTAACGTAATGTAAATTTACCATACAATATTAGTATAGATGACATCCGCTTTGGGCCACGTTATCACTCCGCCTTCTGCCTCACCAAGCGTTTCAGAATCTGGGTGGGCATATGGCAATGGAAGATCCCTCCAATTGGGGAGTACATGTATCAGGCTCACACGAACCGCATCAGCTGGTACTGGAGTCCCATGAAACATGTCCCCTGGAGGACTGGGTAAGCATGTACCTCTGCAACGATATATTCTTGACTTTTTAGGCGGTATGGCTTCAACCCCTACAAATTTACGTAAAGAATGTTATATACATATATACATAAACATATCATCTTGAAAAGGCTAGTTACTATATATGTCATAAAAATACTTACAACGGACGTGCTAGGTGGTGGGTCTACATGATTACTCCCAACCACCTCTACAGTAGGAGAAGAGAGGCATGCCACAGGTATTGTCTGAGTGGCAGGCTAAGATGCATGTCACTTGCAAATTGCTTCATGGAGTCTCTGATCAAGTGCTTCCTCGACTCTCCTATTAATTAACTCATCTACCTATACATGGACAAAAGAAATGCTAGCTTTTGATTATTGAATTCCCTTTCGCAATAACATTCTAAAAAAGAACAGGTTACCTCAACATTTGATAGTCCCGCATTTGGGACAAATTTGCGTTGTGATGGCCCAAAGAATGTTTTTATGCCCACACCAGTTCCTGCACCCTAACACGTCTAGGATGCTATGGGTTACCAAGAGAAACTGTCAATTCATCCCTTGTACCCTAAGGGATGAACTTGCCTTCCTCTTCTCGTAAAGCTCCCGCTAATCGCCATCAACAGAAATTAGTAAGTAAACATAACAATAATCAATATTGATTGCTCTAAGAGTTGAATTTTACCATTTTTGCAGCCGCCTGAGCAGTTACAGGCTTTGTTATATCTCCCTTCTTGTTTTGCCTCCCAGCTATCCACATAGCATGGCGAGGCAGAGGTGCAGGACCAATAGTAGAGGACTATGCAGTCTCCTGAGTAGCAGCAGACTGAGCAGTAGACTCAGCCTGTAGTCTTTGGCGAACGCCTGCATAGCCTCTTGGACCCATTGTGTGGTCATGCATTCATTACACGCCTTGCTCTTTAAGCATCGTTGATAGCCTTGTTAGTAAGCACATTGATTTGGTTAGTAACATTAAAGGTTAATCTTGAATAGGTGAAAACATAAGAACATATATTAACTAAATTGGGAGTGGCACTTAATACCTTGAATTCATCTATTTTTCTTTGGGTAACAAACTCCTCCCAGTCTTTGGGGTCCAGGTAGTTCCATTGCTCAGTGGCTTCCTTCTTCTTAAATTTATTTTTTAAAGAGAATACAAACAAAAATTATTAGTGTAGAGTTAGTCAAAAAGTGATCAATGTTTATAATTGGAAATCAATCAAGAACCTATTCTCAGCATTACGTATGTAATATCAGGTGAGATTTGTCCTATAGTTCCTTAGGACCCTCCCACAACGTTGCATCACGCATTTACGATGTAACTTTTCATCCAGATCAAATATACTCTGCAAAATAGAATTGCTATTAACTAGTATCCTAAAAATTAGTAATATACAAAAATAGAATTGCAAATAATAATAACTCATGCATAGTTCCTTCCATACTAAGTCTTTCTTCCCCTTAGGAACTTTATGTTAGGATTCTACGTTAGGACTACAATGGCTGCGAGTAAGAACCCCAAGATATGAAATAAATGAGTTGCGGTTCACTCCAACTAGATTTCCTGCATGATCAAAATCCACAGCCACTTTGGGTCCATTGCCCCTTTGCTGTAGTAACTTGTTCATCATTGTGATGCCCCTCACTTTCTCAATTTTTTTTGTTTCTCATCAAGTGCCCCAATTTCTTCAGGGGGTACATCACCAATCTAAAATTTGACAAAAAAACACACCTACAGGATATAACTATAAATGAACATATAGATAGAAACCTCAGGGATATATTTTTAAAACATACATTGTGCGGCGGCGCATTGACGTCCTCACCCTCATGGTAATCATCAACATGGTCATCATATGAATGCTTAGCCATCTGAAAGTTCACTTTCAAATTGTAAAGTTCACATTGTAAAGTTCACATTCGGAAAAATAAAACATATAAAAAAATATAAACATGCATGCCTCTAATATTGCGATTTGTTATCAATTAACAATCCTTCATTGTGATCTCCGCGCACATACAAGTCATCATTAGCTTCAATATTTGGTTGTGTTGGTAACCCAACTGAGAATGGACTGGAGTCATCTTAATTATCATAGTACTCTTCTTCATCTATAAGATCTTCAATGAACTATCTTTTACCATGAAGAACAACTGACCATTTATCATTTGCAGGATCATCGATATAAAATACTTGTTTCACCTATGATGCCAATATGAATGGTTCACCCTTCTCGCCAATCTTTTCAAAGTTCGCTAATGTGAAACCCAATTCATCTACTATAACTCCTTTGGTGTTATCAACCCAATTACATTTAAAGAGCGGAATTTTGAAATCTACGTAGTCAAACTCCCATATGTCTTCAATGACACCGTAATATAACATTTTAGCTTCACGTTGACTCTTATCCTTTGTACTTGCAAAAAACAATGAAGATGCTTGAAGGGTGACCCCACTGTTTTGGACGACACTCTTATCATCTTGACGCTTTATGTAATATGAGAATCCATTTATGTCAAACCCTTCATAAGACATAACATTCAATTTTGGTTTAAAGGTGAGGCATTTGATAGTTTCAATAAGATTATCTAGTGTTTGAGATAGTTGATGTAAGACTTTATCTTCAAACCACATAATAAATGTCTTGTTATGCTCTCTAGCAAGCCATATTGAATTGGCTCGAGGATATTGTCTCTTAATGAAATTGGTATGTTCCTCGATATAAACACTCACTTTGTCGATGTTGTGTAAAATATACAAGTGACCTTGTTCCAACTGCTCACGGCTGATTACTTTCATCCGTGATCCCAAAATTCGTTTGCCAAAATTCTCCTCAATATTCTTGTCATTAACAGGAGCGTCATTACCACTTAGAAAGTCATTGCAAAAATTCATAACCTCTCTCGCCACATAACCCTCAATAATACTCCCTTCAGGACGATAACAATTTCGAACATCACCTTTAAAAACGCTCATGTATCGTTCAAAGGGATACATCCAATACAAGAAAACTGGTCCCAACATTTTCACTTCCCTAGTCAAGTGGGCAACAAGATGTACCATGATATCAAAGAACGAAGGAGGAAAATAAATCTCAAGCTGACCTAGGGTAACAACTACTTCTCTTTGCAATTTATCGAGGCTATCAAGGTCAATAACTTTGCTGCACAGACTGTTGAAAAAGAAACAAAGTCTGGTGATTGCAAGCCTTACATGCTTGAGCAATATAGATCTAATTGCCATGGGCAATATTTGTTGTATTAGAGTGTGACAATCATGATTTTAAGACCTATCAACTTCAGATCTTTCATTGATACCAATCTACGGATATTGGATGAGTAACCCTGTGGCACCTTAACATTTACCAAGCATTCACAAAAAGCTTTCTTCTCCTTTCTAGAAAATGTGTAACAAGCGGGAGGTAAGTATGTTCTTCGATCTCTACTAACTACTTCTGTCAATTCTTTCCTTATTCCCATTTCACGTAGGTCCATTCTAGATTTTATCCCATCTTTAGTCTTACCTAGTATATTCAACAGAGTACCAATGACGCTATCACAGACATTTTTCTCAATGTTCATGACATCGAAACAATGTCTGACTGCTAAAAAACTCCAATAAAGAAGATCCCGAAATATTGACTTCTTCTTGAATAAAGATTTGTCACTCCGTGTGGCCATGGAACATTGTGATCTGTTATCAAATTCATTGAGAAAGTCTTTTACTCTTTCATAAACAACCTCCTTTGGTATAGGTTTAGGTGCACTATGTTCCTCATTTCGTCCATTGAATGCTTTGCGCAACCTATGATACAAATGGCATTTAGGAAGAAACCTTCGATGACCATGTTGGTATGCATGCCCTGAGAGCCAATCATGGGATGATTGGTGGGATACATTAAGATTGATTTGATAAACATCAAAGGCAAGCTTCCAATTCTTTCTGGTTCAGTCATATGAGATAATGATAGAACAGATTGAATGTCTTGAGAATGAAAATACTCAATGACGTATGCTTTTAGGTTCATGACCTGAACGATGAGATCATACGGATGCTAAGAGTTTGTACATTCTCATTATGTCCCTAGTCAGATGTCATTGTGGAAGCTAGACAACAATGACACACAAGACTAGATTGTGGTGTTGGTTGATGACATAATCTCATTAGTTATGAAATGGAGATATCAAACCAAACACATAGATACTTGTTAGAGAACAAGTATACCGGAAAGACCCATCGCAAGTTTGACACATGGAACCATGACATGGTAGTCACAGTCAGTTCTCACAGTGATGGTGGTGAGTGTGATTCTTTGACCTAAAATCACTACACTCAACACATGTCATTGGGTACACTTTGACATCATCAAACGCAGCCATGAAACATGGGTTGTTATAAAGGTGATGATTGGGTGGCTTTGACACATGGGGCTTTTGAGGGGTGAGTGATAGATATGGGATTTGTCCCTCCTGAGAGAGTTTGATATCCATGGCCACTTGATGAGTAGGATTGAGATAGGAGTGCACGCATGTGTGAATCAGTATGTGATATTGATGTCATACATATCTCCTCCAATCTACTCTGAGATCAAGAAAGTGAATGAACGTTGAAAGGATGACTGCTCCATACCATGAGTTCATTCAGGATATTAGTGACAAAGGAATTATACATTCATTGTAACACCATTCACAGATTTTAGGATTGAAAGTTGTTCTCTAACTTTCCTTTTCACTTGGGTATCACTGATGTGTGACTAGGCACCGCTCTTTGCTTGTGAAGTCATAAGTGTTATGGACTTTCACTGCCAACGTGAAATGGACCTGCAGGGTCACACACATAGGATTTAACCTGGAAGAGGAGTTTATCCACAAATGATATTTAGATTGATTACTAAATGAGTTTAGTAGTTCAATTAAACACTCAATCAATTGATAGCTCAATATCATAGTGTTCAAGGTGTTGGACTGATTGATTAGAGTATCAGATTGATTGAAACTGCAATTGACTGATTTACATAGTTTGCTGCCCCAACCGATCGGCTCATAGGGATGAATCGATCAGCTCAGGTTGGTGAATCGGTCGGCTCAAGTTGTGAGTCGATCAGCTCATGTGTCATGAAATGATCAGCTCAATTGTTGAACCGGTCGATTCGTGGACCTACCGAGATCGTTTGGAAAGTTAGAAGACTATTTTGCAAATACAATTTGTTTTACTTGTACAAATTCAATTTGGACAAGGATTAATATTTGATTAGTTGGAAACAAATATGAAAGTCAATTTGAGTTGGATCAGGACCACGAACCAATCAGCTCGGGGATGAATCGATCGGCTTAGGTACCAAACGATCGGCTCAGGGCCCAAAACGATTGTTTCAGGGTGTGAACTGATCAGTTCAACTGCCGCAGTATGTCAGTTTTGTGGAAAATCTCGAACCCTTCTACTCCTACTTTAATCCCGCATTGCCCGGGGTAGAGAACCCTGTCCCATGACCCTCCTATATATATAAGGGTATTGAGGGCTTCTCAATAACAAAAACAACTCAGAACACCGGTTGCTCTACAAAGTTGTCGTTCTCTCTAGTTGTGGTAACCAGGAGAGCCCGAGCAAGTACTACCCGATAAAAGAGGCGCAGCAAGGGAAAGACAACTGTAGAAAGGGGACTGGTGGCAGGAGAGTGTGTTAGTGGCTAGTACGACAATAGAAATGTGTGACTCCTTCCGGGGCCTTGTGCGACAAGGCGATCGGAGTTCCAGGTGGTCCGTGTGGACTACTTCAGAGGCAGGAGACTTCTGCCGCTCGAAGGACAGCTATCAATCCCGACAGTCCCGGTGAGACCAGGAGCTGCACAGACACCGTCCAAGACCGGTGGTGAAGACCGCACAAGCCGCAAGGTAACGTTGCTGAGAAAGCCTCGGGATAAGGTATGCCTCTACAAACCATCTTTCCTATTGTATAGATGTTGACATGATTCCTTTATTCTGGATTTGGGAGAAGAATTTTTTTTTTGTTTCCGCTGCCTTTTCTGTCTCCCCTAAAACCCAACAGTGGTATCAGAGCCACATCAATTGCTCTATACTTTAGGATTATCGATGTGATCGATTTTGGTTTGTCGCCTTTATTTATTGCATATGATGCGAATAAAATTGGCTTTATTCATGTCCAACAATTAATTCACAAATCCCAATGATATGTAATATAAATGCACTCGATACGCGTCGCCCTTAAATGAGTTTTGTGGTGGATGTATAGCATGGTTATGGCCAATAAACCCTATGTATGCGTGCTTGGTTGTATGTGGTTGCTTGCATCTCGGTCTGCGCACTGATTCCCTATCTCTTATTCCTGATGTAACTCAAGATAACTCGAGATTTCTTTCCTACCTTTGCTCCCCCCGAATGTAACTCGGAGTTTCCCAATTTAAATGTAAATAGGATAGATCTTTTTATTTCATGTTATGTCTAAGAACGGCGGACAACCTGACGACGACTAAGACGATCGGTTCCAGGAGTGAACCGATCGGTTGGCGATCCAGACGACCGGTTCAAGGAACGAGACGATTGGGTGGTAGCCATGAGGAGATGCACGACGACCAGGCGAACTGATCGGTTGGAGGAGCCAACTGATCGGCTGGTGGCGCCTAGACGACCGGCCAAGGCGAGCAGGTCATTCATGTGGTGAGTTGATCAACTCGGATGGTTATAGAACTTCATCATGGACAGGTTGCATGTGATGTAGACCTAGATGACCGTGATTCCTGTTGGCTCGAGGAATCACATTAGGATGGCAATAATCATCGCTTTTATCGTTTCACATGTTTTCTGTGGGATATAACATATATATGATACGTACTATATATTGTGGTGATTGGATATGTATATGTACCTATAAAACCAAATCCCTCATTAAATATTAAAGTTTTAGATGCCTTCCAAATGGGACACACATGAAAAGCATGATCGGCCAAGTGTGGGTACGCCCTAGTGTGGTGCACCGTCTATCTCGTGGAAGCGTGAAGGATGAGTATGTGGGTCTGCCCTAGCAGGGTGCATATTCATCGTGTTGGCTTTAGGTCGGACTTAACAAGGTGACATAGATAGGATCTAGCACCTTGAGGCATGGATGTGATCATGGCAAGGAGTTGCACATGACATCTTTAAAGAGTTGCATATGATGCAATTGGCAAGAGTTGCCTACCTGGAAGATCTAAGTTGTGGGTGATAGCCCTAGCTGGTCCATGACTTAGAGGATTTCAGGATCTTAACCCACTAGAAGATTGTACACTGCAATCTTTCGAATTGATGGTGAGGGCTATCAATTTGAACAAAAATAGTGGGAGCGATAATTAATTAAAGTCCTAATTATATCGTCAACCTTTCAAATCAATAAAATAAGTCAAAATTGAGTTTTGGACTAAACTGCATATATTTCCTTTTATAGTACAAATGACAACAAACAACAATCGCTTTTCGTTGTGATCGGTCCTTGAAAAGGACAAGATGAATGAGACTAACTTCCATGACTGGTTTAGGACATTGAGAATTGTTCTCACTCAAGAGCGAAAGCTCTATGTCCTGGATACTCCAGTTCCAGAGGAACCTGCTCCTACCGCACCATAGGTAGAAAGGGATGCTTACAAGAAGCATTCTGATGATGCCATTGATGCAAAGTGCTTGATGTTGTGCTCCATGAACCACGAGTTGCAACGAAAACATGAGAACATGGGTGTCATTGAGATGATTCAGCATCTCAAGAACATGTATGAAGATCAAGCACGGTAAGAGAGATATGATGTCTCCAGGGCATTGTTCAAGTGTGTCATGACAGAATGAGATCCAGTTGGTCCTCACACGCTCAAAATGATTGGATATGTGGAGAACCTGACAAGATTGGGATTTCCCCTGAGCCAAGAGTTGGCTACTGATGTGATACTGCAATCGTTGCCAGAATCCTACAGTCAGTTTGTGATGAACTACAACATGAACAACTTTGACAAGCTGTTGACAGAGTTGTTGGGCATGTTGAGGATAGCCGAGGCACTGATGAAGAAGGACAAGCCTAAGTCTGTGATGATGATCAGCAACAAGAAAGGCAAGTCCAAGTGCAAGGGCAAAGGCAAGGCTAAGAAAGGTTCTGATGCTAGCTAGCAGCCCAAGTCGTCTTCAACTCTCAAGGCCAAGGGAGGTGTGACCAAGAGAGGCAATTTCCACCATTGTCAAAAGCCAGGACATTGGAAAAGGAATTGTCCACTCTATCTGGAAGAACTAAAGAAGAAGGAGGTGACAAACGTCTCCCCCTGAAGGTGTCATGAAATAAACTTGTAACATTTTTGAGGTATATGATACCAAGATATAAAATGTAAAGCACTCAATAAATGGGGCAAGTGTTTCCATAGTAGATAGGAGTACTTTAGTTGATTTTAGCCTTGAAGGCATGTAATAGAGTTATGACCTGCTATTTCATATTTGTCAATGGATAGAAACACCTTAATTTTTGCATATTGTATGACAATGATGGCAATTAATAAAGTTGATGTTTCAATCTTTGTGGCAATGCCTTGTTTATCTTGTAGTACTTGGTATGCATAAGATAAATGATACCTAAAAGTTATTGATAACTCAAACAATCAAATTAGCATAAATCATGAGAAATTCATTTCTGGTTTCCATATGATGGATAAATATAGACTCTTTTGGTTAGAGAACCAGTAAGAGACATGAATCTCTTAGACATGATTAATCAATCTTCACTAGTGGTAGTGGGAGAATGATTATCCTATTAGGTATAATACATGTGATGTATTTATATACCTATTGGAGCAAATGCTAATACTTCAGCGGTGTTCAGAGAAATACCAATATGAATATCTTGAAGTGTTCAAGAATATCATGAAGTATGAATTAGGTAAAGTGTTAATTCTTGATGAGATCAATGAATGAAATACTTGAACCAAATGTTTGAGATCCTTATGAGTGATTATGATAGTGTATCATAGTGAGCTCTTAATTAAGGCATGGTGATGTCTAAATCAAAAGGAGTCATACTCTAAGCAGTTAGAGGATGATTATCAAATAACTAATTTCTTCTTAAATAATACCACACACTAATAAAGGACATTAAGAATCACAAGGAGTTGTGAATTCTTATATCCTTGACAGATATACACCTCGATTATCTATGTGATGAGTTGGTCATGTGATGAGTCAACTATCTAGAAGAATATGAGGAACCATATTTTGAGTTATGGTTTATGACCATTACATCCTAAATGACTTCCATGAGAACCATAAGGTATGACCTTGATGGTAGCACCCATTGGGATGAAATCCATAAGTGTGAATGAGTCTTAAGTGTTAAGACACATGGATAACATTTTGAGAAGGATGATGTTTGTTAATTGCAACTTAATGACTAAGAGATTTGGCATATGGATACTAAAACCGCATTCCTATGAGGAATAAAACAAGGATGTGTACATGACACAAACTATAAGGTTTATGAATCCATTAATGCAAATGAAGTCTATAAGTTACAATGGACTAATCAATGTGATTGATTAAGTACAAGCAACTCAGAACTGGATCTTTACTTTGATAATATAGTCAAAGGGTTTGACTAATATGACAAAGATAAAGAAGGGATCTGTGATTTAATGGGAGCTTATTTGCATTCCATATGTTGATGTGAAATGGAGATGTTCTAGAATGGAAATCCAAAGTGGAAATTATCTTTAGGGAAGATAGAGATGTTTCCTATGTGATAGGAATAGAGATCTATAGAGATAGTTTTTGAAAACCTCTTGACCTGAAAAGAGAGAGCATACATTGGCAATCTATACTGAAGGGTTCAGTATGCACAGATTCAGTGGGAGAAAAATTGTCCATGCTACATGGAGTTAGTATCCCAAGGCCAAGTGTTCAATTCTTATGAAGAATGGGAACACTACGAATAGATATGGATCTATCATGTATGTAATCATCCCATTATCTTGCATGTATGGACATAGCAAGAACAAAATGCATTGATCATCTTGTATGTAGGACATGACAATATGATGTGTTCATCCTGATAACTCGTATGTGGGACATGACGAGTGGATGTCTGTCTAGTTCCAGTAAGGGTTACTGGAATACCATAAGTACTTGAGAAGTACTAGTTCTATGGAAATAAGGAAGGGTTCACTATAAAGAGTTACACTGATGCAAACTTCCAAAAAGGATAGAAAATTAATCACAAAATATATATGGGATATATAAAAGTGAATGTTTGTTGATAAATGGAAACGTTCCAATAAAGTCGTTTAAAAGGAAAATGCCAAGTATCCGTGTGCTAGAGAACATTAGCGGATACTATATGGATCTGGAAGTTCATGAGATGAACTTATAGATATTCCTGTCTTTGATGACAAGTAAGGAATACTTGGTCATGCAATGTGGCTAAAGGTTAGCTAGATCACATATTACAGGAACTCCATCTCATACGTGCGACGTACAACGAAGAGATGAGAGACATGCAGTTAATACCGACTTTGGCAAGATGTTGCCATAACTCACTATATTAGCATTAGGGCACAGTAACATGTGGGACATGTTGGAAGATCACTATGAATATGATTCAAGGGTGATTGGCTCACAGTGCAAGTGGGAGTCTGTTGGTATGTATGCCCTGAGAGCCGATCATGGGATGATTGGTGGGATACATTAAGATTGATTTGATAAACATCAAAGGCAACCTTCCAATTCTTTCTGGTTCAGTCATATGAGATAATGATAGAACAAATTGAATGTATAGAGAATGACAATACTCAATGACGTATGCTTTCAGGTTCATGACCTAAATGATGAGATCATACGGATGCTAAGAGTTTGTACATTCTCATTATGTCCCTAGTCAGATGTCATTGTGGAAGGTAGATAGACAGCAATGACACACAAGACTAGATTGTGGAGTTGGTTGACGACATAATCTCATTAGTCATGATATGGAGATATCAAACCAAACACATAGGTACTTGTTAGAGAACAAGTATATCGGACAGACCCACCGTGAGTTTGACACATGGAACCATGACATGGTAGTCACAGTCAGTTCTCACAGTGATAGTGGTGAGTGTGATTCTTTGACCTGAAATCACTACACTCAACACATGTCGTTGGGTACACTTTGACAACATCAAACGCAGTCCTGAAACATGGGTTGTTATAAAGGTGATGATTGGGTGGCTTTGACACATGGGGCTTTTGAGGGGTGAGTGATAGATATGGGATTTGTCCCTCTTGAGGGAGTTTGATATCCATGGCCACTTGATGAGTAGGATTGAGATAGGCGTGCACACATGTGTGAATCAGTATGTGATATTGATGTCATACATATCTCCTCCAATCTACTCTGAGATAAAGAAAGTGAATGAACGTTGAAAGGATGACTGCTCCATGTCTTGAGTTCATTTGGGATATCAGTGACAAAGGAATTATACATTCACTGTAACACCATTCACGGATTGTAGGATTGAAAGTTGTTCTCTAACTTTCCTTTTCACTTGGGTAGCACTAATGTGTGACTAGGCACCGCTCTTTTCTTGTGAAGTCATAAGTGTTATGGACTTTCACTACCAACGTGAAATGGACCTGCAGGGTCACACACATAGGATTTAACCTGGAAGAGGAGTTTATCCACAAATGATGTTTAGATTGATTACTAAAGGAGTTTAGTACTTTAATTAAACACTCAATCAATTGATATCTCAGTATCATAGTGTTCAAGGTGTTGGACCGATTGATTAGAGTATCAGATTGATTGAAACTGCATTTGACTGATTTGCATAGTCTGCTGCCCCAACCGATCGGCTCATAGGGATGAACCGATCGGCTCAGGTTGGTGAACTGGTCTGCTCAAGTTGTGAGTCGATCGACTCATGTGTCATGAAACGATCGGCTTAATTGTTGAACCAGTCGATTCATGGACCAACCGAGATCGTTTGGAAAGTCAGAAGACTATTTTGCAAATACAATTTGTTTCACTTGTACAAATTCAATTTGGACAAGGATTAATATTTGATTAGTTGGAAACAAATATGAAAGTCAATTTGAGTTGGATTAGGACCACGAACCGATCGGCTCAGAGCCCCAGACGATTGGCTCAGGTCCCAAACGATCGACTCAGGGCCCGAAACGATCGTTTCAGGGTGTGAACCAATCGGTTCAACTGTCGCAGTATGTTAGTTTTGTGGAAAATCTCGAACCCTTTTACTCCTACTTTAATCCCGCATTGCCCGGGGTAGAGAACCCTGTCCCATGACCCTCCTATATATATAGGGGTATTGGGGGCTTCTTAGTAACAACAACTACTCAGAACACCAGTTCCTCTGTAAAGTTGTCGTTCTCTCTGGTTGTGGTAACCAGGAGAGCCCGAGCAAGTACTACTCGATAAGGGAGGCGCAGCAAGGGAAAGACAACTGTAGAAAGGCGACTGGTGGAAGGAGAGGGTGTCTGTAACATCCCCGACTTGGGTTATGCTTTAACCCTAGGTGTTTTGATTAAGAAAGATGATTATATGCTTAATCTTATCTTTTTAAAAGTGATTAGGGCTCATGAGGAACTTATGTTTCAATTTTGGTCCTGTTTGAACAATGTTAAAGCAATGATTGCTTGTTTTGGACTAAAGTGCAAATTACCCAAGTTGAGGGGTTAACTTGCAAATTGCATATGATAAGATGTTCCTCTGATGTTGAGACATCATAAGGATGAATATGATGTAGTAGTATGGTTTCCACAAGCCTGGACACCAAGATAGAGCTTGTTGGACAATGTTGTGCATTAAAACCTAGTTTTGGAGTAAAGTGCAATTTACCCAAAATCTAGGGTTCAGTATGAAAATTACCACTTCAACAAGGTCCCTAATGTTTCTTGGCATCATTTAGAGCAAATAAAATGAGAGGGGTTCTTCATTTGAATTAAGTTGGAGGAGAGAGAATCTTGATATTAAAATAATCAAGATTAATGCCTAATTGAAACCCTAATTCGATTTAGGGCAAAAATGAATAAAAATAATTGAAGGAATTTTAACCAAAATGTTTTGGGTTGATTTTGAATAAGGATGGACGTTCCTTTGCCAAGATAAGGAACGAAAATATCCTAAGTAGGTGAAATTCCACTCACCATTATTATAAGGAAAAGAAAACCCACTCACATATGGATATTAATATAATAAGCATTAAGGTGCTTAATTTGATTTTCTTTAAATCATGGATAATGGAGAGGAATAAGAGGCAATGAAGATAGCCTCGTACTTAAGGATTTTGAGGAGAATTTGAGGGGGAAGAGGCGGCACCAATTTTGGAATTAAATGCATTTTAATAATGCATTTTCTCTTTCATTGAATTTTTATAAAAAGGCCTTTTCCTAGCCAAATGAAAGGCTATTTCGACCCCACTTCTTCTCTTAGCTTGGAAACCGACCAAGGAAGCTAGGGAGGACCAGGAGGACGAACTCCAACCTGTGGGTAAGCTCTTGACCTTCGTTCTCCTTGATTTCATGGTGGAAATCGAAAATAAATTATGGATTCCTTCTTATTTCGATCTCCTCTTCAACCCTAGCCAACTTTTGCAATCAAAAGCTTGAGGACGAGCCTAGGGGGAGTTGCAAGAGCTTCATCCACCATTAATGGCGTGATCTTGGAGCTTTGGAGCTCAATTGGAGGCGGTTTTTATAACTCAAACCCTTAAACATTGCTATTGCATCAATTCTCTATGCTTTGTTGATTGATTTCTTCAATTTGATACACTCTTGTTTCTTTGCTGCAATTTCCATCAAGAACGGTTGCTGTTCTTGGTTGTTCGAAGGAAGGGGATGATGACATCATCCTATATGCTTATCCAAAGAAAATTACCAAGAAAAACCGTTTTGATAGCTACTCCAAATCGTTTTAATTTGATTGGCTATGCGGTTTCAGCAAACCGTTTAAGGGCAAACGGTTTGAAACCGTTTGGGAGAAACCGGTTTCAAGACCGTTTGAGATGGTTGACCAAGCGTTGACCGTTTGAGAATTTTGTTCCTAATTATGTAGGCTGATAACCCTCCAAATTTTAGGGATTAACTCCAAAGGAATCGAGAGTGGAAGGCCAATCAATTAGGCAAGTGGATTAAATTATGTGCTGATTTTCAACCTGATTAACTTGACCTGGTTGAGAAAACGGTTTCAAGACCGTTTGAGATGGTTGACCAAGCGTTGACCGTTTGGTATTACTGTTCATAATTATTTTTATTACAAACCCTCCAAATTTGAGGGATTAACTCCAAAGGAATCGTGAGTTGAAGCCTAATCAATTAGGGAAACCTAATTGGATTAAGTGCTGATTTTCAATCTGATTTAATTGAACTTTTTGGGCAAACAGTCTCAAGACCATTTGAGTGCGTTGACCAAGCATTGACCGTTTGGTATTACTGTTCCTAATTATGTGATATAATGACTCACCAAATTTGATGGATTAATTCCAAACGAGTCATGAGTTGAAGGCTAATCAATTGGGCTAACCCTAATTGAAATCAGTGCTGAAATCACAATGAGCTAATTTGAGATTTTGGGTTGATTAGCCCAAACGGTCTCAAGACCGTTTGGGGGATCATCCAAACGGTCTCAAGACCGTTTGGGGTCACCTCAAGACAGTTTGGAGGTCTGGGGTCAAGTATAGTTGACCAATTGAATGTCCAAAGGTACTAATCATATTGCAATGTAGTGCTGATCAGTTGATCAACTCGATAGACCAATCCATGATGATTTTTCACTAGAATCCAAAGGTTGGATGAGCCAAACGGTCTCAAGACCGTTTGGTGGTCACCCAAGACCGTTTGGAGGTCTAGGGTTGAGTATGGTTAGGTGTTTGAAGGTCGAAAGGTACCAAGTTGTTATACAATGCAATGCTGATTTGGTGATCAATCCAATGATCCAAACCTTAATTGGATGCTTGGATTTGAGTGATATGATGGGAAAACGGTCTCAAGACCGTTTGGAGGTCATCCAAACGACCTCAAGACCGTTTGGTGGTCACCCAAGACCGTTTGGAGGTCTAGGGTTGAGTATGGTTAGGTGTTTGAAGGTCTAAAGGTACCAAGCTGATATACAATGCAATGCTGATTTGGTGATCAATCCAATGATCCAAACCTTAATTGGATGGATTGGATTTGAGTGATATGATGGGAAAACGGTCTCAAGACCGTTTGGAGGTCATCCAAACGACCTCAAGACCGTTTGGGGTTAGGTCATACCCAATTTGGATAATGGTTCAATAGTTTCAAAGTAACCAATCTTGCATTGATGAGTGTTATTGGATCTTCGATTCCAAACCCTAATTCAATTGAATCAAGCCCTAATTGATGACCAATTGAGGGTCAATTGAGGGTCAAATTAGTTGAAGGTTGATCTATTAAACTCAATTGAAGTATGAGCATAGGTCCAATTGATGATTGGTTCCATGAATTCAATGGTTGAAGGTCCAATGCAATCAATTGAAACACAATTAGTAGCATGATTGATGATCAACTTAAAAGCTCTAATTGGTGTTTATAAACCCTAATCCCATTGAGATCAGACCATAATTGAAGTCCCAATTGAGGGGTGAGCCATGATTCAAATGATGATTGAGTTGATGATCCAATTGGTTGAAGTTCCATTGATTAGAATTGAGTGTGGTTCAATTTGGTTAATTCAATTGGATACCTCATGTTATTGAAGGTCTAATTGATCAAACCTTTTTGAAAACCTAATGTGATTAGGTGGGATATACCTTTAATGCTACTAGTCATTAATGCATAACAAATGCATGGACCCAATACATGATGTAAACCCTAATTGAGGCTGATTCAATGTATAACCTTAATAAGAGGTTGTCTACATGTGAAATCACTAATTAGGATGTTAGTAAACCCTAGTTGAGGGTGTATCCTTGTGAAATCCTAGTGGAGGGTGTATCATTGTGAACCCTGGTTGAGGGTGTAACCTTGTGAAACCCTAGTGGAGGGTGTATCATTGTGAACCCTAGTTGAGGGTGTATCCTTGTGAAACCCTAGTGGAGGGTGTATCATTGTGAATCCTGGTTGAGGGTGTAACCTTTTGAAACCCTAGTGGAGGGTGTATCATTGTGAACCCTGGTTGAGGGTGTATCCTTGTGAAACCCTAGTTGAGGGTGTATCATTGCGATTGTTTATAGGCAACTTTATAATAAAGTTATGCCTTAAACTAAGATAAGTCCATATCATGTGAGATAGCTGGACAATTCTAACGTGTGGCCTATGCATTATATGCTAAGGGTGAGTATTCTTTGATGGAATGTATTAAGAGGGGAAATACCTTAATACAAGATAAAGTTGGTTAACTCAAGAGGGTCTGAATTAATGAGAAATGGAAAACCCTAACCCTGGTAAGGGAATAGTGGTGTTACCCTTGAATAATGATGTTATATATTGTTTTGCATGGTGCTGATATGAAATTGATGTATTATCATCTGTACTAACCATGCAGGTATGATGTGATGATGAACATAGCCAGGTATGAGCTATGACATTTTATGTATTGAAATTGTTTATTGGGCCTTATGTGCCATGCTATACCTTATTGCCTAGTATGAGGTAATAAGAGAAGTAATGGGCCTTAAGTGCCATGAGAAGATGTTTATGTAATAAGCATCATATTTACCTTGGTCAGGTGACCTAAAGGTGATAATTACCTGAAAAAGTGGTAATAATGCTCAATGATGAGCTAAGGGTTTGAATACCCATAACCATATGATTATGGCATTGAGTTGCAAAGGAATGAAAATTCCCAGTATTGAAATGAGGGACTGAGATCCCCATGTCTTATAAAGACTGAGAAGTGATTAATGGAAATAGTACATGTTTTATTTATAGCATTTGTCTTATTAAGTTATGTTTGGAAACTTGGCTGATGCTAAAAGAATATGATAATGTACTTAATTAATCAAGTGATACCATATAATGTAGTTGCCCTGATCACAGATCCATCAGCGTCAGAATTAGCTGAATGGTGAAACGAGTTTACTCAGAACGCATATTTTTGAATATGTGGGGGTAATTGGGCAATTATATCCTTATGCCCCATAGGCATTGCTACGGGCTATGTCCTATGAACGGGATTGGTTACAGACCATACCCCAATAAGAGCATGGCTACGGGCCATGACTCCACAAAATAATACCAGGCATTGGCTATGGGCCATATCCTGAAGAGAGTATATGCTATGGGCTATAACTCTAATAGCGATGTTGCCAGTATACCCTGGAAAGCTATCTAGCAGAGACACAAGATGTCCTGCATGTTATCTCGTACTGACCGAGATAGTTGAGGTCATGGGAATCTGGCTCTTCCATTGACCTATGTGTGGTACTGATGCTTTACGTAACCGTGGTCGGTTGGAGTATGAGCGGTATACCTCATCTCCTTAGGGCATAAGTGTGATTGTAAAATGTAATCAGCTGTATAGCATGTTTGCTTAAGGATTGAATACGGAGATTCATTGGCTGATGTTGCATTTCTTTGTGCATTCCTTAGTAGATAAATGTTAATTATGTTTCTTTTTATTCTCTGCAAAATAGACAGATGAATTACTTATCTACCATGGGTAGATGCAATGACCTCCTTGAGAATGGAGATTATCTTATTCTGTTCTATGATGAATAATTCTACAATTCTACCTGATAATGTAAAAGTAACCCCTACTCAGTTTTAATTTTATAAACTGCAATAATAATGTTTTTGGCAGAGAGTTATATCTCTCGCTGGGGCAATTTTCAATTGTCTCACCCCCGTGGGAAAACATTTTTAGGTATGCATGGAAGGCAAGGCAGGAAATCCCTAGAACAGAGATGAGCAGAAGCAACAACAACAACAAGGACAGCAATGAGATCTCAGGTGGAGATATTGTCTGTCAAGTCATATAGATAGTAGTCCTATGTGTCGTCTCTGTACTCTCAGGTCCTCGGAGTTTTAAATGATTCAATCGGAGTTTTGGCTTAATGCCTCAAAGTTTTATACTGCCTGTGTATATTTGTTAACAGGGCAGTCAATGTTGTAATCCTTAAAAAGGAATTGTACAGGCTGTGTACTTGTGTTCCAGGATGAAATGGAAACACTTTGGTTCATGGTTAAAGAGTTTTCATGTGAATGGATCTCTTTGCAAAAAGTTTTAAATTTTCAGTGATTTTCAGTAACCCGCTGCAAATAATTCGCTTCCGCATTAGTTAATCCTATTTTCGCGAGACGGTTGTAACAGTGTCAGTGGCTAGTACGCCGACAGAAGGGTGTGACTCCTTCTGGTGCCTTGTGCGACAAGGCGATCAGAGTTCTAGGTGGTCCGTGTGGACTACTTCAGAGGTGGGAGACTTCTGCCGCTCGGAGGACAGCTGTCAATCCCGACAGTCCCGGTGAGACCAGGATCTGCACAGACATTGTCCAAGACCGGAGGTGGAGATCGTGCAAGCTACGAGGTAACGTCGCCAAGCAAGCCTCGGGACAAGGTATGCCTCTACAAACCATCCTTCCTACTGTATAGACGTTGACACAATTCCTTTATTCTGGATTTGGGAGAATAATTTTTTTTTGTTTCTGCTGCCTTCTCTGTCTCCCCTAAAACCCAACAGACCAAGATATACAGTCTTGCTACCATGTTTTAGTCATATTGAATTAGTGTTCTCTTCACATATAGGACACTCTTTAGATCCTTTGACACTATATCCAGACAAATTCCCATATGCTGGAAAGTCATTAACAATGCAAAACAACATAGCGTGAAAATGAAATGTCTCTCTTCATGAAGCATCATATGTCATCACACCTTCACTCCAGAATTTTTTTAAGTCATCAATCAGAGGTTCAAGATAAATGTCGATATCATTTCCAAGTTGTTTTGGGCCCGATATCAACAACGACAACATAACATACTTATTTTTCATACACAACTAGGGAGGAAGATTGTATATAACAAGCATAACTGGCCACGTGTTATGTTGGCTGCTCAATGTCCCGTACAGATTCATTCCATCTATACAAGGCCCAAGTCTTAGATTCTTGACTTCTTCACTAAATTTAGGGTACAATAAATCAATCTTCTTCCACTGTGGAGAATCAGACGCATGTCGTAGGATCCCATCATTATTTTTCTTAACATCTGCATGCCACTTCAAATTCTTCGCATCTATCGGATTGGCAAACAAGCATTGAAACCATGATATTATAGGTAGATACCACATCACCTTGGCAGGAGAACCAGTTTTGGACTCCCCTGAAGTCGTCAATTTATACCTTGACGCACCACATTTGGACAATCTTTCAAGTCCTCATAGTCCTTTTGAAATAATACACAATCATTCGGGCATGCGTGTATCTTCTTGGCCTCCATTCCCATTAGGACAACAATTTCTTTAACTAGTATGTTGAGATTGGCAGCTCGTTTCCTTCAAGAAGAATTTCTTTCAACAAAGTCAACAATGACGTGAAGCTTTTGTCGCTCCATCTATTGTTAGCTTTTAGCTTATACAATCTTAACACAACGCTAAGGTTTGTAAACTTAGTACAACCTGTATATAATGGTATCTCAGCATCATGCACAATGTTTCTAAACATGGGAGGTGGATCGGTGTGCTCTACCCCATAACTATCTGACATCGCATCAATGATGTCTACTGGAACCAGTTCGTTCACATCTACGTCATCGGAGGCAATTTCTTCTTCCACACAAGCACTGCTATCGACATCCACCGATTTTAGGTTTGAAATCTCTCCATGCTAGTGCCATTCTGTATAGCCTTGTACAATCCCATTGTAAATGACATGACTTTTGATTTCGTCACCAGTGCTGACTTTCAAGTTATTACCGCAATGCCTACATGGACAGTAGAACCTATCTCCAGGTTGTTTCCTATGTTCCTCAGCAAATCTAATCAACTGATCAAGACCAGAAATAAACTCTGGGGTGCAACGATTTGGAATGGACATCCATGATTAATCCATTCTATGATCAAAGAGAAAACAAGTATATATTAGAACAAGATTAGGGTCTAGGGTTTATGGTTAAAACTTTAGGGTTTAAGGTCTTATATATAATAAATGTATATCACCTATCCCATTCTTGAACACCTAATCTCACTAGTAAGTGTATAATGTGTATTGGGTTTTCAAGAAAATTTCAGCAGCATTTCCCCGCTGTTCTCCAAGTACATATGTGCTTAGAGAACAAACGGGTAAATGTTGCTGAAATTTTCTTAAAAACCCAATACACATTATACACTTACATCCTAAGTGAAATTAGGTGTTCAAGAATAGTCCCAAACTGGGGACTATCCAAGATTTACTCCTAATGAGTAAATCTTGGACGGGTTTCTAGGCCAACATAATATAACACATCAGTCCCTTGTTCAGAACCCCATTCAATACACAATTTTCTTATAAAAACACTTATGGACAGCCATAACAACATATCAATGCCTCCTAAATTAATCAATGTATTATTTTATAACACAAATCATGGTGGGTATAACATAGAAAAAAACTCAACATGTCACAACATAAACATGTCCTTAACCTAATATACATATATTTCTAACAAAACTCATTAGGAAGAGAGACCATGAAACACCATGCATTGATTTGAAATATAGATTCATACATTCTTCTTTGAAAGAGATTACTTATAATGTAAATATGGATTCATACATTCTTCTTTGAAAGATATTACTTATAATGTAAATTGTCTCATCTTTGAACTAAAATCTAGTACATGAAAGGAATACAACGATCATTGTTGTCATTGAAGCATCTCATGGTCTTACCCTCTCTTTACACAGGAACTCTATCATAAATATCACATATGATATTGAAAAATGGATGAACATGTACTCCATTTTGATTGGGAGAGCAAGGCTGACACAATGGAACTACTTTTAACATCTAATTTTTATCCTTTTTAGAAAGATATTAACTAAGGTATTTGATGTTGACTTTCAAATCAAAAGTTGTAACTTTTTCTAGTCTTGACCATGTTCTCATGAGTTCTACTTAAATTAGTACTAGATCTATTGATGGAATCATAATATAAAACCATAAAATATAGACTTGATGTTTGATAAATATTAATGGTTTATTGCCATTTAAATGACCGAATGAAATCATTCATCCATATGTATAGACTTGATGCTCCTTAGTGTCAAATTATGAGATCATATTACTCATTGAGGATGAATAATTATCATTATTATCGAACATATGGAATACCCTAATTCTTAACGTTTAGATATTTAATTTCTCGAACATAAAATCTTGACCACAATCTACCAACCTTTGACCATGTTTTGATCCTATCCCCTGATCTCTGTCATCTTGGGACTTGTGATTTTATGATAATTTCAAAAGGTGTATGTACTATATCCTCATGACATTAATTGATATGATGTAAGGTATGTGTATAAAATTATTCTTTCTTTAGTGTCTTGATCATTACATGATCATATCATTAAACTAATGAGAATCAGTTATAAGAATATGAATTGATTAATACAACAAACAACATGAAATAATATAATCAGAGGCATCATCGTTATCTTGATTTCATTCATTAACTCGAAATTTAAAGCATACATAGTCTTAAATCATACATAACAATCCCTGGGATGCAAGGGCAAAATCATAAAAACGATGATGCCTAGGATTCATCACCTTCGCAGGTTCCTGCCAGACCAAACAATCCCAAGATGACGGAGGAAGAAGGGTACCTGTGTTGAGCAGCGGTGGTGAGCAAGCGAGTAGGCGGCCAAAGCAAGCGAGCGGCGGTGGCGGTGGCGAGCAGGCGAGCAGCAGCGGCGACAACGACAGGCATGGCGGCTACGAGCAGCGGCAGCAGCAGGCGTGGCGGCTGCGAGCAGCGACGGAAGAGCACTAGGCGCAGGGAATTTCCAGACCTAAGAGGAATCGTGAATGAAACAGAGGAAGGGGAAGAGTCTACTTTGCGCGGGTGCTATTAAGTTAACAATAGACTTCAGTTATTAAAAACAACCGACACTTAAATCAGTAGGCGTCGGTCACCACAAAAAAACTGACACCTATGTTAATTGATAGTTGTTAGTTTCAACTAGAAAAACCAATGTCTTTCTACATATGTCGACAAAAAAAATATTCCCGAATTACGACCATAGTCGTCAGTTGCCGTAGAAAACCGAAGCTAAAGGGGGGTAATAATTTTCACGGGGATAGTGCGCGAAAATACATCGACATCGTTTATTTCAAGAAAAACGACGACAAAAATTGGCCTGATTTCTATCTCGCAAAAAATCTTTAGTCATTGGTTAGTTGGTAAATAACTGATGTCGTATGTGAAATTTTGGAGGTAATTTTTTTTTACTGGAAAAATTGGATTTGGCGGGCGATTTTAGGCGTCATTTTCTTATTGAGCAACCGACCCTAAATAAAAAGCGATACCCATGTCTGGTCTGTCTTCACATATAGATGTCGGTTTGTGTATTCAACCGATGTTGTAGGGTTTAGGTGTCGGTTTATTGGATACAACCGACGCCTCTAAATGTGACATTATAAGCCATTTCTGTAGTAGTGGAAGGTCCAAGTGAGTCCATTCTCCAAGTGTCATCTCGAGCAAAGTATAGAAGAACATGTATGTAAAGATATTTGCAAGAACTTATGTAGTAATCCATGTGTGGTGGATGAGGTGGAGAATATTGTGGTTAATATGGAACAGAGCATCATCAGTTCCCTTATCAATGAATTGCTTTAGCTAACTGATCC
Organism: Alisma plantago-aquatica; assembly: GCA_963693085.1. Taxonomy (NCBI): domain Eukaryota; kingdom Viridiplantae; phylum Streptophyta; class Magnoliopsida; order Alismatales; family Alismataceae; genus Alisma; species Alisma plantago-aquatica. The sequence continues at coordinate 426,582,001 of OY856413.1, forward strand.
GCTTGATTCAATTGTATCTAATTTTTTTTAAGATACGATACATCTTTGTCATATTTTTCTTTCTCAATTGATTCAAATACAAACCCAAGGTGTTGGATCAATCATGCAAAGGATATTAAGGGTATGCCCAAATAGGAGTCTATTGTGGTCTTGATACATGCAGGCAAGGACTTTCTCACACATGACATGATACTTTTTAGAGGTATGATGAAACGTGTACCAAATTTGTTTGGGTTTAAATCTTCTGTGTCCAACACAATGTGCCCATTGAATCCTATGCATACACTCCCTTATGCGCCCCGCAAGCCAATAGATGATATCTCTTAGACATAGGGATGAGCACAGAGGATGGTCATAGGAGATTTAATCCCCATTTATTTCTTCAAGAAATCTTGGAGGTAGTGGTTGCTATTGTGTAATGCCCCTCCAAGCACATATATATCAGCGCAAGCAAAGCCCATGTTGTCTATAACAAGGGTCACTTCGCTTGGAGGAACATCACAAAAAAAATATACATAGCAACAAAATAAATGAAACACCATGTATTAATTCATAATAAAAATCCATACATTATTCTTGAATGGAAAAACATGAAATGTTTCATCTTACTTTCAAACATAATACATGTAGGCTAAGAAAATCTAAATCATGATATAATTAATTAGACTAAAAAATATACTGAGTAGTAGATGGCATCCCACCAAGCTAAGTCCCCATTGATGCCAGCTACGTTGAAGGGCTCACTTCAGTTCTCTCTTGCTCCTTGATCTAGGGACATCTTGAAGGCCCCAAGCCACTTACAACTTCAGCTCCAACTCCAACTACAAATGTACACCCTTCTCACTCACCGGTCTGACATCTCACATAGAAACAATTGAGGCATGTATATCCATTGTGCTCCTCCTTGAAGCAAGCCAAAACTCCTTCCATGGAGTACGTTATGAGAGTCACCTTTGTCAAGGTAAAGTAAGTGTTGTTCAACCAACAACAAGCTGGTGTTTCTTCTAGATACACTATTTTACATTGCATCAAATTCCTTTTATCGATTTTATTTTTTGAAATCCTAGTCAATACACAAAACCAGGGAGCATCCAACTGGAAGCATTGTGCATAGATGCCCTTACCACCCCTGTGGGACCACCTTAAGGAATGGCACTATGTGAAGATGATACTACGCCAAGCAGGAGTCCACCATGGAGCAAATAATACTAAAGCGGTAGTCAAATGGAACTCATCGCCCCCCACAAAATCAACCCGCATTCTCTTCCACAAACTTGTGCTTTCCATGATCGTTGATAACGACAACACCCAGTGACACCTCCATCCACTCCTAACTACAAGGACAATGAGGCATTGTTGAAATTGGAAATTTCTCTACCATTTGGTAGACGAGATTTTAATCGACCTGCTTTACCCTACCAAAAGATTCTTACCCACACAACATGGGTATTTAACCATGGTCAATGGAGGTACTCTTCTTAAGAAAATATGGGGGAAGGACCAAGTAAGACAATGTCCATTATTGAAGTGTCATCTTGCGCAAAATATAAAATAACATGTATTTAGAGATATTGGCAAGAACCTATGTAAGAATGCATGTGTGATGGGCAAGATCGAAAATATTGTAGCTAATATTAAACGGAGAATAATCAGTTTTCTTATCAGTGAATTGCTTTAGCCAATTGATCTGCTCAATTCAATTATATATATATATATTTTAAAATATGTACATCTTCTCCATCTTTCTTTTTGTTAATTGATTCAATTACAAACTGAAGGTGTTGAATCAATCTTGCAAAGGAGATACAAAACATGCCCAAATAGAAGTATTGCGATCCCAATACATAGAAACAAGAAGTAAAGGCAAGAAATTTCTCACACCTCACATCATATTTTTTTATGGATATGATGAAACATGTACTAGATTTGTTTGGGTTCAAATCCTCTGTGCCCAACACAATATTGTGTACATAAGTGTTACTCATTGTCCATATTTTGATAATGGCTTTACCATTCCATTCATATATATCTAATATGTCTATTTGAGATTGATGGTATGCATTAGGTACATGAAAAGGATCAAATTCATCAAGCCCTAGCTTTACTTAGTTCAATTCAAAAGCAACGTGAATGCACTTTTATGGAAAACACCCTAAAACTCTTAGTATGATTTGTGTAATCATTTGCATTGATGTAATGACTTGTAACTAAGATAAGAAAAAATCAAGTGTAGTTAATTCAAATGATTAAGCACTTCAATGACATTTTTCAAAATTCATTATAAGGACTTTTTCGGTCAGGTTCGGTCAAGTTGCATATATCATACTGAATTCTGAATATAATCTCCATGAAACCCTTTTCCCTAGGTTTTCTTTGTATTTCTGTCCTTTATGTCCTTGTTGATGAATTAGTGGAATTTATAGTGGTTTGGTGAAAATTTGTTCAATAATTATATCAATGGAAGGGTTTATGTACAAACACCTCAATGAAAGATTATTTAAGGATCTAAAATGCAAAATCACCATTTAAGTGGAACAATGGTAAATAAATTCATGCTAGAATTGTAAGACCCCAAACCTTGCTTAATGTGTTGAACAAGCTTAATTACCAGAATTAAGTGCTCTAAACTTTAACCTAACCTTTTTATGTGTTTTGAAATCATGATATCAGCTTAAGTTTCAAGTTTGGTCCAATTTGGATGATGTTTCTTTATGTTATGCAATTTTATGCACATTTTGGACTTTTTTGCAACTTACCCAATTGTGGGGTTTATTTGGAAATTATCACATTCCTATGATCCTTAGATATTTATTTATCATTCTATAGATTTTTGGGCCATGGCGCACCTATTTTTACCTTGGTTTAGAGGTGTTTCTCTTCAAGGGCATTTTTAGGATTTCCCCCTTTATGGATGAGCTTATATTTAAGAGTTATCAACCAATGGGTGGTTTCTTTGTTTGGAGGTTGGTGGTGGTCCTGGAGAACCAAATCTTGGTTTCTAATATGTCTCTAGAAGATGTGGAGCAGTTGTTTGCATGGCCATAGAAGCTCTGGGCTATGAACACATGGAACGCTCCATGGACACCACATGCTTGACTCCTTCTTTATCCATAAAGGCTTGCATGTCTATCGACACCCTTAGCCATGGACACATGGAAAGTGTGGGCTCTGATCTCCAAACCAAGATTTAAACACGATTAAAACGTAGCGGAAGCGAATTGGTAATCAGCGGAAGACAAAAATCACGGGAAATTAAAACTTTTCGAGACAAGAGCTTGGATCCATAAAAGCTTCTTTCATAAAGAGAGATAAACTATTTACATCTCAGGATAATTACTTCTCGAGTAATTATATACATCAAGATACAAAATCTCAAGATCACTATACAAAAGACTCCAAGACCTGAGAGTACAGAGGACACATAGGACTAACTCTAACTACACCATATGGCAGGACAATCTCCACCTGAGATTACTGCTGCCCCTGGTGCTGCTGCTGAGACTGATCACATGTAGGCTGGTTCCTTCGTCTCCGACGTCCACCTAAAAATTTGAAGCCTACGGGGTGAGACAATTATACATAATTGTCCCAGCGAGAGTTATAACTCTTCGCCATAAGCTTTATTATAACATCAAAGAATATCTTAAACAGTAAAGCCTTCAAAGCATTCTGTAACAGTTGCAGGTATGACAAGATCTCAACCATTTAGGAGATATGGAGAATATAAACACTATTGCAATGTAACATCAATCAACTAACTTGGAGTTATCTCTAACAAGTTATACTACATGGTTGATTATGTTTTACAAACAACATTATGCCCTGTGGAGATGAGGCTTACCACTCATACTCCAACTGATCGCTGAGAAGTCACATCAGTATCATACATAGGTCATTAAGAGAGCCGGATTCTCATGACCTTCACCTTCCTTAGTCAGTAAGAGGATCACTTGTAGGACATCTCGTGTCTCTACTACTATAGCTCACCAGGGTAAACTGGTCCTTCGCTATTCTAGAGTCACAGTGGCGTTCTGTACTCTCTTCGTCATCAGGAGGTTTCATATTTACCTACCACTGATACGGATATCTGTGCTTTCTTCGTCATCAGGAGGTTTCATGTTTACCTACCACTGATACGGTATGGAATTATAGTGAAGGATGGATGGATTACACATCTACATCACTTTCCTACACTAGGATGTAAGGTTCTACACATCCATGTACCCCACATACTCAAAAGTATGCGCTCCAGGAGTTCCCTGAGGAAAACCTGTTTCACCATCATTTAATTTCTGACAATGATGGATCTATGATCAGGGCTCTACATTATACTTGATTAGTTAGGTACATTCAGTATTCTTTAACAGCATACATTGTTCTGTAAACAATAACAATAGCATAGCAGATATAAAAGAAGAATACTAAATGTAACAAGCCTAACTCATATCAATCATCATTTCTCATTATCCTCATCACAAGTCATCTCTAAGGCATGACTTTGATGGTATTCATGGCTCTCACAGCCCATTATCAGCATAGGATGCCACTAGCAAGGCATCAGATTACTTTACTTATTCATAAGGCTAACAACATGCCTTCAATGAATATAACATCAACATCCATACCTGGATATGATTACCTTCATATCAGAACCTGCATGGTTAATACATCTGATAAAGGTAATACAACAATAAGGAATGTACTTCCTACTCTTGTCATAAGAGTTAAATCTTTAATGCAAATCAAATAGAGTTTAATGCTCAAAAGCATGCCATTTCCCTTGAATTAGGGTTTACTATTCACATTACATGTCATCACCCTTGAATTAGGGTTTACTATTCACATCCAGGTGAATTAAACTCATAACATCATCATGTATGAGTAACATCTTCATTGATGCTCTTGGATTAGTTAAAGGTTCATCATTTATCATAATTAGGGTTTCTATGACCTCACCCAGGTGGACCATACCCTAATTATGCTCACTTATGTGCATTGGAGATGCTTTACTTGAGTTTCCACTTAAAAAGGGTACTTTCTCTCTCTATAAGTACTTTCTCTCTCTAGAAGTACTTTCTCTCTCATCATAATGTTAGGTGATGTCAACATCACTCTAAAACAGGTTAGATTGAGTCATCATAGGCTAACATAGCCAAAAGCATCACCATTATGTGATTAGAGTTACTTTCTCTCTCTAGGGTACTTTCTCTCTCTAGAGTACTCTCTCTTTCATCATACTAATGGTTGATGGTAACATTAGACTAGATCAAGTTGGATAGAGTCATTATGACTAAAAACATCATTCTCATGTAATTAGGGTTTGAATTGAGCAAGGTATAACTCAATTGACCCTTCAGGGGTATTTTGGTAATTCACCCCATTGATCATCATTATGGTCAAAAACCTTAGTCAAATAACCCCTTACTATCCTAGATTATCATTATGGTTTGATTTGGGCAACATTGAACCATTTACATCATCAAATGATTGAATGAGGTCAACCTTGAATCACATTGATTGATTTCAATCATTAATCATCAATTGAGTTGAGATCGGTTGAAAGTGTTGACCGTTTGCCCACTTTGACTTTCCAAGATCGCGAGCCTCCTTCTAACTCCAAGACCGCGAGCCATCATGCATTCAAGACCGCGAGCCTTCATGCATCCAAGACCGCGAAGACTCCAATTGAGGTTAAGACCGCGAGGGTCATGAAGACCGTTTAGCTAGTTTGACCTCAGGACCGCGAGGCCCTTCGCGGTCTTGAGACCGCGAGCCTCCTCTCGGTCTTGAGACCGTGAGCCCCCTCACGGTCTTGAGACCACGAGCCCTCTCACGGTCTTGAGACCGCGAGGCTCTCATGGTCTCAGCCGCTTGGTCCTCCAATCAAGATTCAAAGATGCAACCGATAATGTCAATCGAGGTTGAAGCCTTCAAAAGGTCCCATCTATGTTGACCACCTATGGATTGGGTTAATTAAGGTTATGCTTAACCAATTGGTCATTCAATTGACCCTCAATTATTGACCAATTATGATTGAAATCGATTCAATTAGGATCTATCAATGTTCACCCATCAACACTCAACAATGTGCATCAACACAAGGTTGAACCCTTCAATTGAGCTCCAATTGGGCCCAAACTTGGCCCAAACGGTCTTGAGGTCATGTGGGTGGACCCCACATGGTCTTGAGACCGTTTGCCCAAGATTTTATCAAAATCTAAGGTGATTTGATAGGGGTTGAACCATGATTGAGTCACAAAACAGAATTTTGATTAAATTGATAACTTATTTGCAATTGGGTCCTCAATTGGTCAAATTACTCAACCCTAGACCTTAAAACGGTCATGGGTGATTGTCCTCTCGGTCTTGAGACCGTTTGGATGAGTTCCAAACGGTCTTGAGACCGTTTGCCCATCAAATTTTGGATTCTAGTGCAAATTCATCAAGGTCTGACCCATTGAGTTGATGATCGTGTCAATATTTTATTGCAATGTAATTTGGTGTAGTTGTACCTTTAATTGGTCAACTATCCTTGACCCCAGACCTCCAAACGGTCTTGGTTGATTGCCCTCGCGGTCTTGAGACCGTTTGGTGACCCCCAAACGGTCTTGAGACCGTTTAGGTCAATCAACCCTAAAAACCCTAATTAGGTCACCATAATTTCAGTACTGATTTTACCTAGGGTTAGCCCTAGTATTCACCCTTCAACTCTTAGCCCGTTTGGAATTAGACCATAAAACTTGGTGAGTTGTTAATTAACATAATTTTGAACAGTAATCTCATACGGTCAATGCCTGGTCAACGACCTTACACGGTCTTGAGACCGTTTGCCCAAAAAGGCAATTTCAGACCGTTTGAAAATCAGGAATAAATTCAAATAAAGTTGTTACTTAAAAAGGTAATATCTCCCGATTCCTTTGGAGTTAGCCTCCCAAATTTTGAGGGTAATTATCCTCTATAATTAGGAACAGGTTTCTTATACGGTCCACGCTCGATCAATGGCGCCAAACGGTCTTGGAGACCGTTTTCCCTGTCGCGGTCTCGAGACCGTTTGCTCACCTCGCGGTCTTGAGACCGAGAGAGAAAACTTTTGAGATCGTTTAAGGAAGTGAAAAGCGGTGGGTTTTTCTTGGAAATCACGCCTTCATCTCCTAGCTCAAGAACAGTACGAATATCCCATGGATTTACTTGCAAAATAGCAGGGAAAAGTAGGGAAATACTAAGAGCTATCATCAACACGCATATAAAGATGCACATAGTAAAGCATGGGTTTAGAGTTATAAAACCCGCCTAAAGCTTGCTTCTTGAGCTCCAAGCTTTCAAGCTCCAAGATCTAATGGCGTCCTTGAGTTATTACAGGTTGGACAAGGTGAAAGCTCCAAGGAAGGATGAAAAGAGACGGCTAGAAAGATAGGGTTTCAAGAATTAGCCATGAAGATGACCTTGAATTCGAGTTCTAACCATGGAATTAGGCAAGAAGAGGGGTTTAAACCTACCTTGCACCCCTTGGTCGTCCTCCTTAGCTCCAAGGCAGTCCTTGGTCTTCTTTGGTGAAATGAAACAGTAAGGGAACGAAGAGTAAGTTCCCTTGCAACTAAGGGAAGGAGAGCTTATATACATGGGGTAGGATTTTCAACATTAGTTCATAAGTTGTCCATAATTCCAACTAGGTCCCTCCTTCTTTACTTGATCGTCCCTTCCTCTTTATTCTAAGGACAAACCTTCTCTTAAGGTCTTAGGAAAAGAAGGTAAAGGAGAGCAAGCTAATAATGAGGTACATACATAAAGAAATATTGCACATATACCCTGATTATTCAATCACAAGGCATATCTCATAACTTGATAATTCAATTGAGGTGACTCCCTCATCATTTCTTCTCTAAATGATGGCAAGAGTCTAAAAAGATACATTAGATGACATATTTCACAATTTGTATCCCTTAATTTGGGTAATTTGCATTTTACCCCAAACTAGGGTTTCAAGCACCGGGATTGCTTCCACAGCTGCACCTTGGTGCCTTAGCTTGGGAAATCCCTCGAACTTTGCTAAAAAGATTTCTCATGATGTCTCAACATCAGAGGAACATCTCATCATGTGCAAATTGCAAGCTAACCCTCTTAACTGGGTAAATTGCACATAGGTCCCTGTATATCAACACAATTCTACAACTTTAAATAAAAAGGAGCAAATACTGAAATATATGTTTCTGAGAAACTTAATTACATGCTCAGATTAATCACAAAGATTTAATTACATATTTAGGCAAAATACCTAGGGTTAACTCATAACCCAGGTCAGGGATGTTACAAATTATCCACCCCTTACAAGGATTTCGTCCCCGAAATCGATAAAACATACTAAGAGAAAAGGGCAGGATACTTCCTTCTCATCTCATCCTCTAACTCCCAAGTGGCTTCTTCAATACCACGATGGTTCCAGAGGACTTTCACAAGACTTATATCTTTCTTCTTTAACTTTTTAATTCGTTTATCAAGGATTGACACTGGTCCCTCCTCATAGGATATGTCATCATTCAATTCTACCTCCATAGGTTGTAGAACTGACTCGGTGTCTGGGTGACATTTCTTTAACATAGAAATGTGAAACATAGGATGTAACCTCTGTAATTCTGGGGGAAGCTCTAGTTTATATGCTACCTTTCCAATCCGTTCAATGATTGGGTAAGGCCCCATATATCTAGGAGCTAACTTCCCTTTCCTTCCAAAACGAAGGACCCCTTTCCAAGGTGAGACCTTAAGATACACTCTGTCTCCAACCTAGAACTCTAAGGGTCTACGACGTTTGTCAGCATAAGATTTCTTCCTATCCTGAGCAGTCTTAATCTTATGTTGTATTACTTTAATCTTTTCTGTGGTTTGCTGCACCAGGTCAGGACCTAACAACTGGTGCTCACCAGTCTCAAACCAACACAAGGGTGATCTACAACGTCTACCATATAAGGCTTCATAAGGTGCCATATCAATACTATGTTGATAGCTATTGTTATAGGCAAACTCTATCAAGCTTAGGTGTAGATCCCAACATCCGGTGAACTGGAGAACACATGCTCTCAACAGGTCTTCTAAGGTTTGTATGGTCCTTTCCGATTGTCCATCAGTCTGTGGATGAAAGGCCGTACTAAACCTTAGCTTGGTGCCTAAGGCTCTATGCAACTGTTCCCAAAAATGACTTGTAAACTGAGGACCTCTGTCAGAAACTATTGTGACAGGAACTCCGTGCAAACGCACTATCTCTTGAACATACAACTCTGATAACCTTTCAGTAGAATAGGTTGTTTTGACAGGTAAGAAATGTGCTGTCTTAGTCAACCTATCAACAATTACCCAAATAGAATCATGTCCTTTGCTTGTCCTGGGTAGGCCAACAACAAAGTCCATGGTCACATGGTCCCACTTCCACTGTGATATGGGTAAAGGTTGCATTGTTCCTGCAGGCTTCTAGTGTTCAGCTTTAACTTGCTGACACACAGGGCACCTTAGAACAAACTCTGCAACGTCCTTCTTCATCCCAGGCCACCAATACAGATCCTTCAAATTCCGATACATCTTGGTGCTCCCTGGATGCATAGCATACATGGAAGAATGGGCTTCTTCTAGGACTAACTTTCTCAAGTTGTCCACATCTGGCACTATCATTCTTCCATTATAACAAGCTACTTGATCTTTTGAGTCATGAAAACCATCTTGCTTCTCATTTCCATACTCAGATCTTATATGTTGAACTGCAGCATCACCTAGCTGTGCCTTTTTAATCTGCTCCCTTAGAGTAGGTTTAATATGCATCTCAGCTAACAAACCGGTTAACAATGACACCTTCAACTGTACATTGTCTTGCCTTAAAGAGATAAGCATATCTCTTCTAGAGCATACTAAAGAGTTTAGTTGTGCTCTATTCATGGCTGATGTTGTTGATTTCCTACTCAAGGCATCTGCAACAACATTGGCCTTGCCTGGATGGTAATCAATTGTACAGTCGTAGTCCTTGATTAATTCCATCCAGCGACGTTGCCTCATGTTGAGCTCATGCTGAGAGAAGATATACTTAAGGTTTTTATGGTCTGTGAAAATCTGGAATGTCTCTCCGTAGAGATAATGTCTCCAGATCTTCAAAGCATGAACCACAGCAGCTAACTCTAGATCGTGTGTTGGATAATTCTCCTCATGTTTCTTAAGCTTTCGGGAAGCAAAAGAAATCACTTATTTATCCTGCATCAACACACATCCAAGTCCATTCTTGGAAGCATCACAGAAAACTATATATCCTTTTCCTTGTTCAGATAGTACTAGCACAGGTGCACTTGTCAACCTCTCCTTCAGCAACTGGAAAGATTGTTGACACTTATCACTCCAAGAAAAAGGAACATCCTTCCGGGTTAACTTGGTCAAAGGTAAAGCTACAGAACTAAAGTTCTTAATGAACCTTCGATAATAGCCAGCTAACCCCAAGAAACTTCAAATTTCCGTCGGTGTCTTTGGTTGTTCCCATTGTAGAACAGATTCCACCTTTGTAGGGTCAACACGAATTCCCGAGGCGGATATTACATGTCCAAGAAAAGATACCTCCGGCAGCCAGAACTCACATTTGCTAAACTTAGCGTACAGCTTATGTTCTCTTAGCAAGGTCAAAGCTTGGCGAAGATGCTGCTCATGCTACTGAGCATCCTTACTATAAATCAGAATGTCATCTATGAAGACGACAACACACTGATCAAGGAAAGGTCGAAAAACTCTATTCATGAGTTCCATAAATGCAGTCGGTGCATTGGTTAGTCCAAACGACATAATCGTGAACTCATAGTGACCATATCTTGTCCTAAAGGCAGACTTGGATATGTCACTATCCTTAATACGGATTTGGTGATATCCAGACCTCAAGTCTATCTTTGAAAAGACTGTTGCACCACGCAACTGGTCAAAGAGATCATCAATCCTCGGCAGAGGATACTTATTCTTTATTGTTACTTTATTGAGTTGTCTGTAGTCGATGCATAACCGCATTGATCCATCTTTCTTTTTAACAAACAAGACCGGAGCACCCCAAGGTGAAGTAATCGGTCGGATAAAACCTCTCTCAAGTAGCTCTTGAAGCTATTTCTTGAGTTCTGCCATCTCGGCAGGCGCCATCCTATACGGAGTTTGAGCTATGGGTTTCGTATCTGGGATCAGATTAATTTCAAAATAAATCTCCCGAGGTGGTGGTATACCAGGAAGTTCTTCAGGAAACACATCCTCGAATTCCCTGACTATGGGAACTTCAGCAGGATTGGTCCTTTCCTTGGTAACATCTACCACATGGGCTAAGAATGCATAACATCCTTGCCTCAACAGCTTATCAGCAACCATAGCTGACACAAGACAGGTGGGCAAAATCTTTCTTTCACCTTGAAAGATCCATGTGTTGCTTTCATCAGCAAACACAGCCGACTTGGACTCACAATCCAAGACAACTATATACCTTTCTAAGGTATCCATCCCGAGGATTATATCAAATCTCTGCATATCAAGTGGTATAAGATCCACTTGAATGCGATGGTCAGAAAAGAAAAGGATGCAGGGAGAACATACCTCCTGCAAAACGGCAGACCCACTCAACGGAGTCTCTAACAACAAACTATCTGCTCTATGGCTAACAATCACATTGCAGTTATGAATCACTTCACGAGTGATGAAAGAGTGCGTAGCACCCGGATCAATCAGAACAGATACATCACAGGATATAGACATATCAGAATATAAAAGTTTCATCTGACCTGCCACTACCCGTGGATTGACCACTGCCTCAGGTGGGTTCATAGCATAGAACCTCGCAGTCGCCTGGTGTTGAGGTGGTGCTAATGATCCAGCTTGAGACGCTTGTCCACGTCCTCGAGCTGCTCCTTGATGTTGTCTATTCTGAGATCCCTGTTGATTCTGTCTCAGGGGTTGTTGTGTCACACCGACAGCCCTAGAACGACAATCCTTCATCAAGTGTCCCACCTTACCACAGTTGTAACAACTCCTCTCCTGTTGTTGTGGTCTGGGTGGTCCAGTAACTGACACTGATGAAGAACTGTGCATCCCTTGAAGCGGTTGACTCCGCCCTCTACCTCTGCTTGGTGTCCATTGAGTTTGAAAACTCGATCTGGGTGGTGGAGGATTAGGTGCAGAGAATCTAGGTTTCTTGGAATCCCTAGATGAAGAACCCTGGAACTGTGGATATCTTTTATGGGTTTGTCTTTTCTCAACCACAGATCTCTCTATCCTTCGAACTGACTCAACGAAGGTAGAGAATCTCTCTCTGTTTTCTAAGGCAGACACAGGGGTTGACATATCAGAATTCAAACCCTTTTCAAATCTTCTGATTATTTCCTCATCCGTAGCAGCCATGTGCGGACAGAACCGCAACAACTCCATGAACTTAGCTTCATACTCACTAATGTTCATCATACCCTGCCTTAGTTTCTCAAACTGAGAGATCTTATCATCTAGGAAGGTCTTTGGAAAATATCTATTGATAAATTCCCGACGGAACTCTTCCCATGAGAACTCTACTCCAGGTCTCTTCTGCTCTTCCATGTTCCACCAGTGACCAGCACTGCCTTTGAGAAGATAGACAGCATGTCTAACCTTCTCAGCTTCCGGAATCATAAGAATCCTGAAAGCCTTCTCCAACTCTGTCAACCATAAGTCAGCATCTGCAGGGTCGGCAGTTCCGAAGTACTCGGTAGCTCCGACACGACGAAGTCGTTCGAATGTCTTACCGATACCTTGTGCTTCAGGCTGGACAGGTGCCCTAGGTGCAGGAATGGGCATCCTATCGGTTATATGTGTCATGGCAGTCATGAACTGCCCGAACATCGTTTGTACAGCTGGATCACTCATGTCAGCTGGGTCGAACTGGGGTGGCTCTCTTGGCGACTCAGGTGCAGGTTGTTCTATTCTCGGAACTCTTGCACCGCCTCGAGGTGCACTAGCACTACTCTCTGCCACGTGCTCATCACGATGTTCTGACATTCTTATGTATCTTCTTCTCCTGAGGAGTAGAAGATTCTATTAGATGAGGAAGGAGTACTAAAGGTAGACTCGACATCCTAAGTCCTATGCCTTTGTAGACTCAACTAAACCTGGAGCTCTGATACCACTACTTGTGGGCTCTGATCTCCAAACTAAGATTTAAACACGATTAAAATGTAGCGGAAGCGAATTGGTAATCAGCGGAAGACAAAAATCACGGGAAATTAAAACTTTTCGAGATAAGAGCTTGGATCCATAAAAGCTTCTTTCATAAAGAGAGATAAACTGTTTACATCTCAGGATAATTACTTCTCGAGTAATTATATACATCAAGATACAAAATCTCAAGATCACTATACAAAAGACTCCAAGACCTGAGAGTATAGACGACACATAGGACTAACTCTAACTACACCATATGGCAGGACAATCTCCACCTGAGATTACTGTTGCCCCTGGTGCTGCTGCTGAGACTGATCACCTGTAGGCTGGTTCCTTCGTCTCCGACGTCCACCTAAAAAGTTGAAGCCTACGGGGTGAGACAATTATACATAATTGTCCTAGCGAGAGTTATAACTCTTCGCCAGAAGCTTTATTATAACATCAAAGAATATCTTAAACAGTAAAGCCTTCAAAGCATTCTGTAACAGTTGCAGGTATGACAAGATCTCAACCATTTAGGAGATATGGAGAATATAAACACTATTGCAATGTAACATCAATCAACTAACTTGGAGTTATCTCTAACAAGTTATACTACATGGTTGATTATGTTTTACAAACAACATTATGCCCTGTGGAGATGAGGCTTACCACTCATACTCCAACTGATCGCTGAGAAGTCACATCAGTATCATACATAGGTCATTAAGAGAGCCGGATTCTCATGACCTTCACCTTCCTCAGTCAGTAAGAGGATCACTTGTAGGACATCTCGTGTCTCTACTACTATAGCTCACCAGGGTAAACTGGTCCTTCGCTATTCTAGAGTCACAGTGGCATTCTGTACTCTCTTCGTCATCAGGAGGTTTCATATTTACCTACCACTGATACGGATATCTGTGCTTTCTTCATCATCAGGAGGTTTCATGTTTACCTACCACTGATACGGTATGGAATTATAGTGAAGGATGGATGGATTACACATCTACATCACTTTCCTACACTAGGATGTAAGGTTCTACACATCCATGTACCCCACATACTCAAAAGTATGCGCTCCAGGAGTTCCCTGAGGAAAACCTGTTTCACCATCATTTAATTTCTGACAATGATGGATCTATGATCAGGGCTGTACATTATACTTGATTAGTTAGGTACATTCAGTATTCTTTAACATCATACATTGTTCTACAAACAATAACAATAGCATAGCAGCTATAAAAGAAGAATACTAAATGTAACAGGCCTAACTCATATCAATCATCATTTCTCATTATCCTCATCACAAGTCATCTCTAAGGCATGACTTTGATGGTATTCATGGCTCTCACAACCCATTATCAGCATAGGATGCCACTGGCAAGGCATCAGATTACTTTACTTATTCATAAGGCTAACAACATGCCTTCAATGAATATAACATCAACATCCATACCTGGATATGATTACCTTCATATCAGAACCTGCATGGTTAATACATCTGATAAAGGTAATACAACAATAAGGAATGTACTTCCTACTCTTGTCATAAGAGTTAAATCTTTAATTCAAATCAAATAGAGTTTAATGCTCAAAAGCATGCCATTTCCCTTGAATTAGGGTTTACTATTCACATTACATGTCATCACCCTTGAATTAGGGTTTACTATTCACATCCAGGTGAATTAAACTCATAACATCATCATGTATGAGTAACATCTTCATTGATGCTCTTGGATTAGTTAAAGGTTCATCATTTATCATAATTAGGGTTTCTATGACCTCACCCAGGTGGACCATACCCTAATTATGCTCACTTATGTGCATTGGAGATGCTTTACTTGAGTTTCCACTTAAAAAGGGTACTTTCTCTCTCTAGAAGTACTTTCTCTCTCTAGAAGTACTTTCTCTCTCATCATAATGTTAGGTGATGTCAACATCACTCTAAAACAGGTTAGATTGAGTCATCATAGGCTAACATAGCCAAAAGCATCACCATTATGTGATTAGAGTTACTTTCTCTCTCTAGGGTACTTTCTCTCTCTAGAGTACTTTCTCTTTCATCATACTAATGGTTGATGGTAACATTAGACTAGATCAAGTTGGATAGAGTCATTATGACTAAAAACATCATTCTCATGTAATTAGGGTTTGAATTGAGCAAGGTATAACTCAATTGACCCTTCAGGGGTATTTTGGTAATTCACCCCATTGATCATCATTATGGTCAAAAACCTTAGTCAAATAACCCCTTACTATCCTAGATTATCATTAGGGTTTGATTTGGGCAACATTGAACCATTTACATCATCAAATGATTGAATGAGGTCAACCTTGAATCACATTGATTGATTTCAATCATTAATCATCAATTGAGTTGAGATCGGTTGAAAGTGTTGACCGTTTGCCCACTTTGACTTTCCAAGATCGCGAGCCTCCTTCTAACTCCAAGACCGCGAGCCATCATGCATTCAAGACCGCGAGCCTTCATGCATCCAAGACCGCGAAGACTCCAATTGAGGTTAAGACCGTGAGGGTCATGAAGACCGTTTAGCTAGTTTGACCTCAGGACCGCGAGGCCCTTCGCGGTCTTGAGACCGCGAGCCTCCTCTCGGTCTTGAGACCGTGAGCCCCCTCACGGTCTTGAGACCGCGAGCCCTCTCACGGTCTTGAGACCGCGAGGCTCTCATGGTCTCAGCCGCTTGGTCCTCCAATCAAGACTCAAAGATGCAACCGATAATGTCAATCGAGGTTGAAGCCTTCAAAAGGTCCCATCTATGTTGACCACCTATGGATTGGGTTAATTAAGGTTATGCTTAACCAATTGGTCATTCAATTGACCCTCAATTGTTGACCAATTATGATTGAAATCGATTCAATTAGGATCTATCAATGTTCACCCATCAACACTCAACAATGTGCATCAACACAAGGTTAAACCCTTCAATTGAGCTCCAATTGGGCCCAAACTTGGCCCAAACGGTCTTGAGGTCATGTGGGTGGACCCCACATGGTCTTGAGACCGTTTGCCCAAGATTTCATCAAAATCTAAGGTGATTTGATAGGGGTTGAACCATGATTGAGTCACAAAACAGAATTTTGATTAAATTGATAACTTATTTGCAATTGGGTCCTCAATTGGTCAAATTACTCAACCCTAGACCTTCAAACGGTCTTGGGTGATTTTCCTCTCGGTCTTGAGACCCTTTGGATGAGTTCCAAACGGTCTTGAGACCGTTTTCCCATCAAATTTTGGATTCTAGTGCAAATTCATCAAGGTCTGACCCATTGAGTTGATGATCGTGTCAATATTTTATTGCAATGTAATTTGGTGTAGTTGTACCTTCAATTGGTCAACTATCCTTGACCCCAGACCTCCAAACGGTCTTGGTTGATTTCCCTCGCGGTCTTGAGACCGTTTGGTGACCCCCAAACGGTCTTGCGACCGTTTAGGTCAATCAACCCTAAAAACCCTAATTAGGTCACCATAATTTCAGTACTGATTTTACCTAGGGTTAGCCCTAGTATTCACCCTTCAACTCTTAGCCCGTTTGGAATTAGACCATCAAACTTGGTGAGTTGTTAATTAACATAATTTGGAACAGTAATATCATACGGTCAACGCCTGGTCAACGACCTTACACGGTCTTGAGACCGTTTGCCCAAAAAGGCAATTTCAGACCGTTTGAAAATCAGGAATAAATTCAAATACAGTTGTTACTTAAAAAGGTAATATCTCCCGATTTCTTTGGAGTTAGCCTCCCAAAGTTTGAGAGTAATTATCCTATATAATTAGGAACAGGTTTCTTATATGGTCCACGCTCGGTCAACGGTGCCAAACGGTCTTGGAGACCGTTTGCCCTGTCGCGGTCTCGAGACCGTTTGCTCACCTCGCGGTCTTGAGACCGAGAGAGCAAACTTTTGAGATCGTTTAAGGAAGTGAAAAGCGGTGGGTTTTTCTTGGAAATCACGCCTTCATCTCCTAGCTCAAGAACAGTACGAATATCCCATGGATTTACTTGCAAAATAGCAGGGAAAAGTAGGGAAATACTAAGAGCTATCATCAACACGCATATAAAGATGCACATAGTAAAGCATGGGTTTAGAGTTATAAAACCCACCTAAAGCTTGCTTCTTGAGCTCCAAGCTTTCAAGATCCAAGCTCTAATGGCGTCCTTGAGTTCTTACAGGTTTTCCAAGGTGAAAGCTCCAAGGAAGGATGAAAAGAGACGGCTAGAAAGATAGGGTTTCAAGAATTAGCCATGAAGATGACCTTGAATTCGAGTTCTAACCATGGAATTAGGCAAGAAGAGGGGTTTAAACCTACCTTGCACCCCTTGGTCGTCCTCCTTAGCTCCAAGGCAGTCCTTGGTCGTCTTTGGTGAAATGAAACAGTAAGGGAACGAAGAGTAAGTTCCCTTGCAACTAAGGGAAGGAGAGCTTATATACACGGGGTAGGATTTTCAACATTAGTTCATAAGTTGTCCATAATTCCAACTAGGTCCCTCCTTCTTTACTTGATCGTCCCTTCCTCTTTATTCTAAGGAAAAACCTTCTCTTAAGGTCTTAGGAAAAGAAGGTAAAGGAGAGCAAGCTAATAATGAGGTACATACATAAAGAAATATTGCACATATACCCTGATTATTCAATCACAAGGCATATCTCATAACTTGATAATTCAATTGAGGTGACTCCCTCATCATTTCTTCTCTAAATGATGGCAAGAGTCTAAAAAGATACATTAGATGACATATTTCACAATTTGTATCCCTTAATTTGGGTAATTTGCATTTTACCCCAAACTAGGGTTTCAAGCACCGGGATTGCTTCCACAGCTGCACCTTGGTGCCTTAGCTTGGGAAATCCCTCGAACTTTGCTAAAAAGATTTCTCATGATGTCTCAACATCAGAGGAACATCTCATCATGTGCAAATTGCAAGCTAACCCTCTTAACTGGGTAAATTGCACATAGGTCCCTGTATATCAACACAATGCTACAACTTTGAATAAAAAGGAGCAAATACTGAAATATATGTTTCTGAGAAACTTAATTACATGCTCAGAGTCAATCACAAAGATTTAATTACATATTTAGGCAAAACACCTAGGGTTAACTCATAACCCAGGTCAGGGATGTTACAGAAAGTAACTTGACACAGCATGTTTTCTTCTTCCTTATCCATAAAGTATCGTATGACCATGGGCACCCATAGACATGGACACATGGAAAGTAGCTTGGACACCTCATGCCTTGCTTCTTCCTTAGCCATAAATTAAGCTTTATATACTCCTTCCTTACCTCCCAACTGAAATATTTGATCCATATCACCTCCCTCCTACTTAGAACTTCATATGCTCTCTATTTATACATGGAGGAGATGTCCCAATGTAGAATAAGACACTATCTTGGTGAATAAGGTCTTCTACGGTTTCATTTAAGCTCATTAGGGTTTCTAAAGTAACCTTTTGGTGTTTCCGACCAAGGCAAGTAGGTTTTTTTCCCTTCTCCTCCATTTTCCCTCCTATTTTCCTTACTCCTTCCTCCAGGTCTGAACCCTGGTCTTCCATGGAGGAACTCCATCTAAAGCTAAAAAACTCTTCTTTCCATGCTCCTCTTGCTTAAGGTTTGTATCCTTGAGAAGAAGGTGATACTTGCTCGAGTTTGGAGCTTGTGCTTGGAGCTACCAACCCATCTTGCTCAAGTTTCATACTGATTGGGATATGATATTCTCTTTAGAGGTAAGTTATATAACTTTATCCATGTTTATTGCTTATTGTAATCTTGTTATTTTATATTCTTATGCTTAAATTATGATCTCCACCTTTAGATGGTGTTCTTATTTAGGGTTATGTTTCTTTGTTGTTCTATACTCTGTTACTAGCTCTAGATGAACCTGAAATGATTGGTACATCCCTCATAGGGTGGAGGATGACCAAGGATAGGTTGGGGGGCAAGTCACGGGCCGGCCCCTCTCCCTCTCTCTCTCTTCCTCACTTGCAACTACATTGATGACATGCCATTTTCTAGTTGGTCAGAATTAAAAAATTCATATCTTTTAAACTGCTTGTCCAAAATTAATAATAAAATATGTTTTGGAATAAGAAAATTAACCTCTATCTAATAAAAATGATTTCGAGGTCTAATTTCAAGTTTTTTCAAAAGGTGATTTTTGGAATAATAAAATTCATAAAAATTACAACTTAATCCCCATAATTCTAAAATTGACATAAAGATATATTTTATTGATCAAGAGAACCTAATTATTCCAGTGTTGAGATTTTTAGAGCCTAAATCTGAGTTTTGTGAAAAAGGTCCAATCTTAGGGTTTCTATGCAATAATGTGCAATATGTACACCAATTATTGTTAATAAATTAAAACATGCCAAAGTTGAACATGGAACGTGTAGATGTGGTGGAATTTGGTATTTGAACACAGTAAAGAGGTATCTGCATTCATACACCCTAATTTGGGATATTTGCAAACCAAACCCTATATTCCCCAATGAGGCACTATATGAACCCTATTTTATCTATTAATAACTCTTTTGCTAAATTGCCTCAAAAAATAGTATTGATATTCTATTTCTTTGGTCTTGCACTCCACTGCCATATTTTAAATATATGATGCTTCTACTTGCCATAGTTTTTCTTAGCATGTCGATTTTATTAGACTATGTAGCTAATGTAGTGGTACTTATGTACAACCACCCATAGATAGGGCATGTGTTATTTTTCCCTAGGGAATGTGTTATTCTCCCCCATATATAATTTGTATAGGTGAGTGGGATTGTGTTATCTCTCCCCTCACCTATCGGTTGGGGTCCAGTAGGTTCCAGAACCCTACTTAGTTAATGTAGGCAATATTAATCATGCATCCAATTCCTTCACTATTTTAATGTTATGCCAAGCATCTATTTTGATTATGCCTCATAATCTTGATCTCTCCATCTATTTATGAACTTATAGACTTACTTCTGTGTTATTTTCTTTCTTTTGTTCTTAATCATATTTTTGACACATATCTTGTTTTCTTTCCCTCTTACTGGGTGATTTACCAACCACCCAGATTTTGGACAAGGTGCTACACAAGATCATGGAAAATAGGACCAGGAGTATATTCAAGACTTTCTTAAAGGATGTCTAGGTTGTGAAAGCTAGATGTTTTGTTTTCTCATCTTTTTATTATGAAAAACTTATGCAGTGAACAATGATGAAAGCCTTGTAATAGCTTTAGTTTCTTTTCCTATCCGATTATGTTGACATTTTATATGTATCTGGTGCATGCTTATTTACTTGGAATATTATACATTCATCCCTCAATATATATTATCTTTGTGAAAAGATGGATGTTTTGTATTTCCTTCAAATTTCAGTACGGAGGTGATCTCACCTCTTTACAACATTGTATCAGAGCCTTTGGGCATCTACTAGGGCATGAACTTGAAATCAAGGATGTCTAGAAAGGATCAGGGTTTGGGGGTTGGAAAGATTTTCCTGCACACCACTAGCTTGGTTACGAGGACTCTCACATCCATATGATACATGCCTAGCCTGAGCTGATATGGATTGTCTGAAATAGCATGCTTTTAGGAAATAGTTTCCTTAGACATTCTTTTCTCATCTATGTTGTTATACACCTGGAAACCTAATATGATAACCCGACCTTTAGGAGAGTTGACTTATTTGACAACATGAACAACAAAAAATCCAAGGGTTTTACTGAGAATGACTTTAGCAGTTTGGACACCATGGTGACACCACAAGGACATAGTGTGGTGAACCCTAACACCCCTGGCCTTACCCCAGAGCAGGAGTTGGCTATGTTGCAACACCTACTCTCTTCTAGCTAGTGGGGCAACTCATCTTTGTCAGACCTGCTACTGTTGAAGAGGAGATTGTAGTCAGATACCACTCGCTGACTTCTTTTCTATCTTCCATGACATGCCCTCTTCTCTCCCATTTTGTATTGTGCTTTCTCTAGGGATATAAGTGTGTAGACCCCATCGTCGGGGATTGGGGAGTATCCCCATCACCCATATTATGTGCTAATTATTATGAAGGTCAATTATAAGATAATTTGATCGTTCTTCATTTATTTTATTGCTTTCTCTTTGAATTGATCATTTGAATTGCATGATTTGTATAATCCTAAGTGAGAAGATCCCAAAACTTAGAATTGGATCCTTGAAGAATGCATAGAACTCCGACTAAGATCACAGAAGGAGTTTTATCACACAATTGGGTGATAATCTATGGATAACAAGACCTCAAGCCCATTGGAAATTTGATCCATGTGTCAACCTGTATTTGAAAGGATACAAATTCACATGGTCCTAGTCTAATTAGCAATATTGTTGAGTTGTTACAATTAGGATAATTATGCAGGTGATGATGGTGATACACGTATGTCCAAGTGTCTCTTAAATATTGTTTTCAATCCACTTTTTAATTGTTTCTTTTGATTCTCAATATTTAGTCCAACCTTATGTTAATTACCACTCTCAATAATTGGTTCTAAATATTGTTCTTAATAACTTGACTGTAAGCAATTTCTTAAACAAGTTGTCCTTTTAGTTTGACCCTTTTATCTATACTATAATTGACTCGTCCTCTTACGGGTGAACTATATTTCACTTGGGGAAAAGTATTAAAACCTAGGACTAATTTATCCTAGGGAGTTTCTTCTGAGATAAAAAAAAACTCACATAATTTTTTTGGCATTGTTGTCAATAACAAGCCAAAGGATTTCAGCCTGACAAACATCATCAAGATGCAACCACCTTACTTCAAAGGAGAGAGTGAACCAAACATGATTGACAAGGATGATGATTAGATTTTGGCCCTGGACCGGACTTTTGAGGGCATAGCATGTCCTCCTCACCAGAAAGTTCACTCTACAACCTACGTGCTGGATGGACCGGTTCGAGTGTGGTGGAACGGCATAGCCCACACCAGAGACAACCACCATGACTTAGGACCAGTTTCTCAAGCTCTTCAGGGAGAAGTACATATTCTCGATTTTCTTGAGGAAGGAGGCTGAGTTCTATAGCCTTAAGTAGGGGAGCATGAGCATTGTCAACTACATTTGACGGTTCCCGCTATTGGAATGCTATGCCATGGACCTTGGGACTGAGAGAAGATTGATCCTAATCCTGGAGGGTCTAAGATATCAGGTTGACTGAAACCTTGTTCCACAACTTCCACTCAACTTCTAGAAAATGGTGGAAAGTCATTGGAGATTGAATCTTACCCTGGATTTCAACCTTTGGGGGACAACAATAACAAGAGGAAGAATCATGGCAACAACCATGGTCGTGAGAGGTGCAACTGGTGCTCCCACTACCATCTTATAGGGAGGTGTCATGCCAACAATGCCCCTACTGAAAGAGATGATCGACATACACCTACCTACAATGAGTGCGGCCAAGTTGGACATATTTGACCTTTCTGTCCACAGTTTCAACAAGGACAGGCTCCAGTCCAGCAATCGGCCCAACAGTCAGCACAATAGCTACAACAACCATGAAAGAATCCGCCTCCACAGAACGAAAATCAGAACCAGTGGAGACCGCCTGTGGATAGGAGGAATGAAAGGGTGTTTTCTCTAACAACTAAAGAATATGGAGAGGACAATGAAGTCATTGAAGGTACCCTACATATCAATATGCATCCTATCAAGGCACTTTTCGATTATGACTCTTTGAACACCTTCATATCTTTTCACCTTACTTTCATGTTGGACTTAGAATCTAAATACATGGACTATGTGTTAGATGTAAAAACACTAAGTGGTAGAATCTACTCTTCTTATCTCAAACTCCCTACCTTGAACCTTTGTATATTGGGAAAAGTGTTTCCTTCAGACTTTATCCATCTCGACATGTCTGCCTTTGATGTTATCTTGGGCATGGATTGGTTGAAGAAGCATGATGCATCCTTATTCTGTCAGGAAAAGAAAGTTAGAATGTTGCTCCTTATGGAGAGAGGCTATGTATCAAGAGTAGGAAGTGAGAGGATCGACAATTCATCATCTCGGTCATTGAATCTGAAAAACGTGTCTCGTAAGGGTGTAAAGCATACTGAGCATCTATTATTCTTAATGAAACACCACCTGCTCTAGATCATATAGATGTGGTGAAGGACTTTCCCTATGTGTTTCCTAAGGAATTTCTCTTACTGCCACAAACTCGTGAGGTGGAATTTTCCATTGAGCTTATGTCTGGGACTTCTCCAATCTCGAAGCCACATTATTGCTTGGCCCCTATTAAACTTGTCGAGCTTAAGAAGCAACATCAGGAGCTTCTTCACATGGGTTTTATCCACCCTGACATCTCACCTTGGGGAGCCTCCATCTTGTTCGTGAAGAAGAAGGACAGTTCATTGCAGATGTGCATGGACTACCACATGCTCAACCAAGTGATGGTGAATAACTGGTATCCCTTGCCTCACATCGATGACATGTTCGATCAGCTGAAGTCAACCACCGTGTGTTCAAAGATGGAGCTGCAAGGTAGCTACTACCAGATTCCTGTGAAGAATGAGGATGTGCCGAAGACAGAATTCAAAACTCTCTATGGGCATTATGAGATCCTAGTCATGCCTTTCGGTTTGAGTAATGCCCCTACTGCTTTCATGGATCTGATGAACTGAGTATTCTTCCCTTACCTCAATTAGTTTGTGGTGGTGTTCATTCATGAATGTTTTAGTTTACTTTGAGATGAAATAACAACATCGTGAACACTAGTGGATTGTGCTCAACACACTGAGAGAAAACTAACTCTATGCTAAATTCTTAAAATGTGAGTTCTAGATAAAGGAAGTGATGTTTCTGGGTCATGTGATTTCTGTCAGACATATAGTTGTTGATCTTGTGAAGGTAGAAACTATGACCAAGTGGAAATCTATATAAAAATTCCTTATAGATTCATAGTTTCCCTGGGTTAGTAGGTTACTATCAGATATTCATCTAGAACTTCTCAGAGTTGGCCTTGTCTTTGACCAAGTTGACACTAAAGGAGGTCAAGTTCTCATGGACACCTAAAAGTGAGAACAATTTCCAAAAGATGAAGGAGTGCTTGACATCTGCACCTGTTCTTGCCTTTCCTGTTGAAGGCATACCCTATGTCATTTACATTGACGCTTCCAAACAAGGTTTAGGGTGTGTCTTGATGCAAGAAGGTAGAGTGATTTCCTATGCTTCCCGCCAATTGAATCTGGATGAAGCAAATTGGCCTACACATGATTTAGAGCAAGCTGCCATTGTTCATGCTCTAAAAATCTGGCGACACTATCTCTATGGAGTGAAGTTTAAAGCCTTGTTCAACCATAAAAGCTTGAGTTACTTGTTGACATAGAAAGATCTGAACCTGCAATAGCAAATGTGGATGGAGTACCTTAAGGACTACAACATTGCCATCATCTATCATCCTGGTAAAGCACATGTAGTTGTTGATGCTGTGATTCAGAAGAAGGATCTTGTATGTGCTTCTATGAGTTGTTCTGTGTGGAAGAATCTGGAACATGTTTCTAGTTGGAAACCTCAGACTGGTGATTCAGTGGATGAAGATAAGTTGTGTGTGCACATGGCTAATTTGTCGATTAGACCGACCTAAATCTCAGAGGTTTTAGCTGCATAGTTGGAGAGTTATGAGCTTGAGGAGATGAAGACCTTAGTAGAGGAACCACAATCTAACTTCTCAGTTGGAGTGGATGGTGTTGTCCGCTTCTGACATATGTTGTGGATTCCTGATGTTGGTAATCTAAGGTAGAACGTTCTAAGTGAATCTCATAGGTCTAAGTATATGATTCATCCTATCACAACTAAAATCTACAAGGACCTATAATGAAGATTCTGGTGGAAGAATATGAAGAATGACATAGATTTATTTGTTGCAAAATGTTTGACCTATTAGCAAGTCAAGATAGAGCATCGACGAGCTGGTGGTTTTCTTCAACCTCTTGATATTCTAGAATGGAAATGGGAGAATATTAACATGGGCTTTGTTACTGGCTTCCCTAAGTTGAAGAAAGTATATGATGTTGTTTGGATGGTGATTGGTTGACTTGGAAAATCTGCCCACTTCTTGCCTTTCAAATCCACTTACAAAGTTGTTGATATGGCTCAATTATATGTTGAGTGTATAGTTCGTCTACATGGAGTTCTTGAAGTGATAGTTTCTAACCATGACTCAAGGTTTACCTCCCATTTACGGAGTCCAATTCAGGAAGAGATGAGGACTGACCTACAATTCAATACAACATATCATCCACAAATTGATGGTTGGTCAAGAAGGACAGTGCAGATTCCGGAGGATTTGCTTCATTCTTGTGTGATGGATTGGGGAGTCTCTTGGGATAGCTATCTGCCATTAGCTAAGTTTTCTTACAACAACAACTACCAATCTAGTATTGGTATGTCACCTTTTAAAGCACTCTATGGTAGACCTTGTCATTCACCTTTGCATTGGGATGATGTTGGTGAATGTTCTCCGGTGAAGACATATGCTATGAAGATGATGATAGATAAAGCTCAACTGATTAAGAAGCATATGAAAGTTGCTCAAGATCAGTAGAAGATGTATGCTGACAAGAAGAGATATGATGTTAGCTTCTTAGTGGGTGACTATGTGTTCTTGAAGATCAAGACTATACACTCTATTCATAGATGTAAAGTTAAAGGGAAACTAAATCCCCTATATGTTGGACCATTTGAGATTTTGGATAAGGTTGGATATTGTTCATACCACTTATCTCTTCCTTCTGTCTATGATAAGATTCATAATGTGTTCCATGTCTCTGCATTGAAAAATTATATGAAGGACCCTTCTCATGTTCTTACTATTTAGCCTTTGTAGATACATGATAATATGACATATGAGGAGATACTTTTGAAGATCCTATACTGCCAAGTAAAACAACTAAATAACAAGGAGATTGAGTTGGTGAAAGTTTTCTCAAAATATCATGGTTAGTAAGAAACCACTTCGGAGAGTAAGAAACCACTTCGGAGTTGAGAGATGAGATGTTGTGTACTCACCCTTCTCTTTTTGTTTGAGATTTTGGGGATGAAATCCTTTATAAGGGTTGGAGTGATGTAACATACTAAATTTTGAATGTAATCTCCATGTAGCCCTTTCCCTAAGTTTTCTTCTTATTTCTATCCTTGTTGATAAATTAGTGGAATTTATAGTGGTTTGGTGAATATTTTGTCAATGATTGTACAAATGGAAGGTTTTATGCACAAATAACTCAATGAAAGATTATTTAAGAATCTAAAATGCAAAATTATCACTTAAGCAGAACAATGGTAAATAAATTCGTGCTAGAAGTGTAAGGCCCCAAACCTTGCTTAATTTGTCAAAGAATCTTAATTACCATATTTAAGTGCTCTATACCTTAATATAAACTTGTGAGGTGTTTTGAAATCATGAGATAAGCTTAAGTTCAAGTTTGGTCCAATTTGTATGATGTTTGTGCAAGTTATGCAATTTTTATGCATATTTTGGACTTTTTGCAATTTACCCAATCGGGAGGTTTTCTTTGCAAATTTTCACATGCCTTATTATCCTTAGATATTTTCCTATCAATATTGAGATTTTTAGGCCATGGGGCGCCTAGTTGTACCTTGGTTTGAAGGTGTTTCTCTTCAAGGGCATTTTAGGGATTTCCCCCTTTATGGATGAGCTTATCTTTAGGAGTTATCAACCAATGGAGTGGTTTCTTTGTTTGGAGGTTGGTGGTGGGCCTAGAAAATCGACAATTTATGGCTAAGAAGTCTCTAGGATATGTGGAACATCTATTTGCATGGCCATAGAACCTCTAGGCTATGGACACATGGAAAGCTCCATGGACACCTCATCCTTGACTCCGTCCTTTTCCATAAAGGCTTGCATGCCATGGGCACCCTTAGCCATGGACACATGGAAAGTAACTTCACACCTCATGCTTTGCTTCTTCCTTATCCATAAAGGCTTGCATGACCATGGGAACCCTTAGACATGAACACATGGAAAGTATCTTGGACACTTCATGCCTTGCTTCTTCCTTAACCATAAAGCTTTATATACTCCTCCCTTACCTCCCAACTAAAATATTTGATCCATATCACCTCCCTTCTACTTAGAACTTCCTCCTCTCTCTATTTTTCCATGGAGTATCTGTCCCAAGGTATAAGAAGATGCCATCTTGGTGAAGGTCTTCTACGGTTTCATCCAAGCTCATCTAGGGTTTCTAAACTCACCTTTTGACATTTTTGACCAAGGAAGATGGGTTTCTTCCCTTCCCTTCCTCCTCTGTTTTCCCACCTATTCTTCTTCCTTGCACCTTCCTCCAGGTTGGAATCCTAGTCTTCCAAGGTATAACTTCATCTTTAGCTCAAAAACTCTTCTTTCCATGCTCCTCTTTCTTAGGGTTTGTATCCTTGACAAGAAGGTGATTCTTGCTTGAGTTTGGAGCTTGTTCTTGGAGTTTCCAACCCATCTTGCTCGAGTTTCCTATTGATTGGGATGTGATCTTCTTCCTAGAGGCAAGTTATACAATTTTCTCCATGGCTATTTCTTATTATAAGCTTGTTAGTTCATATTCTTATACTTTAATGATGATTTCCACCTTTAGATGATGTTCTTGTTTAGGGTTACCATTTCATTGTTGTTCAATACTTTGTTACTAGCTCTAGGTGAACCTGAAATGATTGGTACATCCCTACTAGGGTAAAGGATGACCAATTATAGGTTGTGGGGGGGGGGGTCATGGGTCGGCCCCTCTCCTTCTCTCTCCTCCTCGTTGGCAACTAAATTGCTGACATGTCATTGTTTGGTTGGTCATGAATTGGAAAATTCATATCTTTTGAGCCGTTTGTCCAAAATTAATAAATAAATATGTTTTGGAATAAAAAAAAATAATCTCTATCTAATAAAAATGCTTTCAAGGTCTGATTTCAAGGTTTTTCCAAAGGCGGTTTTTGGAATATGATTTTAATACATAAAATCCATAAAAATTGCAACTTAAACACCATAACTTCTAAATTGACATGATGATATATTTTCTTGTTCATGCAAACTTAATTAGTCCAATGGTTAGGTTTTTAAAGTTTAAATCTGAGTTTTTTTTGAAAAAAGTTCAATCTTAGGGTTCTATGCAATAATGTGCATTATGTACATTAATGAATGTTAATACATTGAAATAGGCCAAAGTTGAACTTGCAACATCTGGAAGTGATGAAACTTGGTATTTGAGTATAGCAAATAGGAATGTGCATTCTTACACCCTAACTTGGGATATTTTCAAACCAAACCCTATATTCCCTAACGAGGCACTATAAGAACCCTATTTTCTCTATTCATGACTCTTTTGCTAAATTGCCTCAAAATTAGTATTTATATTCTATTTCTTAGGTCTTGTACCCCACTGCCATGTTTCAAATATATGATGCTTCTATTTTCCATAGTTTCTCTTAGCATGTTAGTTTTATTAGACTATTTAGTTAATGCAGTGGTAATTATGTACAACCACCCATAGATAGGGCATGTGTTACTTTTCCCTGGGGAATATGTTATTCTCCCCCATTTATATAATTTGTGTAGGTGACAAGGAATGTGATATTTCTCCCCTCAACTATAGGTTGGGTTCCTGTAAGTGCCTCGACACTACTTAGTTAATGTAGTCAATATTAATTATGAATGCAATTCCTTTACTATTTTAATGTTATGGCAATCATCTATTTTAATTATGCCTCATACTCTTGATCTCTTCATCTATTGATGAACTTATAGCCTTTACTTCTGTGTTATTTTCTTTCTTTTGTTCTTGACCATATTTGTTACAACCCCAAATTTTGGGTTCATTTGGTGAGAAATGTAATTTCTCATATTAAAGATATTTGAACAAATAATGATACAATTTGCTACAAATAAATGGATTTCGTTTACAATAGCCTTGATGTTTGTGTTGTGGGCTTTATTGTCTATTGGGCCCAAATAACAAGGAAATTCAATTAGTAAATGGATAATTGAATTTTTAAGAAAAGAAATATGTAGAAACCTCTAGAAGGCAAATCCAAAGAGGATTTCGTGCCTCTTGGGTTCCTTGGGTACCAAGGAGTCTAAGGTTGCAAAAAGAAAGTAATTAGACAAGAAAAGATTAATTAAGTTTTTCTTTATTAAGAAAGAAATTGAAAATAATGTTAAAATGTTGGAAATAAGTGGAAAAAAGTATAATGGAGTGATCCTTTGTGGATTTTCATATCCCAATGATTCCTAATGATAAAATGAATACCAACGAGGAAAATAAAAGAGAAATAAAGAGAAATCCTCAAAAAGAACTATTTTAATAAGAAATAAACAAGATAATGGGAAATAATGAAGAATAATGCATATAGATGCATCTAGAAGGATAATAAGTGTCCAATAAAAAGGATTTCGAAATAATGGAGTGTCTTGGGATCCAAGGAGTCCCAATAAAGAGGAAAGAAAGAGAAAATACTAAAAAGGCAAAATAAGAGGATAATGTGTTGCATTATTAATTAATTATGTGGTATTGTTAAAAAGAAAGTATTTTCTAATAAAGGAAAATAGGATTTTGTGTAAATAGATTAAAAAGCAAGAATAAAGAGAATAAGAGGGATAATTTTCGAAATCCTAATAGCAAAAGAAGAAGGAACATAAAAGTTAATGAAGAGAGAGAGATGGTTGCTTCCCAACCAAGAAAAGTGTGTTTCTTTTCGAGATGGGACTTGAGTCCTCATGAGGCACACCTTAGGGCTTCATACCCCACCCTATATAAAGGGGTAAAGCCCTAGTTCGAGTCCAAGAGAGAGAGAAAGATCCCACGCTCTTTTCCTTCTTCCTTACGTGTAAACCCTAAACAAGGGTATGGACCTAACCCTGGAGCGACGTGGGTGAGCTTGGTTGTCTTGCTTGAGGCAGGAGACCTCCACGACCACCTAGGGCCGTTTGGATACCACCCATCGACCCCTGACTTCACGCAACTGCAGCTACGAGGCTGCAACGATGGTCGTTCTTAGAAGCACCATTGCTCGTGCACTAGCCAGTTAAACCATGACCTAGGCAGTGCTCTAGGTGCGCCTAGGGCCAGGGGAGCTTAGGCGGCCATCGACGGAGGTCTGTGGGCCCCAGAGAGGAGGAGACAGGCTCGAGAAGCCCTGCACGCGGCGGCTAGGGCGGCAGCCGTCGAGCTGCTGGAGGAAGAAGAAAGGAAATACCCTTTGGACGTTTCTGCCCTTCAAGTTCTAAAGAAGCAATCCACTTAACCAAGGGCATTTCAGTCCTTTCGAAATGTTTCCCAAGCAACCAAGCATCGTCGCATGGCAAGGCCTACGTGGCAGCCTTCTATTGGTCCAAAGTAAGTGATTCTTGTTAAATTCATAACTCCTCAACCGTAGCTCGGATAGATGCCTTTTATACATGAAAGTTGCTCAGACAATCGAGGAGAGTCCATTAAAAATATAGTGGAAGCTTAATTCTGATTGCAATTCGAAAAGTAATGAAATTTATTAACTTTAATGTAAAGATGATTAAGAAATCCTATTTTGATATAATTAATGTGATTCGTAGGGTTTAATGGATCTTTAGGGTTTATGTTAACCTGTTAAATGTAAAAAGGTACATTATGTTAAAAAAGGAATAACTTTGCACATGATTAGTCTAATTTAGAGTTTATATGCATAAATATGCTTGAAATGTGAAAATTACATAAAGTTATCATCTTTAATGATTTAATTAAGGAAAAACCCTTAGATTTGATGATAGATGGACTTAATGACGTTATTCAAGCTGATATTAACATGTTGTTAAATAAAAGAGAAAATAGGATCTAAAAAGATGATCTTTTTATATAATTGTCTTAAGTTAGGGTTGCGTGCATGATTATGCATTAATGAGCTTGAAAACCCTAATTTAGGAGAATATGTCTTTTAATTGGTTTAATTGTTTAAATCCATGAATAAATAGGGATATGATGATCCTAAGTCAATTTGGGTATAAAAGACTATTAAAATGGATAGTTGAGCAATTAAGGTTCATATAAATGGAAAAGAGTATTTTAGGGTTTGTTAACCTAAAAGGGATAAAGTTTGAGAAATTGATCTAAGAAACCCTAATGAATATTAATGAAACCTTAATACATATTAGAAACCCTAGAAAGAAAATCCAAGTCAATAAAGTAGATTCTTGATAAAGTGTGTAATAAATAGAGTACATATTCTTTTCAAGAATTATGTGATGATTGATTTACTTGCTTGGATCTGTTGATTGGCTTGATTGTATCTACATAAAGTATATGTTGAATAATCTACATGACTCATAAAATCAGGTATGTGGTTACGATTATGAATAATCACTCTAGTTTCACAGCGATTCCCAAAGTTTTAATCAGTTGCTTGAAAATAACTGTTGGATGTTTATTTATTTCATGCAACTATAAAGTGACTATGATTATCACTATAAATGTGTGTATATAACTGACTAGATCCGGGTCCACCTCTATTGCTTTGAAAAGGCTAAGAAAAAGGGGTAATCCTAGAGCAAGGTCTAGGTTACCGAGAGTTAGAAACTGGGCTACCTACGTGTAGTGCCATGAGACTCATTAGCCTGCCATGAGTTAAGGAGTAGGCTACTTATGAGTAGTGCCATGTGACTCAACCCTAGAAATTGGTTCACTTATAGGTGGATCATGAGGGGTTTAATGGGGACAACATAGAGGATAGGGTACTCTTGGATCACAGAGTTATATTTAAAACATAATATTGATTGTTAAATGATTAATTGAATGATTATGTGGTTATCATAGTTGCACGTTTATTGTTTCCCCCACATACCAGCTTTGGCTGACCGACGTTTTCTTTGTCGGCATTTTTAGGTACAAGCCAAAAGGACAAACAGTAAATCGTCATATTGTGAAATACATGAAGTTAAATACAAGGAGGATTAGTTAGAGTAGAATCCTTAAGTGGATAGAAGTTTAGAGATCCAAGTTTTCAAAAAGGTATGCAAAAAATTATTTTCTTACAGCTTTTCAGTATAGTAGGTTAAAATTTGATAATTATTCTTGGTTAATTGTCGAACCTTTGATCTGAAAGTTATGGGTGCGGCTTCGACCTCTCAGTCTCCCTTAATTGGGGGTTATCGGGAGGTGGGGTCGTAACATTTGGTATCAGAGCGTAGGTTCCCCACTTAACCATTTATAATTATTGAATTTTACAAACTCTATAGAACCCAAGGGAGTTATTAGAGGAATATATGAAAGACGGAGGTGTCTAGAAAAGGATCATGACTGAGGGATGGCAATATTTTCTTCCGCACTGTTAGTCGGAATACGAGGACTCTCAGATCTGTGTGACTGCCTGGCCAAAGTCTTAGGGTATGAATCGAAATAAGATACCTTTAGGACTTTCTCATCTTATTCATCCCTTCTCATCACAAATTCTGTTAAGGACCTTAAGGATTAGGGTTTTCTTTCTTCTCCTCACCCTCTTGAGGTATGGGTAAAGTTGATAAGGTTTAAGGGATCCTCCACCAAATTAAATGAAAAGCATGTAAATAAGATGTCATGGACATAAGCTTAATAGGTTAAGCACAAATTAAAGGATAGATACATGCTTAGGTCGTATGACATAAGTTTTCATGTCCTTAGAAGAGATCTGAGGCTAGACCTTCTTGTCAGGAGGATAAGTTAGTCTTGGAGATAGAGATCTCCATTGCAAGTAGAGACTTGGCACATCCTCTGAGGAGGATGTTAACCCTAACCCTAAGTGAAGGTTAGAGAGGGAGAGCTAGATGTCTTGGTAGACCACGAGTTTGGATGGACATGCTTGGGATGCCATATGAGCCATGAGAGGTTGGATGACCGAGTACCTCTGGTAACCCAACCCTAGGAAGGGTCGTGCATGTTAGAGTGAAGGATAGCTCCTTAATTGTTGAGGTTAGAGAAGAACCTATGGAACCCCATGAGCTAATATGAGCATGGCATAATAGGCACCCTGTATGTATCAGTAGTGTGAGCAATAGGTTAAAACCTGGCTGAGGGAGTTTGATGGATAGCTTATGTGATAAGTATAAGGGGTTATGGATAACCTTGAGCGAATATAAGTTGACCATAGGCTTCTTTCGGCTAGGGGCATGCTTTTGAGGTTGACCCTTCATGAAGAGAGGACCTCTAATGGTGAGGTTGGGTGTAGGGTTAGCTCTAGAGAGAGCAGGAAACCCAGCAAGAAGGTTGGAAGCCTAAAACCCCGAGATAGGAGGAACAATGGATGGTAGTGGTTGCCTCATGATCGATCCCTGGAAGTTGATGATATCTTGGTTGCCTTTAGAGGGACCAAACCCTAGAGAGAGAAGATGAAGCTTCTGGTACCTATGTGCCTACGGTATAGGTGTTTACCTTCTGAGGTAGGAAGAAGAGTTCCTTAGACCTAGAAAGGTTTAGTAGCAGGTTATGAGGCCTTTTACCTTATCGGTTGTCCTTAAGGGGGACCCAACTCTAAGTGTTTCTCGAGTTGAAGGATGACAAGAAGTGCATGTCATGCCTTTTGCATGCTTGGTTCGTGGATAAAAGGTAGAGCATACAGTTGGACACCTACAAGTGAACCTAGGGTTCCTAGGCCTAAGAGGGGAAGCAGTGTACCTAATACTCATGAAGAGAATTAAGTTGCTATAGTTTCGAGCATGGTACACCTCATGTATAGAGGAAAAGGGAAGTCCCTTAAGTTTAAGGTATGTGTGATGAACCCCTCACAGCTAGGTTGATGATAAAGGAAGGTATGATCGTGATCCAACATTGAGGAAAGAGGACAAGTATGACCTAGCATGGTTCAGTAGGTGATCTGATTATGCCTTAATAGCTTGCTAGGGTTAAGTAGGCTCATGTGGATGTAAACCCTAGACCTAAGAGCTTTTGTGACCTTGTTGTCAAGAGATAGTTTTCCTCCCATCCTGGGAGAGGGACCCCTTTGGTAGGGTGTATTTCAGTTTGGTTGGTTTAAGGTAACCTAAATAGGTCTCATAGGATCTTGAGAAGCTAAGTGAAAAGTACATGGTATGAGAATGAACCTGTAGACCCATAGATATCCATCTCTAATTGCATATGAATATGGTACCATGGAGGTAACCAGTATGGGACTTGACCAAGGTAGGCAGGTTGCCATGATCCCTATGAAAGGATGAAAGCTAGCCCATGAATGCAGAAAGAGAGATGATGAAGACTTGGGTAATGTTCTAAGTGAACATGTACTATAATGGAGAATCCTAAGTCTATCCTAGGGTCAGGTAGGGATAAGACCCATGAAAGTAGGAGTTTCCTAATTCCCCAGTTGCACATGACCATAGGGTCGGGAGGTAACAACTATCATTGTCTGAGGGCCATGGGTTAGGAGATTGATCACCTTCATGAACTCATGGGACCCAAAGGGAAGATGAGTAGGGCACTCCCTTGATGCATGAGGGAAGAGGGATGACCCCAAAAGAGCCGGTACCCTATAGACCTAGAGGAGATGACCAAGGATATAAACCTCAGTAGGTTCAAGACTAGTTTGATATCAAGATGTCTGTGATGTAGAGACATATGTGGCACATTGAAACTTAGATTTAAAGGTGTACTGGCAAGGTGGGATGTACCATCTCTACTCTTGGAACAGGAAGAACTTTGTATTTGGACTGCACCCAAATGCTTATTTCCTCTTGTTATGGGGGTGAGAGATAGGACATTACGCATGCCATACACCAAGCATAAGAGATGATGTAGGTTGGAACGTTGCCACGAGAAATAGGGATAGAGAAGATAGCCTACCCTGGTATAGTGAATGATACATGGATAGTTTGCAAACACTAAGAGGAATGAGGTAGTCACCTTATGAGGAAGTTTTTATCACGAGCTATGTAGAACTTACAAGTTATACCAGGTTGAGTTTGATCACCATGATGATGAAATCAGAGAGTGTTCTCAATGAAGATTGACATAGAGTTTGAGGTGAGATGGTAAGTGAAATACATGGAAGTGTATGTCTTCAATGTTACCTAATACCTAAGGATGTGAAGTGGTAATGGATGCTCTGGTTGAGATACATCTGACTTGTTTGACTAGAAGCTAGAAGAGGTTGTTTGGCTAACCCTAAGTTTGGAAAGGAGAGGTGTTTGGATAACACTCAGATGTAACAAGATACGTTGAAAATTTAAGGGTTGTTAGGTTAGCCAGTCAAGTCCTTGATACGATGAAATGATGTAGTAGAACCTCAAGTGCACTTCTTTGGAAAAGAAGGTGATGAAACCCCGATGGAATGGTTTAGGGTTTTGGAGGAATCGATCTTGAAGAATCATGACATATAGGAAATCATGATTGAAGATCACCATACACCGTGGTAAATGGAAATAGCACTTTGGATGCTTAAGATGAAGTTGCATGTGGTTTATGGCCATGCAAGCCAGGAGGTAAAGGACGAACCCCAGTAACCCAGTGTATCGATATAGAGGACAAAAGAGTCCCTGAAAGGTAATGGGAGTTCATCACTATGGATGTTGTGATAGGTCTCCCCTAGACCAAGGAAGGTCGAGATTCAATATGGGTTATGGTAGATCGCCTTACCTAGATGACATAAGAAAGAAAGAGTACTGTCAAGGGACAGATCGGGTTGAACTACATATGAGAGAGATGGTTCAACTACACAATGATGTGAGTTCAAAAGTTCATGAGTATGACTTAAAGGTTCACTTCCATAAGGTGAAAGTAGGTACATGAAGAACTCGATGATAGTACAGTTTATCACCCCTAACTAATGGTTAGTATAATCCAGACTATAGGGGTCTGATGAGAGCATGTGTGCTCGTTCAGGGTGATATCTAGAGACAGTTCTTGTCCTATGAAAGATGTGAATATGACCACCATAGCTAGTATCGGGTTTTATAAGAAGCTCTGTAAGGGAGGTTGTGTCGGTCACCACTTCAGTAAGGTGATGTTGGTGAAAGGTCCACATGATGGTTAGAAAAGGACCACAGTGTGTGTAGATGAAGTCGCTTTGATCATGTAATGGCTGAAAGGAGCCTAGAGATGACGAAAGTCATGAGCAGATGCAAAGTAGACTGACATGCAGTCCACTGTGGGAGAATATGTGACATGAAAATCCAACCCCTCTAAGTTATAACTAAGAGAGATGAGTCCCCGATGCATGGGTTCTTTTGACATGGTTTGGTGGATAAGGTTAAGTTTGACCTTACCCCTCAGGATAAAGTAATGTGTGATGAGTTCCATGTGTCCAATTTAGAGCACTATGTGAGGTACCCCGACCATGTGCTGAGCAATGAACCTAGTGAGCCCCAAGGGAGGCTGACATGGCCTGAGTCACATGTGCAGTTTATAGACGCCGGGATGAAAGAACTCAGAGAAAAGAATATGTGATGATAAAGGTTCTGTGGAAGCACCATGAGTACGGTAAAGCCACATAGGGGCCAATGATGGACATGGAAAAGTCTTATCCTGAATTGTTTGTTTGCTTGATAAAATTTTGAGGACAAAATTCCTAAAAGAGGGGAAGGATGTTACAACCCCAAATTTTGGGTTCATTTGGTGAGAAATGTAATTTCTCATATTAAAGATATTTGAACAAATAATGATATAATTTTCTTCAAATAAATGGATTTCGTTTACAATAGCCTGGATGTTTGTGTTGTGGGCTTTATTGGCTATTGGGCCCAAATAATAAGGAAATTCAATTAGTAAATGGATAATTGAATTTTTAAGAAAGAAATATGTAGAAACCTCTAGAAGGCAAATCCAAAGAGGATTTCGTGCCTCTTGGGTTCCTTGGGTACCAAGGAGTCCAAGGTTGCAAAAAGAAAGCAATAAGAAAAGAAAAGATTAATTAAGTTTTTCTTTATTAAGAAAGAAATTGAAAATAATGTTAAAATGTTGGAAATAAGTGGAAAAAAGTATAATGGAGTGATCCTTTGTGGATTTTCGTATCCCAATGATTCCTAATGATAAAATGAATACCAATGAGGAAAATGAAAGAGAAATAAAGAGAAATCCTCAAAAAGAACTATTTCAATAAGAAATAAACAAGATAATGGGAAATAATGAAGAATAATGCATATAGATGCATCTAGAAGGATAATAAGTGTCCAATAAAAAGGATTTAGAAATAATGGAGTATCTTGGGATCCAAGGAGTCCCAATAAAGAGGAAAGAAAGAGAAAATACTAAAAAGGCAAAATAAGAGGATAATGTGTTGCATTATTAATGAATTATGTGGTATTGTTAAAAAGAAAGTATTTTCTAATAAAGGAAAATAGGATTTCGTGTAACTAGATTAAAAAGCAAGAACAAAGAGAATAAGAGGGATAATTTTCGAAATCCTAATAGCAAAAGAAGAAGGAACATAAAAGTTAATGAAGAGAGAGAGAGATAGTTGCTTCCCAACCAAGAAAAGTGTGTTTCTATTCGAGATGGGACTTGAGTCCTCATGAGGCATTCCTTAGGGCTTCATACCCCACCCTATATAAAGGGGTAAAGCCCTAGTTCGAGTCTCAGAGAGAGAGAGAGAAAGATCCCACACTCTTTTCCTTCTTCCTTATGTGTAAACCCTAAACAAGGGTATGGACCTAACCCTGGAGCGACGTGGGTGTGCTTGGTGGTCTTGCTTGAGGCAGGAGACCTCCACGACCACCTAGGGCCATTTGGATACCGCCCATCGACCCTTGATTTCACGCAACTGCATCTACGAGGCTGCAATGACGGTCATTCTTGGATGCACCATTGCTCGTGCACTAGCCGATTAAACCACAACCTGGGCACTGCTCTAGGTGCGACTAGGGCCAGGGGAGCTTAGGAGGCCATCGGCGGAGGTCCGTGGGCCCCAGAGAGGAGGAGGCAGGCTCGAGAAGCCCTGCACGCGGCGGCTAGGGCGGCAGGCGTCGAGCTGCTGGAGGAAGAAGAAAGGAAAGACCCTTTGGACATTTCTACCCTTCACGTTCTAAAGAAGCAATCCACTTAACCAAGGACATTTCAGTCCTTTCAAAATGTTTCCCAAGCAACCAAGCATCGTCGCATGGCAAGGCCTACGTGGCAGCCTTCTATTGGTCCAAAGTAAGTGATTCTTGTTAAATTCATATCTCCTCAATCGTAGCTCAGATAGATGCATTTTATGCATGAAAGTTGCTCAGAAAATCGAGGAGAGTCCATTAAAAATATAGTTGAAGCTTAATTCTGATTGCAATTCGAAAAGTAATGAAAGTTATTAACTTTAATGTAAAGATGATTTAGAAATCCTATTTTGATATAATTAATGTGATTCGTAGGTTTTAATGGATCTTTAAGGTTGATGTTAACCTGTTAAATGTAAAAAGGTACATTATGTTCAAAAAGGAATAACTTTGCACGTGATTAGTCTAATTTAGAGTTTATATGCATAAATATGCTTGAAATGTGAAAAGTACATAAAGTTATCATCTTTAATGATTTAATTAAGGAAAAACCCTTAGATTTGACGATAGATGGACTTAATGACGTTATTCAAGATGATATTAACCTGTTGTTAAATAAAAGAGAAAATAGGATCTAAAAAGATGATCTTTTTATATAATTGGCTTAAGTTAGGGTTTCATGCATGATTATGCATTAATGAGCTTGAAAACCCTAATTTAGGAGAATATGTCTTTTAATTGGTTTAATTGTTTAAATCCATGAATAAATAGGGATATGATGATCCTAAGTCAATTTGGGTATAAAAGACTATTAAAATGGATAGTTGAGCAATTAAGGTTCATATAAATGGAAAATAGTATTTTAGGGTTTGTTAACCTAAAAGGGATAAAGTTTGAGAAATTGATCTAAGAAACCCTAATGAATATTAATGAAACCTTAATATGGATTAGAAACCCTAGAAAGAAAATCTAAGTCAATAAAGTATATTCTTGATAAAGTGTGTAATAAATAGAGTACATATTCTTTTCAGGAATTATGTGATGATTGATTTACTTGCTTGGATCTGTTGATTGGCTTGATTGTATCTACATGAAGTATATGTTGAATAATGTACATGACTCATCAAATCAGGTATGTGGTTACGATTATGAATAATCGCTCTAGTTTCACGGTGATTCCCAAAGTTTTAATCGGTTTCTTGAAAATAACTGTTGGATGTTTATTTATTTCATGCAACTATAAAGTGACTATGATTATCACTATAAATGTGCATATATAACTGACTAGATCCGGGTCCACCTCTATTGCTTTGAAAAGGCTAAGAAAAAAGGGGTAATCCTAGAGCAAGGTCTAGGTTACCGAGAGTTAGAAACTGGGCTACCTACGTGTAGTGCCATGAGACTCATTAGCCTGCCATGAGTTAAGGAGTGGGCTACTTATGAGTAGTGCCATGTGACTCAACCCTAGAAATTGGTTCACTTATAGGTGGATCATGAGGGGTTTAATGGGGACAACATAGAGGATAGGGTACTCTTGGATCGCGGAGTTATATTTAAAACATAATCTTGATTGTTAAATGATTAATTGAATGATTATGTGGTTATCATAGTTGCACGTTTATTGTTTCCCCCACATACCAGCTTCGGCTGACCGACGTTTTGGTTGTCGGCGTTTTTAGGTACAAGCCAAAAGGACAAACAGTAAATCGTCATATTGTGAAATACATGAAGTTAAATACAAGGAGGATTAGTTAGAGTAGAATCCTTAAGTGGATAGAAGTTTAGAGATCCAAGTTTTCAAAAAGTTATGCAAAAATTTATTTTCTTACAGCTTTTCAGTATAGTAGGTTAAAATTTGATAATTATTCTTGGTTATTTGCCAAACCTTTGATCCGGAAGTTATGGGTGCGGCTTCGACCTCTCGGTCTCCCTTAATTGGGGGTTATCAGGAGGTGGGGTCGTAACAATATTGTTGACACATCCCTTATTTTCTTTCCCTCTTGATGGGTGATTTCCCAACCACCCAGATTTTAGACAAGGTGCTGCACAAGATCAAGGAAAATAAGACCAGGCGTAGATTTAAGACTTGCTTGAATGATGTCTAGGTTGATAAAGCTACATCCTTTGTTTTCTCATCTTTTTCTTCTGAAAAACTTATGTAGTGAACAATGATGAAAGCCATGTAATAAATTTAGTTTCTTTTCCTTTCCACTGATATTGACATTTTATATATATTTGGTGCATGCTCATTTACTTGGAATACTATACATGCATCTCTCAATATCTATTATCTTTGTGAAAAGATGGATGTTTTGTATTTCCTTCAAATTTTAGTAAGGAGGTGATCTCGCCTCCTTGCATTGCACATGCATAGAACTTGACCGATCCCTATACTAAGAAAAACTAATATAATTGTTCGGTCAAGTTTCATCTAGGATAAACTCGACCGAATATTTAAATTAGCTTTTTCACATAGTGTAATTGGTCGAGTTAACTTTAATCAAAATCGACTGGATGCACTGTACAGAAAGTGCAGAAAAAGTGATTCTAGTCATTGAGATGTTGCAAACAGCAAAAATATATCCGTTGAAGCACCCCAAATGACTAGAATTCATTAATAAGTGTTCCCAAACACTAGTATACACCCTTTGATCCAACAAGTGGTATCAGAGTAGGTTTTCTCTGAGCAGACTTTCACAAGTAGGAAAAGCTGGGTGACAACCTTCTCGGGTCCCTTAACTTGGAGGGAGGCTTTTCCATGATACCCATGGTCTTCTATGATGCCAACTTCCTTTATTGGAATCCAAGGATGTAGTTCTACCTTCAAGGGGTGAGCTACATCATGGGAAAAGTAGTCATTATCAAGTATAAGGAGTCGGAGGGTGAAGTATCTACTTGGAATGTAGCTCAACTCAAGCAAGTACAGCTCAATATCAAAGCTATAAGCATCATATATGTTGCCCTCACCCCCTCTGAGATTAATTGAATCTCATTTTGGGACACAACCCTTGAGATTTGAAATAAGTTGTGTGTCACCTATGAAGGCACACAACAAGTGAAGGAGTCAAAGATCTACATGCTCAATGGACTACTTGAAAACTTCAAGATGGACAAGAAAGAAAGAGTGGCCAAGATGTATACAAGGCTCAACACCATCATCAATGTGCTTGCTGCTCTAGGCCACTCCTTGGATAGAGGGACCATCAACTCCAAGATCTTAAGGTCTCTTCCCAAGATATGGGAACCCAAGGTGACCTCTATTGAAGAAGTTAGAAGTCTTGGTGACTTAGCCACATAGGAGCTCATTAGCAACCTTCAAGCTCATGAGCCAAGGCTTGACAAGCAAGAAGAAGATGACAAGCACGAGGAGAAGGAATCCAAGAAGATTAAAGACAATGACTTCAAAGCTCAATTGGAGGCAATGATTCTCCAACAACAACTTGATTTCTAGTCCTCCCCTCCCTCCTCAAGTGAAGAGGATGGCCCTAGTGATCATGAAGCCAACTACTCCAAGGGCAAACAATTCAAAGAGAATCTTCCTTATCCTCAATTCCTAGATGCTATGAATGTGATCAAAAGGGGCATTATAAAAATGATTGTTCCTAGGCAAAGAATAGCTACCACAAGAGAATCCAAAAGAAGGAGAAGGACTACAAGAAGGAAGTCAAGTACAAGGGGAAGGACAAGAGGAGAAAAGATGCAGCTCATGCGGCATGGGAGGAGTCATCCTCAAGTGATTCCATCTCCAATGAGGGAGAATGCCACCTTTCACTCATGGCCTCCACAAGTGACGACATTGGTGTGGTGAGCAAGGTAAGTTTGAATGAGTTATATAAACAAACCCTCATTAACATACTTAGTACCTCATGTTCTTCTTACTATGATTGCAAATCTAAGAAGAAAAGGATAGGGAAGAATATTGATGATTTGTATGCCAAGATTTAAATTCTTGAACAAAATGAAATATTGCATCTTGATAGCATAGATTCTTTGCAAGGAGAATTTCTTGATCTTGAGCTCCAATATAATGTTTTTTAAGTAGAGAATGGTATCTACCTGAAGAACATGAATGGTCTTAATGAGGAAAACAAAAAAATCCTTGATGAGCTTGTTTTAGTTAAAAGTGAAAATAAAAATCTAGTTGATAAACTTAAACTTTCTCATGAAGATATTAAGGATGAACATAGAGTTTATCTTGATTACTTGATCTTTTTTAGAACTAAAAAATGTTAGATTGCTTGTTCAAGTTAATGATTTCCCTTCTAGACCCTTATTGCCAAGTAATGACATATCTAGTGTTACTCTTGGAAGACATTTATTTCATACTAAATCCCTTTGTCTAGAGGTCAATCTTTTAAATGATCAAGATGATATTGCTATCTTATCTTCTACTGTCATTACTCTTAGTGATGATAATCACAAACATAGAAGATCCTCACAAAAATTTCATGCAGGATAGAAATCCCTAAATGATGTTCTAGATCACTCTACTAAACAAGATGGTACTTGTGGTTTGAGATATGAAGGGGGAGCTCCCAAGAGCTAGAGCAAGGGAAATGGTAAGAAAAAGAGCAAGGGGCCTCGTATTTTCCATGGAGAGTCTTTCAGCTCTAAGAACCCTATGATTTGTGTTCATTGCAAAAGTGATGCCATTATTTTGCATATTGTCTATATAAGACTAAGGGATCCGACCTAAAGAAGAAATGGGTTCCCAAGCTAACACAGGATCCCAAAGTTTAAGTTGGACACCAACATCTTCCTTTCTTGAAGAAAAAGGAAATCAGATTGTTGATAGTGACTGTTCTAAGAACATGACAAGTGAAATCAACCATTTCAACATTCACCAAAAAAGAAAGGAGGTACGGTGACCTTTGGGGACAACAATAAAGGTAATGTGATAGGTGAGAGTGATGTAGGTGATTCACTATGCATCAAGAATGTTCTTCTTGTGGATGGACTACATCACAATTTAATGAGTGTTAGTAAACTTTGTGATAATTGTTATTTTGTTCTTTTTACCTCACCAGAATGCTTGCTTCTAGATTCCCTCTCCTATAATGTTATATATAAGGGAAATAGTATTGGAAATCTTTATGTTATTATTATTAATTCTATTAAGGCTGTTCTTGATAGATGCCTAGTAGTTGATAAGAATGATATATATCTATGGCATCGATGGATAGGTCATGTAAATATGCATCAATTGAAGAAGTTGAGAAAAAAGGACTTTGTCAAGGGACTTCCCAAATTGGATTTTGAAAAGGATGAGGAATGCCAACCTTGCACATAGGGAAAGTAAACCAAGTCCTCCTTCAAATTCAAAGGAGTTCTTAGCACCAAGAAAGCTCTTGAACTTCTCCATATTGATCTATTTGGACCTAAGAGAACTCAATCTCTTCACGGTAGCAAGTATTGCCTTATGATTGTTGATGATTATTCATACTTTACTTGGACCTTCTTTCTTGTTTCAAAATGTGACACACTCAATGTTTTCTCAAATTTTTGTAAATGAGTTGAAAATTAAACTTATTATTGGATCATTTCTATCCGTAGTGACCATGGGGATAGTTTGAAAATGATAGGTTTGAATGGTTTTGTGAGGAATCTGATTTTTCACACAATTTCTCTTATCCTCTTACATAAAAAAAATGGGGTTGTAGAGAGAAAGAATAGGTCTCTACAGGAGATGGCTAGGACTATGCTTCTAGAGTATGATACATCAAATACGTTTTGGGTCGAAGGTGTTAACACCTCATGCTTTGTGCAAAATTGGGTTTTCACTCATCAGTCTTTAAAGAAAACCCCCTATGATTTATGGCGTGGTAGAAAGCCATCCATTAATTTGTTTCATGTTTTTGGTTGTCTTTGTTTTTTTTAAACACCAAAGATTCTCTGTACAAGTTTGATCCAAAATCTTACAATGCTTTCTTTATTAGCTATAGCACTACAAGCAAGACTTTTAGAGTATATAACATTGAATTGTCTAAAGTAGAAGAATCTATCAATTTTAAATTTTTTGAAACTAACCCCTCTATTTCCAAGAATATTGTTAATGATGATGTTGTAGTTGAGGTGATTCCTTACTTAAAAGAGCTCAACATCACCAACAAAGGGAAAGAGGTGGTCATAGAAGAAGAAGAAAAGAAGGATCCAACTCCCCATTTTGCCAAGAATCATCCTAAAGAGCTCATCACAGGTAATCCTTTTGAAAGAGTGAAGACTCAAGATGATTTCAACAAAAAACAAGTGGACAACACCTTCATCTCATAACTTGAGAAAAAGAATGTCAAAGAAGCTCTCAAGGATGATGAGTGGATCCTAGCCATGTAAGAAGAGTTGGAGAAATTTCAAAAGCACAAAGTGTGGACTCTAGTGCCAAGACCAAGTGATAAAAAGATCATTGGCACTAAGTGGGTCTACTGCAACAAGCTCAACAAAAGTTGAAAAGTGTTAAGGAACAAACCAAGGTTAGTTTCTCAATGCTATAATCAATAGGAAAGTATTGATTTTGAAGAAATTTATTCCCCTGTTGCTAGACTTGAATCAATTAGAATGTTACTTGCCTTTGCTAGCCATAAAAATTTCTTGCTTTATCAAATGGATGTTAAAAGTGTGTTTTTGAATGGAATAATTGAGGAGGAAGTATATATTGCACAACCTCCCAATTTTGAACATGACAAGCTTCCTAATCATGCTTATTTGTTGCAAAAATCTCTCATGGACTCAAACAAGCCCCTAGATATTGGTAGGAGAAACTAAAGAACTTTTTCCTTGAAAATGGCTATGT
Organism: Alisma plantago-aquatica; assembly: GCA_963693085.1. Taxonomy (NCBI): domain Eukaryota; kingdom Viridiplantae; phylum Streptophyta; class Magnoliopsida; order Alismatales; family Alismataceae; genus Alisma; species Alisma plantago-aquatica. Next base: position 426,626,867 of record OY856413.1, read on the forward strand.
CACAAAAAAGTAGATTCTACTCTATTTCTAAAACACACTTCTAGAAATTTCTTAATTAATTAAATTTATTTTGATGATGAGTGAAATGTGCCTTAATATATCTAATAGACCTCCTGGATAGAAATTTTTTTTATTTAGCACTCTAACGACTTAGAATTAAGTTTCATGAGTTTTGGGACAGACTGACAATCAGTCGAGTTTCTCATGTCTACAACTTGACTGATACCTAGCGGAGGACAACCCTAAAATACCTGATCGATAGAGTTTCTGCAACACAAAAATCAACCGACAACGGCATTGGACTAAACTTAAGTAGGATATCAGCCGATTTTTCTCCCTCTCAACTAGAGAAAAGCCAATCAGGCCCACTTATGCAGAGCTCATCCTCCTACCCTAGGCTAGCACATCCTCTCCTAAACCTCTCCTAGCCTTAGAATGAGTTTCCCTTGCCTCTCCACTAGTGACCTAGGTACTTTTTGACCTGCATTGGACAACTTCTTTTTTGATTGATAACCATTCTTTCCTCTCCAAACTAGATGACTTCAAATTGGTGGAAGAGGTTCACCCAGATGGAGCTTCCTATGTCCCAATTGCTCCTAGGCATGTGTCCTTTGATGGTACCTCCTTCATCTCCATACAATCTTTGAATAGGTATAAAACATCTCTTACCTAGAACTCCCTTTCCGATTAGAGCTTTGTTTGAACCTCATTTCACTACAACTGAGGTGATAAGGGAGGTAGCTAGGGTGTTTAAAGCACGTCACTTAAGTGCTTTATGTGTAGACTGTGCATGCTTCTCAAATTCCATGTCAAGAAAAAAGGTTATCCATGAATTCTATGACAATTTGACGTGGAACTACACCTGCCTAGTCCCACCTCTGAATACCTAGGTCATCATGACCTCAATGATTGTCATAACCAAGTTTACAATCTCAGAGGATTCTTTGAACACCTACTTCTCTGGTTCCAACATAGTTGGTTCTTAGGTGGCTTCATACCCGCAATATCATGACCTATTCAACCCTGAAGGTTTCCACAAAATTTTTGAACCTAAGATTACCCTTCCTAACATCCATAGGTTCTTGAAGAAACAAGGATTACCCTATAAGAAGAAGTCAACCCCCTAGATATCAAGACAAGACTAATCACTTTAGTGGTTAATTGCAATATTCATCCCAAGAGGAATCAAATTGAAATTGCAAATAACACGACAATGATTATGTATTGTTCGTTGAAGGATATTGGAGTTAAGTGGGCTCATTACATTCTCCATCACATGACCTGGTTTGACTTCAGGAAGAACACCTCAGGCATCCATCTCCCTTATACAAACCTTATTTGTGGTGTGTTGTCTCACTATTGCGAGAAATCCCTATCTCACAATCTTGGATACAAGCCAAGTAGTAGGGGTGTTTGCATTAGTGAGACAATCATCAAGAAGACCTTTTTGCCCACCTCTTCTTCACCACACCTAGTGCCTATACCTCCACCCAGGACCATCCACCTCCACCACCACCCCGCATTGACCGTGCCTCATTTAATTTATCAAATGAAATCCTCATGGGATACATGATGCATCAATAGGCGTACAACTTTTGAGTACATGAGCATACTCACCAGGACCTCTACCAGATCATGTCTTAGATGAATTTGACCTGCATCCATCCCTACCCTACCTACCAGGATTACCCCGACACTGACTATGCTTCCTTCACATATAGTTATTTCTACACTAACCCCCACCTGCTGTTGCTTCCATTGCTAACCATGACGCTACTGATGGTGGACCTACCCCTGCCCCTGGTGCTTTCCCTCTTTTGGATCTAGCTGTCAAACTCCTTTCCACTCTGCTCATTGGTTATGATGGAGTTGATCCTCCTATCTTCCTATAAGCAAATGCATTACATGCATATGACGTGTCTTGGGCTAAGTAGAATGCCAGGTGGCCTAGTCGTGCTTTTAGTTCTCCTACTAATGAGGAGAAGCCTAACCAGGATGTTGAGGAGGAGTCTGCTGATGAGTATGATGATGGATCTACTGATGGTTCTTCTATCGGTTCGGATGATGACTGTGATGATGGTGAGGCTACACCAATTGGCACTGATGCACCATCAGATGGAGACAAGGACTACCAGCCCAAGGATGAGGACAATGATGACGATCCAATTGATAGTGGATAGTGTTCATGTTTAGTCCTATAGTCTAATAGAGTGCTATATATATACATTTTTGTAGACTATCATGTATTAGACATCTAGGCACTGTGTATCTGAGGCATACTATTTTATCATCTCATTGTTTTCTCATTAGTTTGTAGTTTTATTTCGAGAGGACATATTTAGTGTTGTAATCTTAATCATATATACCTAACTCGCTGATTGACTATATCTTATGAGTTCTAGGTATGTTATCCCATATTTTGATTATGATTGTGGATTTCTTGTTTCTCTCTATTTTGTCTCTGTTTGGTGTGTGCCAAGTGGTTTCTTGTGTAGTTTGTGTGTGTGGAGAAGACTTGTTCTTTCTATCTCTTCTACCCCTTCCTTTTTGATATGATAAAGGGGGAGAAATGAGCTCATCCATATTATTTTTGTTGCTTATGTGATCCTTTTTCTTGTCATTACCTGAAATATCATGTGACTTGCTTGAGGACCATGTAATATATATATATATATATATATATATATATGCTATGGTTATTAGTGGAAAGAGTAACCATGTAGGCATAGGTAAGTATGGATTGAGGGGAGAAATTCACATTGTTCAATCATGTATCCCCTTGCAATTCACAAGGTAAAGGTATAGATTTTATGTCCTTTTGAATATGTTGAGGAATGGTTTGTCATTGTTAAAATGGGGGAGAATGTTGACCTAAGTGTTACACATTGTCGATAATTTGATAATGACTTTACCATTCCATTCATGTCTTTCTAATATGTATACTTGAGATTGATTTCTGGCATTAGGTACATGAAAAAGATCAAATTCATCAAGCCCTAGATTGACTTAGTTTAGGTCAAAAGCAATACAAATACATTTTTGTAGAAAACACCCTAAAACCCTTAGGATGATTTTTGTAATCATTTGTATTGATGTAATTACTTGTAACTAAGATGATAAACAATCAAGAGTACTTGATTTGAATGATTCTACAATTTAATGACATTTAAAAAAAAAATTCAATACAAGGACTTTTCCAATGAAGTTTTACCTCTGAAAAACTAGATCGATCCCCTTACTTCATTTTATGAAAATTCAGGTTTGGTCGAGTTGCACATGCACAGAACTTGACCAATCCATGTATTGAGAAAAACTAATCTAATCATTCAGACGAGTTTCATCCAGGATAAACTTGATTGATGATTTAAATTAGCTTTGCCGCATAGTACAATGGGTCGAGTTAACTTTATTAAACTCGACCAAATGCACTATACAGAAAGTTTAGAAAAGTGATTCTAGCCGTTGGGATGTTGCAATTATAACATATATATCCTGTGCAACACCCCCAACAACTAAAATTCATTCCTAAGTGGACACCCCAACTATAAATAGGACCTCTAGAGTTCATTCCAAGGTTTCTCTTTCATTCTATTCAAGATCCTTTCCATAGTTGAGTGATTTTAGTCCACTAGATCCCCCTTTCTCTCTCTCTCTCTCTCTTGTTTACAAGGCAAACATCCATATGAGTATGTTAGGTTATTTGTGAGAGAGCTACTCCATTATACTTGTGTAAAACTCTCCAAGTTCCCTTTATCAACCCCTTTCTTCAAGTGCTATGTTGGTGAAAGTGTCATGCCCTAACTTTTAGAACCTATAAAGCACATGAGCAAGTCATATGAAATAAATATGGGATTGATTTAAAACGTTCCATCCAATTTTCATGATATTTGAAGGGAAAAAGAGTGTAGAAAGGTCTTTTATGCAATTGTGACCATTTTGTAATATCCTTGAAGTTTGGGAATTTGATATTTTATTTGATAAGATGAGGTAACAATCAAATTAGAATAATTTAGGGAATATGAGGACTCTAGTTAATGATTTGAGACCTAGACCAAGTTTAGGTCTTCATATTAAGTAAGAAATGTAATATTGATCAAATGTATCACATGAACATTCAATTGAGAAATTATTTCAGTTTAAATGTTAAATTTTATAATCAAGAAAATGATTAAGTTTATGGACCCTCTGGAAGACCATGGAATGGACCATATATCCTATAAACCAATTCAAGACTAATTGGGCCAATTAAGGATTACATATGGGTCCTTGGGATATAAAATTTAGAGTTAGATATTTTGTGCTCCTGATGAGTACTCAAAATATTTTTGGTAGATAGATAACTATAATATGAAGTTATGAGAGAAATTTCTGATAATTTTGGATTATCTAGTGTTCTAGGTAATTGAATTTGTAATTATCAAACATTTACTTTGAAAGTAAGTTGGGAGTCATTATCTGAATAGTTTCGACTAGATATCTTGTTCAATGAGAGATAATGGAAATATAATGCTAATTCCAAATTTTGGAAACAAATAGAATTGTGAGGTGGACTATATAAATATTTCTTTGACATGGACTTCTATCAAATAAAAAAGATTTTTTTTATTAAAATAGAAGGGGGCGACTCCAGCACGATCCAGACTGGAGAGCGCACCCTTATTTTGCAAAGGTCAAATAGAGGCTTTGAGAAGTAGGATTTTGCGTGAGATCGTAATAGAGGGGGGTATGAAATCCCTCGATCCTTGATGCTTGGTGGCGGCTACACCCAATGCTAGGGTTTTTGACACAAAAAGCAATCAAAATAGAATATGGAAAAGGGTGAATGAAAGAGATGAGAGGTGTGGTGGTGCTATAGGATGGGAATTGGGGAAGCAAAGAAGAAAGAAACTTGGGCATGCATATCATGCCACCCAGGAAGAGGAGGAGTTGGCAAATCCATCTACACCTTTCATCGATGGCATGATCAACTTCTGTCGGCGTGAGTCCTCGCCTGACATCCGATCCGCGCTGATGCAGATGAATGAGGCACTTTGTTCTCTAGTTAACTAGGTCAGAAGGGAGGCAGACCCAGGATATGGATCCACAACCCATAGAGGAGCACATGAAGGAGAGGTGCCACTGGGTAACCCTTAGAGCTCAGATGAACGACTGATATCAAGCAAAACTAATGTAATTTTGAAAAAATCATATATTGGGTATCTGGTGTCCGTTTTGGGTGTACAAGATATCTATGGGAACCTAATGATGTCTAGTATATTATAAAAGTACACTCAAATAGTGTTTTGGATGTTTGATTATTATTATAAATTTATTATAAAAGAGGAATGGTTATAATGTTTTGAACTTTAAAAATAGCAAGCGATTTTAGAAATTTATGAGACTTTTATAGAAAATATATATTAATATGTTAAACATTATTCTAAAGCCTGATCATTGTTTTTAATGTTTTCCTAAGGCTTTCTATATAAACCGTAATAAGGGAATTAGGGGTATTTCACCCAATGTTTCACGATAAACTGATTAGAGATTTCTACCTCAACTTTAATATGCATTGTTCTTATTGTTTATAATGTATTTCTAGAGTTTCATGTATATTTATATCAATATATGATTTTTGAGACTAAGTGGCCCTTATGTATGACAATTTCTTATGATTTGTGAGACAACATGCGGTTCATGCACTATTTGGTAAGGAAAATGATTTTAATTGTATTTTCCTCTGATATCAAAAGTGATTTAGTGAGATTAATATATTTTATCATATTTGAAGCTTACTCTCATTATGTGATGTATGTACTCATATTAGTGCATAACATGGTTTTTGGCTTATTTGAGTACAAAGATTGTAGTGGTTATATAATGTCAATTTTGATATACATTTAACCCAAGAGTTTGTTATGAATTATATTAGATTTATGTTCTATCTAAAAAGAAACCCTGATTTGGTTTAAGGGGTTAAAGAGATGTGGATTCAAAATTTAGAATTAGAAAGAGGGAACATACACAAGGACTTATATATTTTTGTTGATGTCCATGTATATATGTTATGAATCAAGGAAACAAGACTATATTAAGGACGTCTTCAAATAAGGTAAGTGGGCCATGTCCATTGAATTTCATTATTATTCTAATTCAGCATGCCATATGCAAAGTAACTTAGAGATTAAGTTACTTTCAGACATTTAGTTATTAATGTACATCTCATATCCAATAATTCTTTTAACAATTAGACTTTGTTCAGATGAAATTATGTTGTGATGATATCAAATTAAAGATTTTATATAATTAATTAATGTTCAATTCAGTTTATTTCTGAAGCCTTTAGACACATATGTCATATATCCAATATCACAATTTAACCAAGTGATCTATTAAATAAGAGTTTTGGATGAAGATTGACTCAGGCAACAAGAATTTGGATTTCAAATTTTACATTTAGATTACTCATTGGGAGTAGTCATAGATCCATATACCAAGTATGAGTTTCAGATCCAATCTCAATTATTTAGTAATCAAGATACATACTCAGACATAGATTCAAAGTTCATATTTAGATTTAATTCAGAATTTAAGAGTAGATATTGATATCAAGAATTCAGTTCACTAATATTTTAGTTTCTAATAGAATGATTTTAATGCGTCTGTTAAGTAAGAAATACTTTTTGAGATATTTAAAGTAGATTCAAATTCAGATTCAGAATTTAGTACATGTTCATATATCAATATTCAGTTTTAGCATAAGATAAGTTCATATCAGAATTTAGTATGATTAGATTTAAGATAAATAAGTCAAAACCTTCACATATGACATTATATGATAAGTCCTCATCCAGTTAGTCCCAGGGAGATTCAGAGGCATTTGTTGCCAATTCAGAGGAGTGTTTAGTCCAATTCAGAGGTACTTTGGTACCAAGCAGAGCATACTTATGCCAATTCAGAGACACCTGGGTGTCATTTAGAGGCATGTAGTGCCAATTCAGAGGTACTTCAGTACCAATTTATGACGTAGATTTTCCATTTCAGGAGGACTTATTATATAATGGTGGCCAAAAATATGATAAAAGACATAAATGAAAGACACACCGATTCTGTATAAGTTTACAACTTCCAGATATTAGTTCAACTTTTAGTTATATCATATTTATGTTTATCATATTAGGAATTCAGTGCCACTTACTCTAACCTAGGTTTCCCTTTGTGAATGGCTAGGGACGAGATGTATGCATGTACAGAACTTCAAGAGATTGCCATGACAAGAGGACATACATACATTTTTAAGAGGTTTTCTTGGTGGGGTGCCTCAACACGGTCCTAGACTTGATATGATATTTGTATAAAGTCGTATCATGGTATTAAGTTTCTTTTGTATATGAAGATGTAATAGAGTTTCTTTCCTAAGAATTTACGAGAATGCACTTTTAAATAGTCTATACTAATTGTTTTCTATTATTGTTGTTATGTATATCATGCTTGTGACACTCGTATTATATAAAAAAATTTCTTCCGCTCATGTGATATGAAAATTGAGGTGTTACAATATGGTATCAAAGCAATAATGTAGATGTCCATCATGCAAATTCTCATATTCTAAGTTTAGATTTCCCATTAGAAACCAAGTGAGATTAGATGGATTTAGAGGATAGTTAGTAACCTTGATTATAAAAGAAGTGAGTGGAGGATAGTAGAATCCAGGTTAGAGGTTCAGGCATGCAATAGAAGTTGAGATATGCATTAGTGTTAGTGTTTAGATGCTTTAGACTTTTTATGTAAACTTTAGATTTGTTCGTATTATGCCCTCTCTTTTTCCCACATGTTCGTGGTATGGGACACAAGCTTATGAGATTTTGTATAGGGGATGTTATATGCATAGATATCTACTTATTATGCTTATCCCATTCGTTCTAGTGCATATGGTTTGGGACATGTGTACTGTTAGACGAGATAAATATGATAAGACATGGCATTTTCAGATGTATGACCGGCTGACATGCATCCGGAGGTGGCAAAAAGAAATGTTGATACAAAAATCTTGAGGTAGATGGTCACCTAAACCTAATTGCATACCTATTTGAACCATAGAATGCCTACTAAAGCAAGGTTTTATGAAGTAGATGAGTGGCTTGACTTTGGAATGATGATTGAAGGGAGATGAGGCCTTATTTCTACTATACCTAACTAGAATTAGAGAAATCTTATTGTCCTTAGGACCTTCATCCCAAGGAGGGATTACAATGGCAAGTCTAATCGTAATGACTGTTAAATAAAATACTTGAGGATAATAGAATTAACGTTATTAACCAAGTTCAAACTTAATAAATGATGATTGCTAGAGGTGACTACAAGTCTTTAAGGGTATACATCAAAATGCTGTAATCATATGATAATACAAGATATGTGATGGTATGGATCATTAGTCTAAGACCGTGATAATATGGAGTTCTACCTGATGTTCATACAAGATGGAGCCAAAAAAGAAGATGATTGATCAATGTTTCTTTGGATATTTCTAGGGATAATAATGGTTATATGGTAAGATAGTGACTACAAATACCTTGGGCTTATCTAGCTAAGAGCATGATGAGGATGAGGAAACATCATTTTGACCTAACAGGAGGTATTCTGAATGACTTTAGTGTAGGATTTCACAAACCAAATTATGTCGTCCATGCCCATGAGTATTCAGTTATAGTTACACTTGACATGTTTACATGTTTCATACCACTCTACAAGATGTCAATAATCTACTTTATATTATGATCTCAACTAGAGTATTGTAATTAAGATTAATTAGTGAATATTAAGGTGTTGGTGATTTGATTTTAAAGTCAAGACATGTTATGATTGTTTCTCAAGATGATCATGATTTATAATGTAAATCCACTAAGAGTTATGCTTTAAGATTTCATGATATGCATTTAACAGTCTCAATGTATTTACATGATTCTTAGAGAAGGCTTTCATGATTTATGTAATCCAATGTTATAAGATATTAAGATAAGGTATGCAAGTAGTTTTTGTACTTAGATGGCTATATCCTAATGTACCTAAGATCTCAAGTAGAGATATGTTAATAATATCTCTTAGAATGATTAGATCTAGGAATTAAATACATGATAAGACTATAATATTTGTATGCATTAGGTCATGATTATATTTCTGAGATAGGATCCATGGGTTAAGATTTATGATCATTGTAAGACCATGAAGTTAGAATGCATTAAGATTCGTATAGGACCAGACTTAATAAATTAAATGAGATTATGGATTTAGACCCAGGTCATAGTGCATGTCTACTCAACAGAAACGAGGCCCAGGCCCTTAGTACATGCTGATTAAAAAACATAACTCAGGCCCTATGGTGTAGGTTATGTAATCCAATAACCTTAGTGAAGGTCATGAGACCCATATACCAAATAGAAGTCTCTAGAGAAATATACATAACTAGAAAGAATTTAGAGTAAAGAAAGAGTATTTGTACGTGTTTAAGATTTTCTTAAATATTTCCATGATGGTTGTACGTTCTAGTTTGATAAGGTTATTAGATATATTTAGTTATCCACGAGATCATACTTTGAAGGTGACTACGGGACTCTATGACAACCATTAAGAGTTAGTTTATGTAAGGAATGAAAAAACCTAAGGTGGGTAGCCTCCTATAGTTTGACTAAATTTTGAGGACAAAATACACAAAAAAGGTGGATAGTATTGTCACACCCTAACTTATAGAACCTATAAAGTGCATGATCAAGTTACATATGAAATAAATATGGGATTGGTTTCAAAGGTTCCATCCAATTTTCATGACATTTGGATTTAAGGGAAAAAGAATGTAGAAAGGTCTTTTATGCAATTAGGACCATTTTGTAATATCCTTGAAGTTTGGGAATCTGATATTTTATTTTATAAGATAAGGTAACAATCAAATTGGAATAATGAAGGGAAAATGATGAGTCTAGTTAATGATTTGAGACCTAGACCTAGTTTAGGTCTTCATATTAAGTAAAAAATGTAATATTGATCAAATGTATCACATGAAGATTCAATTGAGAAATTATGTTAGTTTAAATGTTAAATTTTGTAATCAAGAAGATGATTAAGTTTATAAACCCTCTGGAAGACCAAGGAATGGACCATGTGCCCTACAAACCAATTCAAGCCTAATTGGGCCAATTAAGGTTTACATATGGGTTCTTGGGATATAAAATTTAGAGTTCGATATTTCGTGCTCATGATGAGTACTGAATATATTTTTGGTAGATGGATAACTAGAATATGAGGTTATGGGAGAAATTTCATATAATTTTGGATTATTTAGTGTTCTAGGCAATTAAATTTGTAATTATCAAACATTTACTTTAAAAGTGAGATAAGAGTCATTATCTGACTAGTTTCAACCAGATCTCTTTCTCAATGAGAGACAATGGGAATATAATGATAATTCTAAATTTTGGGATTAAATAAAATTGTGAGGTGGAATATATAAATATTTCTTTGACATGAATTTCTGTCAAATAGCAAAAGATTTTTTTTTGAAAAAGGGTGGCGACTCCAGCCCAACCCAGACTGGAGAGCACACTCCTATTTTGTAGAGGTCAAATAGAGGCTTTGCGAAGAAGGCTCTTGCCCAAGATCAGAATAGAGGGGGTATAAAATCCCTAGATCCTAGATGCTTGGAGGAGGTCAGACCCAATGTTGGGGTTTTGACACAAAAAGCAAGCACAATAGAAGATGGAAAAGGGCGAATGAAAGAGACAAAAGGTGTGGAAGTGCTATAGGATGGAAATTGAGGAAACAAAGAAGAAAGCAACCTGGGTGTGGAGATTGAGCCACCCAGGAAGAGGAGGAGATGGTGAAGCCATATGAACCTTTCATCAATGGTGCGATCAACTTCTGTCAGCGTGAGTCCTCACCTGGCATCCTATCTATGGTGACGCTCACAAGGGTGAATGAGGTGCTTTGCATTATGGTTAACTGGGTATGTAGATTCACGACCCAAAGAGGATCACATGAAGGAGAGGCACCATTGGGCAACCCTTAGATCTTAGATGAACGACTGATTTGGGTATCTGGTGTCCGTTTTTGGGGCTACAAGGTATCTACGGATGTCTAATGATGACTAGTATCTTATAAAAATATACTCATATAATGTTTTGGATGTTTAATTATTATTATAAATTGAATAGTAAAAGATACATGATTTCAATGTTTTGAGCATTAAAAATAGCAAATGATTTTAGAAATTTATGAAAATTTTATAGGAAGTATATCTTAATATGTTAAACATTATTATAAAGCTTGATCATTGTTTTTGAAGTTTTCCTAAGTCTCTGTATATAAACCCTAATAAGGGCATTATGGGTATTTCACCCAACGTTTCATGATAAACCGATCACAGATTTCTACCTAAACTTTAATATGCATTGTTCATATTATTTCTAATGTTTTTTGAAGTTTCATGTATATTTATATCAATATATTATTTTTGAAACTAGGTGGCCATTATATACGGTAACTTCTTATGTTTGTGAGACAACATGTGGTTAATGAATTATTTGGTAAGGAAAATGATTTTAATTGTATTTTCCTTTGATATCAGAAATGATTTAGTGAGATTAGTATATTTTATCATATCTGAGGTTTATCCTCAATATGTGATATATGGGCGTATATTAGTGCATAACATGATTTTTGGCTAATTTGAGTATAAAAATTATAGTGATTATATAATGTAAATTTTGATATACATTTAACACTAAGAGTTTTGTGATGAATTATATTAGAGTTATGTTTTGTCTAAATAGAAACCCTACTTTGGTTTAAGGGGTTCAATAGATGGGGTTTTGAAATTTAGAAATAGAAAGAGGGAATATACACAAGGACTTATAGATTTTTGTTGATGTCCATGTATATATGTTCTAAATCAAGGAAACAAGACTACATTAAGGACGTATTCAAATAAGGTAAGTGGGCCATTTCCATTGGATTTCATTATTATTCTGATTCAACCTACCCATATGCACAGCAAATTACAGATTAAGTTACTTTCAGATATTTAGTTATTAATGTGCATCTCATATCCAATAATGCTTTTATTAATTATACTTTTCTCAGACAAACTTATATTGTGATGATATCAGATCATAGATTTTAGATATTTAAGCCACTTTCATATGCTTAGCATTTATTATTCAATCCAGTTTATTTTCCAATCTTTTATACACATATGTCATATATCCAATATCAGAATTTAAATAAGTGATCTATTAAATATAAGTTTTGGATTAAGACTGACTCAGAAAACAAGAATATAGGTTTTAGATTTTATATTTAGATTAATCATCGTGAGTAGTCATAGATCCATATACCACTTACGAGTCTCATATCCAGTCTCAATTATTTAGTAATCAAGAGAGATACTCAGTCTTAGATTCAAAGTTCATATTTAGATTTAATTTAGAATTTAAGAGTAGATATTCATATTAAGAATTCAATTCACTATGATCTTAGTTTCCAATAGAATGATTTTAATGCATCATTCAAGTAAGATAAACCTTTTGAGATATTCAGACCATATTCTGATTTAGAATTCAGTACATGTTTAGATATCAATATGCAGTTTCAGTATAAGCTAAGTTCAGATCAAAATTCAGTATGTTTAGATTTAAGATAATTAAGCCAAAACCTTCTCATAATACATTATATGATAAGTCCTCATTCTATAAGTCTAGGATGGTTTAGAGGCATTTGTTGCCAATTCAGAGGAGTGTTTACTCCAATTCATAGGTACTTTGGTACCAAGCAGGGCGTAGTTATGCCAATTCAGAGACACATTAGTGTCATTTAGAGACACGTAGTGCCAATTCAGAGGTACTTCAGTACCAATTCAGGGCATAGATTCGCCAATTCAGGATGACTTATTGTATAATGGTGTCCAAAAATTAGATATAAGATATAAATGAAAGACACGTCAATTCAGTGTAAGTTAACAACTTTCAGTTATATCATATTAGGAAATCAATGTAACTTACTCTAACGTAGCTTTCCCTTTTTGCATGGCTGGGAACAAGATCTCCGCGGGTACAAAACTTCAAGAGATAGCCATAATAAATAGGATGCACCTACATTTTTAAGGGGTTTGGTTGGTGGGGAACCATCTACACGGTCCTAGACTTGATATGAAATTTTTATAAAGTGGTATCATGGTATTAAGCTTCTTTTGTATATAAAGATGTAATAGAGTTTCTTAATGAGAATACATTTTTACACAGTTTTTACTGGTTCATTTCTATTATTATAGTTATGTATATCATACTTGTGACACTCCCAATATATAAAAAAATTCTTCCGCTCATGTGATATGAAAATTGGGATGTTACAAAAATCTTCTTCAAGTCAAGGAGAAGGTACAAGCTTCTTCAAGCTATAGAAGAAGGTGCAAAAATCTACTCCGAGTGAAGAAGGAGGACAAGGCGGAAGATCCAATAGTTGAGTGGGTAAATTTTTCAAGTCTAAAGACTCAGTGCAAAGTGAAGATATCCTTGGTGAATGCATCCATCTTCTTGTAAGAGTGGGTAAGACCTTAGTGAATGCATCCAATAGTTGAGTGGGTAAATTTTTCAAGTCTAAAGACTCAGATTTACCGTGTGCAAAAATGCAAGCGAACGCGTCGAAGTAATATAGGCCTTGTGAGGCCCGATTCGAACTCAGGGATACGTGCAATCGTCGGGGACTCCTACCAACTACTCGCGATCAGCTAAGACGATTAACAAGTTGAGAGTTATTGTTAAAAATTAAAAGAAAATAAAAACAAAGCAAAACAAGCAATCGATTAAATGTTGGTTTAATCAATTCAAAAGGAGATCTTTAGGGTTGCGGTTTCACCACGGGTTTTCATTGTATTAAATTCTATATAGCTACTCAATTTTATCTCTCTATCCGGGTAGTGGCTTGAAATCAGAATTGCCCACTGTCGTGGTACAATTCACTACCTATGTCTAGGTCGGTTCCACCGTCGTAGTAACCTATACCCTAAACTAGGTGCATTAAACACGATCTCTCGGTATCCACCATTAATCTTACACCACCTTGTTTAAGGGATTTGTCAATTAATGTAAATTTCGCCTCTTTTCAACCATTAATTCTTTTTTCAAAGCAATTAAGGGCATTAGGTTATTATTATGGTGATCAAGCATAACAATATATTGGAGAAAATGAAATTATACCACAGATTTAAGAGATAAGATATGAATTACTATTATAAAATTATCATACAATGAATCCCCGGGCTACTCCCGGTCCTAAAGATAAAGTGAATTAGCCCCGCATGTTCATCTCAGAGTACAATGCAGTAGAGAAAAGGGGAAACATGAGAAAAACGAAATTGAGTGGTGAAACCCCTGAGCAGAGAAGGTCCAATCGATCCTTGGCGTGGAATCCGCGTTCTGCCGCCTTTCGGTGGTAGAATTCATCTTCTTCAGCGTCCGAATCGGTTGGGGGGTGCTCTCGTACTCCGTTCTTCTCTCCTTTGCTCTCCGGGATGTGTGCAGCAACTAATGACGTCTTTTTCCAGTCAAGGGCTCCGTCATTAGGTATATCTCCCAAATTAGGTTGCTAATTAACCACGACCGTCCGATTAAGATCATTCCAGAGCAAACGCATATCTTCCGGTGTCGATACCATCGACTCAAGTCGATGGTATCGACCTAGTGTGGTAGCGGCCGGCTACAAATCCTTTCTTTGTCGCACTTGACATCATCTCGATACCATCGACTCGGGTCGATGGTATCGACTTCCTTTAGGCATCGGTTTTTGCAATATTTCGACACTGTAGCCTTCGTGCGTCGATAGAATCGACTTGGTGTCGATACTATCGACTGCTTTCTCGCCAGCAACCTGATGGTAGCTCGATACCATCGACATCCCTGTCGATAGTATCGACTCTTTGCTGATACTCGCGGCTGGCAACCTGTGGTCCGGTCGATGGTATCGACTTCCGTCGATGGTATCGACGGAAGCAAATACTTGTTTTCCCTGAAATTCAAACACGAAACCACATAAATTCACACAAATAATAATATTTTGACAATTAATGCTCAAAACGATAAAATAAAGGGGATTTGACATAAAATAGTAGCAAAGACCAAAGTGGATGAATTATGCAACATTAACCATAAAAAATGACTAATAAAATCACAAAACACATATCAAACAGGTCTATAAATGCGACTCAAAATCATCGCATCAAACTCCCCTAAGCTTGAATGTTGCTCGCCCTCGAGCAACTAATCCTTAGAATAGAATTGCTAATGTCAACTGAAGAACAACACACCACAACCAACATCCCATATGATTCCCACCGGACATTCACATTCTGGCCCTCTCTAACCACGGAATGGTAATTACCCTGAAGGCGACAGTAATCTTCCATAAAAGAAATTGACCTCAAAGCTGATGAGCACTATCACATAAGGCAGTTAACATAATAAAACTCGCCGGTTTAGACTTGGTGCATCTTGTGATCTCCTATACTACGTTGCTCGCCCTAACTACCATCTACATGGAAGTAGTTCTCCTGATATACCTTAGTGAGGAGAAATTCACGGTGGCCTACCAATCCGAGCAACGGTGGATGAAGATGGGTGGTTCATGGAAGAATTGGAAGTATTATACAGTTTCAACATGCATAAAACAAAAATGTCCTAAATGATGCAAATGCACATGAAAAATGCCCTAATGCCTAAAATTGGGTGGAATGATGCATGTACTAACCATCCATCTCAAAACGAGATGGACATCTAATTAAGCTACATAATGTACTCAATTATCTTAAAATGCAGGTGATATTACGTTCCTTTCTCCTTCTTATTCTAATTGCTTCTAAATACTATTTTCTTCTTTTTTTTCATTATGCAGATTTTTCAGATTTTTCTCTTTTTCTTTTTTTTTTCATTTTTTCAACCCTTACATCCATAATTGATAATGAATATTTTATTGGGCTTATTTTTCTTCATACTCATAAATTTGTACTATTTAGAAGGTATGGAACAATTTAATTCACCATTAAAAAAAATTGAGATACATGATATACTTTACGCATGAAAATTATGAATGCAACTACATGGCATGCACCTAAGGGTAATGTGCATGTATCACTATTCTAATTTTTTTCTTTCTTTTTATGCAAAACATATGGAAATAGATTCAATGCAGGACCTATCTATATGAAATGATGTCAAAGAAGTTAAAACTGTAGAGTACTTCCAATTCTTGTGGTGGATTGTGAAAAACAAAGAGGAGGAAAGATCACAAGACTAGATGACTGAACCTTAGAAAGATATTATGTGTCCCTCCTTACTGACCTGTGTAGTAGTTAAGAGGTTTCTCTCTCTTACATCCAATTAGAGTCTCATTACCATTTGGTCAGTTTAGGCTCAAACAACCATTTCCATCCACTTCCATGAATCATTAGGAGTACAGTTGTGAAATTTTGTTTTAAATTTGACAAAACCAATCATTTTCATAGGATATGTGCCCGAGGTTAAATAAGACAAGCTTTCCAAACACAAAAAAATTTTAAATTTCCCTTGATTTTCCCATGCACAACTAATGAGATGACACAAACTTTATGACATCCACGATTACACTAGATAGAATGTGGACCCTACAACAAACTAAAATTGCAAGAAACAAATGACAAGAACAAAAGCAAGAAAACTAAAAATAGAGAAAATAAAGATAGAACTGTTCCAACTACCCCCCCTAAGCTTGAATTCAACTATGGCGTCATAGTCAAAAACAAACTCAAAGGTTGGAACAGTGATACCGGTTTACTCATGCGGTGGAGGCGGGTACTGCGGAGCCGTAGGGTCCCAAGAAGGATACTCCCCCTGGAAGCTTAGATCAAACTGGGCCCTGGGTGGAGGTTGTGGATAACCTCCAAACTAATTTTGGCTCCAATAGTGGTCGTAGAAAGGCTCCTGCTGCATCTCCATCTGATACAACCGATCATGTATCTATTGTTGGTTGTCAAGGAGGAGGCGCTCATTCTCGAACATCGCCCTTTGATTATCCAGTATCCGGTTCGTAGTGTCTTGAATACCGGTATACATTGTCATGTGCTGTTGCTGCGTTTGCTGGATGTCTTACAACATCGTGTACATGCCCTGCATAGAATAGGCATCCTCGCTTGGCTGCGAGGGCGGTGGTGGTGGCGGTGTAGGCTGTGATGATGAAGATGCACCCGGATGCATCCGAGGACGCTTCCGTGGTGCCACTCGTGCCCGAAGAGATGTAAATGCCTCCTCTTCCTCCTCAGCCTCATTGTCATTTCCGTCGTCGCCACCGTCATTGCCGCCTTCTTCATCGGAGTTGGCGATGGCTATGATTGGCCACCGGAAGTGTTGCACCCCTTCGATGTTGAAGACTGGATCAGGCAACGAGCACTCCTGATAGGCATGGTTGACATGTCAATGCGCATACGCCAAACCATCTCGAAGAAGTAGGAGATTGGACCGGTGCAGATGTTGCAAGTTCACCTTGCTCCTAGTAGATAGAGGAGTGAGGGACTGGAAATTCAAGCCGAGGTATGAAGCCATCCTGGTGATGAGCCTGCCGAAGTGAATCGGCGCTTTCCTCGTACTCCTCTTCACCGCCAATACTCTCTGCAGAAAGAAGGCACCCCAATTGCACTCTTGACGCTTCAGGAGATTATACAAGAAGAAAAGATCCGGCTCCTGGAATTTGCTAAGGGATAGATCACCCCTAGAAAACAGCGTCGAACTGAGTATTTGGTGCAGTATCCGGACGAAAGGGTGCTCGAAGTCAGCTACCGCAACATTATGGTAGCTAACGGACTTCCCCGGAGGCACTGTAACCAGCTCGGCGAAGATGACATCGTAGTCGGTACGGTTGTTTGGGTGCCGGTAGTCGTTAGGCGAGTGGTTCCAGTTGAATATCTTGTTGAATTGCTGGAGTGTGAGGGTATAGTCGATGTTGAACAGCCGGAACGACACCCGACCTTTGATCCACTCCCGATTGGTGGAAATAACGTCGTTGGGCACGACGCAGACGTCCAGCGACGCCATGAACTCTGCCACCAACTCCTTGTACGTGGGCCAGTCGCCGAAGAACGGCTGGCCATCTGCATGAACTTCCAGCTCGTCAGGTCTTCGGCTTGTGTGATGCGCCTATCCTTTTAGAATGTAGGCCAAGTTGGCCTCGAACCCTAAGTCGCGGATCATGTCCCGTTCGACATAACGGGTTGGCCCTATCTTCCTCTTTAATATCTCCTCGTAGATCTTCTTCACCTCCCCGGATGGATGAATCAATCGCGGGCGTGAAACTGACGCGGGAGGAGGTGCCACGAACTCCGGGATATCCGCCGGGTTCGCACGTGAAGATGACGCACCAGCTCCATGCACCATGGTTGCGAGAGAAAGGGAATAGGGAAGGATCTCAGTGAAGATTGGAGAATCAAATCTCTGCTTGATGAAGAACTTGCTCGTTGTTGTTCGTCGACGGGCTTTCACAGCTCTGGAACTCGCTCGACACAAGTTGAGGAAGATTGCATTGAAGGTGTGATGTCATCTGACGCAATCACTCCCCTTAAATAGATGTGGCCGGCGCCACTGTTGACCCGTTGATACCATCGATGCGAGTCGATGGTATCGACTCAGATAGCACAATCCGTACATCCGCTAGTATCGACGGTCATCGATGGCTGGATCTGCGGGACCTGGATTGCTGACGCGTCGATACTATCGACGAGGGTCGATAGTATCGACCCGTCCCCCGGATCAACTTCTTTGCTTGCCGCGATGTCGTTGATCTTTCTCGCGGATCGCTGACGTGGCGCGTCGATACTATCGACGCAAGTCGATAGTATCGACCCGCTGATTAGGGTGAAACCTCGCGAGGCCCAGCCGCCGCCATCTTTCACTTGAATGTGTCGATACCATCGACACGCCCGTCGATGATATCAACATTCTTGAGTCGATTTCTTCTATAAATCTCCAGAGATCTCGATGGTATCGACTGGCATCTCGATACCATTGACCTTGTATTTGCGATCTGCCTGTAGGTATGTCAATAGCATCGACGAGGCTGTCGATGGTATCGACGCAGTGCATTCTTGCAGTCGTCAACCTGTACCATGTTCGATACCATCGACGGGCGTGTCGATGGTATCGATAGTCATGTCGATGGTATCGACATTCGTTGTAGTATAGTGGTGAGTATTCCCGCATGTCACGCAGGTGACCCGGGTTCGATCCCCGGCAACGACGCCAAAAACTTGACGCAGATTTACCGTGCGCAAAAATGCAAGTGAACGCGTCGAAGTAATATAGGCCTTGTGAGGCCCGAGTCGAACTCAGGGATATGTGCAATCATCGGGGACTCCTACTAACTACTCACGATCAGCTAAGCTGATTAATAAGTTGAGAGTTGTTGTTAAAAATTAAAAGAAAATAAAAACAAAACAAAATAAGAAATCGATTAAATGTTGGTTTAATCAATTCAAAAGGAGATCTTTAGGGTTGCGGTTTCACCGTGGGTTTTCATTGTATTAAATTCTATATAGCTACTCAATTTTATCTCTCTATTCGGGTAGTGGCCTGAAATCAGAATTGCCCACTATCGTGGTACAATTCACTACCTATGTCTAGGTCGGTTCCACCGTCATAGTAACCTATACCCTAAACTAGGTGCATTAAACACGATCTCTCGGTATCCACCATTAATCTTACACCACCTTGTTCAAGGGATTTGTCAATTAATGTAAATTTCGCCTCTTTTCAACCATTAATTCTTCTTTCAAAGCAATTAAGGGCATTAGGTTATTATTATGGTGATCAAGCATAACAATATATTGGTGAAAATGAAATTATACCACAGATTTAAGAGATAAGATATGAATTACCATTATAAAATCTTCATACAATGAATCCCCGGGCTACTCCCGGTCCTAAAGATAAAGTGAATTAGCCCCGCATGTTCATCTCAGAGTACAATGCAGTAGAGAAAAGGGGAAACATCAGAAAAATGAAATTGAGTGGTGAAACCCCTGAGCGGAGAAGGGCCAATCGATCCTTGGTGTGGAATCCGCGTTCTGCCGCCTTCCGGTGGTAGAATTCGTCTTCTTCAGCGTCCGAATCGGCTGGGACGTGCTCTCGTACTCCGTTCTTCTCTCCTTTGCTCTCCGGGATGTGTGCAACAACTAATGACGTCTTTTTCCAGTCAAGGGTGCCGTCATTAGGTATATCTCCCAAATTAGGTCGCTAATTAACCACGACCGTCCGATTAAGATCATTCCAGAGAAAACGCATATCTTCCGGTGTCGATACCATCGACTCGAGTCGATGGTATCGACCCAGTGTGGTAGCGGCCGGCTACAAATCCTTTGTCACGCTTGACATCATCTCGATACCATCGACTCGGGTCGATGGTATCGACTTCCTTTAGGCGTCGGTTTTTGCAAGATTCCAACATTGTAGCCTCCGTGCATCGATAGAATCGACTTGGTGTCGATACTATCGACTGCTTTCTCGCCAGCAACCTGATGGTAGCTCGATACCATCGACATCCATGTCGATAGTATCGACTCTTTGTTGATACTCGTGGATGGCAACCTGTGGTCCGGTCGATGGTATCGACTTTCGTCGATGGTATCGACGGAAGCAAATACTTGTTTTCCCTGAAATTCAAACACGAAACCACATAAATTCACACAGATAATAATATTTTGACAATTAATGCTCAAAACGTCAAAATAAAGGGGATATGACATAAAATAGTATCAAAGACCAAAGTGGATGAATTATGCAACATTAACCATAAAAAATGACTAATAAAAGCATAAAACACATATCAAACATGTCTATAAATGCGACTCAAAATCATCGCATCAATTGACAGTCTCCTAGTTTGGAGATTGGAACCAATCTAAATAGATTGTTCTAGTGCTTGTTTCAATCTCTCTCATCCTTGCTTTTTATGTTTGAATTGCCATAAAATTCACTATTTATAATTGTTCTAGTTGAAGTAATTTTAAGGTATAACAAGTTTTGCATGAGTGATTTTGGCTCTATTCACCCCCTATAGAGTCCTTTGATCCAACAAATATGCCCACTGAATCCTAGGCATACACTTCCTTATGGACCCCACGAGCCAACATATGAGATCTCTTACGTATAGGGGTGGGCACAGAGGATGGTCACAGGGGATTTAGTCCCCCTTTTTTTCATCAAAAAGTTTTGGATGTAGTGTCTTCCATTGCTCACATAATAACATTAGCGGAGGAGGGCCTTAGAGGTTTTCTATTAAAAGATAAAAAACATATCTTGAGATAACTCATATAAACTAATTAAATATCATTTGGGACAAATGTTAGTGATACCATGTAAATAAGGATGCAACTTTCTTTCAATGGAATGGTTTATTTTCATCGTACGCCTTTGTCTCATTTCCCACACAACATATTCATTGAAGTAATTTTGAAAAATGATTAAAAATATATGAAAAATATACATGTCAACGTGATCCTCTCTTTTCAATCCACCATATATATATATATATATATATATATATATATATATATATATATATATATATATATATTACACCTTATGAGATCCACATAAATTATTGTGAGTTTAATTACAAGGGGACTAAAAATTGTGTAGCATATATTTATCTATGCATAAAGTAAAGTAGTGTCGATGTGAAATAATTTGTTTTTGTATAGTAATAAGAACTTATAATTAATTTA
The DNA here is from genome assembly GCA_963693085.1 of Alisma plantago-aquatica. Classification (NCBI taxonomy): domain Eukaryota; kingdom Viridiplantae; phylum Streptophyta; class Magnoliopsida; order Alismatales; family Alismataceae; genus Alisma; species Alisma plantago-aquatica. Next base: position 426,648,633 of record OY856413.1, read on the forward strand.
GCTTATCTTTTTAGTGGTCAAGGACACTTCATTAAACAAAATTGACTAAAAAATTGAACGCATTACTAATATGATAGTGTTGTAGAATGATGAATGGATGATAATTATTAAACAACTATATCTATTGTTATTAAATGTTAAACAATTTGTAATTAGATGAATAAAAATTCAGGAAGCATATGATGGTGACATATCATTTTCATATATATTGGACTAGGTAGATAAATTAAGTGGGGATAAGAGCACAATCGTTTCATGATTAATCATGTTTTCTAATTAATATCACTACTATGGTTTACATTTCTTAATAAATCAATAGGGAGAACAAAACTTGTAGGAAAATATGGAAACATATAGGCAACGGAAAAAAAATTATCTACCATATTCCCCTAAAAAATACAACCATGTTAACAACTATGTAATGGGAAGGATGATTTATGAGGTCATACCTAGTCTTAGAGAAAGTCCAGCGACTATCCCCTCATTGCAGTATGCACCTTTATTTAAGTCGCACTCGGACAGTGTCAACAACAAGTCCTGGTTGAACACCATGAAAAATAGTGGACCTTGTCCTCCTAGAGGAAAAAACTCCTCACCTCTATGGTAGTTCACATAGACAATCGAGAACTCCTATCCTTCTAGTAGAACTGACAAGAAGGAGTTGTCTCCTCTTATTAGTGTACTAGCACCAACTTGCTCTCCCACAATTGTCCTTACTTGCTATCCCTCCCTTTATTGGGTAGGACTTACTCAAGCTCTCTCAGTTACCACAAATAGAGAAGGCAAACGATCGTCAGAGGCAATTGAGTTGTGTCGTAGAAGCCCCCAGTACCCCACTATATATAGGAGGATTAGGGTCAGGGTTCCCAGTCTGAATGCAAGTGGAAGAGACCAAAAATTCATAAATTTCCACATATTTTGAGTGACCAAACGGTTGGTTCACAAGTGAACTAATCGGTTGGCATGTGAGCCTACAGGTTCAACCCTTATACCAATTGTTTCATCATGTTTCTGAATTGCAATTATATTGGCAATTCTTGTCCAATTTAATGCACAACATGATGTCATCACTAATCCTTGAATCAATCAAATTGATCCACCAACCGCTCAGTTCACAAGTTGAGATGGTCGGTTCATGTACCTGAGCCGATCGGTTCATGGTTCAGAATTGCCAAAGTTGGTTTAATTTTACCAGACACAATGAAATGATCAGTTCAACACTTGAACCGGTCAGTTCATAGTTTAGTTCGTCAATAATCAACCAATTATGTTTAAATTGAATACCAAACTATTTAGTAATCAAGTTTAAACAATATTCATGAATGAACTCCTATTCCAAGTGTATCTTATGCATGTGACCCTATAGGTTCCAAGTTACATTAGCATTGAATATCCATAACCGGTTTATGACATCATAAGCAATGATCGGTGTCTAGCAACACATTATTACTATCCAAGTAATATTTAAAGTTGGAGAACAACTTCAACCTCCAATATGTGATTGGTGTTATAGTATTTCCTTTGTCACTGATATCCAGAAAGAACTCAAGGCATGAAATCATCATCCTTTCAATGTTCAGTCCATATTTCTTGAAATAGAGCAAATTGTCTGAGATATATGTGACATCAATATCATATATTGATTCACACATGCATGCAGATGCTTTTATTAGTCTCACTTATCAAGTGTCATAGATATCAAACTCTAGTAGGAGGGACAAATCCTATCTACATCACACACAGTCATCCTCATGTGTCACAATGTACCTGAGCACCACCTTTATGGTAACCCTTATTCAAGGTCACAGTGGATGATGTTAAAGTACATCACACAAGATGTGATGAATGTAGTGATTTTAGGTCTAAGAACCACAATCACCATCTTCACTTTGAGAGTTGATTATTGTTGGATGAAAGGGCTCTAGAGGGGGTGTGAATAGAGATAAAAACACTCACACCAAATTCCATAGACCTTCAACTTACTTTATCAAGAAGAATTGCAAATAGGGAATTTGAATTTCAATCTAAACAAACATAGTAAGGATGAGAGAGATTGAGCAATCACAAGAACAAGCTATGTAGAGTGGTTCCAATCCCCAAACTAGGAGAGAGTTAGTCCACTACCTAGAGAGCTCAATCTCTAGGATTTATCAACCATTGCATACTTATATTCCATTATAAGACATACAATTTGACCTTCCGTTTTTAGGCCAAGGATACCCAGCCTTCCCTTTAAAGACAAGGGAGCCATAACCTACAACAAGGACTTACCTATCCAAGATCAAGAGTCTTCTACCTCACCAAGGACTTACCAACTCTTGAAATGAGTCTTCCGCCTTCACCAAGGACTTACCCACTCTTGCAACAATCCTTTAGCCTTGATTAATTACCCACTCTTGACTTGGATCTTCAACCTTCACCTTCTCCTTCAACTTGGAGAAACTTTACACCTTCTCCTTCTCTTGGAGAAGCTTTCACCAAGTTTGTGCTTGAAGGAAGGGGTTGGAAAGGGAAGCTTTGAGATCTTTATAAGACTACATTGCAGTAGATCTCTCACAAACAACCTATCTCACTCATATGAACGTTTGGATTTGTAAGCAAGATAGAGAAAGGGGATCCAGTGGGACAATATGCACTCAACTATAACTAGGAGCTTGAATAGACAGAAGGAGCAACCTTAGAATGAACTCCAAGAGGTCCTATTTATAGTTGAGGATGTCCACTAGCCACTAGAAGCACTTAGGAATGAATTCCAGTCATTTGGGGTGTTGCAACATATCTATTTTTTATGTTTACAACTCTCCAATGGCTAGAATCACTTTTTTTCATATTTCGCACAATGCAGTTAGTCAAGTTACAATAAAGGTAACTTGACTGATTGCACAATGTGACAAAGAAAATTGTAAGCATTTCTCGAATTTATCCTCAATGAAACTCATTTGATAGCTTCAATCTATTTTGCCAATGTAGGTGCCCGTCGAGTTTATCCTGAGGTAAACTTGGCTGAACCTAGATATTCTCAAGATCCATCAAGGGTGTTTCTCGAGTTTGTCCTGGATGAAACTCGACCAAATAAGCACTCTGTGATGAATTTTGGATAATTTCATTACAGTGATTAAACATTTGAATTAAGTGATCATGATTTTTTTTTTGAATCTTAGTTACAAATCATAACATCAATACAAATGGTTACAAAAATAGTCCAAAGTGTTTTAGGCCATTTCCCAAGAAAGTACATTTCATTGCTTTTGACTTGAACTAGATCAATCTAGGGCTTGATTGAATTAATCCTTTTCATGCACCTAATGCCTAAAATCAATGTCAAATACACATATTGGATACATACGAATGGAAAGCTTTAGTCATTATTATAATATGGACATTGTATAACTCTCGATCAAAATTCTCCCCCTTTTTGACAATGACAAACCATTCCCCAACATATTGAAAAGGATGTGAAAGTCAAACCTTTACCTTGTGAATTGCAAGGGGATACATGAATGAACAATGTCAATTGCTCCCCCTCAATTCATGCTTACCTTTGCCTGCATGGTTAGTTTCTCCACAAACAACCATAGCACGTATATATATTATTTGGTCCTCTTACATGTCATATGATATTTCAGATAATTGACTAGAAAAGGATCACAAAGCAATAATTCAATATGGCTGAGCTCATTTATCCCCCTTTGTCATATCAAAAAGGTAGAGGGGTAGAAGTGCTAAAAACGTAGGTCTTATCCACAGGCATGAACTACACAAACAACCACCAAGCAAGCACCAAACTGAGACAAAAATAGAGAAAACAACCAATCTAGATTCATAATCAAAATATTGAAGCACATACCAAGAACTCATAAGAGGCAACTGAATAAAGAGTTAAGTACATGAGATTTAGATTAGAACACTAGATATGTCCTCTCAATATGAAAACTACAAACCAGCAAAAATTGACAATATATGAAAATATTATGCCTCAGATACGATGCCCAAATGTTCAGAAAATGATAGTATACAAAAATAGATAAATAAGCATCCTATAGACTAAAGAACTAAACATCTAGGATATCTAGGTCAACAACATCATTAGTACCATCCTCTGGTTAATAGTCTGTGTCTCCATTTGAAGGCACATCAGTAATAGTAGGTGTAACATCAACATCATTAGCATCAAAAGATCCATCATCACCATCAACCTCATCATCCTAATCTTCCATCTCCTCATCCTCTGGAGGACCAAAAGAGAAAGTAGCATGCCATGTGACATGTTTCTCCCGCCAAGACATTCCATAGGAAGATAAAGCATTGGATTGCTCAAATCTGGGTGTAGAGGTCCTATCAAAACTCATAAGTAGAGGGGCAGTAGGTCCAACTAGAAGGGCAAGAAGCAGAGAGACATGAGGGTCATGTCAACCATCACAGGAAGGAGGTACAACGGAAGCAGCAGGGTGGTGTTCAGGGTAGAATTGTCTATATGCATAAGAAGTATAGGTAGCACCTGGGTAGGGATATTAAGTGGAATAGGGATGGTTGCAGGATAAGTTCATGTATGATATGAACTAGGTCCTATTGGATGTGGTTATGAAACTAGAGGTTATATGCATATTGATGTGGCATGTATCCCATTAGGGCTTCATTTGACACCAAAAAAGAGGTTTGGCCAGGTCAAGGTGGTGGTGGAGGGGCCTGGGTGGAGCAGGAAGCACCAAGTGTGGTAGAGGAGGTAGGATGAAAGGATTTCTTGGTTTTGGTCTCACTAATATAGACACCTTTTCTAATTCACATTGTAACCAAGCTCGTAAAAAGTGATTTCTCAGTATGGTGAGCAAACACACCACATATCAAGTTAGTATAAGGGAGATGGGTATTAGTGATGTTCTTCCCTGAGTCAAAGCAAGTCATATGATGAAGAATATGACAAGCCCACTTGACTCCAACATCATTGAACAGACAATGCATGATTACAACAATATTCGCTGCAATGTCTGTTTGATTTATATTTGGATGCACAATGTTGTTGACCACTAATGCAATCATGTGTGTCTTGATGTTGAGGGAAGAGGTAGGAAAGATGGATTTCTTTCTATATGGTACATAGGGTTTCTTCAAAAATTTATGGATGTCCGGAAGGGTAAGTACAAGGCCAAAGCTTTTTTAGAAACTCTTGGGGTCAAGAAGGTCACGGTATTGGTGATAGGAAGATAACCATGAAGATGAAAACTCAGTACCAGTGAAATGGTATTCAACTCATCCTTAGAGATTGTTATCTTGATAGAGGCAATCATTGAAGTCAAGATGACTTGGGTATTAGGTGGTGGCACAAGGGTGTTGTAGTTGCGCGTAAGATTGGCACATAATTCTTGGGCTACCTTTGTGCTAGACATGGAATTAGTGAAGTACAAACTCTTTACACACAATGCAAAAAGATAATGTGCTTTGAACACCTCAACAACTTCTTTTATCACCTCACTAGTTGCAAAATGAGGTTCAAATAAGGCACCGAATAGGAAAGGAGTTCTAGGAAGAAGTTCCTTGTACCTATACATAGTTTGGGAAGAGATGAAAGAGGTGTCATCAAAAGAGATGTGCCTTGGAGCAGTGGAGGAGGATGGAAGTCCATCTGGTCCAGTGTGTTTTTGTTGGTTGGAGGTCATGGAAGTCAGATGGAGAGGAGATGACCATCAACGAAGAGAAAAAATGCAAGCAGAAGGCCGCCTAACCACCTAGGTCAAGGTTGGGAGAGGAAAGGAGGGATGATCTAGGGCTAAGGAGGTTAGAAGATAGGTTGGGTCATCCCTAGGGTTGGAGGATGAATGGAAAGGATTTCTATCGGTTGAATTTCTCAAGTTGAGAGGGAGAAAAGGTGATCGAAAACATATATATTTTCCACCCAACAGTGTTGTTGGTCAAGTTTAGGTTTTTGAAAACTCAACTGACATTGAGGTTTAGTTTAGTCCTCATCCTGTGATTGGTTGAGTTTCTCCTAGGTTAAACTCGGCTGACGGTCTACCTATCCAAAAGATAGAAAAATTAATTCTAAGCCACTAGAGTGCTATATTAATTTATTTTTCTAGCCTATCGTGTATTTTGAACATACTGAGGCAAATTCCACTCATAATTGGCTACTATTTAGCATTGAAACATGTGTTTGTGAAAAATAGCCAAAAAAAGAAAAACAAGGCATAAAAACATGGAAAATATAGCACTTTCAAATAAAACATGACCAAACTTTGAGCATGAGCATATAGGTATAAGAACAAATGTCTAGATTGCATATTAACGACAACAAGAGTAGTAAGAAGCAGTTTTGATGTAATAAGGATAAATTGCTCTCTAGCTAGAAGTTTAGTGAAAATGTCCACAAGTTAGTTATCTGTGTCCACATGCGTGATATAAATATCTTTTTGGCAATGTGGTCATGAAAGAAATGATGACATACCTCTATAGGTTTAGCTCTACTATGCAATATAGGATTATAAGAAAGACTAATTACACTAGTATTAACACAACCGATAGGAGAAGCATCATCATGAATATTAAAGTCTTGAATCATTTTTTTCATCCGTAGGACTTGGGCACAACAACTCCCAACTACAATGTATTCAATCTCGATAGTTGATAGAGCCACAATGCCTTATTTCTTACAGAACCAAGAAACTAAGCATGGTTCTAAGAGGAATAAAGTGCCACTTGTCCACTTTCTATCAATCAAGCACCCTGCATAATTTGCATCACTATAAGCAATAAGAGTAAAATCCCTTGACTTGGGATACCACAGTCCAACATTTTGGATTTTGGCTAGATACCTCAAAATCCTATTAACTGCTATAAGATGCGATTTCCTAGGGCTTGATTGAAATCTAGCACACAAGACAACACTAAACATGGTATCATGTCTAGAGGCAGTTAAATATAATAAGCTACCAATCATACCTCTATAGAGCTTCTCATCTACCTTTTCACCTTCCTCATCTCTATCAAGTTTGGTAGTATTTGACATGGGGGTGTCCATCGGCTTGGTGTTCTCCATCCCAAAGCACTCAATAAGTTCATTTGTGCACTAGCATTGGTTGATGAAGTTTCCTTCCTTCATTTGTTTGATTTGAAATCCTAGGAAGAAAGTAAGCTCTCCCACTCCAACTCACTCTGCATAATAAAACTAAACACCTTACAAAGATCAAGATCAGTTCCACCAAAAATGATATCATCGACATAAATGATCGATAAGTTGTTAGAAGTGTGTTAAAGAAATAGAGTAGAATCGATTTTGACCATGATATAGTCGTTTCCTAGCACAAAGTTCATTAGTTTCTCATACTAAGCTCTAGGGGCTTGTTTGAGACCGTAGAGATCTTTTTGCAACAAATAAACCTGGTTAGGGAGCTTATTATGTTCAAATCTAGGAGTTTGAGCAACATATACTTCCTCCTTAATTCTACCATTTAGAAACACACTTTTAACATCTATTTGATAGAGCAAGAAATTCTTATAGATAGAAAAGGCAAGTAACATTCTAATTGATTCAAGTATAGAAACACGAGCATAAGTCTCATTGAAGTCAATACCTTCTTGTTGATTGTAGCCTTGATCGACTAAACTTGCTTTGTTCCTTACCACTTTACCTCTTTAATTGAGCTTGTTGTGATAGAACCATTTGGTGCCAATGATCTTCCTATCAGTTGGTCTTGGCACTAAGGTCCACACTTTGTTCTTGTTGAATTGCTCTAACTCTTCTTTCATAGCTAGGATCCACTCATCATCCTTGAGAGCTTCTTTGACATTCTTTGGCTCAAGTTGTAATATGAAGGCGATGTAGGCTTGTTCTTTGTTGAATGCAGACCACATCTTTACTCTTTCAAAAGGATTACCTATAATGAGCTCTTTTGGATGATATTTGGCAAACTGGGGAGTTGAATTTTCTTTTCTTCTTATTCTATGACCACCTCTTTTCCTTTTTTGGTGATGTTAACTCTTTTAAGATAGGTTTCACCTCATCTACAACATCATTATTTATAACATTCTTGGAAATAGAAGGGTTAGTTTCAACAAATTTAACATTGATATATTCTTCTACTTTAGACAATTCAATTTTATATACTATAAAAGCTTTTCTAGTAGTTCTATAGATAATAAATAAAGCCTTGTAAGATTTCACACGAAACTTGTTGAGAGAATCATTGGTGTTCAACACAAAACAAGGACAACTGTAAACATAAAAGAAATCAATAGACGACTTTCTACCATGCCAAAACTTATAGGGAATTTTCTTTAAAGTAGGATGAGTGAAAACCTGGTTTTCCACAAAACATGAGGTGCTAATGGCTTTGGCATAAAACTTATTTGGAGTATCGTACTCTAAAAACATAAACCTAGTCATTTCCTATAACCACCTATTCTTTCTCTCTACAACCCCATTTTGTTGAGGTGTACAAGGGGAATAAAAGTTGTGTGAATACCTAGATTCCTCACAAAACCTTTAAAGCATGTCATTTTCAAATTCTCCCCCATGGTCGCTACGGATAGAGACAATTCAGCAAGAAACTTTGTTTTCAATCCATTTGTAAAAAGTAGAGAAAACATTCAGAGTATCACTTTTTGAAACTAGGAAAAAGGTCCAAGTAAAGTGAGAAAAGTCATTGACAATCATGAGGCAATACTTTCTACCATGAATTGATTGAGTTCTCATAGGTCCAAATAGATCAATATGAAGAAATTCAAGAGCTCTTTTGGTACTAAGGACTCCTTTGGATTTAAAGGAGGACTTGGTTTGATTTCCTTGCGTGAAAGGTTGACATTCCTCATCCTTCTAAAAATCTAATTTAGGAAATCCTTTGACCAATTCCTTTTTCTCAACTTCTTCAATTGATGCATATTCACATGACCAATCCTACGATGCCATAAATATATATCATGTTTATCAAATACAAGGCATTTATCAAGAATAGGCTTGAGAGAATAAAAAACAGTATCATAAAGGTTTCCACTCCTAGTTCCCTTATATATAACATTGTAAGAGAGGGAATATAGAAGTAAGAATTCTAGTGAGGTAACTAAAGAAAGATAACCATTATCACAAATTTGACTAACACTCATTACATTGTGATGTAGGCCAACCACAAGAAGACCATTCTTGATGCATAGTGAATCACCTACATCACCCTCACCTATAAATTTACCTTTGTTGTTGTCTGTGAAAGTCATTGATCCTCCTTTCTTCTTTGTGAACTTGTTGAAATGGCTTATCTCACCCATCATGTGTTTGGAGCAGCCACTATTATCAATCCAATTTCCTTTTACCTATAAGAAAGGAAGATGTCAGTGCTGAACTCAAACCTTGGGATTTGGAGTTAGCTTGGGGATCCATATCATATTTGGGTTGGTCCCCTTTTCCTTATAAGGACAATAAGTAGAGTAATGGTCATCACTCTTTCAATGAGAACAAAACATAGGGTCTTAGAGCCAGATGACTCTCCATGGAAGATAGGAGGTTCCTTTCTCTTGTTCTTACCCTTTCCCTTTCTCTCGTTCTTGATCTTAGGAGATCTCCCTACATATCCCAAACCACTGGTACTAACTTGTTTGGTAGTGTGATCTAGAACTTCACTGATGGATTTCTTTCCTTTGAGAAACTTTTATAAGCAAGCTCTAAGTTTGTGATTATCATCACTAAGAGTAATGACGGTAGAAGATAAGATAGCTAAGTCATCTTGAGAATGAACCAAGTCAGCCTCCAAATAGAGGGCTTTCGTTTGGAAAGAATCTCTCTCAAGAGTAATACTAGCTATCTCATTACTTGGCAATAAAGGTCTAGAAGAAAAATAATTCACTTGAGCAAGCAATCTAGAATTTTCAGCTCTAAGCAAAATAAGCTCATCAAGATAAATTCTATTCTAATCTTTAATAGTATCACAAGCAAGTGTAAGTTCATCAAGCTTAGCAACATGATTTTCATTTTTGGTTTTAACTAAGACAAGCTCATTAAGGTGGTTTTGGTTTTCCTGCTTAAGACTATTCATGTTCTTAAGGTAGATACCATTCTCCAATTCAACTCACAATGTATTGGAGCTCAAGATCAAGAAATTGGCCTTCCAAAGAATCAATACTATCAAGATGCAATATCTCATTTTTTTCAAGAGAATCAATCTTATCAAACAAATCATCAATGATCTTCGCTATCCTCTTCTTCTTTGATTTGCATTGAGAGTACAAACAGCAAGATGTATTGAGCATAACAATGAGGGTTTCTTTAGAAAGTTCATTCTCACTTACCTCACCAATGTCATCACTTGTAGAGGCCATGAGAGCAAGGTGTATTCTCCCTCATTTGAGCTGGAATCACTAGAATTTGACTCCTCCCATGAGGAATGGGCTGCATCTTTGCTACTTTTATCCTTCTTATCCTTCCTCTTATAGTTTCCATCCTTCTTGTAGTCCTCCTTCTTCTTCTAGCTTCTCTTGTGGTAGGACTTATTTTCCTTGGGGAAACCATTCTTGTAGTGTCCTTTTTGGCCACTTTCATAGAATCTAGGAGTAGAGGAGGAGGAGGGCTTTCCTTTAAAGTGCTTCCCCTTAGAGAAGTTTTCTTCATGGTCACTAGGAGCTTCATCTTCACTTGAGGAAGGAGGAGAGGACCGACAAGCAAGTTGTTATTGGTGAATCATTGCCTCCACTTGACCTTTGAAGGCATTGTCTTTGATCTTCTTTGATTCCTTGTATTCTTGCTTGTCATCTTCCTCTTCCTTGTCAAGTCTCGGCTCATGACCTTGAAGGTTTCCAATGAGATTTTCAGTGGCCTTGTCACCAAGGCTTCTAACTTCTTCAATAAATGTCACCTTGGATTCCTATCTTTTCGGGAGAGACCTTAGAATCTTCAAGTTTATTGTTCCTCTATCTGTGGGGTGGACCAAGGAAGCAAGTCCATTGATGATGGTGTCCAAGGAGACTCTGTCATCAACCAACACACACTCTAGTCTTATGTGTCATTGTTGTCTATCCACCTTCCACAATAACATACAAGTAGGGACATAGTAGGAATGTACATACTCTTAACATCTATATGATCTCATTGTTCAGATCATCAACCCAAAGACATACATCATTGAGTAATGTCATTCTTTAGACATCTATTATGTTTCATCACTATCTCATAACTAATAAAAATAGATTAAATTGGAAGATTGCCTTTATTATTTGTCAAAGCCTTTATGAGATATGCCATCACAATCATCATATGATTGGTTCTATAGGCATACATACCAACAGTCTCCCACGTGCACTTAGAGAAAATCACCCACAAATTTTATTCTTAGTAATCTAAACATATCCATCATGTTTCTGCTACACAAGTGCTAATCCAGTAGGTTAGCAAACTTTTCCATTTAGTCGGTATATTGTATGTTTCACATCTTTTTGTTGTACGACATCTCGTATGAGATGGAACTGTTGTAGTATGCTATCTGATATTCCTTACATAACCAGTATCTCTAATGTTGTCATAGTATTTCTACTATGTCATCAATAGTTGTAGCACCTATAAGTTAATCTATATGAACTTCTAGATACATACAGTAACCATTTTATTCATAACACCAAGATACTCATCTTCTATTGTAGAATTTAAATAATGGTTTGTAGTTCAAAACTTTTCCAACTTACAACTCTCCTTTAAGATCAAACACAGTTTTATATTGGATCATTCTTTGTCATTTTAGAAGCTAGCATCGATGTAACCCTTTACACCCAACTCTTCCTTATTGACATAGTGTAGCAATTGATCCTTAGTGCTTCTCAAGTACTAATGGATGTTCTTAATGGTATTCCAATGACCTTCATTGGAATTTGACTAATATCATCTTGTCATGTCCAATACATACAAGACAATGGGATGCATACATTATAGAGCATACATAATAGATCCAATTGCTAGTACATATAGCATCTTACTCATGTTTTCTCATTCTTCATAAGAATTGGAATACATGGTTCTTGAGAGACTAAAGCCATGTACCATGGATATATTCTCTCTCATTGAATCCTTCATGTTGAACTCTTTCAACATCTTGCAAATATATGTGCTCATACTTAGGTCATGAAACTTTGTAGAGTTATCTCTATAGATCTCAGTTCCTTTCCGATCGGATGTTTCACCTAATCCTTCTTAAAGAAGGTGATTTCCATGCCAGGTTTCAATATTTATAGTCTTAACATGTAAAATATGAATATGATCCCACTAAATCTTTTATAATAACATATTTCATCTTTTATCTTGACTCAGGTCAAAATCTTTGACTATCAAATCAAAACATTCCAGCTCTGAGATTCTTGTTTTATCCTCAAATTTGAACATAATAGCTTATAGACTTTATTTCCATTAATGAAGTTATAAACCCTTCTGGCCATGTCACATACACATACTCTCAAATATTCTATCAATGAGTGCAGTTTTAATCTTCATATGACAAATCTCATAATCTTGATAAGATGCAATAACAAGCATGACAATTGGTGAATGGATTTCATCATGCCCAACACTTTGAACTGGTTTGAAACATTTTCAACCAATTTGCCATTTTAGGTTATCTATGTCGGTCTTCCCTTTTGAAAACTCAACTGCACCCTATGAGTTTGACCCCTTTAGGTGGTACCAACAAGGTCATACCTTGTTGGTGTACATGGATTACATACTGGATATAATGGCCTCAACCCATTTCTAAGTTACTGGTCCCTCAGTAATTTCTAGATAGGTTGTTGTCTCATCATCTTATGACAAACTTATAACCTTTCTGAGTTATAAGATATCATAACCCTTTTATGTTCATGGTGTGTTCTAATAGAACTAAGAGTCTCGTGTTACAGAAGGAACTTGACATTCCACAACAAATTGTGATTCTCCTACTTCCCATTGTACCCCCTTAGGTCAATGTCTTCTTGTTGATCTCGATCTTTTCAAGTTCTACTTTACTCCCACTGATTCCATTGGAACTCAATTATCCTTGTAACAAGCACTTTTTTTTTCATATTGGTATCTGAAGATAGTATTTAACAAATTAACATTTTGTATTAAAGCTTTTCAAGAAATTATTTTCTTGTATAATTTTTTATTCTTAAGACATATCAGGACATTCCCATACCATATATCTTATGGTGTCTTTTAAACCATTTTGACAGTACATCATTTTAGTGCTAAGCATGTGCCCAAAAGGAAATTACAACATTATCTGGATTTATTGATAATTGCACCATGAATCATAAGGGTATGGTTCCTTCTTTCCGATACATCATTATATTTCAAGTGGTGTTCATTGTGATACACTATCATAGTCTATCCGGAAGGTCATCAAACTATGATGTAAATTATTTCAATATTGATCATATCAAAGTGTCTTTATACTTTTTATCAAAGTTATTTATGTACTTCAGTCATGATCTTCTTGAACACTTTTAGAGATTCATGTTTGTATTTCTCTAAATACAAATCATCATATGTACTACGATCATCAGTAAGTATAATGAGGTACAAATAACTACCTTTAGGGTTTATTCTAAAGGTCTTCATACATCTTTATGTACTAGTCTTAATTGAACGCTTATTCTCCCACTGCATCTAGTGAGAGGTGTGTTGTCAAGTTGCGCATAAGCAAGAATTGCATGTCTCTTATGGTTCATTAACCAATGAATTTAGATAAACATCATTATGTATTCTAGATTTGCATTTCTCATCTATGTGCTCTAGATGACTATTCTATAGGTATCCTTTGTTTGAGATATCAAGTTCTAATCCTTTTGGCATTTAAATTATAAACATTTATCTTTTGATTCTACATATAAAGATCATAAGACATTTGGGGCATTGCCACATAAGATCACATCTTTGAAACTATAACATTAACTATATTATTCATAATCATCCTTCTCCATACATGATGCACATAGTAAAATGTTTCTATTATTGGCATAATGAAATAGCTGTTCATTTAACTCTATTACATGTCATGTGGGCTAGGATAAATTCTAAATTCTGACTGAAGTTGCAGCAAATCTTGATCCATTATCACTCACAATCCAACCTTACCCTTTCGTAAAATATTTCTTCTTATCACATCTTGCCTTTCCAAACATATGTTTGATCTGAAGCAACTATCATATACCCAAGATGAAGAAGTAATTAGATTTATCTTATAATGTATATACCTAAAGTGGATATCTCTATCCCATCCTTCTTCTTTAGTTCCTCTAAGTGGAGAAGGAAATTCCCCTTCTAGTGTCCATGCTAGTGACAGTGGGGACAATTGCATCCCTTATTCACTCCTCCCTTTGCTTTCAGTGTTGAAGACTTGGGCTTCTGGCCAACTTTGAAACTCTTCTCAGCTTTGCCTTTTCCTTTAGAGATCCCCTTTAGTTTTCTATCATCATTAGAGATTTGGGGTTGTCTTTCTTCATTTGTGCCTCAGTTGTTCACAACATGCCAAGTAACTCTGTCAACGACTTGTCAAAGTCATTCATATTATAGTTAATGACAAACTGACTATATGACTCTAGAAGAGAGTGCATAATCACATCAATATCCAACTCTTGACCCAAGAAGAATCCTAGTCTAGAAAGGTTCTCCACATACCCAATGAGCTTGAGCACACGAGGACCTATTGGGTCTCGTTCTGCCATTTTATATTTGAACAACGCCGTGGAGACATCATATCTCTCCTATCTTGCCTAAACTTGGAACATGTTCATAAGATGTGTGACCATCTGAAAAACATCCATGTTCTCATACCGTCTTTGCAACTCATAGTTCATGGAGCAAATCATTAGGCATTTTTCATCAATGACATATTCAGTGTGCTTCTTGTAAGCATCCCTGTCAGCCTTAGGTGTTCATCTGGCTCTGATGTCTCTAGGACATAGAGCTTGTGCTCCTATGTAATAACAATTCTCAGAGTCCTAAACCAGTCATGGAAGTTGTTCCCATTTAATTTGTCATTTTCAAGGACTAATTGTAGAGAAATTATGTTTTGTGCTGCAAATTAATTCTACAAGAGAAATTTGCAATTTTGTCAAACCATTTTTTATTTGATAAGTTTTTGATGATGTTTAATTAGGCCATTAAATCAAATATCATGATGACCCTCAATTATTAATTCAAAAGATTGCAACACACAAACTTCTAATGAGATAAGATCCAAAATAATTGAGTTATTACCCGACCAACACTAGCATCCATAATCAACCATTAAGGTAGGCAATGTTTGCCAATTGCATCTTATGCAATTCCTAGATAAATGGTATGTTCAACTCCTTGCCATAGTAATTTGCATGCTTCTAGGTGATTAACCTTATTAAGGACACTCAGTTAAGTCTGACCCAGAAGCCAACATGATAAAATGCGCCCCACTTGGTAGGACCACATAACTACCATCACACTTCCACACGATGGATAGTGCACCACACTTGGCGTGCCCACACATAATTGATCAAGATTTTCATGTGTGTTGCTAATATAAATCATATGAAACTTAATATATTCGATTGCGGTATTTATATATGTTTATAAAGATATATACATATACATATCCAATAACCACATATAGTAGTACATATCATATACATGTCATATCCTACAAACGTTAACATGCAATATAAAAACATTGGCGATGGTTATGGCCATACTATTGTAATTCCTAGGAGCCACAAGGAATTACTACAACCAAGATCTACATCTCAAGAAAAATCTATTGTTGCTATAGATCTATGCTTGAACCAATCTAGGTTGATTGGTTCAACTCTTGAGCAGATCGACTTGCCTCTTGACCAGTCATTTGGTCATCTGAACGATCATCTGACCTCCAGTCTAAACAATGTCTGGACACCTCCAAACGATTAGTTGGATGTCCAACCTATCAGTTCGTCAGATGTGTTGGTCCTCCTTGGTCCTATAGTTGGTCAGCTCATCTTCGAGGCGGTCGGTTTATCTGACGATGAGCACCCTATTTGTCGTAAAAAGAATTAAAACTATCCTATTGTTATTAAATTTATACATGATAATAGTGAAACCTCAAGTTACATTTGAGGGGAGCATAGAAAGGAAAGAATAATACTTTTACCAATTGGAAAAAGAAGGTAGAGGCTCGATATGCAAAATGTGATATAAACAAACCATGCAACCACACATATATATTTGGGTTATTAGCCATAACCACATTATACATCCACCATCAAAACTAATTTTAGGGCGACGTGTGGAGATTGCATGTATATCATATCAAATATATATATACTAGTTTGGGGTCGTATGTAATATTTAATCAGATATGCACATTAATCATTATAATAATTCACATAATATGCAATAAATAAAAGACGAAGAAACATAGTAGATTGAGGTGGCTCTGATACCACTGTTGGAAAATATGGCAACCAAATAGGTAGTAGAATTTTTATATCTACCATATTCCCCTATAACAGACTATTGTTTCGACAATATACAATGGGAAAGATGGTTTATGCGGTCATAACTAACCTTGAAGCAAGTCCAATGACTATTCCCTCATTGTAATATGCACTTCAAGTTGGACTCAGACAAAATCAACAATAGCTCTTGGTTGATCACCAAAGACAGTGGTTGACCTTGTCCTCCTAGCGGGAAAGACTCCTCACCCCTATAGTAATCCACACGAACAAATGGGAACTCCTTTCGTTATAATAGAACTGACAAGGAGTTGTCCCGTCTCGTTGGTTTACTAGCACTAACTTGCTCTCCCACAACTGTTCTCCCTTGCTATCCTTCCCTTTATCGGGTAGGACTTACTGGGGCTCTTTGGGCTACCACAACCAGAGAAGACAAATAATTGTCAGAGACAATTGAGTTGTTTTTTAGAAGCCCCCACTACCCCTCTATTTATACGAGGCTTAGGGTCAGGGTTCCCAATCCAAGTGGGAGAGGAAGGGACCATAATTTTATGAATTTTCACATCCTATGAGAAGAGAAACAGTCAGTTCACAAGTGAACTGATTGATTGGCATGTGAGTCGATCGGTTCAACCCTTGAACCAATCATTTCATCATGTTTCACAATCACAATTATATTGGTAATTATTACCCAATTTAATGCACAACATGATGTCAGTACTAATCCTTGAATCAATTGAATTGATCTACCAGCCGCTCAGTTCACAACCTAAGCCAGTCAATTCATGTACTTGAGCCGATCAGTTCAACCCTTGAACTTGTCAGTTCATAGTTCAAAATTGCTAAAGTTGGTTCAATTGACCTAACACACTAAAACACACACTTCATTCAGTCAATATTACACCAATGTTGCTTAAATTAAATACCTAATTCTTTAGTAATGAAATTTAAACCATATTCATGAATAAACTCCTATTCTAAGTGTATCCTATGTGTGTGACCCTATATGTTTCAAGTTACATTGACAGTGAATGTTCATAACTTATTTATGCCATCATAAGAAATGAGCGGCATCTAGAAACACATCATTGCTACCCAAGTAATTTGAAAAGTTGGAGAACAACTTCAATCTACAATCTGTTATTGGTGTTACAATGATTGTCTAATTTCTTTGTCACTGATATCTGGAAAGAATTCAAGGCATGAAATCGTCATCCTCTCAATGATCAATCTATGGTTCTTGAATTGGAGCAGACTATCTAAGATATATGCGACCTCAATATCCTATATTGATTCACAAGTGCATGGACATTCTTTTCTTGGACTCGCTTATCAAGTGGCCTCGATATCAAACTCTAGTAGAGGGGAAAATCTGATCTACACCACACACAGTCATCCCCATGTGTCACAATGTACTCGAGCACCATCTTTATGGTAACAATTATTCAAGGTCATAGTGGATGATGTTAAAGTACATCTAACAACATGTGATGAGTGTAGTGATTTCTAGTCTAAGAACTATAATCACCATCTTCACTATGAGAGTTATTATGACCACAAATTATGTTTCCATGTGTCACTCTCAAGGTGATTTGTCTGATACACTATTCTCCAACAAGTATCTATGTGTTTGGTTTGATATCATATATCATGACAGATGAGACTCTATCATCAGCCAACACACACTCGTCTTATGCATCATTGTTGTCTATCATATTTCCACAATAACATACGACTAGAGACATAAAATTAATATACATACTCTTAACATCTGTATGATCTCATTGTTTTGATCATCAATCCGAAGACATACCTGATTGAGTAATGCCATTCTTTAATTAGACATCTATTATGTTTCATCATTATCTCATAATTGATTAAAATGGATTAAATTGGAAGATTACCTTTATTATTTATCAAATCCTTTATAAGATATACCATCATAATCATCATATGATTACTCTCTGGGCATACATACCAACAAACATATATTACTTGTTTGCGACGGCTTAAAACATCACTTTTCAGACAACATGATTATGATACCATGTAACACATTTATATGTGTTTTTCTTCTTTGATTGAATACATTTTAGATTTATTAGAAAACATAATATATATATATATAGAGAGAGAGAGAAGAGTTAGGCTAGGATACACTTAAGTGTATTGGGGCCAGGATACAATCAAGTTTTAAGCCCTTGGATCTTCCCCGATTTTGATCAGTGGCTGGGAATTATCCCGTCCACTAACACAACCACAGACGACGTTGGGTCCACCCAGCCACTCTCTCCCCCACTGTCACCCGACTCTCGCTCTCCTCACTCTCTCTCTCCCCACTCTCTCTCCCTCTCCCTCCCCTCTGCTTTCCGGTGCCCTCTCTGTCGACTAAGGCTCAGCGGCCGAACGCCGGCGACCTTCTTGTTTGTACGGCGAGCTGTCGGCGCATAGATCTGCCGGCAAGCTGTTGCTGCTGCTGCCCTTCTGCCGGCTAGAGCTTGGCACACTCTCTCTCTCTCTGACTCGCTCTCTCTCTGCTCTCTCCCTCTCCCCACTACCCTCTCTCTGGCTCCCCCACTCATTGTTTGTCTGCAAGTTCCGGCCGCCACCATAGCAGTTAGGTGGCTTCGTCAGCACAAGGTGAACCGATACAATAAGGCACGACCCACCTCCACCTCAGGATCCTCCAGCTTCCTAGGTGACAAGGTGATAGTAGGGAGACGATCACCTCCCCCGTTTGCACTACAACACTCCATTTTTGTACTGTTGTCTGTGTGAAATCTAGGTATGTGCTGCTGTGATTTTCTCATATCTATGATGTCATGATTTTGGCATCTATGTGCCAGTGAGATTGAGGTCGTCTTCCCCCTTTAGATCTTCTCCCTCTTTAGGTCATCTTCCCCCTTTAGATCTTCTCCCCCCTTTCCTCCTTTCATCTGCCATTTCATCCTAATTCCCCCTATTTTCAGTTGGATCTACTCTTCCCCAACTAGTATGACGGGAGTTAGAAGCAATCCTGGTTTTATTTGTTCAACAACATTTAACGGGAGTGGAAGCATTAGCCAACATTGCTACTGTGGTCTAGTACTTCAAGCTAAGACAGCCTGGACTGAGAAGAATTATGGCCGGAAATTTCTTGGTTGTCCCAACTTCAACAAATAGGTTACTTTCAGCCAATTAATGGTATCTTCAATTAGGAATTTTGAGTTCAGTATAAATGGTATTGATTTTCGTTTTTGTATGCAGGGAATTGATCATTGCCGATTCTTCCAATGGGTTGATGAACTTGTGAACATTCCTAAGGAATATATTATCAAGATGAAACGACTTGAAGAAGGAATGAAGATGTCTAAGATGAGGGAAGAAAGAGATGTTACCAAATATAGGTGTTGTATAGCTGTATTGGTGGCTTCTTGGGTCTTTCTTCTTATTGTGTATGCAAGACCATGTTAGTAAGTTGTGGGTATTAACAAAGAATGAGTATGTATTATGGTTTAGTAAGTGCATTGTAGTTGTGGTTTGGAGTTGTAATCTCTGAATATTTGTACTGGTTTCTGAATGAATGAATTTTACCCACCATTGACATTACTTGTGCATTCCATTGACACTCAATGAGTCAGACTAAATGTAAAAATTGATATGATCCAACTTATGAAGCTCTGTCAATCCTATTCTTGCATCTCAATGAATACCATCTGCCATATGGGAGGTTCTTGCTATGATCCATTGATGTTTTATTTAAATTGTGTGCACTGTGCCAAGCAACAACAAAATGAAAATTCAAGAGGACGTTGAGTTTCAATAAGCAACAAAAAAATGAAAATTCAAGTGGACGTTGAGTTTCAGTACATCAATAGGACCAAGAACAAGTAACCACGCCCCAATTTAAAATTGCTAAATCATGAACTTAACTAAGGATTTGCATTCATCTGTGCACTTGAAGCAGCAACGAAGTGAATATGCAACAAAGATTGTTGTACTGAGCATATCACATTATTGTATTCATCAATTCGTTGCAAATCATTGGCTATCTATGATACATCAATTTGTTGCAAATATGAAAAGGAGCTACCCGGCCACATAAACAAGTGCTCCAGGCAGAGTTCTCACCTACTTGGATGATGATAAAGACAAGCACCGAACAAGTTCCCATATGTAAAACTTGAAGTATTCTGATTACTGACTAACATGCTATCATTTAGAGTTAACTGAAGCATGAATGAACAAAAAGTTTAGCCAGCTTAAATGTATATTTATCTCTCCATAAAACCAATTTGTGTTTAGCCAGCTTGCACACCTTTTGAGATTGAGTGCTTCATCCTAAAAAAGAAGCGTATTACACTCTGCAGTTGATAAATGGCTATGACACAAGTCCAATGCTTCCATTTTTGTCACCAACATGTATGATTTCTAAAATGGAAGTTGCAAACAGGGGAAGACATCTAAGTCTCCATGTTTCAGCAACAAAATCACATTATATTCAGATGGTGAGGTACTTTCAGTAAACATGTAGCACAAAGGATAACAAGATACGATAAACATACCAAAACCATACTGTATGTACCTCAATTTATCAAAACTAGGGATTCAACACACCCTTTGAGATAATATAGTAAAGGAGAACATAAAAAAATTAAAATGAGTTCCTTTCTTTTCCATGGCTTCCTCCACACCAAGCTTAGCAATAAACATGTCTTATTTTCAATCCATAAAAATTACACTGAATAAACCACACACTCAGATCCAACCGTGTACCAGAATATCAAAAATCGAGCCAAACATGAACTAAATTGAATCCAACAACAAGTCCATTCATTTCATAATTTTGGATAAGCATTATAGAAAAGATCCAGTAAGAATAGAATTTTCCGTTTCAGCACTGAGCATGCATACATTAATGCATCATCAGCACTGAATGTGCATACATGAATACATTGCAGTGAACATGCATACATGAATACATAGTTTCAGCATAGAAATGGTTACAAGACCCATAGGCAAATTGATCATGAGCATCCACCTACATCTTATTCTTCTTCAGACTCGTAAATTTGGTGAAGATCGTGAGCATCAGATGTTTCTTTGACAACCTGAATAAAATTTCGCATCATGAGTGACTGGGAAAATGAAAATCAAGTAAATTAACTAGAACAAAAATCAACTAAGTCAACTAACCCCAGATTTGCATGTACGACTATTGTGCCCTTTTCCGTTACATGTACTACATGTCCTTTGTCTTTTTTCCTTTAACTCATCTCGTGGCTTAAACCTTTGTGGCTTCCTGTTTCCTTTACAATGTGATGGAGGTGGATCTCTTGCTTCCATTCCATCTTCCACATCTTAAATCTGGAGCACACATTGACTACCTTGTGTTGGAATGTGAGTTTGAGGCGATGGCATGCCTTCTTCACAAGAAGCTATTCCCATATCTTTTTGCAAGGACATGATGTTGTCATAAGTTTTTTCAAACAACTCGTGCACATCAAGGTAATCGTCTTTATGTTTAGAAGCTATACCAACTAACTTCATTGCCGATCTACAAAGTGAGTTGTACCTACCCAAAGGGGTACTACCATCAACTTCTTCACAAGTCTCTTTGGCATAATGATATGTACTTGTAGTTTTTGCTTTCCTAGTCCATCTATTCAACAGATATAGAGGTGGTATCTTATGAACTTTAAGATAAAGAATCACTTTTAATATATGCCCACATAAGATGCCAGAAAACTAAAATAGCTTGCATTCACAAAAAAATTCATCATTATTTAGATTAACATGTACTTGGTAGCTATTCTTTGATATAAATGCAAGTGACTCACTGCCAACACGTGAAATTTGATATGTAGAATCTTTACTAACCTCCTCTAAATCATAGCATGAGGTCAACTTCATTTGCTCTTTGAAAATCTTAAAAACGGATCTAGTGTAGATATCCCTTGCATGTTTTTCAATGGGAGCATAAGACCATAGTGTTGGTTGTCCATCCTTAGATCTGTAGTCTTCTTCATCTTCTTTGTCATATCGGTTATCAACCACCTTCTCGAATGCTTGGAAAAATTTAAACAAAGGCAAATGATTATTTACATGATCTTTAAATATTGCATTCATGCTCTCACTCTGTTGTGTTGTCGACATGTTGGCAAAAAATGTGTCTCTAAAGTATACAGGAATCCATTGCTCTCTGATATTCCAAAACAAGGTTAGATGTGCATTGTCACTCAAATTGAAATCGGTTATCATCTTATTCCATCTTTGCTCAAACTCATCAATAGTGATGGGGTGATTGATGCAGCATTGAAACTTTTCAATGAACCCAACAACAGTCCCATAGATCACACCGAGATGTTCATGTGATTTTCTCATTACATGCCATTGGCAACAACGATGGACTGTATTGGGAAACACAATACGAATTGCCTTTTTTATTGCTGGATCTTGATCAGTTAAAATTGCCTTTGGGTGCTTTTCATACATTGCTTCTAGAAATATTTGGAAAGCCCAAACAAATGACTCAGCAGTCTCATCTCTTAATAAAGCACAACCAAACAAAGTAGATTGTGGAGGGGAGGGAGAGGGAGAGAGAGCGGGGAGAGAGAGTGGGGAGAGAAAGAGTCGGGTGACAGTGGGGGAGAGAGCGGCTGGGTGGACCCATCGTCGTCTGTGGTTGTGTTAGTGGGCGGGATAATTCCTAGCCACTGATCAAAATCGGGGAAGATCCAAGGGCTTAAAACTTGATTGTATCCTGGCCCCAATACACTTAAGTGTATCCTAGCCTAACTCTCTCTCTCTCTCTCTCTCTCTATATATATATATATATATATATACACACTATAAAAAGAGAGAGTTTGTTGACTAAGTTACAAAAAACTGTCACTTACCAATCAGATTGTACCATTTTGAAATTCCACACTCTCCTTAACTTGACTCTCTTCTCTCCCTTTTTAAGGATTTCTTCTTTCATTAATGCTTTTCTTCTACTCAAACTGTGGATTCAAACGAACCTCTCTCCACGCCGCTCTCCCATGTTTTTTTTATCTAAAGGCTGAAATATATTAAAGATAGAGTACCCCAATGTGTTAACTCCCATATTCTTGTCTTCACTTCCTTTAAAAATGACTCTTCAACTGATCCTCAAAGTACATCCAAATGCAACATTAAATGTGTGAAGGAATTATTTTTGAACTAATTTTTACAACCAAATTTCAAAAACCAACTTCTAACATTCTCTATATTCAACCCATGTCTCATTATTAGTCATTGATTTTCCACTTTTTTCAGAGGTTACCAAAAACTTTCCTTATCCTCCGTCACAAGAAAAGGCAACACATTCCACGCCTATCCCACTTCCTTTCTCTCTATCTTCCTCTCCTTCTCTACAAATTCTCCTTGATTCTCGCCTCCAACTCCACCACTTCTCTGTTTTCGTTATCCCATCTTCAAATATATTTCTCTCTCTCTCTCTCTTCTTTTATTATCATCAAATATCCAATTTTCTATTTTACACACTTTATCTACCTTTTTTTTTTAGAAAATAGAGCATGCAACATACTAGATCTGATATGAATCTACTTGCTTAAGGTAAAAGTACATATACATGCCCAGATCGGGCTACATTGCCAAGAAGGGGCTAACTAGCCATAGACAAGCGTGGTTAGCACCGAACAAAGACGGATGAACATCGTTGTACAAGAAACTGAGGAACACAGAAAAATGAAAGAGAAGAAAGAAAGAGATTTAGCCCGTGGAGGAGAGGTGGCTCTCGCTCCTTGGTCTCTGTGCAGGCCAGATCTCATTCCTTGGTCCTCCTCTTCATCCTTCTGGACTCCTAGGTTCTCTCTCTCTAGATCTGCTCTGAATAGTAGCCTGGTGGATGTGAGAGGATGTTGGTGTAGACTCATCTTCTCTCTCCTCAGCTTTTGCCTATGGAGATCATAGACCAGTAGTGGAGGAGGGCGGTGATGCAGATCTTCTCTCTCCTTAGTGGTGAGGATGAATGTAGCACATATCTCATCTCTCCTTGGTTTCCACCCTTGAAGAGAGTAGATCTGTGAGGGGGACCAAGGAGAGAGAGAGTGAAGGCTAATGGCTGCTGGAGCACGTAGACTGGCTGCCTCGGTCCTCTCGGACCTTGGGATGCTTCCCCGAGACTCTAGCTCCATCCCGACAGCCTTCCGGCGTCTGGATTCGATCCATCAGCCCTTTGGCCTCAGGACTGGATCCCTGGGTCTGGACTCCTTCCTTGACTTGCTATAAGGACTCCAGGTACACACTTTATCTACCTTTAAAAGCATGTGAAAGATTTAGTTTGAATTAGTTTATCAACCACATCCTGAATTTCAGTGTCTCACATCTCTATATTCATCACATGTTTTATTATAATTCATTGATTATCCAAATTTCCAATCTACCAAAGACTAAAAGTGGGTATGCAAACTTTTGGAAAAGTTTTAAATTATAATTAATAATATATAATAATATCACACAAAACGACTGTTGTTGTTTTAGTCAAAGAAAAAATGAAGTATTATACTCATGTTCCATTTTCAAAGAAAACTTATAAAGAAGTCTCTATCTCTTCTCCACCTGCGTTTCCATTTTAAACCAAGCCTCACTCCCCACTCCTTTCCAGCCGTCTTCATCATTTACTTTCTATCCTCTAACAACTTTCCTATTATACCTTTCAGTCTATCAAAATGTCTGATTGATTCTTTATCTCTGCTAAGTTAATGTCATGATTTCCGTAATTGCATGTTTCATCATCAAATATAACAATCTAAACTTTACAGTCTCCTTAACTCACTCTCTTCTCTCTTATTTTAAGGATTTCTGCTTTTATTAATGCTTTTCTTCTACTCAAACTGCCGATTTCGATGAACCTCTCTCCACCCTACTCTCCCATGTTAACTCCCGTATTCTCATTTTCTTTTCCTTTTGAAAACGGCTGTTCAACTAATCATCAAACTACATCCAGATGCAACATTAAATGTGTGAAAGAATTATTTTTGAACTAATTTTAGCAACCAAAATTCAAAAACCAACTTCTGACATTCTCTATAATCAACCCATGTCTCATTATTAGTCATTGATTGTCCACTTTTCCAGAGGTTCACCTCCGTCACAACAAAAGACAACCCATTCCACGCCTCTCCATTGATCCGCTCCCTTTCTCTCTATCTTCCTCTCCTTCTCTACAACTTCTCCTTATTCTATCCCCCCACTCCGGCACTTCTCTCTTTTTGTTATCCCATCTCAAATCTCTCTCTTCTTTCATTATCGCCAAATACCCAATTTCCTGTTTTACATACTTTCTGTTCCTTTAAACGCGTGTGAAGGATTTATTTTGAATTAGTTTATCAACTACATTCAGAAAATTAATGTCTCACATTCTCTATATTCATCCCATCTTTCATTATTATTCATTCATTATCCATTATTTTCAATCTACCAAAGACTAAAACGTGGGTATGCAAACTTGTTGGAAGAGCTTTAAATTACAATTAAGAAACGACTGTTGTTGTTTTAGTAAAAAAAAACTTATATGGAAGTACTATACCTACGTTCCATTTTTAAAGAAAACTTATATGGAAGTCTCTCTGTCTTCAACGCCTGCATTTCCATTTTTAACCAAACTTCACTCCCCACTCCTTCCCTGCCTTGCTCATCCTCATCATTTACTTTCCATCCTCTAACAACTTTTCTGTTATGCCTTTCACTCTCTAACCAAAATGTCTGATTGATTCTTTATCTCTGCTACGTTAATGTCATGATTTTCACAATATGGCCATAATTACACGTTTCATCATCAATTAAAACAATCTAAACTTTACACTCTCCTTATCTCACTCTCTTCTCTACTTTTTTAAAGGAATTCTATTTTTGTTAATGTTTTTCTTTTACTCAAACTACCGATTCCAACAAATCTCTCTCCATCGCACTCTCTCACATTAACTATCATATTCTTTTCCTTTAAAAATGGTTCTTCAACATATCCTTATACTACATCCAGATGCAACATTAAACATGTGAAGGATTTATTTTTTAACTTATTTCAGCAACCAAATTTAGAAAACCAACGTATGACATTCTTTATATTCAACCCATGTCTCATTATTAGTCATTAATTGTCCACTTTTTGGGTGGTTACCAAAAAAATTTCCTTCTCCCCTACATGAAAAGGCAACCTTTCCATGCCTCTCCATCGACCCACTCCCTTTCTCTCTATCTTCCTCTCCTTCTCTACAACTTCTCTTTGATTCTCTCCTCCCACTCCGCCACTTCTCTCTTTTCGTTATCCCATCTTCAAATCTCTCTCTCTTTTTTCATTATCGTCAAATACCCAAACTTCCTATTCTACGCACTTTCTCTTCCTTTAAACGTATGTGAAGGATTTTTTTTGAATTAGTTTATCAACCACATCCAGAAAATTAACGTCTCACACTCTCTATATTCATCCCATGGTCATGATTATACATTGAATATTCACATTTTTAATCAGTACTTAAGACTGAAACCTTTGTATGCAAACTTTTTGGAAAAACTTTAAGGTACAATTAAAGATAAATAATAATATCACACAAGGCGACTTTTGTTGTTTTAGTCGATGAAAACTTATAAGGAAGTATTATACCCACGTTCAATCTATCGTCCTTCTCTAATCTTTCATCCTTTTAATACCGTCATTGAAATCAAACTCAAAAAGTCTCTCTCTCTCTCTCTCTCTCCCTCTCTCTCCTCCACCTGCGTTTTCATTTTTAACCAAGTCTCAGTCCCCACTCCTTCGCTGCCTTCCTCATCATTCACTTTCCATCTTCCAACAACTTTCCTATTATACCTTCCTCTCTCTCTCTCTCTCTCTCTCTCTCTCTCTCTCTCCTCCACCTGCGTTTTCATTTTTAACCAAGTCTCAGTCCCCACTCCTTCGCTGCCTTCCTCATCATTCACTTTCCATCTTCCAACAACTTTCCTATTATACCTTTCAGTGTCTAACCAAAATGTCTGATTGATTATTTATCTTTGCTACACTAATATCATGTTTTACACAACATGCCCATAATTACACGTTTCATCATCAATTAAAAAAAAATCTAAACTTTACTAATCATATTAAATGCAACCAATAGAGAAAAACTCAGACAGTTATCTTGAAAATTCATCAATAAAATATTATTTCACACTCGCTCTTGTACTCAAATTCATAATACTATATTGTGTCTATTATTTATTTTACTATAATCCACAAAGACATACAATAACAAACACATATACTTATTTAATATTCATATAAAAAAATTCCGCCACCACTAATAGAATTTCTTTTGTAATTTATTGACGAAATATCAATTTATTTTTTTGTACCCAACATAATTCAAAGATATAAAAGACTCTTTTGTGCTAATATACATCTATTTGGTTCAACCTCTCAAATATTTCATCAAAAAAATTGATTCCACAACTATACTTCACCTTTTTGTCTCACATTTAGTTTTTAAAGAGTATAAACATTTAAATAGAAGTAACACGTATCTACATTATTTTTATTTGTAAAAGCTACATTCTATAGTAGGATCTAATTTAAATATATTAATTTTTTTATGACACGTGCATGTGACATGTGTGTGTTGAGTAGTATATACATATATCAGGTCTAAGTATATGACGAAATAATTGATAACAACTTCTAATCATATTGGATACATCTTTCAAGTAAAAATCCATCATATATTTATAGAACGTTTACCTTCCTAAATAATTTGGACCTTTTGATATAGATATGAGTTATGATAGCAAAACGATAATAGGAAAGAACTATTTACTTGTTATGTTGATATAATAAGAAATAAAGTGTGTAGATGGAATGGGTGGGTAATTTGATTTATTACATGTGTGATAACGCTTCAAATGTGCAACATTTGTTTAAATTTTACCATGGAATATGTATTTGAACTTGTGTGAAGAAGAAGTTTTTTAGATGTATTATAAAGGAGATATATATTACATAAAAAGTAAAATTAATATGGTGTTTGAATATGTGCTAAGACCAGAATTATATTTTCTCATAATTTTGTTACTCAATCAGTTATACTATAACTTATGCATTATTATAATTTTTCTTCTCTATTTTCACAAAAAAGGTCCCAAATAGAGTAGGGGAACATGCGATGATTCCTGAACAACAATCACATATTTAATTTTTTGAAATAGGGAGGGCCCGTAAGAATGTATTGCCTTGGGTGTAATTGTACTAAAAAGTTCATAATATGCTAGGTCTTTTTCACAAAATCTAATACTCATCAATATTTCCCCATATTTTCTTCACATGAAATAAGTTGGGAGTAACATTTGAACATCTTTTTTTGTGAAACCATAGAGATTAAATCTTATTCATCCTGTTCTCTGGTACGGGCCAAAAATTGGGCGGAATATGGTGGGTCCTTGATAGCCAACATGGCTTGTCAAGTTCGAAGTTTTGGGGTGAAAATGAATACATAGTATGTTTTGCAATACTGTCTGCTACCATATTATAGTTGTGTGGTATATAACTTAGTTGTAGTAAGGGAGTGTTCAATATTATGGCAGAGAACTCTCTTCTGAGGGGTTGTAGCATGTTGGTCTGGATACTATAATTTTTCAGAATGTTGATTGCTCCTATCGAGTCTGAGAGGATGACAGGCGAAGACCAATTGTGGTCATTACAAAGCTTCAAAGCATAGAGAATTCATTTGTCCTCTGCCACAAGTGCAGAAGATGCATATCTTGGCATACCCGAGCCAATAACACAAAAGCCCGACCTACCAACAACATGTACACCAATACCCATCTTGGGACTGTGTGATTGAAAGACTACATCCACGATACTGAAAGTTTGGTACTCCTCCAGAGGCAAGGTTGAGGTGAAATGTTCTCTTTGTTGTGAGGCAGGTTTGTGAGCTAGAAATTGGATGATGTCTCTGGCTCTTTCTCTGATGAATGCGGTAGTAACCGAGTGAGACAACTTTTTTCCATTATGTAGTTGATCATTACGTGCTTTTCGGATGGACTAGCAGCCAATGCAGTGTAGGATCTTTGAGCTTGAGCTGCCATTTCCATGAATTATGAGGGTTATCCATTCCAATTCCGATAGGCTGAAAAAGAGGGTGTCCATTCCAAGATTCTCCCAGATACTTCTACTGAAGGGGCAATCTCATAGGCAATGGAGAAGGGTATCTCAGTCATTGCTACAAATCGGGTAGGTATCCTATGTGGGAATGTGTCTCCTTGCTTTCTCCACATTGGCAAGCAAGGCTCGATGCTTCAAGATCCAAAGGAATGTTTGGTATTTAAGTGGGATTGGTAAGGACCATACATCCTTCCATCTATCTGGATTGGTCGACGTGGGATGAGATCTTATCCAACTATAAGTTGAGCTTGTAGTAAACTCACCTCAAGCATCATTAGGCCATGACCATGTGTCCCTTCCCACATTAGCCTTTAGGGGTAGGGTATGACAGATGAATTGTCATGAATCAGATGGGAGGTAAAAGTGAATGAAATCCTAGTCCCAGCTATCATTATCATGCACCATAGATTGTACCAAGAGATATTCACATCTAGTAGGTATTTCTACAGTCGGATTGATGTCCAAGATGGACTTTCCCAAAAGCCATTTATCAGTCCAGGCATTCGTGTCCACGCCATAATTAATTACATTGTGATAGTAGGATTTAATCAATGGTATGTGGCGTCTCATTAAGGACCACGAGGTATTTATGTGGAATTACATGAACCCAAAGCATTGAGGGATGGTTCAAAAATTGCCATACGATCTTCAACATTAACGACTTGTTCTGATCTCTTGTGTCTTTGATTCCAACACCCCCATGGTCTTTGCTACTAGTGAGTTTTTACCAGGAGATCAAGGATATCTTGCGTTGGGCTTTTCCTCCAAACCATATGAAGTCATTGATGTGTCTATTAATGTCATCACAAGGTGTAGGAGATAGTTGAACTGACTATATTGTATAAGATGGGATCGTCTGCAATGTGCTTTTTACCAATGTGACTCAGCCAGCCAGGGAAAGGTGACAAGAAGACTAGTTATTCATTTTATTCTTGATGGATATCAGAATGGATGCATGTGTGTGTTTATTCATCCAGTGATGCAGGATGGGAACACCCAGGTAGAGACCAAGGTCATTTTTTCTATTAATTCCCAGGAAACTACAGAAAGAGTTTCTTTCAACAGGTGTGGTATTGGGCGAGAAGAAACACCTCAATTTATCTTTAGATATGACTTGACTAGATACATTTGCGAAGTCCTTGACGATCTTGTTGATAGTGGATTCTTGTAGGTTCGAGAACATAGCCATAAGAAGGATGTTGTTTGCAAACATGACATGTGTGAGAGGCACACCATTTCTAGATAGGAGAATAAATTTCCACTGCATAGAGGTGATAGTGGTGGAGATGGATTGACTGCAGCCTTCCATATATAGGACAAACAAATAGGGGCGTATGGGGGCCCCCTGACGTACACCCTGGCTGGCCTTGAAAGGTTCAAGAGGTACTCCCTCCTACAGAATAGATGTATGGAATGATGAGATAATCGTCATAATTAGATGGGTTAGGTTATGTGGAAGTCCCGTTTCCATGAGGGTATCTTCAATGAAGGGTCATCTCATGCAGTTGAATGCTTTAGAGAGATCTAGCTTATTGCAACCCACTTCTTGCCATTTCTCTTGGTTTTCATGCAATGTATAACCTCTTGTACTAGTAGAATATTATTGTTGATTTGGCGACCTGGGATAAAACTAGATTGATGCTTAGATATCCAACCATTATGGATAGGTTTAATGCTCTTGACAATGATTTCAGAGATTAGTTTGAAGCATCAATTGTTGAGAGAGATCGGCCTAAGTTTCGAGCATTGTTGGGGAATAGGAATCTTTGGAATTAGGACCATGAGGGAGTTATCTAGCCTCAAGTCTATCCTTATCAAGATGAACACCTCACATATAGTGATAGTAAAAGAATTACCAACATGGGACATGTTGAATTGGGTAAATTCATTATGCATGTCGTACGGCCCTGGAGCCTTCACCGGCGCCATTTGGAATAGGACCCATTTTATTTCACCTTCATATCGTACTTGGTATAACCTCTGCATGTTTGGTGGTTCTAGGAACGTGCCCTCATAAGAGGTGATAGTTGAGGAGCATGAGGATGCATCTGTCAGGGCATTGAGTAGTCAATAGAATTAGTAACGTACATGGTTCTTGATGCGTGCAGGCAAGGTGATCCAATCACCATTATCGATGCAGAGCCTAGTGATTCTATTATAGTAATGTCTTACTTTAAAATAAGAATGAAAGAAGTTGTTGCTACCATCTCCATATTGAAGTCAATTGATATTCACCCTTTGCTGCCAATTGGCTTCCTCTTAGAGAAGAATGGCATTGTACTGTTCTTGCAAGTCAACTGAACATAACTAGTTAGAAATACTAATGGGGAGATGTGTTTGTACTTAACATTTATCCAGCTTGCATAAGATGATATCTTATGTTGATGTTGCTTTTTGATATGATTCATGTCCCATTTAAACGATGTTGTTTAGAAGGTCGGGAGAGCATCAAGAAGGGGTAGGGACCCATCCCATACCGCCAGGAGTTCAAGTTTAAAGGAGGGGATCTGGCCCTAACTCATCTTCATTCTAAAATGGGGGCGTCTTTGTGAGGCTGTGCGTCCAGAAATCAAGACCGGGTTGTGATCTCTATGAATGCAGGTCAGGACGATGATGTCCATTCTTTCTTCAACAGATAACCAGCCATCGTTGGATATGACCTAGTCTAATTTTTTAAGTAGAAGGCCTCTTTTGTATGTGAAGAAATGTCCAAAAGAGCGAGTGTCGTTGAGACGTGAGGGAAGGATGAAGGAGTTAAACTTAAGGCTTGAGTTGTGACCAAACCCCCGCCCACCCTATTTTTCAGAGGGATCAAGCATCGTATTGAAATCGTCGACAAGTGCCCACATGCCTGTTATGGTGGATGATAGTGTAGACATTCTGTTCCAAAAGAGGTTCCTCTTAAGAGGATTAGGGTTGGCATAGACGAAGGTGAGAGACCATGAATTGTTAAGGCGGAAGTGAATGTATTGGAGATGGTTTTCAAAGATCTCAATCCTACATTTATGACTATCCCAGACGATCCAGATCCCTCCTAAGAAACCCAGAGCCTTGACACTATGGGAAGAGGCATAAACAAGCTTTTTAATGATTTTTTCCACGTTAGTACCACTACAATGCAGTTCAACAATGGCCAAAACATGAAGTTTATACTTCATTTTGTATTCTTTACGAAGATTGAGTTTATCCTTGGAACATTCTCCATGGATGTTCCACTAAAGAATGTTCATCATTAAGAAAATTGGTTGGAGGACAGAATGTAGGAGTTATTAATGAATGGCGATATGAAGGCCGGATGTGCCAATCATCATATCCAGGTCGTCTGACGCTCCTAACTCTTCTTCTGAGAAATACACTGACTTATTTAAAGTAGGGGTGTACTCAACACCACCCACCAGTTGAGATGGCTTCTCTTTATTCCTCTCCCTTCCTAAGATTGCAGTCTGATAGATAACTTTTTTGTTCCTGAGGATTACAGCCCCGCCCCCTCCATGGTTTCCCCAGTTGAACCCTGGTGGTGGTATGAGATAACCTGGGTTGCGTTAGCTTGGAAGTGGAAGGAGTCATGCACCTGATGGCCAGATCTGCCCTTGCATGTTTCGTCATCCACTAGGATCAATGTTTAATTGTCAACAGTAGTCGCTAGTGAGGACGTTATGGTTTGGGGGATTGGTTGTGGTGCGGGTTGGTTGTCCACGCTCACCCCCCTACTTTGTTGTTGGGACTTCTTCTTCTATTTACAGTTGGTTACTGTCTCCCACTTCCCTTCGTTAGTGGGTGTAGTAGTAGTTGATGCAGGAGTAGCTGGGTTCTTGGCATGCTCTAGGGAGGTTTCAGCAGGCTGATTAGGGCATTGTTTTGATAACTTGTCGCTCATGTGTTGGCTTGGTTTCTTAGTGGAAGTAGCTTTCCTTGATGGCATCTTGGCATGGATGTCTTGAGTGTAGGGGTTGGAGATGGTTAGCGGAGAAGTGGTGGATGAGGATGGATCCACACTAGGGAACTGGGGGACAAACTCACAGTTGCACTCAGCATGGCCCAGGTGGCCAATTAACATGCATTATGATGGAAGGTTTTCATATTCGAGGCAAAAATATTTACCGTTGAGAACTATCACTGGAAGAATAGGCTTGGATGTGTGAACCTCCACTGCAAAGTGGGCAAAACTCCCTCAATGACCAAATTGTTGGTGGTATCTATCTTGATAGTCTTCCCAATCACTTTTCCTATATTGGACAGTAGTTGATTCTGGAATAGGTAGTTTGACATATTCATGACTCTAGCCCAAACAATGAGTTTGTGTGGTATTGGGTCGGAAGGATGGAACTCTTTCGACCATGATTTCACATAAAGATAGTGATTGAATATCATCCATGGACCACCTATCATGGGACGGACAAAATCATCGGTGTTCCCTGGTTGAATAATGTAGTAACCTTTGTCTAGGCTGATTGCCCTAAACTCAGTAGAATGTTTCCACAAAACCGATATCCTATTCACTAAAGCATTGAAGTGAACATTGGTTCCAGTGACTTTGATCACCGTGGTGTATTTCCATGGCTCGAGTAGGGGTGGGAGCTAGCATTGCGGGGTTGATGGCTATGTTGGGGAGGTTGTCAGATTGATCAACACGAATATCATCAACAATTAGCAAGTCCAGTGAGACCTGAGTGAGTGCTTCAGGAACTTTGTTAGTCCCTCTCATTGTTGTATCCTTGTAGGAACGTGTGCCCTGTGAGGGGTGATGTTTTGGAACGTCCATGGAGGTATACACATTACGCGTTCCCTCATGGGATGAAGCGGGTACGTTGACTGATGCTACATGAGAATATCCTACGGAGCCACGAGAATCAAAGTGAGGTGCGTCGCGGCCTCCACGACCACCGGCTCTTCCCCTGAACCCTAGCATCCTCCATCTGCTAAAAAGTTTTTTTCTAACATTTAATCATCTTCTTCCTCATGATTTTATACATCAGTCATTTTTTATATACATACATACAAAAATGAGTGTGTCTGTGTGTGTTGTGTGTGCATGTGTGCGTGTATTATTCACATGTTAAAATATTGGGTGACTTTGAAGGTTAAATGACACAAACACGACTGAGAGTATCTGATAAGTACACTAGATTAGATATTGTATAAGTGAAAAAGTTTGTTCTACACTTCATATGAGCCGGTTGGTTCTAGATTGACAACTTCATTAGCTCTAGTTACATTGAGAACATTGCAATATAAAAATTCAACACATATTTACATTCAAAGAGGAAAAAAGTTAAACATGGATTTACATTGCAAGATAAATCTATAAAAATGAGGGTAAGTAAAGATATAATATATACTACTTTCTCATATTAATATTCATCTATTGTTGTTGGTGTAGATATAAAGGTTATAGAATCTGTCTTATTATGACATCACAAAGTTTTTACCAATTTTTAGGGAATACAGTTACGTGCTACACAAGTCTGTATGTTGGTTGTGTCACCCACAATCTACCCAAAACTTACTTTCTATGACACCCCTAACTATCAATTTCCTTATCTGCGATTGAGTGGCATGCTCAACATAATACTTGTTTAATGCATAATACAACCCCCCCCACACACACACCCCTCCACGGGATGAATAAAATGGCCACTTATAAAAACAACACAACCCATTTTTTGCCCTATACCGCAGTCGAGCTACTACCCCTTGGACTTGGTCTGATGTCCTGCATTATCATAGTGCGGAATCCACCATCTCCTAGATGCCCTCAAATCTATTGTTACGATTTGATGTCGCAAATCCTTTTGCATTTCATCTTATCCTTATGTCTACCCCAAATACCCACCTCTAAAAGAAATAATGATGTATTTTCACGACAGCGATTGAATGAAACACGGCATCGACAACAACTTTAAATAGTGAATTGGTACCCCTCCCAGATGATTATCGGCGACACTTGGTGATTGTAGCTCCTTGGCACTCAGTTGTTCTTTGTCCTTGTCGGAGACCTCGAGGTCGTCATCATCTTGGAGCGTGAAGGGACAGTTGTTGTAGCAGCTATACCACACTAATTGTTACGTGCTTCAAAGATTTTTTTGATTCGATTGTAGATCCGATCTGGGGTGTGGGGGTGTTGGCTCCCATGGTATGATATGATCTATTTTCTAGATCTGTATGATATTTAATTATGGTTCTACATGTATAAATATATGAACCTTGATAGAGTTGAGATCATCATCTATGTTGTATTGAGAACAATCACTACTACATAACATGTCTTTACCGTCGGTTAATTAAAGGTTTTAGTATCGGTTTCCAAACGACACCTAAGTTGGCGCCGCTAAAGGTGGACCCCTTCGGCGTTGGTTCCCAACCGACGTCAAAAAGTTTTCTGCCACCGAAAACGCGCCAGCAAAGGGACTATAGGCGTCAGTTTCTTAAGAAAACCGACACTATAGAATGGTTACAGACATCAGTTATTAAAAGAACCGACGTCACAATGCTTCCTGCCACCGAAACGTGCCAGAAAAGGGCTTATAGGCGTCGATTTTGTAAGATAACCGACGTCATCTCCCCTACCACCACGGTCGTGCTCAAAGGGCCTATAGGCGTCGGTTTTGTGAGATAACTGATGCCATCTCCCCTGCCACCATGGTCGTGCTTCCCAGCACGGCCGTGGTTCCTGGCCATATCAGCTGAACCGACATCGATTTTGTGCAAATAATCGACGCCATATCCCCTGCCTGCCACCAC
This sequence comes from Alisma plantago-aquatica, assembly GCA_963693085.1. Lineage (NCBI taxonomy): Eukaryota > Viridiplantae > Streptophyta > Magnoliopsida > Alismatales > Alismataceae > Alisma > Alisma plantago-aquatica. The sequence continues at coordinate 426,684,931 of OY856413.1, forward strand.
GGATGTGCTTACATAGACGTCGGTTTGTTATCAAAAATCGCCACCGTATGTCTTTCGTGTCAGTTTTGTTCAAATAACCGACGCCTATGTTAAGATTTTTTTTCTTATCAATTTGCAGGCCTGCTGTATGGCTGGTCAGTAAGATGAGAACTTACAATTCCGTTCTGAACTACAGATTTACGACATCCATTGATATCAGCCAACAACAGGCCACAAACCTACAAAATTAACAAGATGGACACTATTATATATATGTGATTCACACACATGTATAAGCACATTTACTTCATATTATTTTTTCATCACACACATGTAGAAACCAGTAGCAACATGCAATTCCATCCATTTCATGTCTTTTCACATTCAGACACATGTAGAAATATTTATGTAATGATCATCTTCACACACATATGACAATTCATAAAAATTCATTCACATTCACACAAAAATAATTATGAGAACAAAGTTATTCTTTATTCATCATTGTCATCATTGTCAATAAAATTATATCTAAAAATTCCCACTCTTTGTAGGGCTTTTGCCCATTCTTCTCTTACAACATCTAATTCATCTCTCGTATAGGGAGCATGTACATCGAAATACTTTCCACCTGTGTTGAAGTCAGCAGTTTTAAAGATCTGCAAAGATAATGACGTATATATATAATTAATAATATATAATAAGATTGATATATTTCATATTATTTAATGAGACTATGTATAATACCTGATGTATCTTATCGATTTCCATTACGACATCTTTGATTATTAGTTCCATAAATAGCATCACATAGTAGGCACATGCCCAACCGTTGTCTTGTGTAGCACATTATAAATTGAAACATACAAAATATTCAAAAATACAAATAAGTACAGTTCACATAAATAATATATACATTGGAGTCAGGAAATTACTTTCACATTCTCCCAAATTAGTGACAAATCCTTTTTCCTGGGGACCTTTCCTCCAGCTTTTTTGTACTCTTGTAAAGCCTACATATGTTAATATAACCCATTAAATTACATAATTAAATAGTAATGTAGTAACAAATGTTAACAAATATAAAAATATTAAATATTTCTCATGAGAATAATGGCCTTTTAATTACATGTCCATATAATGTATCCAACTCATTCCCCGCAGGATCTAGATAATAGACAGTGAACGTCTTGGGGACAATAACTAGTAACTCCCAATACCTACCACTACAGGTAAGAAAGTTAAAAATTAATAACTCAAAATCCACAATAAAAATATAATTTTCTTAAGTCCAAATTATAAGCAAAGTAAACTTACTCGACATTGAATGGAGCTATTATCATCGTCTTCTTATTTTTACCAAAATATTCAAAAGCATCACAGTAGTATGAAGTAACTGAAGAAGGGTTTGTATCTACAAGACTAATCAAATATGGAACCAAAAATCCCACATGGAAAAACCCAAAATTTGTACATATCTTGTGTAAGTGGCTGCAAAACATGTATTACGTATGGATTAATATATAAGAAACCAGATCACCGTATATAAAACAAAGTATATGGATGTATAAATAAGATCTCACCATATCCACAGCTATATCATAGATGTGTTCAACCATTCATAACTAAACAACTCCAAAATATCTTGTATAAATGTATTATTTTCGTATGATTGACCTACATTAATACCTATGCATTAATACGTATGTATGCAGAACTTGTATTACGTATGCATTAATATGTATGCTAAACTTGTATAAATAGATTGTTATCGTATGATTTACCTACAACATCCTCCGGAATAGTTACAATTATAGGACAATTTTTATCATGTTCGTCGATCCATACTGCCACACCCCTACAATTAGGACCTATCGAGACTTGTAGGTCCCTTGGAAGCCAACTTGATAGTCAAGGAGGTGGAGGCCGAGATGTAGCGGGTCTCATCTTTTTTATCTGTATATATAATTTTAGATCAATTGACTCATATATACACACTAACAAATTAAAGTAATGGAAATTTATCATACAATATCAATATAGAGGACATCCGCTTCGGGCCATAGTATCACTCCGCCTACTACCTCACCAAGTGTTTCAGCATCTGGGTGTGCATGAGGCAGTGCAAGATCCGTCCAGTCGGGGAATACATGTATCGGGCTCACACGTACCACACCATCTGGTACTGGATACCCATGAAACATGCATCCTTTAAGGGGTGGGTAAGCCGACGTCTCTGCAACGATATATTCTTGACTTTTTAGTCGGCATGGCTTCAACCCCTACAAATTTATGTAAAGAATGTTATATGCATATATACACAAACATATCATCTTGAAAAGACTAGCTATTATGTCATAAAAATACTTACAGAGGATGTGCTAGGTAGTGGGTCTACAGGATTACTCCCAACCACTTCTACAGTAGGAGAAGAGCGGCCCGCCACAGATACTGTCTGAGTGGCAGGCTGAGATGCCTACCACTTCGCCATTGCTTCTTGGATTCTCTTCTCAATTAATGAATCTACCTATAAATGGATAAAAGAAATGCTAGCTTCTGATTATTAAATTCCCTTTTGCAATACCATTCTAAAATAAGAATAGGTTGCCTCAGCTTGTAAAAGTCCCATTTTTGGGACAGGTTTGCGCTGAGATGGCCCAAACAACGCTTTGATGCCCACACCAGCGCCTGCACTCCAAACACGTCCAGGATGCTCTGGGTTACCCAGAGAAACTGTCAGTTCATCCCTTGTACCCTGAGGGATGAACTTGCCTTCCTTCCTCTGCTCGTGCAGCTCCCGCTAATCACCATCAACAAAAATTAGTAAGTAAATATAACAATAATCAATATCGATCGATTGCTCTAAGAGTTGATTTTTACCATTTTTGCAGCCGCCTCAGCAGTTGTGGGCTTCGATATGTCTCCCTTCTTGTTTTGCCTCCCAGCTATCCACATAGCATGGCAAGGAAGAGGTGCAGGAGCAGTAGTAGAGGACTTTGCAGTCTTCTGAGTAGCGGTAGGATGAGCAGACTCAGCCTATACTCTTTGGCAAATGCCTGCATATCCTCTTGGACCCATTGTGTGGTCATGCACATTCGGTGCACACCTTGCTCTTTGCACCTCACTGAGGGGCTACTTAGTTAGCACATTGATTTGGTTAGTAACACTAAAGGTTAATCATGAATAGGTGAATATATAAAAACGTATATTAATTAAATTTGGAGTGGCACTTCATACCTTGAATTCATCTATTTTTCTTTGGGTAACAAACGCCTCCCAGTCTTTGGGGTCCAGGTAGTTCCATCACTGTGTGGCTTCTTTCTACCTAAATTTTTTTAAAGAGAATACAAACCAAAATTATTAATGTAGAGTTAGTGAAATAGTGATCAATGTCTAGAATTGGAAATCAATCAAGAACCTCTTATCAGCATTGTGTATGTAATCTCGGGTGAGATTGGTCCTATAGTTCCTTAGGACCCTCCCACAGCGTTGCATCACACATTTACGATGCAACTTTTCATCCAGATCAAATATGTTCTGCAAATTAAATAGAATTGCTATTAACTAGTATCCTAAAAATTAGTAATCTACACAAATAGAATTACATATAATAATAACTCACGCATAGTTCCTTTCATATGTGGTCTTTCTTCCCCTTAGGAACTTTATGCCAGGATTCTAGGATAGGATTGCAATGGCTGCAAGTAAGAACCCCAAGATATGAAACAAATGAGTTGCGGTTCACTCCATATGGATTTCCTGCATGATCAAAATCCACAGCCAATTTGGGTCCATTGCCCCTTTGTTGTATTAGCTTGTTCATCATTGTGATGCCCCTCACTTTCTCAATTTTCTTTTGCTACTCATCCACTGCTGTAATTTATTTAGGGGGTACATTGCCAACCTAAAATTTGATAAAAAATACACTTACATGATATAACTATAAATGAACATATAGATAGAAACCTCGGGGATATATTCTTAAAACTTACATTGTCAGGCGGCGCAGGCACGTCCTCACCCTCACGGTGATCATCAGCACGGTCATCATGGGAATGCTCAACCATCTGAAAGTTGACATTCAAATTATAAATTTCACATTGTAAAGTAACACTAATTGTAAAGTTCACATTGTAAAGTACACATTCACATTGTAAAGTAATTCACATTGTAAAGTTCACATTCACATTGTCAAATTCACATTCACATTGTAAAGTTCACATTCACATTGTAAAGTAATTCGCATTGTAAAGTCCACATTCACATTGTAAAGTTCACATTGTAAAGTTCACATTCAGAAAAAATAAAACATATAAAAATATAAACATTCATGCCTCTAATATTGTGATCTTTTATCAATCAACAATCCTTCATTGTGATTCCCGCGAACATATAAGTCATTGTGATCCCCAGCTTCAATGTTTGGTGGTGTTGGAAACCCAAGTGAGAATGGACTGGAGTCATCATACTTATCATAGTACTCTTCTTCATCTATAGGATCTTCAATGAACTGTCATTTACCATGAAGAACAACCGACCATTTATCATTTACCGGATCATCAATATAAAATACTTGTTTCGCCTGTGATGCCAATATAAATGGTTCACCCTTCTCGCCAATCTTTTCAAAGTTCACTAACGTGAAACCCAATTCATCCACTATAACTCCTTTGTTGTTGTCAACCCAATTACATTTAAAGAGCGAAATTCTGAAATCTACATAGTCAAACTCCCATATGTCTTCAATGACACCATAATATGACATTTTAGCTTCACGTGGACTCTTATCCTTTGCACTTGCAAAAAACAATGAAGACGCTTGAAGGGTGACCCCACTGTTTTGGATGACACTCTTATCATCTTGACGCTTTGTGTAATACGAGAATCCATTTATGTCAAACCCTTCATAATACATAACATTCAATTTTGGTTTAAAGGTGAGGCATTTGATAGTTTCAGTAAGATTATCTGGTGTTTGAGATAGTTGATGCAAGACTTTATCTTCAAACCACTTAATAAATGTCTTGTTATGCTCTCTAGCAAACCACATTGAATTGGATCAAGGATATTGTCTCTTGATGAAATTGGTATGTTCCTCGATATAAACATTCACTTCGTCTATGTTGTGTAAAATATACAAGTGACCTTGCTCCAACTGCTCACGACTGATTACTTTCACCCGTGATCCCAAAATTCCTTTGCCAAAATGCTCCTCAATATTCTTGTCATTCACAGGAGCGTCATTAGCACTCAGAAAGTCATTGCAAAAATCCATAACCTCTCTCACCACATAACCCTCAATAATACTCCCTTCAGGTCGATAACCGTTTCGAACATCACCTTTAAAAACGCTCATGTATTGTTCAAAATGATACATCCAATGCAAAAAATTGGTCCCAACATTTTCACTTCCCTAGTCAAGTGGACAACAAGATGTACCATGATGTCAAAGAACGAAGGAGGAAAATACATCTCAAGCTGACATAGGGTAACAACCACTTCTCTTTGCAATTTATCGAGAGTATCATGGTCAATAACTTTGCTGCACAGACTGTTGAAAAAGAAACAAAGTCTGGTGATTGCAAACCGTACATGCTTCGACAATATAGATCGAATTACCACGGGAAATATTTGTTGCATTAGAGTGTGACTATAATGAGATTTAAGACCTATCAACTTCAGATCTTTCATTGATACCAATGTACGGATGTTGGATGAGTAACCCTGTGGTACCTTAACATTTACCAAGCATTCACAAAAGGCTTTCTTCTCCTTTCTAGACAATGTGTAACAAGCGGGAGGTAAGTATGTTCTCCAATCGCTACTAACTACTTCTATTAATTTTATCCTTATTCCCATTTCATGTAGGTCCATTCTGGATTTTATCCCATCTTTAGTCTTACCTGGTATATTCAAAATAGTATCGATGACGCTATCACATACATTTTTCTCAACGTGCATGACATCGATACAATTCCTGACTGTCAAAGAACTCCAACCAGGAAGATCCCAAAATATTGACTTCTTCTTGAATAAAGACTTGTCACTCCGTGTGGTGATCATACATTGTGATTTCTTACCGAATTCATTGGCGATGTCTTTTACTCTTTCATAAACATCCTCCCCTGATATAGGTTTAGGTGCGCTCTATTCCTCATTCCGTCCATTGAATGCTTTGCGCATCCTTTGACACTATATCCAGACAAATTCCCATACACTGGAAAGTCATTCACAGTGCAAAACTACATAGCGTGCAAACGAAATGTCTCTCTTCATGAAGCATCATAGGTCATCACACCTTCACCCCAGAGCTTCTTCAAGTCGTCAACCATAGGTTCAAGATAAACGTCGATATCATTTCTAGGTTGTTTATGGCCCGATATCAAAGACGACAACATAACGTACTTATTTTTCATACATAACCAGGGAGGAAGATTGTATATAACAAGCATAACTGGCCAAGTGCTATGTTGGCTTCTCAATGTCCCGTACGGATTCATCCCATCTGTACAAAGCCCAAGTCTTAGATTCATGTCTTCTTCACTGAATTCAGGGTACAATAAATCAATCTTCTTCCACTGTGGGGAATTAGACGCATGTCGTAGGATCCCATCATTATTTTTCTTAACATCTGCATGCCACCTCAAATTCTTCGCATCTATATGATGGACAAACAAGCGTTGAAATGGTGGTATTATAGGTAGATACCACATCACCTTGGCAGGAGAACCAGTTTTGGACTCCCCCGAAGTCGTCAATTTATACCTTGACGCACCACATTTCAGACTATCTTTCAAATCCACATAGTCCTTTTGAAATAATACACAATCATTCGGGCATGCGTGTATCTTCTTGGCCTCCATTCCCATTGGGCACAACAATTTCTTTAACCGGTATGTTGAGATTGGCAGCTCGTTTCCTTCAGGAAGAATTTCTTTCAACAAAGACAACAATGACGTGAAGTTTTTGTCGCTCCATCGATTGTTAGCTTTCAGTTTATACAATCTCAACACAGCGCTAAGCTTCGTAAACTTACAACCTGTGTATAATGGTATCTCAGTATCATGCACAATGTTTCTAAATATGGTAGGTGGATCGGTGTGCTCTACCCCACAACTATCCAGCATCACATCAACGATGTCTACTGGAACTGGTTCATTCACATCTACGTCATCGAAGGCAATTTCTTCTTCCACACAAGCAATGCTATTGACATCCACTGATTTCAGGTTTGAAATCTCTCCATGCCAGTGCCATTCTGTATAGCCTTATACAATCCTGTTGCACATGACATGACTTTTGATTTCGTCACCAGTGCTGACTTTCAAGTTGTTACCGTAATGCCTACACGGACTGTAGAACCTATCTCCAGGTTGTTTCCTATGTTCCTCAGCAAATCTAATAAACTGGTCAAGACCAGAAATAAACTCGGGGGTGCAGCGATTTGGAATGGACATCCATGATCTATCCATTCTATGATCAAAGAGAAAACAAGTATATATTAAAACAATATTAGGGTCTAGGGTCAAAAAATTAGGGTTTATGGTTAAAACTTTAGGGTTTAAGGTCTTATATATAATTAATGGTTAAAACATCCTAAGTGAGATTAGGTGTTCAAGAACTGTCCCAAACCGGGGACTATCCAAGATTTACTCCTAATGAGTAAATCTTGGATGGGTTTCTAGGCCAACAAATACATGTGTTGTCATTCTATAACATTGATTTCAACATTTTGAGTGTCCATGCATGTTCATCATCAAGATAAAGATTACACATAAATTAGTATGACCTAGGGATGGAGAAATTCATAATTGATTTCAAAATTTCAAACTAGCTCATGCATTATCATCAATCTACATCATACAACATGGATTCATGTAGATGTTAGGGCGACCCATCACTACTAAATCAGAGATTTAACTTTAGTGTTTTAATATCTTAGATAGATTGATCACAAGATTTCAGCAATATAGTTAATTCAAGATTATGGTGAAATATGTATTAGGGTTTTAATATCTTAATTCAACATGCATCAAAATTTACAAAATTAGGTCAAGCATTAGTATTCAATTGCAAATGTATCTTCTTCTTCATGCTCCCTCCTTATCAAATGGATAAAAGCAAGGCCACGACCGTGTGGGCTGGCCACGACCGTGGCTGTGTTGGCCGACCACAGGTGTGGTCATTGACCCGATTCAACATGATAAGAATAATTTTAGAAAGTAATAATATTTCCCAATTGAGATTATATGAATTGTCCAACGATTGGAACAAGAGCAAGTATTGTAAAAATTGCCTCATTATGGAAAAAGTTAGTCATAATAATGCCCAATTATAATAATAGAGAGGAGTACATACCTCCAATCCTGTTTAAATCAAACAAAATATCACCTAGGTATGAGTAAAAATTAATATCTCAAAGATTAATATCACCTACGTATGAGATTATGTTGGAGTTAATATTATGTCTTCTGCAGTCATTTAATCTAAAAAAACACTCCCTTTAAAAAATCCTACAGTTTCGATGAGCGCACTCATATACATATCTGATCTACTGCGGTTTAAGGATTGACTTAATACATGTATTTGCTCGCACCCTACCACCATCAACATCACAATAAGAAGAAACAGTAGCAACAACAGTGATAAAGGCAACAAAGATGCTCCCCACCACATCCTGCAGTCGGCCTCTCCCCTAGGTCCTGACCAGCTACCTCAACCACATGTGCGAGTAGAGGAGGAAGATGGTACCTCGAGTGGCAGCGGCGACCAGCAGGTGCAAGCAGCGAGCAACGAGCAGGCGAGGAGCTCCAGAGAGCGGTGGCGGCGACCCGGTGGCGACCAACAGGTGCAGAGCAGGTGAGGAGTAGGTGCGAGCAGGCGAGGAGCATGTGCGGCGGCGGAGGAGAACGATGGAGGAGAACGGCGACGCAACGTCGACCACAGGAATTTCGGCGGCGGTGGCGACATCGACCACAGGAGCTCTGGCGGCGTCGAGAAGGGGAACAACTAGCAATCGATGTAACAGAGGGGGATCAAACGAGAGTCTATTTCTTGCGGGGGTTATTAAGTTAACAAATGTGTCGGTTATCTAAGAAACCAACACCTAACATCCATCAGTGTCGGTTGTCAGAAAAAATCGACGTCCATTGGAAAATCTTAACCCTAAAAATTTTCGCGAAAATGACGTGCGAAACCTTATCAACGTCGGTTTTTTCACAAAAACCGACGACCTTTGGAGGTAATGTTTTCGTCTTTAGGCGTCGGTTATTAGGTCAAAAAACCGACGCCGTATGTGAAACTTTGGGGGTAATTTTTTTCGCTCGAAAAATTAGATTTGGCGGGCTATTTTAGACGTCGGTTCATTATAGGGAGTCGACGCTAAATAAAAAGTGATACCCGCGCACTACAACAAAATCACTTATAGGCCGGGGCTGTTCGGTCAGGGATAATAGCCCTGGGTAGTTGCGTAACATTGGTCAAGGTCTGCCCCTGGCCAATAATAACAATACCCTTGACCATTAAATCGGGTTCTCACAGCTACAAACATAATATAATAATATGAAACGCCACCCCGAGATCGATTAGGTTTCACGAATCGCTTCCCGTCTACCCTACATTCTGGGTATAGCCGGTGGCCGCCGCTCTCCCTATAGATCTAGTGTGCCTCTCTCCCTCCAACTCCCGACCATCACCCCTCTCACTTCTGGCTGTGGGCGGCTGCTCTTCTCTCAGGTTCTTTTTTCCCCTTTGTTTCCATTATAATGTATGTTCTTTGTTCTCTCTCAGGTCCGTTTTGCGTGCTTCAAAGAAATCACTATGAATGCTAGCCTCCACAACAGTATCGTGATGGGGTGCAGTGCAAGGACGTGTAATCCATAATCTGGAAGGTGTGTCTTTTTGTCTTCCGCTAGTTTCACCTATGTTTAGATCTACCACTAATCAAGAGCTAGCACCACCATCAGTTGTCCGGAGTACATTCTTGACTACGCAGCACCATCGTCTATGTTCTGTTTCAAATAAATGATTATCGAATATGAGTTTGTTATCTTTTGGGCAGGTCTTTCTCATCGTATACATTGTTTTGTTCATGTTTAATATCATTATCCTCGTTATCTAATACAGGAAAGGAAGCAACTTTAGTTAGTCTTGTCCGTTGGTAGGTGCATTGTATACTTAGAAGGCATTTCAATTTATAATATGATTATGGACCATTGCTTGTGCTTCCGTCTTCTTTCTAGCACAAAAGATTCCCATATAAGTCCTGAGAATGAATAATAAATCACTACTTACTTGTTAGATTGCTTACTTTTGTATCTCCAATTGAATCTAGTAGGATTCAATTCTTATTTCTATAATAAATATGTATCCATATTGGCTTGCACTAATGGATTTTAAGTGTTTCTTCTCATAAGGATGTACCAAAGATATGGAGTGACATTTTTTATTATCTTCTTATTATTAGTATTTTACCTTATGGTTTAGTTGTGGACTTATAAAGTACAAATTATAAGATCCTAACATGTGTATTTTTTTGGAATGCAGGATGTTGACAAAATTTGACAAGGTAGAAAAAATTGATGCAAATACAAAAGAACATCTCCAAAGTGAATGTAGATGAAGTAATGTTACAGAAAATACAAGATGCAAGCTTGTTCGGGTGGTTAAAGTTTGATTTAGGGAACATATGTTAAACAGAATGTTATATTACATATGATGTATATGAATGTTATGTCAATTTGATTTTAGAGATTAAAACTTATTTTTTAACATAATGGTGCTTAGTCATGTACTTTGTATGTATACAATAAAATAAAGTTAATTTTGAAGTTAATTTTCTTGTCATGTGATTAGTGATACTAACTTCCATCCATTGATATATATATATATATATATATATATATATATATATATATATATATATATATATATATATATATATATATATATACAGAGAGAGAGAGAGAGAGTCAGGCTAGAATACACTCGAGTGTACGGATCGCACGAATACACTCAAGTGTGTTTGTATATCAAGACTATTTTTTGCAAAATGTAAACCGTTGATCTTCACAGTCATACTATAATTAGGCTACATAAAAATTTTGAGCCCATTTGGATGAGTGTAAGTCACTCATCCAAGGGCAACAAAATCGACGCGCGAAACTAATTTGAAATGTATAATTTTTGCAGTCTTCATAACTTGAGCTATACATATCCAAATGTGTTCAAATTTTGCGTATGAGTTGTTCACGAGATGTTTAAGAAGATCAACGAATTAGATTTTCAAAAAAAATATTGCATCATCAAAAACTACTCGAGTGTATTCCGCTCCAGATACACTCGAGTGTATTCTAGCCTGACTCTATATATATGTATATATATATATATATATATATGAGAATTAAAATTTGTTTCTATTGACCATGGATACACACTGGGTATAAGGTATTGACTAGGAATATAAATATTTTTGTTATATATATACTGCTCAAGGATCATATCTCTATTGGTAAGGGATTGGACCTAGCCAACCATTATTGATCACCAAGCATTTGGCGAGGGTACGTTGGTCAGGGATATGCCCTAACCATGATGTATCGGTCAGAGATTCATAAGTATTGGTCAAGGATTTGACCTTTGGCTTTATCAAGTTTTGTTGTAGTGCCGTGTCTGGCCGGTCTTCAAATATAGATGTCGGTCTCTGTAATTAGTCGACGTTGTAGGGTTTAGACGTCGGTTTTCAGTAATAACTGACGCCTTTAAATGTGATGTTATAAGCTATTTCTGTAGTAGTGAGTGTTGCCGTATTCCATGGTATATTGTACCTCTTCTGAGAGCACTCCTCTTATACCATCTTCTCTAAAATAGTAAAAATCTGGTCTTCCCCCGCATAATAAGTCTCTCTAACCAAAGCACATAAATCATGTGTTTCTTGATTCTATAATTGTTTTATTTCTTCTCATTTACATTATTTCGCACAAACTCAACATATACTTTGATCGAATGCTTAACACTAATAGAGAAGACAAGAAATACCCATATGTAGTTTGATAGGGTATGCGAGATCATCAGAGGAACCAAATCTTCTTCCCTTTATGCTCTCACGGGCGTCTGCTTTGCACTCCCACACCGGAGGAGGAAGGACAGGAGGGAAGTATCTCATGCACCACTTGTGATAGTGCCGCCTCATCCTACACAGGATGGCGGAAGCAGTAGCACCTGCGCCACCTAAACGTGTATTTACAATAGTGCCAATGATTAAAAGGAGAATAGGGTAAAGCAGAGCAACATTTGGAACAACTAGTCAACCAGTTTGATCCAGCTTGTCCACCAAGCATGGCCAAGGGTCAAAACCCACTAGACGAGACAATGCACTCAGCAACGCAGTTCACACAATGTCGCCACCTTGCTTTCTCCATGAAGAACTACACACCACCTCCTCTCCCTCATCCTTCCCAGCTCCTCCATCATTCCAATGGCAACAACAACACCAATCGACCCTTGAAGACAAGCTACCAGCCGAAACGCCACCACCACCACAAAAGATACAACGAAAGGATCAAAACCCCACCTCCTCCTACAACTAACAAAATCTCTCCCCCAACCGTCAAATAAAGTTGTTAGTAGTAGAGCACTCCGTTGTAGATCCCAAGCCACTGATAGTTGCAACTTCGACCGCTAATCTACATCTCTCACTCATCGGGCTGTCATCTCCAGGAGAAGTAGTCGCATTATGCGCCTCTACCGTCATCGTCCCCTACACAAGCGAAATCTCCTTCCTATGAGTACATCAAAAGAGACACCTTTGTCAAGGTAAAGTAAGTGCACTTCCACCCACAAGTTAACGTTTCTTCTTGCTACACTTTTCTATACTACATCAACTTTTTTTTATCCATTTTATTTTTTAAAATCCTAGTTGATATACAGGACCAAGGAGCAACCAAGCGGAATCACTGCCCATCGACGCCCTTACCACCCTCGTGGGACTGCCTTGAGGAATAGCACTATGGGCATGTTTGGCTCATCGTATCTGGGTGGATTCGCATGAATGCAGTATTGTTAGAGTCCCGGTAGAACTAGTTTCAGATTTTATAAAGCTCTGCAGAATGGAATTTTATGTTTGGTTCAGTGGTATGGTTTAAATCAGAAGCAGAACGGATGTCGCTAATTTGCACAGAGCGGCAGCGAAAAATGAGGAGCAGGCAACTGGATACCGGCGCTCAACACTTTTGAGATGGATGGCTTCATCCAGCGCTTTCTGTACTGACCGAAAATGCAGGAGAATGCTCTTTTATCCAGTCCACTAAATCAAACATAACTTTTTTCGCAGGTTGATCACCGAATGCAACCCAATCCGTCCAGACGCAAGTAAACAAATGTGCCCTATTTGAAGACCATACTACACCAAGGGCCTGTTTGGTAGGATAAAGTTGTTTAGAGTGATGTTCAAATGTTACACTTTTCCATTTAAATTTGGTTTGGTAGGATGTAATGGGGCGCAATTTGATAAATACCAATTGCATTGACTGCGCAGTTTATGTGAAAATCTTAGAATTTGTACCACTCTCAAATTGGGCGTGGTCAGATGTAGAAGCCAGGGCCGGCTACAAATACGGTCTGACAGCTACCCACACATTAGCTCAGCATCACAATGCCACATGCATCTATCGCTCTGTCGTCATCATTCACGAGAAAAAGTGACCCCACGAGCAGATCACCTTACCCTCCTTCCCAATACACATACAACGTACAGAAAAAGCAATGCATACGACGAGCAGAACATAAAAACATGACTGTATCAAATGGCAGAAAAAAAACTCTAATAGTTCTACCAACATCTAACCAAATGAAATGAATGTAGTTACTTATACGTGTTTTTGACATCTGTGTTTCTGAATTCTTCCTTTTACCTCCAACAGCATCCTACCAAACAAGGCCCAAAAAGGAGTCCCCATGGAGAAATTAATACTAAATCGGTGGTCAAATGGCAGTCATCGGCCCTCCCGATCGACCCCATTCCGTCCACAAACTTGATCTTTCAATGAACGACGACGATGACTGCAATACCCACCCACAAATTTTTTTTAAAACTTTTTAATTAAGTAGGTTATAAAATCGTAAACCTTAACTTTCTAATTAATAGGATTTAATACAGAAATTTCTAATGAATTTGATTTAATACAGAAATCGTTCGCATATCAATTGCGTTACTTCCTAGCCAAGCATACTAAACGGTGATTTTTTTCTTGAGAACTTTTTGATTTGTTACTTTATTGACGGTAAGAATTTTATTTCCAGTCAAATTCCTAGTTCTTTTATATTCATATACGGAATCATCATAAATATCATATTATATCTAACAAAATATCTCACGGACCACAATACAGAACAAAAGTTTTCCAATTAGTTTTCTCAGTCGTGTCGCTTTTTCATATTTTAGCAACTCCAGCGTGCTCGTGCTGCGTGACTTTTTCTGATATCGGCGTTTCTAGCCTGCTATTTGCCAAAGCACTCTGGCCGTCGTCAATTCATGTTGACGCCATATACTTGTGATAATGTTCTGCATTCTCATCGACAAAATTTCAAAATACTGACACCCTAATCGTTGAAAATACGTTCTCGCCGTCTCAATCAATCAGTATTTGTTGAAAATTGATGTGCAACACGACAACATCATATCTCATTCAACGCCCAGAGGCATAATCGCATCGACAAATCTTGTTCTTAGTTCTTTCCTTTTAGGATGTCACAAATGTACTTTCTCCGGATCTAGAATCTTCCATGCCGAGTGCTTTTTGGCATAGACATTTGATGCAATTATTTTAACTTATATGTGGCAGTCGACAGTCTTATAGTAGCAAATATTAGACAAGAGGCCACCAAAACTATAATTGTTTTTATGGGTTTTCAAGCCGTCTTTGTCATCACAAAAAGTTGCAACTTGACATACATAAAGATAATTGTTGTCTACTTATCTTTAAGTGTGATTGTTGTCTGCCGAAATAAGAGTGTACATATTCATATTTTTATACATTACATTTTAATTTTTTTCACTCATATTCCCTCATCCTGCCCCCGGCAATACCCAACATCACCTGCATCCATTCCTCACTACTGGGACCATGAGGCATCGTTGCAAAAGAAAGTACGTTACCACTTGGTAGATGAGATCATAGTAGATGTACTTACCCCCATGAAAAGATATGTACCTGCACGCTATGGGTATTTCTTCATGGTTAATGGGATACTTTGCTTAAGCGAATATGGGGGAGGGTCCAAGAGAGCCCATTTTCCAAGCATCATCTCGAGCATAATATAAAAGAACATGTGTGTATGGATGCCGACATAAACATTGTAAAAATCCATTAATCGTGGATGAGATTGAAAATTTTGTAGTAAATATTGAACGGTGCATCATCAATTCCTTTATCAATGAATTGATCGGTTATATATACGACATCAATTATTTTTTCAAAGAAAATTGAGGGTAGTATCTATAGTGTCGATTATATATGACAACCGTCGTGGATTGACCAACCGAGAAAATATATGTTGCGCTTTCTTTTTACCGTTAGTTTGTTATCATAAAACTAATGTTATATATAACACACAAAAATAAAATTTCAGGCAATTTTTTTACAATCATTTCATTTGCATCTAAAAAACCTACATAGTCAGTTCTGATTATAACAGCTGAGGGGATGAAATGGTACACACACCATCTATTCTGTGGAAAACAATTACTCTTTCTCGACAGTTGTTTTCTTTACAGCCGGCAGTTGTTTTCTTTACAGCCGACGAGGAAGATGTTCGTGCCATACGACCTGCAAAACTTTTCCCACCCCCACTTCATATTTCTCATCGGTTTTCTTATATGCAACCGACGGTGTATGTATCGCTAGTTTGCAAGGTTAGGCGGCGGTTAGTCATTGACAAACAACGAGAAAAATATTTATTGTCGTTGCTTTTTTTTAATAACCGACGAGGAATATCTAACTTAACCCCGCTAGAAACCCTTTCCCCCTCTTTCCCCTACCCCGAGTTTCCTGGTAATTTCTCTTCGACGATTTTGTTGTTGCCTCTAGGTTGTTGTTGCTTCTCTGCCACGCCGGTCGTTGCCGCTGCTGCTTCAGTCATTCGTTGCCCCTATTGCTTTTGTTGACCGTCGTTACTGTTCTCTCTGCTGCCAACATTGCTGGTCTTTGCTCCACCGGCCGCTGCTCTGCTCTGTCGACCCCTGCTCTGACGTTGCCTCCAACCACATCCCCTCCATCTGACACCGAAGCTTCTTCCTTCCGCCGCCATTAGCCACAGCCACATGTTGCCTCTCATCCTTCTTCTTCTATTCCTTTCCCTTCTCTACTCATCTCCCTTTCCCCTCACCTCCCTAGTTCTCTATCCTCCTTTCCCTACCCTATGATTTGTTCTCAGTATTGAGAAGAAATTGTGTAGGTCAAGGGAAGGAGGAGAAAGGAGGAAGGAGGAGAGAGGGAAGGAGATGAAGATAAGTGAAGGAGGAGAAATATTTTTCAGATTTTAATTTGTAGTGAACTGTGATGAAATTGAGAATAAATCATATACATTGTGTCAAAATTGTGATGAATCAATGGTGATTGTGATGAATTATTACATGCTCATTATTCATTATTTAACTTTGTTAGGATTAGTACATGCTCATAATGAAAATATAGCTTAGATGATGAGAGAATCAAATTCTAGGCTCATTAATAAATTCTGATAATTGCATTGCTTAATCTAAACTATAATCCTAATTTTATATCTGTGGTAACTACATTGTTCCATGTTAGCGATTAAATGTTAGTATGGACAAAATGTTGGCACCTAGGAATTAATACATTGAAATTGATATGCACTGCTCTAAATTAACTTGAATTGATAATGTCAATATTTATGTTGACTATCTTGCTCGAATCATTTGACTATCTTGCTCGAACATGCATGAACTAGTTTGAGATATTGAATAAATTGTGAATAAACCCTAATTTGTGAATAAACTCTAATTTGTGAATAACCTTAACCTAATTTGGCCTAGAAACCTTTCCCAAATTTACTCATTAGGAGTAAACCTTAGATTGTCCCTGGTTTGGGACTCTTCTTGAGCACTTCATCTCACTTAGGATGTAAGTGCATAAAGTGTGTTCGATTTCAATAAATTTCGAAAACATTTCTCCATTGTTCTCTAGGTACATATGTAGATTGGTATTTTCCCATCTATATTAGTTTATTTGGAGAACTGCGGAAAAATATTGTCAAAATTTATTGAAATTGAACATGCATTATACACTTACTAGTGAGATGAAGTGATCATGAATGGGATAGGTGGTACACATTCATGAATCTGAATGCGACTAGATGATTAGGGCTCAATCATTCAAACATATTTTTCCCTGAAATTAGCTTACTATCTAGAACCTAATGAGCCTCGTCTCCCATCTGATCATATAGAAATAAATTGATCATGGATGTCAAAACCAAATTGCTGCACTCTGGAGTTTATTAAGGGTCTTGATGAGTTTGTAAGATTTGTAGAGGAACATAGAAAACAACTTGGAGATAGGTTTTATTTCCTGTGTAGGAATTGTAGCAACAACCTGAAAGTTGACATTGTTGACATGATCAAAGAACATGTCATGTTTAATGGTATTGTACAAGGCTATAATGGTACCGACATGGAGATATTCCTAGTATGAGATCGACAGATGTGGGTAGTGGTAGTTGTGTCAAAGAAGAAACGGTTGTCAATGTTGATGAGAACAAACCAATTTTGACAGACATGGTTGATGTGATGCTAGATACTTGTAGGGTAAATGTTACAAACCCATCTCCCTTATTTAGAAATGTTGCATGATGCTAAGAAGCTATTATACTTAGGTTGTACTAAATTTACAAAGTTGAGTAATGTGTTGAGATTGTATACTTTGAAGGCTAACAATAGATGGAGCAATAAAAGCTTCACTTCTCTATTTTCTTTGTTGAGAGGTATTCTCCCTGTTGGCAACGAGCTTCCAATCTCAACATATGCAACAAAAACAATGTTGTTCCCAAAGGGAATGGAGGCTAAAAAGATATATGCATGCCTGAATGACTGTGTTCTATTTCAAAATGACTATATCGATGTGAAAGAATGTCCAAAATGTGGGGCGTCTAGGTACAAAAGGATGACATCGGTTAAGACTAAAATCAAATCTCTTGCCAAGGTGATATTGTATCTGTCTATAGTACCCCGGTTTCAATGCTTGTTTCAAGATGCACAAAATTTGTGTTGGCATGCAGAGGTAAAGAAAAACAATGATGGTATGCTAGGAGATGCGTCTGATTCCCCACAATGGAAGAAGATTGATTTATTGTATCATGAATTTGGCAAAGAAGCCGGGAATTTAAGACTTGGACTTTGTACTGACAGGAAGAATCCATATGGAACATTAAGAAACCAACATAGTACTTGGCCTGTCATGCGTTTTTTATACAACCTTCCTCTGTGGTTGTGTATGAAGAATAAGTATGTCATGCTATCATTTCTAATATCAGGACCAAACAACCTAAAAATGATATTGATGTTTACCTTGAACCTCTGATTGATGACCTAAAGAAACTATGGGGAGAAGGTGTGATGACTTATGATGCTTTGTGTTGTGAGATGTTTAATTTACGTGTTGTGTTGTTTTGCACTATTAGTGATTTTTTGCTTATGGGAACTTCTCTGGATACAGTGTCAAAGGATCCAAGGCATGTCGAGGAAAATACAGATTCTAACACACTAATACATGGTGGTAAGACTGTATTTCTTGGTCATCAAATGTTTTTGCCAAAAGTGCATCCTTATCAAAAGTTGTGAAAAAACATTCAATAGAAAAACTGAGTAATAGAGTGCCCCTATACATATGTTAGGGAGGATGTTTATACAAGAGTAAACAACATTGTAAATGTAAGGCCCCTAAACTTGCTTAATGAGTTGAATAAGCTTAACTATCATAATTTAATTCTTATAACCCTAATCTAACCTTGTGATATACTTTTAAATTATAAAACAAGCTTATTTTTCAAATTTGGTCCAATTTGGACACTGTTTGAGCAAGTAATGCAATTTTATGCACATTTTGGACTTTTCTAGAATTTACCAAATTGAGAGGTTTCCTTTACAATTTATCAGTTGAATTATGTTCCTTGGATATTCTCTCATCATTCTTCAGTTTTTTGAGCCATGGGTGCCTATTTAAACCTTGGTTTGAAGGTGTTTTCTCTAAGGGTATTTTAGGGTTTACCCCTTCATGGATGAGCTACCTTTAGTAGCTATCAACTAATGAGTTATTTGTTTTGCTTGAAATTCAAGAAACGAGGGATAAGAATGTCTCTATGTATGGTGGGGAAGCGTCTTGTGTGTGCTTGTATATTCTTTATAGTTTAAGGCCATGGACACTTGGAAAATTACTAGAACTTCAACTTTTTCTTTTTCTTTATATTAAAGTTTCATATACTTATCCCTAAGAACAAAAATGAGCCATTTGCTTTCCACCAATTTCCTACTTCTGCAAACCTCATCCTCCCTCTATGTTGCTGCAAATTTCCTATCTAAGGAAGAAGAAAGAGGGGACATTCTTGGAAAAATAATCTAGGGTTGCAATTGACTTTCTTTTAGAGTTTAAAAAGCTTCCTTCTAGTGATCTTGACCTAAAAGAGTAAGAATCCCCTTCTTTTCTCTATTTATTTCTTTTTTATCCTTCCTCCTACCTTTCTCCAGGTCGGAACCTTGTTGTTCCATGGTAGAAATTGCTCTAAAGCTCTAAAACCCTACCTTTCTTGCTCCTTATGCTTAGGGTTTGCTCATTTGATGAAGAAAGGTGCTAGATGGACGAGTTCACAGCTTATACTTGAATTTTCTACCCTACCTGCTCAAGTTTTATTTTGTTTGGGATTTCATCTTCTCATTAGAAGCAAGTTTTATAACTTGCTCCATGTTTATTGCTTACCATAAGCTTGCTAGCTCATGTTCTTGCTTGAAAATGATGATTCATGCACTAAAAAGCTATGCTTGACTTGGATTTTGATTTTTATAATGTTCCCTATTCTGATTTTAGTTCTATATGAACCTGTGATCATGTGTATGTTATTCCTAAGATATAATATGACTTGTATCAGGTTGGTTTGACAACCTATGGTGCTAAGCACTATCAACCAAAGGTCAATTTTAGGGTTTTAAACTGATTTCTTCTATAAATTAACCCATGACCCGATGATGGTACCATTGCAACAACCCTATGGTGTTGTCTTCATGACAACTAATGGTCAGGATCAAAGGTGTCAGCTGATGGTGACAACCTATGGTCACCACCTTAGGTTAGGTTTTGTATCAATTAGAAGTTTAATGATCAACCATTAAGTACCCTACTGATGTTATCAATCAATGATGACATTAGTTTAACATTTGATGTTGATTAATGAATATAGTGTTGATCTAACAACCTATGGTGACTTAATGGTCACTAATGATGGTGTACCAGGTCTCTAAAACCTATGGTGAGTTAAGCATTGTAGTTGTAGCATCAATTAAGCCTTAGACCAATGGTTTCTTGGGTCACTTGATGCAATGGTCAGACCTATACTGTAATTGATGGTTTTAACATATGAACTTGACCCAATGGTCAAGATCTAATATTTATTCCTCTAATAAATTGGAATGATGGCTAATGTAATATGTTGCTCCTAATAATGTTATTTAGATGATTTCCTTTATATGATCAACTTAAGGAGCTTACTTGTTGACAATGGATGGCATGTTTTAAATGAACAGTCGATCATGGGTTTTACCCTACTCTCAATGGAACTTTTTATGATGTTAATCAAGGGATGTCTAGAGTGAAATGGTGGCTCTTTCTAGAGAACAAATCAATGACTTCATAGGTGGTTTATCCAAGGTGTTTACTTATGTAAACAACCAATGGTCTTACATTTTAAACATCCAATGGTTCTGGGTGACATTGTGGTATGGTGATATGGTGTGAATGATGATGGAACAAATGGAGGGTTACCCTTAATAAGGTAGTCTTACCTATTCACACATATGCATAGAAGGGATGATAATCATATTGTGTTGATATGTAACCCTAATGAGGTATATCTAGTTATACCTAGCTTTAATATAACTAAATGATGATAATTGGGTATGAATAGTCCTTGAAAGACTAATACAATCATGGAGTACTCTATTACTATTGTTGAAACCCAAGTATGCTATAACCCGATGGTTACACCTTGATTTATGTGTGGGTTCATACTTGAGAATAGTATGGAATGTGATGGTGATGCTTCACCTTATGCATCCATGATCTAATGGTGATGTCGTGAGTTAGGGTTTGGGTATAAGTGTTGATTAGTATCATTGATATAATTTATCATTTTGAACCTAACTCTAATGCAAATAGATAAAGATGAGTATTCATATTTAACATTCTTATATGATGGAATGATGGTGGAATAACCTCCTTAACATGATCATAACCTTAATGTGTTAATTGGTGGTTCTCATAGACACATGGTTGATACTTTCTTATGCTAAACATTTGCATTATGAATATGATGAGTGTTAATCATATCTTGATTCCTTGCATGTTGATGTAATAAAGGAATGTTCTTAATGTTAATATGACCCTGCTATGATTGTTTATGAATATCTCCTAGCTCATTAATGTAATATTGTGCTGATCTAGTGTATTATATGTAAGTGATGTTGTTGAGCTTTGTTATAAGGCATGTAAAGATAATGATGATCTTACATGGAATCGTATGATGGTCTTAATGACTTTTGGGCATGGTTGAGCCCTGAATGAGGTGTAATCCTCTTGTGTTGATAAGGGTTGATACCCTATGATATTGTGAAAAGGATTTATATCTTGTGATAGTATGATGGTCTTAATGACCTTTAGGCATGGTTGAGCCATGAATGAGGTGTAATCCTGTTATGTTGATAAGGGTTGATACCTTTTGATATTGTAAAAAGGATTTATATCTTGTGATAGTATGATGACTAGTGTGGTCTCATGAATGGCAAGTGAATAGTATAATGTGATGATGAGATGAGAAATTATTTTTCACACATTTTATATCTTTTAAAAGTGTGATATTTATATGCTTGCTAGAAGTAAATTAGGGTTTGTATGTCCACTTGTTTGATGCAGCCTTAATTCACCCAATTGGCTTAACTAATCAAGTGTAACTATAATCATGTAGTGCCCCGTAGAGCCATCTTCAGTGTCAGAACTTGCTAGATGTTGAAATGAGTATTCCTAAGGAAAACTTGGAGTGCATATTGTTGAGTATGTACGGGTGGCAGGTTGAGGATATATCCTTGTCATCCACAATGCAGATTGTGGAGGATGGCTACGGTCATGTCTCATACATCAGATGTGATTGAGAATGGTTGCGGTCGTGTCTCTGTGATTATAACATGATGTGATTAGAGGACAACTGTGGTTGTACCTCAGTGATTGGGTTTGAATACCCTAGATGCTAGTGTCGTGACCTGTACCAAGGTGGGCTAGTTACAGGAGTATATGTCATTGTGGTGGAAGCTTTGACTGATATGTCACTGCCTTTTTACTCGTACTGACCGAGGGGAAGAGATCTTAGGATATCAGCAATCCTAAATCTTGTACGGAACCAAATCGCCCTTCACAGGGGTCAGTTGGACTTTGAATGGTACGATTCAAATTCCTCAGGGTGTAATAAAATATGTAATACAGTCGTGTAGCATATTTATTTAGGGTTATACACAACATTTCACATTGGATGATAACCCTTGTTTGTTATCATTACATAAAGATGTTGCTTAGTTCAATTAAGAGATAGTAGATATACTTAGGTTGTGGATATGCTTAAGATTGTTGATGTGTACATACAGTAGCTATGCTTGTATTGATAACTATACTGCTACTGCTGATTATAATCATGATGCTAGCTATCTCATGTTGTTAGTTATGTTTAGCATGCTAGCCATGCCTTTATAACTAGAGATGCATATACTGCTAATCATGCTTATCTAGATATTTGTGCTTATGTTGTTAGCTCTTCTTATGATGTTGATATGTTTAACCAGTTAGACATGCTCATGCTGTTAGCTATGCTATGTTACTAGACTTTCTCATGATGCTAGATATGCATATGCTACTGAATTGCTTATATTGTCAACAAGATAAAGAATGATAGTCTGGCTAATGATGATATTTATTATCTGCTCCTTTATGTATTTTGTTAATCATCAGTATTGTTGATCTTATTTGTTATATCTGATTAAACTTCTTAACTATTTAATTAATTAAAAATGTTATAATCAATAAATGTTGTTGGAGGTTATATCTCTTGCTGGTACATGGGTCTCACCCTTGTGGTTCGCTACATTTTTTTAGGTAATCAGAAGTAAGGAAAACAAACATGTGGGCAGGAAAAGTTTGTATATGGTGTTTCAAATGAATCGAAATTTTGTTAGCATGTTAATGTTTATTGTGTGGCATATACAAATATTGTTCTCCTGTGTATATATGTTGTGGCTAAGGTGATAGAACAATTTGTATCAAATTCTTAGAATAGTATGGATATAAGAAAGATGTTGGGATCTTATGCAAATGATTCTGAGTAGGTGCTGACGATGAAATAGGTTTTAATTTACCCATATTTTTGGGTATGTGTTTAATTGGTGATTTCTTGTGTTTTATGTTTTGAGTAATCTCGTTTAGTGTAATAGGTTCTCACAAGTTGGTATCAGAGCTTTAGGTTCATCGAGTCTATAGGGACACTAGGACTTAGGACTAGGATGATGTCAAAATTAGGAATATGACATAAAAATATGGTGCATACTGCCTAATTCAGTATTTGGGTGCCCTGGCCAGGTATTCAATCATTGAAGAAAGGTAAGTATGGAACTGTGAGATTGTTATCTTTCTGATTACTCTGATCAAGTAGACATTTTGAGACAATCTAAAGAGCATAGTGAATAAGAAATCATGGTGTGAATATCTCAATCATACATTAAAGAAGATGAGAATTGCATCATAATATATCAAAACTTGAATGTTTGGTAGCTAAAGAGAAACACTACAAAAAAATTGGCCTTTGTTGAAGAACATTTGTGAGGAACCAAAAATCATGAATAATGATTTCCATTTGTGAGGGATCATCCTTCAAATATGGGACCAAATCCCTCAACTGTGTTCTTAACATCCTTAGTACTTTTATGTGAACACTAATCCCTCATAAATACATTACTCACTAATCACCCCGTGAAAAATACCATGCCAAATATTTCCCTCCATCCCATAACCCTTCCCTCCATTCTAAAACACAACATTTGTAAATCAAAATTAAAAAAAAACCTCCCCACTCGTTCCTCCGCGCAAGAACTGTTTCCCCTCTCACGTCGTGCTTCCCCCTCTCGCGTCGTGCGCGTCCCCCTCTCGTGTCGTGCGTGTCCGGCCGGTCCTCCCCTCTTCCCACTGGTCCCTTTTCCACTCGACAAGCACCTCACTTCTTGCCCTCTTTCCATTTTCCTCTGTATCTTGTCCGCTTCCTTTTTATCCTTTTGCCCTGCGGCGAAGTGCAACCTGAGGATACCAACAATCACGGATTTGATTCGTTGTATCCCGTGCTGATTTGTGAGCAGCGTGACCTAGGACAAGCAACATACATCGCCGTTCATCATCCGTGTGTGTTCTATTCTTGGGCAAATAGGAGGGAAAGGGCCTTGCGTTCCTTTCTGAAACTACGGCAAAAGGTAACCGGTTGATTGATTTTGATGTTGCTTTTTTCAAAACTGATTTGTGTACATGTATAAACCTAACGGCTGAGGGATTTTTCTACTATTCCCAACTTTTATTCACAAATTGACGGAACTCAAAAAGTAAGATGGTTGCTAATTACAATATTTTGTTTACGTAATGATAATTCTATAATTGTCTTGAACATTCCACATGGATATGTTTTAGAAAGTCATAAAGAACTTTACGACAAATGTGTTCTGTCCAGCGATATCTAGTTTTTATACCTTGATGGCGAATTCCAGAAGTACCACTACATCTTCAGATATGTAAATGATTTGATTTGGCTATATATTCATATTTGTTTCATGTCTTTTAAAACTGGTGGTGAATCATATTCATCCTGCCCTAGGCAGGCCAAAATACTTGCTCCATGGACTCTTTAAAAAATGAAACATTTTAGAAAAGTGTCAACATGTACTACTGCAGCTAACAACAACCTCCTTCATCCTAAAAAGCTGATGTATCTTATATCTAGCATGTCGAGCCTATACATACTCCTAACTGGGGCAGGCATCTCTGCCAACAGTTCTGTATGTGGCCCTAAGTCATCTTAGTCTACTTGTATTATTGACTTTCCCTATATACACTAGGGTAGGGCTTGCTCCGTGGTATATCAATTCCATATCCATCTCCATTTTCCTTTAGGTATTGAATCATGTCATTCATCCCTAGCCCTACATAAAGGAGAGAAGCAGAAAACTACATGCCAGGCGGCAACCACCGTCTCCCTCTCTAGGCCATTGGCAGGCCCCACTGCTGTCAGATTGCTTCTGATGTTCCCTTATCCTGCCACTGACTTTTCTTTTAAGGAGACAATATTGTTGCTAATCTCCTTGCTGTTGCAGCGTCAGAGTCATCATTCCCTATTTGCTTAACGGTTGTCCTCCCTCAAGATATGCATAGTTGACAATTGAAAACAATTGACTGGTGCAATTTTTGATTTTTTAATTACAAAAATTTATTAAACAATTGACTGGTGCATTTTTTATTTTTTAATTAAAAAATTTTATTAAAACAATTGACTGGTGCAATTTTTTATTTTTTAATTGATTTTGTTATTGTAATGCTTAATGATTGCTTGTCACTGCTTTATGATTTAAGTCAATGAAACTCTAGTTGCAGCTATATTGATTGTTCTCTTTAAGTGCATAATCATACAATTTGTATTTTTCATTTTAAACTATGTGTTCCATTATGTTACAGTTGTATTGGATCTCTACAAACCAACACCAAGCACGATAGGGGGAGGTTGCAGAGCTCATAGCAACTAGAAGGTCATACTTCCCGTTCAAACATTGACCAGGTTTGCTCGTCAAACTCTTTTAAAATTTTGTACTCCTACTAATTTGTATATATATATTCCTTTAAATAATATCAATTGGTAATCGATCAATCGAAAAGAAGTGGTCAGTGAAACATTTGTTTTTGAAGTACATGTGTTATCGGGGTGGGAAATTGTAGTATGGATGAATTTTTTTTCAAATTGAGTATAGATATACGGACACCCTCTCTATTGGATGTTTCCCTATAGAAATATGACACGAGACCAATCAACATTTCATATTAATGTAGAAAACAATTTATGTCTCTTTTCTTTGGAGTTGGGTTTTAGATATCAATGTTAAACTCCTATTGGTTGTCCTTTAGGAAAATATAGAATACCTCTTATACTACCATATTTCTAGAATCTTACTGAAAAACAATATTTAAAATATAGATTGGTTGATTCTAGAGATCAATGTTATGCTAATTTTTTATTAGTGACTATTGTGTGCAAAAAAACCTGGTTGATTGTAATCTAGATAAGGGTTTATTCTTTATTTTATGCTACATCATTACGCATCAATGAGAGCAACTTTTAAGTTCATACACCTTTGATAGTCAAACTTTTATTTTTGGGCCTCACCCATTTGATAATCCTGGCTCCGCCACTGCTTAGGCTTCGATTATTTTGCAGTAACTAGATTAAGAAAATCAGGAACTCAAGTTCCTAGATAAATAAATAGTGATTGGTTATCCAAAACTGTAGAAAACAAGTTCGGGAGCATTTTCCGGACTTCCATAGGTATATATAGAGCGTGTTCCCTTAGTTCCAGGAAAAAAACAAAGGAATTTTTTTTTCCGGTTCCGCTCCCGTTCCGCTATTGCCCTAGCGATGGATCAGTTACATGTCTCTTGTCTCAGTCTTTGGCAAGTCGACAGTGAACTTCCTATATACTGCCATCCTTCCTTACTAATGGCTGTCTAGCAAGGCGCCTTCTGAGATGATACCAAGCAATCTTCTCAGTCTATTGTACTACAAATCCCTTTCTGTCGCCGAAGACAAAGTACCTTGCCTAGTTGCTTTTGTACCACTGGAGATGACTCCCTTCATTTTCCCAATTACATGATCTCAAAAATTTACGAGGATGGCTTGTTAGATTGAATAATGTAATTGAGTTTCTGATTCAATCGAGGATGCATCCTATCATTTTTGTTTGACACAAAGTATATACTAAAATAAAATAAGCATTACTAAATTTTGTTGATTCGACATCTATTCTACTGACTAGCAATTGTGTTGACTACATCATTAGTCCTCTAGTACATATGGTTTACCATTTTATTTCTATTTTATACATACACTTGCAATACTATAAATATTATATTTCTATTTTTTCAGATTCGGTGTTTTGTCTAACATGTTAGTTCACGACATTGCTATAACTTAGATATGAGCAACATTATGTATTTTTATTTAACGTAAAGTTGGCTTGGATATTACATGAACATGATTTAATTTTCATAATGGTCAACACAAAATAATGTGCATTTTACTTAGTTCACATTTTCGTATCTTGTATAATTATATAAAACTACTTTGACGGAATTCATCTTCCAAAAAACTCAAATTTGGAACCAATCATCTGAACTCATTTTAAGAAAATTGAACTTGAGTTCTTGGAAAATAAGTTCTCTAAAATCTCTAGTTTCAAGAAACCAATCGGAGCCTTAGCGAGATACTACCCTATGGGGCTGTGTTGCTGGGAACGTGAAACATGAGTAGGCAAGACTCACGTTGAATTGCAGTATTCTGTTTTGAGAACTAGAGAATAGTAGTAGTGATTTCTGCATCGGCTAAATAAAGTATTATACCCCGATAGTTAACCTGGTTTATTAACCTATGGCATCAACAACACTGATGTTTCCTTTGTTCTTGGCAGTTTTATCTAGTCCACATTATCATCTAGTATAACTAGCATGGTGTAACAAAAATCATAGGATAAGTGAAAGGGAAACCAAAAGATGTATTAATTGAAGTAACTATGTCATTCTGTCGATAGAATTCCAAAAGTTAATGGCATCTACCAGTTCATGTTGTCTTCAAGTTGTCTTTTCTTGCTCTCATCACATAGCTTGTGATTCGAGTTGAAGAATATTTCTTCTTTACATGCAAATTCATATGTTCCCAAATTAGGAGGGAATATAGGATGAATAACTTAGAAAAAACATAGCAGCAGGACTCAGGAATAAGATGTAGGAGAATGTATAAAAAAAGAAAAGAGAAAGAAGCAAGAACAATAAACATATGAAAAAGTAGATAAAAACTTAATAAACAACGCTATGAGGACATACCAATTTGGCCCAAATCAATCCTCATTTCCCCAAATCAGACCTGATTTTCCTTAGACCAATTGGCAGTAGATGACTTATGCACAATAGCAAAATGGTTTTATTTTGCAATTTCTGTATTATTGAAAATCAACAGCTCTTGCACCCACAGTGAAACAACCATTAGACCAAAAGCCTTGTTGCATGCATTCCTGTTTTGTTACAGAGCCTAATATGATGCTCAATCATTCTTTATTGAACAACTTTATTAGAGTAGATCACGCTTATCAAAGTGTTTCTATTGACCCTAAATTATTAACAAAGCTATAGTATAGTTCAAACCTTCCAGCACTGTAACACTCCTTCCACTTGGACCACACAAAGCATCTTGCATAGATTTGGTAACCATGAATCCAACTCTTATATTTAATTCAGCACCAAATCCCATAATAAATTGAAACCATGGAGCAATAGTTTTATAAGTCCTAGCATTTGACATACTAACATGATTGATTATCATGTGGATTCATATACTAAACGGGCGAAAGAAAATAGGGAGGTGTATGTCTCATGTAACCATTTGAATCACAAGGAATATTTTATCTCCTACTGAACTCTAGTTTCTTTTTTCCAACATAAATCTTTTTCTTGATTTTATTACTTTTATACCTCCTTTGTCTATAGGTTGACAAATAACTTAGAACATGAAACACCTATTTGGCATCAGTCATGGAATTCTATAACAAAAGCTATGAAGATATAGTAGAAATAACAGTTTCGTTCAACCAAGAAAGAAACATTAGCTTCCAAGAGATTTGCTTGGCCTTCAACTTATTAATTAAAGGTGTGGACATAGCTTTCATCAAACTACAAATGAATAAGTACAGGCCAAGATAGTCAATTGGTTGTTTAATATAAACTACTTACTGGACAACATAGATTTCCTGCTGATTAGCAAAGTAACTAAGAAAACTCTACCTTTTTCTATGAATCAATTAGAGGCCCAACAACTCACTTAAAAACAGGTTAGGAATGCTAAATTCCTTAACAAAAACTAGATGCAAAACTCCTAGTTAAAAGGATTCTGTAATAGATTGCAATTCACATTTGAGCTATGTTGTTTTAATCATTGTAGTACCTGGAATCCCTATGAATTCTATTACTGGAAAAGAAGGAACAAGTAGGTTGGCGATTCACCAAAACCTAAAAATAGGTAAAGACTACAGATTCATGTATTTGATGGGTTCAGCAAATAGTATATGGGACAAATATAAAATATGAAGAACATATTTACTCTAAATCAGACCTATATCAACCATGCAATGACTGAAGGTGATCTAATTTGACCAAATCTAGACTCGATTCATGCTAGTTTAGCCTTTAAATTGCATAATTTGGGCCTAAAATGCCTTAGACGCCCACTTAATGCATTTAATAGGCTGGGCACCTAGTTTGAGGCACCTGGCCTAACGCCTAGGGTGCCAAGGCATGCCTAGGCAGTGCCTAGGTGGGCGCCTTGATAACTAAGGGTGGTGGCTAGGTAGCATGATCGTGGTGGAGGAGAACGGTCGTTCAGGTGAAGTATAAAATCACAGGTTGGATGGGTGAAAATGAAGGTTGCTAGCACAGTCGTGCTGATCAAGGAATATAAATACCTAGATAGACTGAAAGGAATATAATCAATATACTATTTGAATTGCATATATATATATATATATATATATATTTCTTGTAATGTGTGCTTAACTTATTATATATTTTCCTTCATGTAGATGGATTTTCTAATAGATCGGAGTTGGATGTATATTGGGAACAGAGTGCGAAGTGATGTATTCAAGGTAGGGTTACGAAAGTTCATTGAGTTTGCTCTTATCCATTAGAGACCAACTAGACAGGGGAAATTAATATGTCCTTGCAAGGTATGTTTGAACAGATACCTTAAAACAGAGGAGGAGGTATTCTCACATGTATTACAAAAAGGATTTGTGCATGGCTATGATGTTTGGACGTTTCATGGGGAGGTGATTGGTAGGAGCAATCCTGTTGTGGCACCAAACATGCCTAGCACCGACAATATGCATCAGATGCTGGGGGATTTGTTTGGTATGGGTGACACAACAAATGACCACTCTACTGAAGCTACAGAGGAACCTGTAAATGTAGATGCACAAAGATTTTACAAGCTACTAAAAGAGGCGGATCAACCACTCTATAGAGGTTTCACAAGTCATTCTAAGCTATCATATTTGGTTGCCTTGCTATTTCTAAAGGAGGAATCTGGATGGTCCAACGATTCTTTCACAAAGTTGTTACAATTGATTATTTCAGGATTTCCAGAAGAAAATTGTCTATTCCTGGAGACGTACTATGAAGCAAATGCGATCGTGAAGGATTTACGACTTGATCATTCTACTATAGATGTATGTATAAATAATTGCATGCTTTTCCGCAAAGATACAGCTTCAAAAGAAAATTGTGATACTTGTGGTGCTTCAAGATGGAATGAAAAGCAATACAAAACAAAGGGAAAGAAGGTAGTTGCTAAGTTCATGTATCACTTCCCTTTGATACCTCGGTTAGAGAGGCTGTATATGTCTTCATCTATTGCTAAAGATATGATTTGGCAATCTGAAGGAAAAGGCAAGGATGGTCGTATTCATCATCCTTCAGACACACCAGAATGGTTGTCTATTGATGCCAGGTATCCAGACTTTGCTGCTGAGCCAAGCAATATTAGATTGGCATTAGCAACAGATAGATTTAATGCATTTGGCAATATGAGTGCATCACATAGCATCTGGCCTGTGTTGGTGACATCTCTCAATCTTCCGCCTTGGCTTCTTATGAAAGAACAATTTATTATGATGTCCCTATTAATCCCAGGTCCACATATGGTTGGCAATGACCTTGATGTATACTTGGAGCCATTAATTGAGGAGCTGCAACTACTTTGGGAGCTTGGAGTCAAAGTTTATGATGCATATAGCAAAAGGAATTTCACTATGTGGGCAATCATTTTATGGACCATTAACGATTTTCCAGCATATGGTGACTTATCTGGTTGGAGCACTAAAGGTAAGAAAGATTTGGGATGTCCTTGTTGTAATGTGGAGACTGTATCAAAATGGTTAAAGTTTGGGAAAAAGCAATGCTATGGTTTCCATCGACGTTTTCTTCCAATGAATCATCCACATAGACGTGATAGGAAAAATTTTGATGGTGAAAATGATTTTCGACTTCCACCTAAGACACTATCTAGAGAAGATATACTGAGGCAATTTGATGGATATGAAAATATCACATTTGGAAAAATGAATAAGCGCAAGAGGCATGGAGATCAAATTCAACCATTACCTCCTGGTTAGAATAAGATAAGCATCTTTTTTCAGCTACCTTATTGGAAGTATTTATCTGTTAGACACAATCTGGATGTGATGCGCATAGAAAAGAATGTGTGCGAGAATATTTTAAACACATTATTGGGTGATTCTAAGAAAAGTAAAGACAACTTACAAGCTCGTCAAGATATGAAGAAAATGTGCATTCGAAGAGATTTATGGCCAGTAGATGCAGGTGACCGCTATTACTTTCCTCCAGCATCTTACACCATGACTAATGTGCATAAAGATAAGTTCCTATCTGTGTTAGAAAAGTTGAAAGTTCCTGATGGCTATTCTTCTAACATATCTAGGTGTGTTAGCAAATCTGATAGAAAACTTGTTGGACTGAAAAGTCATGATTTCCATGTTCTTATGCATCAACTTCTACCTGTTGCCTTGAGACATTGCATAAGCTTAGATGTGTACAAGCCTATTACTAATTTGTGCTCATTTTTCAACAAGCTTTGCTCTAACATTATTGATGTGGAGTAATTCAAAGAATTGGAACAAGAAATTGCTGTCACTCTTTGCCAGTTGGAGAGAATCTTCCCTCCTTTCTTCACCATCATGATGTATTTGCCCATTCATTTAGCTTATGAAGCCAGACAAGCTGGATCTTTCCGAACTAGGTGGATGTACCCAATAGAGAGATACTTGAAGAAATTGAAGAAGTATGTAAGAAACAAAGCTAAATCGGCTGGTTGTATTGCTAGTGGCTATTTAGTTGAAGAAAGTTTGACATTTTGTGCTAGGTACTTGCATAATTTTGAGACAAAACTCAACCTCACTCCTCATAATGTTGATGGATCTCCAATTAGAGTTGGAGTGTCAAGAAATTTCGACATCCACACTTTGGAACAAGCCCATCATTATGTCCTTTTCAATAAAGAGGAATTGGATGTTTACAGAAGGTAAGATTTAATTACGTCCTAAAATTCTTGCTGATATTTGTATATTTGCTTATATTTTTATATTTGATATTTTCACCACTAGCCTTAACTGCGTGCTTTGTCCTCATACACGTGCAAGCCGGGGTCAACTTCCTAACTGGTCACCCATCCTAGTACTACTCCAAGTTGAGCACGCTTAACTATGGAGTTCTTTAGTGATGGGCTCCCGAAAAAGGAGGTGCACCTTGGTGATATGGGTAGTCCAATCATTCCTTATAAGATCTTTTTATCTGAGGCCTCAAATCCTGGGATGTTACAATCTCCCCAACTTAGACTCTTGACGTCCTCGTCAAGGCTCAACTATAAGGCCTCATAATATCTTCCTCATTTTAGTGCAGACCCACAATGACCCATGGACACCCAGCTCCCGATCACGGAACACCAGCGCAAGGGTAGCTATGTCAACCATGGACAACCCTTTCCTACATGCCTGGACCGCACGACTCAAGACTGGCATGCCATGCCCATGTGGGCCCCACCTACTGGAGGGGAATTGGCTCTGATACCATTTGTAACGTATGGGCCCACTGCCCATGACTCTAGTAGAGTTTTAGGAATGACGACTGGCCCCACAGACCACCACAGCCGGGGTCAACTTCCCGACTGGTCACCCATCCTAGTACTACTCCAAGTTGAGCATGCTTAACTATGGAGTTCTTTAGTGATGGGCTCCCAAAAAAGGAGGTGCACCTTGGTGATATGGGTAGTCCAATCATTCCTTATAAGATCTTTTTATCTGAGGCCTCAAATCCTGGGATGTTACAGAACACATGTGTATTATTCAAGATATGGAACCCAAGGACCATAGAAACAAAACATGCAAAGGAGTTTTCTAAGTGGTTGAAAGAGCATGTAAGTCTCAAACATAAAAATTGTTGTCACTCTTAATGTTCAAGTTAGTGTAGATTACATTAATGTTTTACTTTTTTATGAATGTAATGTAAATGCGAGAGATTAGGCCTAACAGTATTAGCGATGATTTGAGATGGTTATCCCAAGGCCCTTGTGCTGAGGGAATGTCTTATGAAGGATTTTCGGTCAATGGATATCGTTTTCGTTCAAAGCACATTGAAAGTACATGTACTACACAAAATAGTGGAATGTACTTGTGTGCTGACACTTCAAGTTATTCAAGTGGTAGAGATCAAAATCCTATAAATGCTCAAGTCACGTACTATGGCTACTTAGAGGAGATTATTGAGCTAACTTATGGTCCAGGAATCAAAGTTCCGTTGTTTAGATGTTCTTGGTATGATGAAAGCACTTCTAACGGGTTGTGAATTGATGAATATGGGTTCACACAAATCAACACTTCAAGGATAAAAAGAAAAGAGGAACCCTTTATCCTAGCTTTTCAAGCATTGCAATGCTTTTATGTGAAGGATCCTAATGTTGATGATTGGTGCACAGTGATAAAGCATCCTCCTAAAGATTATTCTGAAGTACCTCTTATTGAGAATTGTTTAACTGGTTTACAATCTGAAGCTATTGATGGTGGTGTAACTAGTGATGTGTCTTGGACGAGGAGTGACACCGAGGGATCTTTTGTTGATAGAACTAAAAAAAATCATGATGGGGCTAAAGTTTAGTTCATGAATCTGTCTATTTTCATCAAATTATTTTGTTTGCAAGTCTAGGATAATTTATTTGGGAAATATGTTCTATTGCATTTTTTTGGAAAATTGTTACTATATGGCATATTCTTTGCAATTTATTTAG
The DNA here is from genome assembly GCA_963693085.1 of Alisma plantago-aquatica. NCBI lineage: Eukaryota > Viridiplantae > Streptophyta > Magnoliopsida > Alismatales > Alismataceae > Alisma > Alisma plantago-aquatica. Next base: position 426,719,377 of record OY856413.1, read on the forward strand.
TCTTGTTTCATATACCAGCAAGTAGGACATCATTATAACTCATCATTATTCTTTTTTGGGATATGAAACCAAGGTACTCTACAATTTATTTGTTTTTCAAATGCTGAATATTCATATGTTGGTGTCTCATATTCTCCACAATTTATTTGTTTTTCAAATGTAGCTACTACTTTTGTTACTGACATTTTTGCACTAATAATCTAATTTTTTTTCTTGTCAGTTGAAGGATGGCATGAAAAAGAATCACTAGATCTAGTTGTGTAACGACCCCGCCTCCCGGTAACCCCCAATTAAGGGAGACCCGAAGGTCGGTGCTGTTATCCAATTAATAGGATCAAAGGTTCGACAAATAATCAATAATAATTAATAAACTTTACCAACTAAATTGAAAACTGGTATAAAATAAAAACTTTACTTACCTTTTAAAAGCTGGGATTTCTAAACTTCTAACCATGAAGGTACTGAGATCTAACTAATCCTCCTTTGCACGTTAATTCTCAATTAATTCTATATCTGCCACTTTACTGTTTGTTCTTTTCATTTGTACCTAAAACGCCGACAAACAAAACGTCGGTCAGCAAGAAGCTGGTATGTGGGGGAAATAATAATTGTGCAACTATAATAACAAAGTAATCAGACAATTATCATTTAACAGCCAAGATTACGATTTAAACCATACTACTCAATCCTTTCCTATCCCCTATCTCTGTGCTGTCCCTGCAGTGGACTGAGATCCCACCTAACAGGTAGATCCTTATTAAACCCCGCATGATCCTACCTAACAGGTAGATCAATATCTAGGGTTGAGTCGCATGGCACTACCCATAGGTAGTCCAATCTCTAACTCAATGTGACTTGATGGACCTACCCCATTGGTAGCCATTTACTAAGTCATCCAATGACCTGATGGGCCTACCCCATTGGTAGCCATTTACTAGGTCAACCCATTAAGCTACAGAGGGGACCAGGATCTGAGCTAGTAGGCATATTTCTTATGTGATAGTCATATTCACATTATACTTTGCATGAATTAAATACATCCAACAGTTTAATTCAAGCCACGATGGAAACATCGATAAAATCCCAGAAAACTAATTTGGGTAGTCATAAGCGTAACCACATACCTGTACATGTAGATTTAGGTGCAGGAATAATCCAAAGAACAATGAGCATGCAAGCATTCAATAAGATCCTGAAACAATTATACAATTTCCTTTTATTACTCATGTCATTAAGATCTATCAAATCTAGCTCGCTTCTTAGGGTTTCTAGTCCACTTTTAGGGTTTCCATTGCGATTAGGGTTTCCCTTCATTTTTTACTATTTTAAACCCTAATTATTTCAACATCCAATCCTCAGTTTCGGATTAAAGGCATAATTAACCATTAAATAAGTCCATTAAGTCTCTTTCACATTAAATCTACTATTTTTATCCTTTTAATATGTGACAAGATCATTATGCTCATTTATCGTCAATTCATAGTCCAATTCACATATGAACTCGATTTGCCATTGATTCTATTCTTTATTCATGAGAAAACCCTAATTACTACATTTAGGGTATTTATCCACAAATTAGGAACTTTAATGCTTGAAATAGCTTATAACCATGAAAACTTAGTTTTATGCATGAAATCGAATAATTAAAGCCCTTAGTAGTCCTATTACCAACATTAGGGTTTCAAGGCCCATTAAAACATACTTATGCACAAGAAACTCTAAATTAACTAATTATATGCAAAGTTCATCCTTTTTCTTCCTAATGTTCCTTCTTATCATTAACAGGCTAATATCAACTTTAATCATCAATTAAACCCTATTAATCACATTAATCATATCAAAGTAGGGTTCTTTAAACATTAATAGATTAAAGTTGATATATTTCATTACTTTTCGAATTTCATAAGGAATCAGGCTTCATTAATATTTTATTTAGATTCCTCTTGATTTTCTAAGCAAGTTTCATATTTTATGGATACTCATCCGAGCTACCATTAGAGAGATATCAATTTTGTAAAATTACCTTCTTTGGGCCAATCCAGGAGCGCCACATCGGCCTCCTCCATGCAAAACGTTGTTGTTTGAAAACATATTTGAATTACCAATATGCCCTCGACTTAACAGTTGGTTCTTTGACACGCGAAGGGGCAGATTTGTCCAATCACCAAAGGTCGTCTTCAACCTTCAGAGGGCACTATTCAGCCGCCCTAGCCGCGCTTTGCGCGGCTCTTTCCTTGCTCCTCGGACCTCGATCTCCCTTAGAAACTTCCGCACTGACTCCGGCGCCCTCCCACACACACAGGGCATCCTTCCACTTGCGGCCCTTGCGGTTGGTTTGGGCAAGACGGCCGCGCGACCTGCATCCTGTCGGAGGTCCGCCCTCCCTTCCTGGTGTTCGGGGATCACCATAGATCATTCCCCTAACTCCACCTCCTTTCTCCGCACTTGGGGCGCTACCAGATCACAACTAAAGTGGCTGGGTTGGGCGGTGGCAGACCTGCAACCCACGGCCGCCGCTGTTGCAGTCGTTCAGCATATTTTTGCGTGAAATTGGACACTCGAAGGCATCATCCGGTCATGTACAGACCTTAGAGGAACGTCAGTCCTCCCTCTAGATGGCTTCGCACCTCCTCGTTGCTCCAGAGAAAACTTCACTCGATGTTAGGGTTTTGCAACCAAGAATGATGAAGAAGAAGAAAGGATACGTGCAACTCCTCAGAACTCGCCCCTGAGCTCTACCCTTTTATAGGGGAGGGTTTTCGCACCCGAAGATGTGCATCCACAAAGATGCAAGGTCTTTTCCTAATAGGAATCAAATTCCTTCATTAGGAAGCAAGCTTCTCTCTCTCTCTCCTATTTCTTTGATATTCCTTCTTCTTGTGATATTATGATTTCGAAAATCCTTTCTCTTAGTCTCTCTTATGCTTGACTTTTACTCCATAAGCACGAAATTATAGTTTCCTTTAGAAGAAAAATATCACCCTTTTAATAATACCATGAAATTCATCACATTATCCTCTTATTTGCCTTTATTGGTATTTTCTCTTTCCTCTTTCTTCATTGGGATCCCTTGGATCCCAAGAAACTCCAAGAATATGAAATTCCTTTTTAAGCAATACTCATTATCTTTCTACATGCACCAATATGCATTATTTCACATTATCTTATTTATTCTTCATTAAAATAGTTCTTTTTGAGGATTTCTCTTTATTTCTATTTTATTTTCCTCATTGGTATTCCTTTTATCATTAGAAATCCTTGGGATACGAAATTACCCAAAGGATAACTCAGTTATACCTTTTTCCACTTATTTCCAACATTTTAACATTAATTTCAATTTCTTTCTTACTAAAGAAATACTTAATTAACCTTTTCATTTCTTATTGCATTCTCTATGCAACTTTGGAATCCTTGGGACCCAAGGAATCCAAGAGGCACAAAATCCACCTTTGGATTACATTCTTTTGCCTTCTATAGGTTTCTACCTCATCTCCCTTTTCTCAACAACTCCATTATTCATTACTTAATTGAATTTCCTTGTTATTGGGCCCAATAGCCAATAAAGCCTACAAATCAAACAACAAGGCTATTTTCAACGAAACTTATTTATTCAACACAAATCTTATTCTTATTTGTTCAAATATCTTTAATAGGATAAATTACATTTCTCACCAAAGAATCCAAAAACTGGGGTTGTAACATCCTTCCCCTCTTATAAGAATTTTGTCCTCAAAATTCCATCAAGCAAACAAACAATTCAGGATAAACCTTTCATATGTCCATCATGGCTCCCATGTGGCCTTACCCTTTCCATGGTGCTTCCTAAGAACCTTTATCATCTCATATTCTTCCATCTGAGTTCTTTCTTACCTTGGTATATGGTACCCTCATAGGTGACTTAGGACATTTCAGCCTCTCAAAAGCTGAATAGGTTCAGGGCTCAACACATGGCTTGGGTACCTCACATAGTGCTCTAGATCGGACTCATGGAACACATTTATTCATCAAGTTATCTTGAGGGGTAAGGCTAAACACAACCATCTCCACCAATCCATCTCAAATGGACCCATATATCGGGGACTCAGCTTTCTCAGCTGAAGCTTAGAGGGGTCGGATTTTCACATCACATACTCTCCCACAGTGAACTGCATGTCAGTCTGCTTTGCATCAGCTCGCAACTCATGTCACCACTGGGCTCTCTCTCAGCCATTGCATGATCAAAGCGACTTCATCTGCACACACTTTGGTTCTTTTCTGACCTTTACAAGGCCTCCTTCACCAACATCATCTTAATGAAGTGGTGACCGACACAACCTCCTTCTAGAACTTTTTTCATCCCGATACAGGCTATGGTGGTTAACATCACATCTTAAGAACTATCTCTATGTATCACCCTGAACAAGCGCACTTGCTCTCATCAGACCCTCTAGTCTGGATCATACTTTCCATTAGTATGGGGTGATAAACTGTACTATCATCGAGTTCTTCATGTATCCACTTCCACCTCATGGAAGTGAACCTTGGTCATACCCAAGAACTTTTGAACTCGTACCATGGTGTAGTCGAACCACCTCTCGATCTTATGTAGTCAACATAATCTATCTCTTGACAAAACTCCTTTCTTTCTCATGTTATCTAGGTAAGGCGGTCTACCATAACCCATATTGCATCTTAACCTTCCTTGGTCGAGGGGAGACTTACCACAACATCCATAGTGATGAACTCCCATTCCCTCTCAGGAACTCTCTTTACCCTTCATATCAATATACTGGGTTACCGGTGTTCGTCCTTCACCTCTTGGCTTGCATGGTCACATGCTACATGCAACTTTGTTTTAAGCATCCAGAATGCTACCATTACTTACTATCTTTGTAGTACCAAGGTATATCATGTCCTCCTGTATTGTTATGATTCCTCAAGCTTGATACCTCGGAAACTCTAAACCACTCTCAAAAGGGTTTTATTACCTTCCTATCCAAATAAGTGTATCTGAGGTTCTATCACCATCCTTTTACTACATTAAGGACTAAACTGGCTACCCAAACAACCATTAACTTTTTCAACATATCTTATTACATCTGAGTGTTAGCCAAAACACATCTTCTTTCCTAACTTAGGGTTAGCCAAACAACCTCAACTTCTTCTAGCTTCCAGCGAAACTAGGCAGCTATATCTCAACCAGAGTATGCATTACCCCTTCTTATCCTTAGGTGTTAAGTAATGTCAAAGACGTAAACCTCTAAGTTTGTCTTCATCAAGAAACTCTGATCTCATCCTCAGGGTGATAAAACTCAACCTTGGTTAACTTGCAAATTCCACATAGCTTCTGCTAAAGACATCCTTATTTCTCTTACAGTTTGTTAACTATCCATGTATCATTCACTCCACCAGGGAATGTAATCATCTCTATCCTCATTCCTTGTAGCAATGTTCCAACTCACATCATCTTTTATCCTTAGTGTATGGCATGCGTACGGTCCTATCTCTCATTCCCATAACAAGAGGAAATAAGCATTTGGCTGCAGTCCAAATACAGAGTTCTTCCTGTTCCAAGAATAGAGATGGTACAGCCCACCTTGCCAGTACACTTTCAAATCTAAGTTTAAATGTGCCACATATGTCTCTACATCACAACCATCATGATATCCAAATTACTTCCATGGAAAACTGGTCTCGAACTTACTTGGTCCAAGCACAATCCTTAGTCATCTCCTCTAGGTCTATAGGGTGTCGGCACTTTTGGGGTCATCCCTTTTCCCTTTTGCATCTAGAGAGTGCCCTACTCATCTGCCCTTTGGGTCCCATGAGTCCATGAAGGTGATCAATCTCCTAACCCATGGTCCTTAGACAATGATAGTTGTTACCTCCCGACCCTATGGTCATGTGCAACTAGGGAATTAGGAAACTCCTTCTTCCATCGGTCTTATCCCTACCTGACCCTAGGATAGACTTAGGATTCTTTTATAGTACATGTTCAACTTAGAACCTTACCCAAGCATTCATCATCTCTCTCTACATTCATGGGCTGACCTCCATCCTTTCATAGGGAATCATGGCAACCTGCCTACCTTGGTCAAGCCCCATACTGGTTACCTCCATGGTAACACATCCACATGCACATACAGATGGTTATCTATGGGTCTATAGGTTCATTCTCATGTCATGTACTCTTCACTTAGCTTCTCAAGATCCTACGAAACCTCCTTAGGTTACCTCAAAACCAACCAAACTGGTAAACTCCCTACCAAAGGGTCGCTCTACCAGAATGGGAGGAAACTACACCTTTATAACAAAGGTCACAAGCATCCTTAGGGTTTACATCTATATGAACATGCTTAAACCAACAACTACTAAGGCACAAGCGTACCTACAAAACCATGCTAGGTCGCACTTGTTCTCATCCTCAACATTACATCAACTTAGTTGTGAGGGGTTCGTCAAACGTACCCTTACCTTAAGGGATTTCCTTTACCCCTACACTAAAGAGTACCACGCTTGAAACTATAGAGACTCAAAACTCACCATGAGCATTAGGTACACCACTTCCCCTCTTCGGACAGGAACCCTAGGTTCACCTTTGGATATCCAACTACATGCTCAACCAAGAATCAAGCATGTCCAAGGTATGCCATGTACTCCCATGATCCTTTTATATGAGCAACACCTCATAGTTGAGTCCTCCTCAAGGACATTCAACTAGGTATAAAACCTCACAACAGGGTACTTAAACCTCCTCAGGGTCTAACGCACTCTTTATCTCATCTAGCAGGTAACCACTTATACCCTGGGTACTAGAAACATCATCCTCTCTCTAGGGTTGGGTTCCTCTAAAGGCAACCAAGATATCATCAGCCTCCAGGAATCAAGCATAAGGCAACCACTATCATCCACGTCGGTCACATCATCCTCGACTCCCCACTATTCCTCAAGTTTCGGGGTTTTAGGCTTCCAACCTCCTTGTTGGGGTTCTTCTTCCTCTCTCTAGAGCTAATTCCACCTCCAACCATACTTACTAGAGGTCCCTTCTCCATGAAGGCTCATGCTCAGAAGCATACGCCTATGTGGTTGAAGCCTATGCTCAACTCATGTTTGGCTCAAGAGCATCCATACCCCTTTCATAAGCCATCAATCATGATCTCTTAACCAGGATTTCATCAAGCTATACCCTACTTGCCTAAGCCCATAGGGTAACTATAGGTTCTCCTCTAACCTCATCCACAAAGGAGCTATCCTTTGTTATGGCATGCATGACCCTCTCCAGGTTTGGGTCGCCAAAGGTACTAGGTCATCTACCCTCTTATGGCATCCCAAAGGCATGACCAACCAAACACTCGATCAACCATGAAATCTAACTCATCATGTCATCTCTCTCTCTAACCTTCACTTAGGGTTAGGGTTACCATCATCCTCAAGGGATGTGCTAGGTATCTACCTTTAATGGAGGTCTCTACCTCCCAGACTAACCTTCTCTACTCATCCTCCTAACAAGAGATCTATCCTCAGGCCTCTCCTGAGGGTGATTACAACTTGTATCATACGACCTAAGCATGTATCTATTCTTTCGTTTGTGCTTAATCTATTAAGCTTATGTCCATGACATCTTATTTACATGCTTTTCATTAATTTGGTGGAGGATTCCTTAGACCTTATTAACTTTACCCATACCTCAAGAGGGTGAGGAGAAGAGAGAAAACCCTAATCCTTAAGGTCCTTAATAGAATTTGAGTTGAGAAGGGATGAACAAGATGAGAGAGTCCTAAAGGTATCTTATTTCGAGTCATACCCTAAGACATCAGCCAGGCAGTCACACAATCCGGGAGTCCTCGTATTCCGACTAGCGGTGCGGAGGAAAATATTGCCAGCCCCCGGACGTGATCCTTTTCTAGACACCTCAGTCTTTCGGACAATCCTCTAATAACTCGCTTGGTTTCTATAGAATTTGTAAAATTTAATAATTATTAAAGATTAAGTGAGGAACCTATGCTCTGATACCAATTGTAATGACCTCGCCTCTCGGTAACCCCCAATTAAGGGAGACCCGAAGGTCGGTGCCGTTATCCAATTAACAGGATCAAAGGTTCGACAAATAATCAATAACAATTAATAAACTTTACCAACTAAACTGAAAACTGGTATAAAATAAAAACTTTACTTACCTTTTAAAAGCTGGGATTTCTAAACTTCTAACCATGAAGGTACTGATCTAACTAATCCTCCTTTGCACATTAATTCTCAATTAATTCTATATGTGCCACTTTACTGTTTGTTCTTTTCATTTGTATCTAAAATGCCGACAAACAAAACGTCGGTCAGCAAGAAGCTGGTATGTGGGGGAAACAATAATTGTGCAACTATAATAACAAAGTAATCAGACAATTATCATTTAACATCCAAGATTATGATTTAAACCATACTACTCAATCCTTTCCTATCCCCTATCTCTGTGATGTCCCTGCAGTGGACTGAGATCCCACCTCTCTCTAGGTAGACCCTTATTAAACCCCGCATGATCCTACCTAACAGGTAGATCAATATCTAGGGTTGAGTCGCATGGCACTACCCATAGGTAGTCCAATCTCTAACTCAATGTGACTTGATGGACCTACCCCATTGGTAGACATTTACTAAGTCATCCAATGACCTGATGGGCCTACCCCATTGGTAGCCATTTACTAGGTCAACCCATTAAGCTACAGAGGGGACCAGGATCTGAGCTAGTAGGCATATTTCTTATGTGATAGTCATATTCACATTATACATTGCATGAATTAAATACATCCAACAGTTTAATTCAAGCCACAATGGAAACATCGATAAAATCCCGGAAAACTAATTCGGGTAGTCATAAGCGTAACCACATACCTGTACATGTAGATTTAGGTGCAGGAATAATCCAGACAACAATGAGCATGCAAGCATTCAATAAGATCCTAAAACAATTATACAATTTCCTTTTATTACTCGTCATTAAGATCTATCAAATCTAGCTCGCTTCTTAGGGTTTCTAGTCCACTTTTAGGGTTTCCATTGCGATTAGGGTTTCCCTTCATCTTTTACTATTTTAAACCCTAATTATTTCAACATCCAATCCTCAGTTTCGGATTAAAGGCATAATTAACCATTAAATAAGTCCATTAAGCCTCTTTCACATTAAATCTACTATTTTTATCCTTTTAATATGTGACAAGATCATTATGCTCATTTATCGTCAATTCATAGTCCAATTCACATATGAACTCGATTTGCCATTAATTCTATTCTTTATTCATGAGAAAACCCTAATTACTACATTTAGGGTATTTATCCACAAATTAGGAACTTTAATGCTTGAAATAGCTTATAACCATGGAAAATTAGTTTTATGCATGAAATCTAATAATTAAAGCCCTTAGTAGTCCTATTACCAACATTAGGGTTTCAATGCCCATTAAAACATACTTATGCACAAGAAACTCTAAATTAACTAATTATATGCAAAGTTCATCCTTTTTCTTCCTAATGTTCCTTCTTATCATTAACAGGCTAATATCAACTTTAATCATCGATTAAACCCTATTAATCACATTAATCGTATCAAAGTAGGGTTCTTTAAACATTTATACATTAAAGTTGATATCTTTCATTACTTTTCGAATTGCATAAGGAATCATGCTTCAATTATATTTTATTTATATTCCTCTCGATTTTCTGAGCAAGTTTCATATTTTATGGATACTCATCCGAGCTACCATTAGAGAGATATCAATTTTGTAAAATTACCTTCTTTGGGCCAATCCAGGAGCGCCACATCGGCCTCCTCCATGCAAAACGTTGTTGTTTGAAAACATATCTGAATTACCAATATTCCCTCAACTTAACAGTTGGTTCTTTGACACGCGAAGGGGCAGATTCGTCCAATCGCCAAAGGTCATCTTCAACCTTCAGAGGGCGCTATTCAGCCGCCCTAGCTGCGCTTTACGCGGCTCTTTCCTTGCTCCTCAGACCTCGATCGCCCTTAGAAACTTCTGCACTGACTCCGGCGCCCTCCCACGCACGCAGGGCATCCTTCCACTTGCGGCCCTTGTGGTTGGTTTGGGCAAGACGGCCGCGCGACCTGTAGCCTATCGGAGGTCCGCCCTCCCTTCCTGGTGTTCGGGGATCACCATAGATCATTCCCCTAACTCCGCCTCCTTTCTCCACGCTTGGGGCGCTACCAGATCACAACTAAAGTGGCTGGGTTGGGCGGTGGCAGACCTGCAACCCACGGCCGCCGCTGTTGCAGCTGTTCAGCAGATTTTTGCGTGAAATTGGACGCTCGAAGGCATCATCCGGTCATGTACAGACCTTAGAGGAATGTCAGGCCTCCCTCCATATGGCTCTGCACCTCCTCATTGCTCCGGAGAAAGCTTCACTCGATGTTAGGGTTTTGCAACCAAGAACGATGAAGAAGAAGAAGAAAGGATATGTGCAACTCCTCAGAACTCGCCCCTGAGCTCTACCCTTTTATAGGGGAGGGTTTTCGTACCCTAAGATGCGCATCCACAAAGATGCAAGGTCTTTTCGTAATAGGAATCAAATTCCTTCATTAGGAAGCAAGCTTCTCTCTCTCTCTCTCCTATTTCTTTGATATTCCTTCTTCTTGTGATATTAGGATTTCTAAAATCCTTTCTCTTAGTCTCTCTTATGCTTGACTTTTACTCCACAAGCACGAAATTATAGTTTCCTTTAGAAGAAAAATATCACCCTTTTAATAATACCATGAAATTCATCACATTATCCTCTTATTTGACTTTATTGGTATTTTCTCTTTCCTCTTTCTTCATTGGGATCCCTTGGATCCCAAGAAACTCCAAGAATACGAAATTCCTTTTTAAGCAATACTCATTATCTTTCTACATGCACCAATATGCATTATTTCACATTATCTTGTTTATTCTTCATTAAAATAGTTCTTTTTGAGGATTTCTCTTTTATTTTCCTCATTGGTATTCCTTTTATCATTATAAATCCTTGGGATATGAAATTCCCCTAAGGATAACTCAGTTATACCTTTTTCCACTTATTTCCAACATTTTAACATTAATTTCAATTTCTTTCTTACTAAAGAAATACTTAATTAACCTTTTCTTTTCTTATTGCATTCTCTATGCAACTTTGGACTCCTTGGGACCCAAGGAATCCAAGAGGCACGAAATCCACCTTTGGATTACATTCTTTTGCCTTCTATAGGTTTCTACCTCATCTCCCTTTTCTCAACAACTCCATTATTCATTACTTAATTGAATTTCCTTGTTATTGGGCCCAATAGCCAATAAAGCCTACAAATCAAACAACAAGGCTATTTTCAACGAAACTCATTTATTCAACACAAATCTTATTAATATTTGTTCAAATATCTTTAATAGGATAAATTACATTTCTCACCAAAGAATCCAAAAACTGGGGTTGTAACAAGTTGTAACAACACACCTGGTCAACCTTCTGATGGCCTTCCCTCCACAATTACACAAAATTGTGAGGATGAACCTACTCTACTGTCCAACAATATTGAAAATGATGTAACAATTGAAGAAAATATTGAGGATGAATAGGAGAATAGGAAGTATGGATGTGGGCCTGCAAGCGAACAAAGCCTACTTCCTAAGCAAGGGGAGCCACGTCACAAGGTCCAATGGGATTATGAAGGAAATGCTATTGGGGAGAATGGTTCCAAATTGAATCGTTATTGTCATATGCTAGCAAGGAAACCACACATATGGCATCTAAACTTGAAGTGGAATGAACAACCATAACAAGCTTTTGCAGATAGAAAATCATTTATTGAGGTAATCTTTTTCATAAAAAGACCACCAAATTGTATGATTATTATATCTAAAGTAATATTTTCTATGTTTTTAGAAATACTTCGATTTAGGCAATCACCCTAATGCATGGAATCACATTGATGAACACATTAGCAAAGGGATATCAGTGTGGAGGGCACGTGTAAAGAAAGATTACTATGAAAAGTACAAGATTGAACCAGAATTGATGATGAAGAAAGTTGAGAAAAATGCTTCCATAGATATGGACCAGTTTAAAAATCTTGTTAAAGAATGGGGAACCGAGAAGTCTAAGGTACAATGGTTTCATATAACTTGCATGTATACCTATCTACTTTTTCTAATTATATGTTTCTTATGGTTTAGAAAATTTCCGAGATCAACAAGGCAAACAGAGAAAAAAAAAGTGATGGATCACACCACAGGATCAAAGCCATGGAGTTGCTACCGGGCAGAAATGGTATTAATAATGGACACTTGTCATTCTTAGTAGGAGTTGAACATATAACATGGACAATGATTATGTTATCTATCATGAATAGGTCAGTGAAGAACAACCTGTTGTGGCTCTTAACAAATTTTTGGAAAAAGTTTACGACAAAAGCCCACAAGTGGTTAGAAAATGGATATTTTCTTTCCTATCATGTCTACAAAGCTACATATGCTTAGATATCTCAATTTAAGCTTTCCTTTTATGATACTTTCTAATTACAGCTTGAAATCTCTGATATTGTGGAAAACCAAGTAGCAAACCAAGAAGAAATAGATCCTAGAAGTGTTGATAATCTAACACGTGAAGCTTATTTGCAAGTTTTAAATCCTTCCAAAAAGGCTTGGATCCGAGGTGTTGGAATTGGGCACAAAGAGACAGGACATAGGGGAAAAGCTGCTCGTATAAGATATGAAATGCTTCTTGAAGAAAGCAATGCAAGAATGTATGTTGGATTAAAACTAAACTTGAACTATTAGTTACAACTAGTCTATTAGATTGATGTTTGTAATTTGTTTTCTATTTCAGGATAAACTTAAGGAACTTGAAGAAATAGTAAATGGATTGAAAAACTCTGTCTCCCAAATAATGACTTGGTATAATCAATCACAGGTAATGTAGATTCAGTTGTCTATGTCAATGTAATATATAATTTTTTTTGACATTGTTGATCTATTTGTTATAGGATGTCGGTATTAATGCTGATTGTGCAGTTGAATACCCCAATCGGACTACTGCAAGTGTCTTACACATGCAAAGTGGCACAAATAGGCCAGGTGTGGGTTCTTTTCACATTCAAGACAATACAAGTGGTGGTGCAGATGTAGGCATGTTTCAAAGGAAAAATAATTCAAGTGGGGATGGCTTAGGCAGATTTTCTAGACAAAGCATTTCAAGGGAGACTGGAGTAGGCATGCTTTCCATACAAGGCAATTCAAGGGAGAATGGAGTAGGCAGGCTTTCCACACAAGGGGTTGAAAGTAGTTCTTTTGGATTCATGGCTCCCATGCAAAGTGCTAGCAATGGACATCCACTAATCTTTCAGCCACAGGTACCTCATAACAGCTATAGATTATTTTCGATATTCATACACAAGAATATTAACATGTACACTTTGAATAAAGGCTACAGTTGAAAGTTGGTGCCCTACTCATAGTAATAATCGACAAAGTCATCCTCAAATGCAGAGCACACAAAGCACATCATCATCGGTGTCTTTCACACCAAGAACTCAGCATTTAAATGAGGTATTCCATATTATATTTCCTCTCTTGTGTTCAATATTAGTTTTATATTCTAGTTCTAGCTTTTGATTCGGGTGCTTGATTAACACTTAGTTACTCTGGGCCATTGCTAATGAGTTGAGAATTGACCTGTAAAAACTTATTTTTCCATCATGACTAGATGGTGTGAGCATGTGTAAGTATCAAGCAAGTCCTTATTTCATGTCTCAAGATTGGACATGGGATCTTCTTATTGGATATTTTGTATCAGAAGTCATTATGAGGATGTAATTACCCTATCCATTTACTGTTGCGAGTTATGTAGAAAACTGCAGCTATAACATGTAGCAGACAGCCACCTAAGAACGATTGTAGCATGTGTGGTTTTGGGAAATGCAATAATGTTATCACTCATTCACTCAATTAGATAAGGACTGTATATACTTCACGAATGATCATTATTTAGGATATGAATGGCGCACTTAGTGGGATCTTGGTATTTTCAGTCTTCAAACCGGAGAATGGCTTCAAATTATGATTATGGTATTTTTAGTCTTCAGTCTCGGTTTCTCCCCCGATCCCCAAGACCCCAAGCCCTAGCTTCTGCTCCATATCCCCAACCCCTCCTCTTTTTCCATGCTTGAGAAGATGGCACCTAGGGCGTCCCTTGCGAAGGCAGCAACTACAGGCTGCAATCCGATTTCCGTGCAGCTGCACCTAATTCCATATCTATGGTTCCTCATAACGAAGGAGGGCGACATCCTTGCGGTGAAATCGTCACCGGACCGGGAATCATATCTATGATCCTCTATCGCACGAAGATCAACCAGACGGCCATCAAGATTGGATGGGCTTATATGTCTTTGGCGAGTGGGAGAGGAACGGTACGATCTGTGTGAAGATCTTTGATGATCTTCCTACTGCCTCATCCAGTTACCGTCGCGATAAGTACAGACCCGCCATATCCATGTCCAAGTAATCCATGCGTGTGTAGCTATGGACATCATAGCAATACCCTGCTTCTAGTAGTTCTGCATCAATCATTCCAGCAGCGGCATCACCCCCAATGGGTGTTTCCTGCATTGACTTGGATTAGAAGTACACGGACCTCCTCTTCTTCTAACTATCCCTTTCTCTGGCCACAAGTAGCTAGTTGACTGGATGACAGCCATGATGCGAGTTGCTTGTCCTATCTTCTTTCCTCCTTGTTCCATTTTCCTATCAAGATCAGGAATATGTTTGCTATCTATTTTCACTTTTGTCTTTGTAATTTTTTTAAGTCAGTTTGTCCATAATCCATGGTGCGCTGTTTGTTTACCATGGAACCAAATGAAACTATAATGTGATCTTGTTGATTCATGGTCCAATGAAATGAAGACAAAGTCAAACGCAGTTGATGATAGTTTCCAGTCGTACCTAAACACATATATGTATCAGTGTTTTTGTTTCTTTTTTGTAATATAATCGTTAAGGTACCATTTGAGAACATAGATATGTATGTACGCTTGTTTTGATCTAATCCAGTAATCAATTTGCTTCCTTTTATAATTTCGTTCTGATCAACTTGTTTCGTTTTAGATAAAAATAATAATCAAGTGATTGTGTTATTATCGAATAATAAATTTGTTTCATTAATCTAGCATTATAGTAGTCCAGTAATCAGTGTATTTCATTTTGTTCCGGTATGAAATATGAAAGTATTGCGTTGGCTCAGGTGAAGTATGCCTGAGTTGTGCCTGATCAGGCATACCAACTCCGGCATAATTGTCATGTCTCATGTCTACATGATTATTTGTAATTTTATACAGTATTGAGTCAAAGTGGGTTATACTAGGTCCCCATGACCCATTAGGGCGGGTATGGGTTTGTATATTTTTATTTACTATTTACTAAGTTCAATCATAATTTTAGTTTATGGGTGCATGTTGCTGCTATGTTGGTTCACTTACATTTATCTCTACTTCGCACTCACTCTGATTCCTTTTTGTATTTATATTGATAGGGTAGAATTACTTTTAATGATGGATTTCGACGGACAATGCACCTTGGAGTAGACCAAAACCAAAATATAAGGGTAAGTTGTTTGTTGTACTGTGATTTATGTATAAACTTTAAATTCTATTAATATAATGATTTGTCATTTTTAGGAGAAGAATACTCAAGTACCTAACCGTATGAGGTCTGGCATTGATGAAGAGCACCACACCATTTGAAGGAATATGGAGACATTATAGATCTTAAGAGTTTCTAGCATGATATGTTGATTGTCATCAATCTCAAATTTTAAAACCATATGTATTCTTTATTTATATCAATGTTGAGCACGCAATGTATGGATAATATTTTGCTTCAATAACAGAAATTGGTTTGAGGTGATTTAACATTTTTATGTGTCATTTTGGTGTTGAATCTTCTTATGATGTCATGTGAATTAGTATAAAAATATTTCTTGAGGTTATGTATACAAAGTTTTCATTTAAAATTTGATATTCACTATAGTAACAATTAATTAACATTTAATAAATCATTCAATAATCAATAACCAAATCATTTACAGTAGTCCCTCATAAATATATTGATGAAGGTCTTTAGTCCCTAAAAAATGTAGTGTTGAGATCCAGATTGACCATCAAAATTGCATTGATGACGACCACATAGCCCCTCAAAAATAATATTAATGAAGGCATTATCCCTTCAAAAATATATTCTCCAGGACCATCAAGTCCCTCAAAAATGTATTTATGAGAACTAAACATGCCCTCAATAATGTTATTATGAAGGCTAAATAGTCCCTCAAAAATGTATTTATGAAGGCTAAATAGTCCCTCAATATAACATTCTTGAGGGTCAGTTGGTCCGTGACAATTTTATTCATGAGGGCCACTGGTATTTGTCACATGAGTTCTCTTCACGGACCATTTGTGAGGGCCAAACTCACAACCGTCCCTATTTGTGAGGGCCTGTAGAGAGGGGTTTGTGACAGGACTCACTTGTGAATAATGGCCCAATTTTTACTAGTGAAAGACACAACACCAAGAAATCTAAATCTGAATATAAATTAGAAAAAGAGGAGTTCTTGAAAATGTGATTCAAGAAGATAATAAAGTAAAAGATAGATAAGTCTATGCTTGTAAAGTGAATCAAGGTATGAAATTCACATAAGATGGAAAGAACTCCTATAACAAGTACAAAATGAGAAGATAAATGGGAACAATGACAAAGGAATAAGGTGGAACCTGAGTTAATCTCAGACCAACCTATGTGTGTAAGAAAGTGTTAATGTAAAATCAACATGGCATGTGAAAGAATTTAATAGAGATGATCCTTGTTTAATGAAGAAAATGAAGAATGCGATGATTTACATGTTGGTAAGTGGTTGAAAAACATAATAAAATAAGAGAACATACCCTAGTGGGATAAATAGTCATCAAGGAAGGAGTAATGAGATATGATAATGATGATGATTTCTATGCTAATGGAAAGGAACCTGAAATGAAAAAGGTAAAATGATACATTAGAAGATGTAACCTGCATAATGAAAATAGAATTGGTTACCCTTTTTGCTAGTGACCCTTGAACAATGCTGCTACGATGTGGGAAGTGTGTTTCCCTTTGTGTCTTTACTTTCTAGAGCACATCTTTCAAGGGAAACATTGCCACTTGGTATGTGTGGATTCATTGTAAACATGAGGGTGGATAGCTTATTATATAATAAGGTTGTTTAAACTATGGTTCTAAGATCATAAAGTTTGTGATGAGTTTTCTTTTGAGCCTTCCAATAATTTGGGAGACTCCTCTTATATGTTTTTAAATTTATTATGTTGGTAAAAGTAGATGAGATAAGGATGTGAGTTCCTGATAGCACATGAGGTGGATACCAAGGTAATGAATCCTAGTATCCGAGATATATCAACAGTATGAGAAATATGTGAATGTTGGAGATGTTTATTAAATGAACATTCCAATTGTTACTCTCCCTTAGAGAGAGAAAGAGAGTTGATGATGACCCTCTAAATGTTGTTTGGAAGGACAAAAAAGTGATTTTATAATGTTGTGTATGGTTCTGGGATAGCTAGGCAAGACCACTATCAAGGATAGATGGTTTGTTGGTCAATAGATATGTGATACTATGTTCCTTTAAGATAAATATATGATTAAATATCAATGCATAAGAGTTAGATTGGATGGCATAATTCACATGACCATGATGAGTTTAGAGTAATGTCCTTTAAACTAACTAATGTAGAAACAGAATTCATGAATAGGAGGAACAGAGTGTTCCAGTCATGTCATAGAAGTTATATCAAGCTTTGAATGATGAATGTAAAAGTATTTCAAATATGGTCAAAAATATGATCAATATTTCTTCAAAAACCTTAGGGTTGCCGAAGCAGCAATAGCTATGAGACAAGTTGAATAAGAGTGAGATGGGTTTGATTAAATGTCTTTATGGGATAATGATATGTCTTCTAAGTAGGTTGTGTAAATCCTAGTAAGGTGAAGATAGTGTTGTTTTTTACCCCTAACAAGGTTGACTAGGAATGATGTTTCCTTACATGGAATGATAGGTGCCAACATCAGCATTTCTTTTTTTGTTGAAAAAGAATTGACAAGTGTTCCAGAGTCTGTGTATCTAAAAAAAGGGGATGGATACATCGCTTTTTTTATGCTTCAAGGAATGGTATGGGACACATGCCATGATTGGTAAAAAGATAGCAAGTATGATATTTGAGTAATGTGTTAATACAATAGATATAATTTTAGGATGATATCTAGAATTTAAAGTTAAACATTACTACTAGAGTTTTACAGATGACACAACAAGTTTTTACATTCCATATTGAGAATGTCTTCTTAGGTGGGGTTTTTGTGCTGACTCAAGATGAGATATATATGAATGATGTAACATCAACATGATATGCAAGTAACCATGTGAAGGTAATAGGATGAGGTGCAAAGGAAGTACCCATCTTTGTTTACCTTGTATTTTGAGGGCGAAATCCCTGTTAGGGGTTTATAGTTGTAAGGCCCCTAAACTTGCTTAATGAGTTGAATAATCTTAATTATCATAATTAAATTCTAATAACCCTAATATAACCTTGTTATATGATTTAAAATCATAATACAAGTGTAATTTTCAAATTTGGTCCAATTTGGACACCGTTTAAGCAAGTTATGCAATTTTATGCACATTTTGGACTTTTCTGCAATTTACCCAATTGAGAGGTTTTCTTTGCAATTCATCACTTTAGTTATGTTCCTTGGATATTCTATAATCATTATTGATCTTGTTGATCTGTGTGTCACCTATTTAAATCTTAGTTTGAAGGTGTTTTCTCCAAGGGTATTTTAGGGTTTACCCCTTCATGGATGAGCTACCTTTAGTAGCTATCAACTAATGAGTTATTTGTTTTGCCTGGAAATTCAAGAAAATAGGGATAATCATGTCTATATGGATGGTAGGGGAGCTTCTTGTGTGTGTTCTTGTATATTATTAATAGTTCAAGGCCATGGACACTTGGAAAGATACTAGAACTTCAACCTTTTCTTTTTCTTTATCTTAAAGTTTCATATACGTATCCCTAAGAACAAAAACGAGCCATTTTCTCTCAACCACTTCCCTCCTTCTGCAAAAATATTCCTCCCTCTGTGCTTCTATGAATTTCCTATCCAAGGAAGAAGAAAGAGGGGACCTTCTTGGAAAAAGAATCTAGGGTTGCAATTGACTTCCTTTTAGGGTTTAAAAAGCTTCCTTCTAGTGATCTTGACCTAAAAGAGTAAGAATCTCCTTCTTTTATCTATTTATTTCCTTTTTATCCTACCTCCTACCTTTCTCCAGATCATAACCTTTCTGTTCTATGGTAGAAATTGCTCTAAAGCTCTAAAACCCTACCTTTCTTGCTCCTTATGCTTAGGGTTTGCTCATTTGATGAAGAAAGGTGCTAGATGGATGAGTTCACAACTATTACTTGAATTTTCAACCCTACCTGCTCGAGTTTTCTTCTTTTTGGTATTTCATCTTCTCATTAGAGGAAAGTTTTATAACTTTCTCCACATTTATTGCTTATCATAAGCTTGCTAGCTCAAGTTCTTGCTTGGAAATGATGATTCATGCACTAAAAAGTTATGCTTGACTTGGATTTTGATTTTTATAATGTTCCCTATTCTCATTTCAGTTCTAGATGAACATGTGATCATGTGTATGTTATTCCTAAGGTATAATATGACTTAGATCAGGTTGGCTTGACAACCTATGATGCTAAGCACCTATCAACCAATGGTCAATTTTAGGGTTTTAAGTTGATTTCTTCTATAAACCCATGACCCGGTGATGGTACCATTGCAACAAACCTATGGTGTTGTCTTCATGACAACTGATGGTCGGGATCAAAGGTGTCATATGATGGTGACAACCTATGCTCACCCCCTTAGGTCAGGTTTTGGATCAATTAGATGTTTAATGATCAACCATTAAGTACCCAGCTGATGTTATCAATCAATGATGACATTAGCTTAATATTTGATGTTGATTAATGAATATAGTATTGATCTAACAACCTATGGTGACTTAATGGTCACTAATGATCATGGATGAGGTCTCTACAACCTATGGTGAGTTAAGCATTGTAGTTGTAGCATCAATTAAGCCTTAAACCAATGGCTTCTTGGGTCACTTGATGCAATGGTTGAACCTATATTGTAATTGAGGGTTTTAACATATGAACTTGACCCAATGGTTAAGATCAAATATTTATTCCTCTAATAAAATGGAATGATGGCTAGTGTAATATGTTGGTCCAAATAATGTGATTTAGATGGTTTCCTTTATATGATCAACTTAAGGAGCTTACTTGTTGACAATGGATGGCTTGTTTTAAATGAACAGTCGATCGTGGGTTTTACCCTACTCTCAATAGAACTTTTTATGTTGTTACTCAAGGGATGTCTAGGGTTAAATGGTGACTCTTTCTAGAGAACAAATCAAGGACTTCATAGGTGGTTTATCCAAGGTGTTTACTTATGTAAATAGCCAATGGTCTTACCTTTTAAACATCCAATGGTTCTGGGTGACATTGTGGTATGGTAATATGGGTTGAATGATGATGGAACAAATAGAGGGTTACCCTTAATAAGGTAGTCTTACCTATTCACTCATATGAATAGAAGGGATGAGAATCATATTGTGTTTATATGTAACCCTAATGAGGTATAGTTTGTTATACCTAGCTTTAATATAACTAAATAATGGTAATTGGGTATGAATAGTCCTTGAATGACTAATACAATCATGGAGTACTCTATTACTGTTGTTGAAACCCTAGTATGCTATAACCCGATGGTTACACCTTGATTTATGTGTGGGTTCATACTTGAGAATAGTATGGAATGTGATGGTGATGCTTCACCTTATGCATCCATGATCCAATGGGGATGACGTGAGTTAGGGTTTGGGTATAAGTGCTGATTAGTAACATTGATATAATTTATCATGTTGAACCTAACTCTAATGTAAATAGATAAAGATGAGTATTCATGTTTAACAGTCTTATATGATGGAATGATGGTGTAATAGCCTCCTTAACATGATCATAACCTTTCTGTGTTAATTGGTGGTTATCATAGCCACATGGTTGATATTTTCTTATGCTAAACATGTGCATTATGAATATGATGAATGTTAATCATATCTAGATTCCTTGCATGTTGATGTAATAAAGGAATGTTCTTAATATTAATATAACCCTGCTATGATTGTTTATAAATATCTCCTAGCTCATTAATACAATATTGTGTTGATCTGGTGTATTATATGTAAGTGATGTTGTTGAGCCTTGTTATAAGCCATGGAAAGATAATGATGATATTGTAGAGAATAGTATGATGGTCATAATGACCTTTGGGCATGGTTGATTCCTGAATGAGGTGTAATCCTCTTGTGTTGATACCCTGTGATATTGTGAAAAGGATTTATATCATGTGATAGTATGATGATCTTAATGATCTTTAGGCATGGTTGAGCCCTGAATGAGGTGTAATCCTCTTATGTTGATATGGGTTGATACCCTGTGATATTGTGAAAAGGATTTATATCTTGTGATAGTATGTTGACTAGTGTGGTCTCATGAATGGCAAGTGAATAGTACCATGTGATGATGAGATGAGAAATTATGTTTCACACGTTTTATATCTTTTAAAAGTTGTGATATTTATATGCTTGCTAGAAGTGAATTAGGGTTTGTATGTCCACTTATTTGATGCAGCCTTAATACACCCAATTGGTATAACTAATCACGTGCAACTCTAATCATGTAGTGCCCTGTGTCATAGAGCCATCTTCAGTGTCAAAACTTATTGGATGGTGAAATGAGTATTTTTAAGGGAAACTCAGAGCGCATACTGTTGAGTATGTGGGGGTGGTAGGTTGAGGGTATATCCTTGTCATCCACAATGCAGATTGTAGAGGATGGCTATGGTCATGCCTCATACATCTGATGTGATTGAGAACGGTTGCGGTCGTATCTCGGTGATTATAACATGATGTCATTAGAGGACAATTGTGGTTGTACCTCAGTGATTGGGTTTGAATACCCTAGATACTAGCGACGTGACCTGCACCAAGGTGGGCTAGTTACAGAACTATATGTCAATGTGGTGGCATCTTTGATTGATATGTCACTACTTTTTTACTCGTACAGACCGAGGGGAAGATAACTTAGGATACTATCACTCCTAGATCTTGTACGGAACCAAATAGCCCTTCGCAGGGGTCGGTTGGACTTTGAATAGTATGATTCCAATTCTCCAGGGCATAATAAAAGATGTAATACAAATGTTTAGCACATTTGTTTAGGGTTATACATAACATTTCACATTGGATGATAACCCTTGTTTGTTTTCTTGATTTCAAGAAAACCGGCGACAAAAATTGGCCCAATTTCTGTCTCGCGAAAAATCTTTAGTTGCCGGTTAGTTGGTAAATAACCGACGCCGTATGTGAAATTTTGGAGGTAATTTTTTTCACTGGAAAATTTGGATTTGGCGGACGAGTTTAGGCGTCGATTTCTTATTGAGCAACCGACGCTAAATAAAAAGCGATACCCGTGTCTGACCTGTCTTCACATATAGATGTCGGTTTGTGTATTCAACCGACGTTGTAGGGTTTAGACGTCGGTTTATTGGATACAACGACGCCTCTAAATGTGACGTTATAAATCATTTCTGTAGTAGTGCGCTCGGCTGCTCACGGTCCATGTAGGAGACACCGAGGTCGTCATCGGCCAGGAGGTCGTCGTACGACGGCGTGGAGGGACGGCTGTCACTACAGATGTACCACACCAACAACAAAGGCAAGAAGAACAACCACGTAGAGTTCGATAGGATATGTGAGGTCGTAAGCAAAACCAAATCCTCTTCCCTTTTGCTCTCACCGGCATCGGCTCTGCACTCCCAGAGTAGGAGGAGGAAGGCCAGGAGGCAAGTATCTCCTTAACCACTTGTGATGGAGCCACCTCATCCTACAAGGGATGGCGGAAGCAGCCTACACCACCTAAATGTGTTTGTGCGAGAGTGTCATGACAAAAAAGAGAACATGGCAAAATAGAGTAAGGGTGAGGGAACGGCTAGTAGTGGACCAGTTCGATCAAACACCCCCTTACTACTTGAAGACTATAATATGGTAAGCATGAGTCCACCATGTAGGCCTGTCAAATTGGGTCAAAATCCGCGGGTACCCATGGGTCGACCCATTTAAGTTGGATTTGGGTCACAAAATTTGCCATCCATCGGAAAAACCCAAACCCATACCAACCCGTTTACTTAGCGGGTTTCATGGGTAATCCGCAGACACCCGCGGGTGACCCGCTTAATTACACTGATTTTATTAATAGATAGAATATTTAGCTACCAGTAAAAGATTTATAGAAGCAGTGGCGGGATTGCATCTATGTGGCTTAGTAGTAATGGGGAAATATTAAATTTGTCATATACTCATTTTACAATTGAATATTACAATTCAAGTTAACAAAGCACAGTAACGGAGACTCCAAAATCAGATCGTGAGACAAAAGCGAACCAAGCAGGAACCTAAGTCTAACATCGATTGCTAGACTGAAATTTCAGTCTGACTAGAACTAACATCACTTTCAGTCTTTGTTTTAGTTTTCCAAATATATCCTTCGTCTCATTTGGAAGCCACAATTCATATTAGATATTGTTGTATTGTTTTTTTATTGTTTGTTGTAGGTGGTCATTATTTAAGGTTGTATGAACGTCTAAAGTCTGTAGTACATTGGTGTTCGAGTATTTATGTGATTCTGAAACTTAGGCTCTTCTTTGATAGACGTGTTGCAGCCTTGTTCATGGGCGCATTGCATTTTGATACTCTTCTTGTAACACGTTATATATATATATATATATATATATATATATATATATATATATTTTACGTGACAGTGTATGCAACGTGATTGTTTTGTGCTATAATGTATGCAACATGATTGTTTTGTGCTATATCTTATATAAACAAACATTAGTAACATTTTTTTTTTAAATTTAAGTGGGCACCCGCGGTCAACCTGCAACCCGCTAGGTAAAGTTTGGGTTAGTCTTAGTTCCACCCGTTTAGAACTACATCTTTTTGACCAGCACCTGCGAGACCCAAACCTGCAACGACCCAACCCAAACCCAACCCACCCACCCGTTTGACAGGTCTACCACCATGGAACAAATAATACTACGCCTGCTTTGGTCAAATGGCACCCATCTGCCCACCCAATCGACCCCATTCTATTCCACAAAGGGTAAAAAACCAAAATAGCACACTTTAATAAAAATACGTACTGAAATAGCACCAAAGTCATCTTAATTCCGGGAATAGCCCACTTTCTGGGAAAAGCGCAAACAATTTTGGCGTTTTATGGACTGCGGGATTAAAAGCGCCAAACAAATGGCGTTTTAAAAGAAAAGCGTCAAAAAATGGCATTTTATAGGAAAAGCGCCCAAAAAATGGCGTTTTAAAGAGAAAGCGCCAAAAAAATGGTGTTTTAAAGAGAAGCGCAAAAAAATGGCGTTTTAAAGCTGGAATCACGGGTGAATTAGCCCAAGTCAGAAACGTCTTTAATGACCGATCTGGGGCGGAGACAGCGGCCGCCCTTAAATCTTCCGTCGGCTACAACATGGAAGCTCCTCCTGAAGAGCTTCCATTGGTCCTCCTCTCTTCTAGGAATGGGAGACCTGCACCTCCTCCAGTTATGTTCCAGCTGTAGGGTCTGCCATTATTGGCTTTTGCTATCTGCGCCGAAATGAATCACATACACTGCTGCTTGTGCCCTATCACGCACTTATGAGTGCGACCAAAAGAGGCATGCCTTTCAGCGACACCGCCCTCCTCTAGCTGGCCCAGCAGTGCAGCCGGACTTGCTAGAGCCAGTGCCACCCTTGAGCACCTGGAACAGAAGCTCCTCAATGAGTGAGTACTTATCAGCAGCAGTAGGCCCAGCGGGAACCGGCCTCGCCTCCGCTACCCTGTTGGAAGCGGCAAGGAGTAGAAGAAGCGCACAACAGAGAACCCAGGCCATGAACGCGGCCATTTTTTTTGGCGCTTTCCAGCTTTAAAACGCCATTGTTTTGGCGCTTTCTCTTTAAAACCATTTTTTTTACGCTTTCTCTTTAAAACGCAATTTTTTTGGCGCTTTTCCTATAAAACGCCATTTTTTTGACGCTTTTCTTTTAGAACGCCATTTGTTTGGCGCTTTTGATCCCGCAGTCCATAAAACGCCAAAATTGTTGGCATTTTTTCCAGAAAGTGGGCTATTCCCGGAATTAAGATGACTTTGGTGCTATTTCAGTACATATTTTTATTAAAGTGTGCTATTTTGGTTTTTTATCCTTCCACAAACTTGAGCTTTCCATGGCAATACCCAGCGTCACTTCCATCCACTCCTGGGACCATGAGGCATCGGTCCAATAGGATGTTACTCTACCGCTTGGTAGATGAGATCTTAGTAGATCTACTTACCCCCACCAAAAAAAATGTGTACCGGCATGCCACGGGTATTTCTCCATGGTTAATGGAGAAACTTTGCTTAAGCAAATGTGGGCCAGGGTCCAAGCGAGTCCAGTTTCAGAGTGTCATCTGAAAATAAAAGAACATGTGTGTAACTAGGGGTGGCAATCGGGTCCGGGTTGAGCGGGTCCTATTTTGGGTCAATTCGGGTCACATCAAATACAGTCGACCCGAACCCGACCCGAAAATAATTTCGGGTCATACTTCCTCGACCCGAACTCGAAATTACTATTTACGGGTTTGACCTGATGGACCCGGTGGACCCAAAAATACCATGTTATATGCAAACCAAAAAAATCTGAAAATACAAACCCAGAAAACCCGAAAATACAAACCCGAAAAATCCGAAAATAAAAACCCGTTAGACCCGAAATTGGTGCAGAATTTGTTGGTTAATTAGTGTTTTACAAGCAAAGACTTGTATAAACTATATTATTTTTATGTTTGAATGTGTTAAACTAAAATATGAAATATATATACATATATGAAGATATAATTTCGGGTCGATCGAGTTTTACGGGTCGAGAATTACAAACCCGGACCCGACCCGTAAATAATTTCGGGTTTTTCAGGTTCAGGTCATTTCAGGTCGGGTCGAAAAAATCAAAATCCAAACCCGCTTTTGTCGGGTCGGGTCGGGTCGAGTTTTGCCTACCCAATGTGTAACGATATCGGCAAGAACATGTATAAGAATGTTGTAGTAAACATCGAACGGAGATTATAAGAGCATGGACGAGATGGAAAATGTTGTAGTAAACATCCAACGGAGCATGGTCCATTCCCTTATCAATGAATTGCTTTAGCCAACTGATTCCCTTGATCAGTTTAATATCTTTAACCAAAAATGCATACATCTCTGCCATCATTTTTTTATCAGTTGATTCATATACAAATCCAAGCCATTGGATCAAACATACAAAGGATAGAAATGGCATGTGCCCAAATAGAAGTTTATAGTGGTCCCTGCACGTAGAAGCAAGAATAGAGGTAAGAACATTCCAAAATATTTGAAGGTTTGATGGAACATATATCACATTTGCTTCAACAACAAGTCTTGGAGGTAGCAGCTTCTAGTGCCGACATAATATCATAGGTGGAAGAACTAGGTGGTTGGTGAAAAAGTATCTAAAAAATATCTTGCAGTAACTCATATAAAATAGTTAAAAATCATTTTTTTTTGGTAAAAGTTTTTTATACCATGTAAAATATTTAGACAACCTTGCAAAAAAAATGGTTTATTTTCATCGTACGCCTTTCCTTGTTCTCTACACAAGAAACTCTCAAATATATTTTTGTATAAAAAATGCAGAATATGGGGGTGCAATTGTAAAAACATATGATGTGCCGCCAATATATATACACTTCAAGATATCAAAAAAAGATTATTGTATATTTCGTTATGATTGGAATGTAGTAAGCTCGTCTAAAAATAAAAAGTAGTAACAATATATAAACTTATTTCGATTTATTTGGGGTGTAACTTTAAAATCTTAATCAGAATATATATTTATAGATATAAAAGATATAGAAGGATCTATGGACTATTTCAAAATGGCACTGGGTACTTTAGTATGCAAAATAAACTAAAAGTTACAAAGGAGGTGATGGTATTTTAGAGTTTCGTATCGATAATATAAATTCTTTTCATATGAAAATATAAACAAAATCAGGCACCTCAGCTGATGTGAATGTGGCTCCATCATCATTAAACAAGCAACGAAAGAAAAGACTCATAAAATGGTTAGAGGATTGATGATGTATGGCTATAAGAGAAAGAAGGTTGGGTAGCTAGAACAAGTGGGACTAATTGTAAAATTATTCATTCGTAAATTGAAATTTATAATCAGTCTAACTAGTATACTTTTCAGTACTTGATCAATTTGTACGAAGAAAGAACAATTTATTACATGTTTTAGAGAGTATGTAGCATCATTTCTTTAGACAAGAAGATTCTGATACCATGTAGAATATTTATATATGTTTGTTTTACAATAGAGTGATTATGAAGCTCACTGGAAAGAAGATGAAAAATATAGTAAATATAATATAAGAAGAAAACATAGTGTAACACATATTGTAAGTTTTCTAAACAACAATCGAGAAGATTTTTCTGAACCAACTCGATACATTTTCAAAGCATCAACCAATTATTTTCATCCATTATATTTTCATTTTATTCGTAAGTACTTTGGACCTTTTGATTTAGATATGCACTATGATAACAAAACATTATAAATAAGAAAATATTGCGATTTATTATGTAGATATAATATGAAATGAAATTTGTAGGAAGAAAAAGAGCTAATTCGATTTATCATGTGTGTGTGATACTGCTTCAAAGGTATGATATTCATTTAAATTTATATGCAAAATAAATATTTGAAATATCATAAACAAGGAAATTCTAAGGATGTACTAGAAGGAAGATATCTATTCGCATAAAAAGATATATTAAAGTTGTGATGCAACTAGATATGCTTTCACAAATGTATTACTCGATCTTTGATATTATAATTACTATATTATTACAATTGGATCTCTTTTTCACAAGGAAAGGTTCCAAAATATTATGATCTATTTGTAAACTTAAGGATGTCCAAATTGGATTTTATTTTTGGTGGTAAGGTATTGTCTGACTGCTTGTGCAAAATCCATCATGCATTTTTAAAACTTTAAAAAAAATTGATGTATTTGATAAATAATGTAGTTTTCTTTAGTTTCCAGTGTTGAGCTCGAAACATTTAACAACAATTTTATAACTAAAGTTTAATAGACTGATGGGGCAGAAATAATATATTAGATGATTAGATTTATTTGGTATTAAGGATAAGTACATAGAATTGATATGAAGATTCCACAAGTGGATGCCAAAGTTAATCTCAACAATATGGAAGATTCAATAACGTCATTTATATTAGGTTCCATTTGTTGTGTGAGAAGGAGCTTCACTACACCAAATAATTAATCTCACTTTACATTTTAAGGAAGTGCTTGCATCTAAAAATGTTGATATATTTTAGTGTGAGCCGACTTAGATCATAAAAATGTTACCAATAAAGTTTATCAAAAAATTCTATTTAACATGTTTCAAGATATTTTTTTCGTCCCGTAGCATGATCTTTCCAGCAGTCTATATCTAGGATTCAATTTATACCATTCCCATATCTGGGTACATAGTCTAATACCCTACTTTTCTTAGAGCTTTAGTTCCCTTTTTCACATATTTAAATTATGTTGGGATGAATGTAAGTCAATAAATATTATGTTTAAAAAATCCTTTTCTATAAAATTTAAAAACGTTAATTAAGTGTCTTACAGAGTTAATTATAAAAATTTATTAATTATTTAATTTTTATCTTGAATTGTTCATCTTGAATATTCCTCAATTGATGGATAAAGAAAATAGATATATATGATTTAAAAAAGAAAATACATACATTAAATGTATACTTATCACCCTTGTGTAGAAGTAAAGTACCAAATATTTTCAAAATGAGAATTTGACTTTAAAACCAGATTCATCATGCCTTATTTACCTTACCTACACATTTTCATGCAAACCCCAATTAAATTAGAAAGAGAACAATTATAGATAACATAAGTTTGACCAATCCAATTGATTAATTTCATTTAACTTCCATCAATATATTTCCTCCCTATGGTTACGTAGATGATACCCCCTTTCCCCTTCCACAAAAGTCGTCGCGGCCAGTCGCCCCTCCTTTCTTCTCTTCTTTCTTCCTCTCCTTATCATTTCCACTTCTCCTTCTCTTCTTCTTCATATTTCTTCTTCTTTGTCTTTCTCTCTCCTCTCCAAGCATTAGTAACCTAACCATCTATTCAGATGTTCTCAAGTTGTTAAGTGCAAATGAAATATTGTGCTCAGTACAAGTGAAATACAATGCTCAATGCAAGTGAAATAAATTATTGAAAGATGGTATCTTTGTTATGATAGATGTTCAATTTATGTCAGTATCAGATTTAACAATATTTTTTATAAATGATTTTTAGTACTATAAATACACGAAATATGTTAAATGAAAGAGAGTCGATTTAATTACATGCTAAATCTAAGAAAAAAATAGTATATTTTTATATGGTAAAGTAGTAAAGGATCATTCTACATTTAGATGCCCTGAACATTGCAGTTCTATGCTGATGTTCGTGTTTCACTAAAGGAAACGACTTGCCCATAGACAACATCCATGAGAGAAAGTCAAAGCTTGCAGGTGGGACATGAGGGGTTAAGCCCACTGTGGATGACCTTTTGAGTTATAGTAGGGGCATCCAACATTAATTGAATATCTTGGTGATACCCACTGGTACCAACAATAACTAGAGATTTTGGTGGTGGTACTAAGCTTTCAGTATAGCTAAATACAAGTTCTCAACATTAATTAAAGATCTCAGTGGTAGTTACTACTCAACAAGTTAATCCTTGTAGAGCCACTGATGTAGATGGTTTAAGCCAAAGTTCTTAGACTAGCCATATTAGTACCCAAATTTAGAATAAGAGTCTAGTTAATCAGGTCAGCTGATATAGCTGTCAACACTAGATGTGGTGAGGCCCATTGTGCACCTGGTAGCTAGTTAGGAGACTTAGAATCCCATGTCAACTCTAAGTCTTTTACTTTGAGATTATAGCTTGATGTGGGGCTTCTACGTGTTGTAGTGCACTTCATGTAGGTGATCATTAATGACGAGGTTAAAGGATTTAAGAAGTCAAACTGAGGAAATTATTATCTAGTTACTAAAAAAATTGTATATTAGATTCAGAAATGTGTTGTTCAGTCAGTCTCAATGTGTAGTATGTTGATGAACTTTACATTATTACTAATTCAATTCAGTATTTAATATCTTGATTATATATGATGGTGTTGTAAAACACTTACTTAAAAAATTGTAATCATGTTTACTTGGTGAATTTCGATTGACTGAGCCATTAGATCACACTCCAAAGAACAAATTTAGGTAAGGTTTTGTTTATGGAGGTAACTATAGATTTGGAAGAGTCATGCCATAGAAGGGTGTTAGAAGTGTTTTAAGATAGAATTAGATAGCCTCGGTCCTTGTCCACTCTAGATCATACAATGAAAAAAAGAAATAGTTGTATTAGTCATATAATAAATTTTTGTACCTTCCTTCCTTGTAGAATGGTGGTAAAACATAGCTTCATCTATTTGGACGTGTTGAACTATCAAATGATGAATAAAAATTTTGGTTTTGGTTCAATTATGAGATGTTTCTTAAATTTCGGATGGTAGACAGTAAACTCATTTTTATCAGGTATGTGATTTTCAAATCTTGTGTCATAACCTCTCCGAAGTGAAAATGAATTTATCTGATAAATTTATCATTATGTCTATCATTGAAAAGTTCTCTAAGTCTTGATAGGCTTTTGCTCTGAGTCTCAAGCACACAAAGGGTGACATTACCCTAAGTGAACTTATGTTGGATACCAAAATAAGGATGAACACTTGAAAGAGGAAATTGTCAAAGTACCAATTGATGTAAACCTACATTCAATCTTACAACTATTAAGAATAAATATCACAAAAATAAGAATACACTTAAACATAAGGACAATGTTTAAAAGAAACTGAAGAACAAATTATACTTGTGGACATGTTGGCCACTGGAACAAGGATTGTTCTGTTGGCTTTTTAGATTTTTCACACTCTAATTTTAATGATATAAACATCTCCCTTTTATGTTGGTAAACTATGTAGTTGGTTTTTGAGGTGATCAAAGAACTTAGACAAGATCCAACAATAAAGGATATGTAATATTATATGTGTTTAATGCTTGTAGGACAAATTGTGCCATATATATACTTTGTACAAGTGCATCTTGTACAACTTGCTAGGAATGATGTAAGAATAAGTGATGATCAACTCTATCCTATCCTAGACCTTTTTTTTAACTTATTTCAACTCTTTAGGTTAGATAGGTGTCACTCTAAAATTCATTTGAATGTTTTTAAAGTTATAATAGTGTTTTTATATGGAATGTTTTAGTCAAACTCTTCTTTGATCAAGATCACTCCGCAGTCAAAATCTACATTTATTTTCTAGTCATTGCAAACTTGTCTTTTGACTTCTAATGGCTAGTTTAATATTTATCTTGGTCAAACACTCTCAACAGAATATTGACCATTCCTATGTGTTTCCTATATATAGGAGTACCTATGAACACTTAGAAGACACACTTGAGAAAATCTACTACATGATATCTTACTCCAAGCTTAGAATTCTACATTGTTATCTTCATATCTAAGCCATTGCTCAACAATAGTGTCATACTTCACCAAATACAACATTGCCTATCCTTGTGGAATTTGATCATCATCTGTTCATAGATAGATTCATAGTATAAACCTTTTAAAAAATTGATATGTTCTCTTTTCTCCAATCTTTTTCAACAACATTATTTGATGATCTTCCTTGGCCATTAAAGAAAAGGTTTAGTGCTCTTCAAATCTGTTAAAGAAAATGATTCAATGCTCTTCTACCTCTCCCATACGAGCACCCAAATGCCAACAGATACGGAGGGGTAGAAAGTGATTTTACTGGATGTCTCAAATGATTGGTTGTATTTCTTAAGGTATGACAAATGTATATTGAAATTTATATAATAATTAAAAGAGAATATAAGAATACATATATACATACCACAACAAGTAAGAAGCCCCCTAGGGTTCTAAA
The DNA here is from genome assembly GCA_963693085.1 of Alisma plantago-aquatica. Lineage (NCBI taxonomy): Eukaryota > Viridiplantae > Streptophyta > Magnoliopsida > Alismatales > Alismataceae > Alisma > Alisma plantago-aquatica. The sequence continues at coordinate 426,751,659 of OY856413.1, forward strand.
GCTTCCGCCCCACATTTTATTCCACATGACTTTTTTGACTACTTAGGTGCTAACTGCAAGGTTTTGAAAATATGGTTAGACAATATAAAACATTCAGATACCATGATGACTGAACTTTAGGAGGAGGTTGTAGGTATAGATTATGACATTGTTATAATGTTGACAGAAATTTCAAAGCTATTTCAGTATCAATGATTGAGCACATTAGTAATAAAACTTTAGATATAGTGAGATAGAATACTCCTCATCATATGTGAAGAATACACATTTTATAATTGTTATCTATATATTAACTAATTATATATATAAAGAATTGTGTACTTGAGTACATGTAGATTATATGTACCCATCTTCATTTGTGATGATTACAGAAGTATAAAAAGCAATCCAACCTTATAGATGTGATGCATTCCCCTTAGATAACACATGTATCAAAAATCACTTTAAACGAACGTTCCTAGACCATCAAATGAAAGAATATACATATTTTCTAATCAACGATAAGTTGCAGAAATTGTAAAAAATGTTGAATGATATATTGGTATATCTCATGAGATACATGAGGTATGGATGTGTTCTTTTGAAAAGGTTTGATCTATTGAGTTATGAATTAATCCACAACATTGGATCATATTATTGTATTCCACATATGTCATTTTTATGACTAGTACATAAATTGCATATATCAGTCAGTACACACTTCCCAACATCACACACACACACACTCACACACACACACACACACACACACACACACACACACACACACACACACACACATATATATATATATATATATATATATATAGGGTCATGATCTAGTGTAGACGGTACAAAGATGTGGACCATGCGGACTGTTCCTACGCATGTCCCAGATTTTCCGTAAGCTTCATTTCCGCTTTCTTTCTTACTCCCATTAGTGCTCCCTAGTCTCAGTGAACGGTTATCTCTTCTCGGTCATTCCTCCGTTGACGGTACAACCCTACTACTCATCTTATCCCCATGAAAACTGTATCTCCAACTCCATCAGATACAACCAAATCTTAGCACTCCCCTTACAATGCGACAAACAATACCAATTGTACATGAAGCCCTGGTTCGCAACATCTTAGAGTACATGTAGCATGTTATCTACTGGGTAGATTCTTGACGATGTTGACTAGCGTTAAGTTGTACCTTCAACATTTGTAAGAAGTATTATTCCTACTCTTGTTGGATATTGTGTGGCTTCGTATGGATAGTGTGCGTCAGTCTCAGGGACTTAATATCCAAATGATCAAAAATTTTGATTGTTTTTTCGAGTATCGAGACATGAACCTTCTCCTAACTTCAGTTTTTTTTCTCAGAGTGTAAATATCTCCTTTCTTCTACACAAGAACAAATCTTGACATCATTAAAATAGATTAACACAGTCATAAACAATCACCAGTTGCTCTTGGTTTAGTTATATTGTTTCATTTCAGCTACGTGGTGATTCCAATGAAATAAGAAGACATAATTCACCATTTCATATATATAGAACCAAAGATGTTCGTAAACTCTCCAAGCTAATCGTTAGTAAATCATGTATTTAATATATATTGTATATATGTATTGACAAATAAATTGACTATACTTTATTCTCTAACACAAAATTTCCTGCTTCTATTGGAAATATAAGCACAGACCTTTCCCTGCTTATATGAGCGGTGAAGTGTGGCTACGTTGCTGTCTTTTCTATTTCATGAGTGAACAAAATGCAACAGTCAGCTCCACCATTTGTCAATTGTATTGTCTCGGTACTTTTTCCCAGAGATGTATCATGATACATGGGGACTGATAAGAAACCTAAGAGTGGTAATGGAGTATATTATTAATGATTTGAGGGAATCAGTTTTAATAGACGCTACTTGTAAGAAACAATCTACTTATTTAATTAGAGGTTGAAGCGTCTACTTTAACAAAAGGTGGAAGATAAGCAGTGAACAAGTTACTGTTAGGGATAAAGATCAAAGAATATATATAATTATACTCGAGGAAGGAGGATGAGAGATGACTATAGACACATGGAGGATTCTAGTTGTGTTTGGGTCAAGGACATGTTCTTGGAAAGAGAAATGTCCACGTATGAAAATCCAGCAAAACTTGACAGTATGTATGCATGCATGGGTAGAATGAAGTGATACCGCCAGGTTTGACTTTCTAGTTAGTACTACATATTTGTCAAGAAGTATATGATGGGGCGTCTGTTGTACCATGTACTTACGTGGGTGTACATAAATTAATGTTGACAATACCGACAATGTGCCATTAAATTCAATTTTACTATCCGGTGCATCCATTTCAAGATTGCAAGATGAGCAGCAAGACTGGATTGTATAGTCTATGGTGGCAAAGGATCAGAAGAGATAAATGTAATATATACATTTTTCTGGTATGAGGAAGTGCTAACAAGATTAAGAAGGAAAGTAGAAATGAAGCATAAGGCAAAACTGGAACGCTCTTTTGGAAATAGTCTGCATCAATGCATAGATGGGGAATGGTCGGATTGGTTGTATCCGGTGGAGTTGAAGATACACTGTCCATGGGAGTAGGATGAGTAACAGGGTTCGATTGTACCATCTACAGAGGAATGACTGAGAAGAGTTAACCATTCGCTGAGACTAGGGAGCACTAATGGGAATGAGAAAGAAAGCGGAAATGAAGCTTACGGAAAATCTGGGATGCGCATAGGAACAGTCCGTACGATCCATATCTTTGCACCGTCCGTACTAGATCATGACATATATATATATATATATATATATATATATATATATATATATATATATATATATATATATATACACACACACACATATATGTGTGTGTGTGTTTGGGGGGGGGTGTTCAATCATTTGTAATACACAGGTGCTTAGTTCAGACTATCAAATGTGGTATTTCTAATGTCATCAATGAATCATGATGTAGTTAGAGATCCAAGTGCCTTCATGGCTTACATGACTACCATGTTAAGGGTTTTGGTTCTTTCAATACCGCGATTAAAGCCCCCACCAATGTTGTGTAATTTTTGGACTTGTTATTTATATATCTTATGAATACAATTATTGTGAAATTATTTTTATTTTGTTTTTCTTCTATTCACTAAGAAATAAGCATTGACAGTTGTTAGTGATTGTTCCTGTGTACTATATTGTGTATTTTTTTTATCCTTTGGGTACAGAACTAATACCAAAAGAGGGACATCCTATGAAATTGATTATTCATGTGTAGGTATAGTTTTTTCATGCTTAACATATTTGTTTATGTTTGCATCATATGATGGTTTAGTAATGCAATATATTTGTTGATCTAACTTATAGGGGTATGAAATCAATCTGTAGAGGTGAAGCTAAATCATATAAAAGAAAGAAACCAGTAGCTTGGAGGAGTGTTGATGTAGTCTTCTTAATTATATTTATTAACGTAATTGTAAATCTACAGTGCCTTGTACAAGACAATGATTGGTCATGCACATATTATGTGATGTTGTACATACAAACGATTGTCACAGACGCAGCACAAATCAGATGTATAAAGAAAGTAATGTTATTAGTCTTGGATCACAGTAATGAAGTAGCCTTATTTGATAATACATACAATAAAATTTAATTAATATTACGTCTCACTCTCTTTACAATTGTTGACACTATTGAAGTCTATACGATGGAGGAACTCATCAAAGAAGAAGAAGACAAAGGGGAAAATGACAAATTGTTATATCAATTCATATTCAACTGGCTGGGACAAACCCAAAAGGCTAGTATTTATACTAAAAGACACAAAACCCTAGACCTGAGACAATCGCACAAATTGTCTAACAAAATATGAAACTAAAAATAAAGATTTTCAAATTGCAACTAAGTGCATATAACTAGATAAATTGCACTTAGGTCCAAACATAGAAAAATCACACAAAAAAATCTAATTAACTGGACTTTGTCTTGCATCATCTCTCCTGGGGTTCAAAAGACGAGCCACTAGTGATTCAGGTTTGGTTTGTAAAAGACCTTTCCACATGGTTGCTGAAGGAATGTCATGAAACACTTGCTCAAGAAGGAAACGTCGTGTGGGGGTCCTCCTGAAACATTGTCCTCACACGCTAAATGAGTAGGTGTTGTGGAATCCATCATGAATGGTGTGCTTTTCGTACTGCCAAGGATGACCTAGAACAATATGGGCCACCTGTACAGGAGCAACATCACAATTTATGGCTTCCTTATATACTTTGTAATAGGAAAAGTGGACCAAACAATGATGTGTCACATGACGCATGGTGTTGTCAAACCAACACAAACGGTAAGACTAAGGAAGTGGCTCAGTCTGTTAGTTAAGTGTATCCACTAAGTTGAAGAGACTAGATTGGTTGTGCAACCACCATCAATAATAAGAGTACATATGTGGCCCTGACACTTGACGTAAGAGCAAAACAAAGATGAGTGACTCAAATCAAGATCAAAATCTCTATTGGCAAGGAGAAGTATGGAGGTTTGCTCAGGCCCTTCATCGTCATTGCTAGGATCATTGGTGGGGAAAACATCCTCATACTCGATGTTATCCTTTTGGTATCGATAATAGTTGTTATGACGCAATTGAGACATTGTGATGAATGATGCCCATAAACCTGACATGTGAAAAATTGAAGCGTCTTCTGCACCATGGGTTGTTTTGATGACGATGCTGGAATCGTACTAGAGGTCATGGATCCCAACTATTGTAGTGGTAGGAGATCATGACGAGTAGGTGTGATTGTCAATGAAATTCATCGTCTTAGCTCGTCCTCAATTTGCATAGCGACATGTACTACATCCTGAAACCCGGTGAAGATGGATGTAGCTAGCTTCTTTGTAATTTTGTGGTTGAATATCTTGAATATGTTGATCTTGCAACTATTCCCTAGTCTGTAGGCGTACATCAACATTAGTCTAAGTTTGCATCATAGCACTCTGAGTTTGCATCATCATGTCAAATTTTCTATTGAGCATAGATAATTGTTCTGTTAAAGTTACAAACTGCTTGTCTGTGTAAATCTTATAATTGTTAAACTCATTCTTAGTGACCATTTTGTTAATGAACAAAAAGCAGTGGTTTTCTTACTTGTTCCATTTTTTTTATTTGTTCACATCAGATAATCGAAACTATGCATTTCCTTGTAAGGTCATGAAGCAAACAACACTATTATCAGTCTCTTGGTTCAATATGCACCGTTGCACAAGATTCGGGAGATGAAACGGCGGGTTGGGACGCTAGATTTGCAGGCAAGATCAAGGCTTGCAATAGGGCTTGCAACTGGATCTGCGCTGGTTTGATGGTGGTTGGCTGTAGGTTTGCATCGTTCGGCAAAGCTTTGTGCAGTTGTTGGGCAGCTGTGACCGATGCTTTGCCAGCACGGGCAGGGATCTAATGCTGTAACTAAAACAAACGATGTGTTGCTTCCTGTTTTCCTAATGAAATTTCTACTAGAGCGGTGAGATAGGAGGAAAGCCACGGTGAATGACCAGCGACAACATTGAAACTTGACGCTTTAGCGAACAGAGGGTTGATGGTGAGCGGTGGACTAGCGTTGTCCTGATGGAGGGGGTTTGGGAGAATAGCGGGTGGAGAAGAGGAATAGCGGGTGGAGAAAAGGGATTAGTGGAGAAGAGGACAATAGCGGGAAGGTGATTAGCGGGAAATCACTGGGCAAGAACTGACAGTATATAGAAGGGGATCAGGAAACTGGGATTACGTGAAAGTGAGAGCTTGGTCGGAGAAAAGAAGGCAGACGACTGGGGTGACTATTGGGCACCTGGTGGATGGACGAAGAAGAGGGGTGAGCGGCTGAGGCAGACGACAATGTTGTCAGGTGGGATGAAGCAGATCTGCTGCTCGGGGTAGGATCTTTGTGGCTGGCTAATGAGTGATGGTATTTGTACACATCGAGAGGGTGGGAGACAAAAACTGTGATATTTAACGAGCATGGTTGGTACATTTGTTTGGGAAGGCGATAACACGAGGTAGATCTGGAGCGGTGGAAGCGGAAAGTGTGATAAAAAAATGTGATTTTTAACAAGCACGACCTGTACATTTGCTCAGTAGGGTGATGACATGAGGAAGAATATAGAGGAACCATATCATAAAAGATTACGGTTTGGCTCTCATACCATTTTATGGAGGAACCCATCGAGGAAGAAGAAGATCGGAGTAGAAAATGACAAATCGTTATAGCAATTTATATTCAACTGTCTAGGGCAAACCCCAAAGCCTATTATTTATACTAAAAGACACAAAACCCGAGACCTAAGACAATCGTACAAATTGTCTAACAAAATATGAAATTAAAAATAAAGCTTTTAAAATTGTAGCTAAGTTCATAAAATTAGATAAATTGCACCTAGATCCATACATAAAAAAATAACACAAATTGTAACATCCCAAAATTTTGAGCAAAATAAATTTAGGGTTATAAATTAAATTTCTCCAGTAATTAAAGTCTAATGTAGGACTTCAAACTTAATTGTCAAATTTCAAACTAGATTTTCAACTAAACCCTAATGCAATGAAGGGATCTAATTATAATGTCTATAGCTTATTTCCACTAATTTCAAAGATGATTTCACATTATAATTGTAATTAATTAGTCAATTTGTGATACATGTGGGGTTGAATGTGAGATTGACCCATTTAATGAACATAACTTGACCTTAAAATTTATTATTAAAAAAACTTGGTAATTAATTTCCTTTACCAAAAGTTAGACCCAAATATTTTATCAAATAGTTATATATAATTAAGTCATGATTATCCTAAAAAGAGAATTATAGTAAGCTAGGTTTGTCAAATCAGAAAATTAACTATACTTTCGGATTTCTTATGAAAAAATTGGATAGCATGTCAATTTTCATCAAATTTGAAGAACCCTGGCTCCCCATTTTTATTTAGGAAAGCTTCTATATAATTTTTTATGGTTTTAAATTAAATATTCATTGAATAGGCAAATTAAACTAAGTCATGGTTTTCTTTGTGTGTCACGTAGATCTTTAGGTAGAGTTCGGGTTTGAGTTGGACTCCGAACCTAGGGTGCTTGTCTTCCGCCTGACTCCCTAAGCCAGTGGGAGTCTGTTGTGAGCGAGATCCACCTTCTGGCTCTCTCTTCTTCTCTACTAAGTCTCTATCCTAAGTAGTCGCTTCTTCACCATCTTCGAAATGCTTCGAACCATCTGATTCCAAATTCGATGGGACTCTGGCACCTAGAGTCCCCAAATGGAAAGACTCTCTGGTACTAACTTCTTATGGGAACTCCAGTCGTAGTCTCCCCAGACCCCTGATGTATATATACATGTAGGGGTGTAAACGGTGTGAGTACGGTGCGGATCTAACCATACCCATACCCATACTCATTTAAATTAGCGGGTGGTTTCGGTTCTAGACCCGCATCATAAAAAATTTAGACCCACACCATATTCATACCCATACTAATAGCGGATCTACGGTGCGGGTATGCGGGTAAGCAGTTCTATATAAACAACATACTTTTTATATAATTTTTTTATGAATATGTTATATATTATTATACAATAAGATATTTCTATTATATAGGACATAAACATACAATAGTTATATTAAATAATATAATACTTTGTAGATTAAAGATAGTTGAGTTAATTATTTACATATTTGTAGTTATCGTTATTGTGATTTAATAATATAGCGTATCATGTAACTAATTTGATTTTAAGGTTACAAATGTTGCTCGTTCTTGTAATTAGAATAGTTAATCCTTCATTGGACGATTATGTAACATACTAGATCTCGGACCCTACCCTGGAAGTTGACATTTTAGACTTAGCCAAACAAGGTTGGAGGTTAGACCTAAACAGATGTTTAGTATAATCCCAATGAGCTAATGCATTTATAGATCACCTTAATATAACCTAATGCTCTAACATTAATCTTAGGTTTATAATGGATACATAAAATATGCCACATAACTCATTTTGGTGCTAATACGAAGATAAGAAACCTAATTGGATGAATAATTAAGTTAATGGGCCATATGACATATCTCATAAAAAGAAGTCTCAAAATAAGAAACAAACTTCAAATTCAAAATCTACATATCAAAATTAGCCTACATGTCAAATTTCATCTAATTTGGATAACCTTGAAATATTAGGATAAGTTTAGGAGAGAGAAAATTAGTAAATGACATAAGTAATGAATAATGTGATTATATAACTTCACAATATGAAAATTATGGCAAATTCATATTCAACACATCAAAGATAACTTGTGGATAAAGTTTGGTCCGATTTGGATGTTGTTTGTGCGAGTAATGCAATTTTAGGTACATTCTAGACTTTTATGCAATTTACCCAATTGGGAGGTTTTAATTGTGAATTGACACAAGCATTATGATCCTTATAGGTTTCCTTATCATTCTCAAATTTATTGGGCTTTGGGGCTCCTAGTTATACTTGATTTGGAAGTATTTATCTTCAAGGACATTTTAGGGTTTTTCCCCTTTAAAGATAAGGATAAGGATAAGGATAAAGATAAAGATAAGGATAAGGATGAAGATAAGGATAAGGGTGAAGATAAGTATAAGGATGAAGATAAGGATAAGGTTAATGATGAATATAAGCATAAAGATAAAGATAAGGATAAAGATAAAGATAAGGCTAAAGATAAGGATATGGATAAAAGAGAGAAAGTGTGGGTAGTAACTAAGGGAGGTGTTGCATGGACATAAAATCTCTAGGATATTGACACATGTACACCTCAAGCTTAACCCCTCTCCTATCCATTAATATATATATATCCCTTCCTAGCTCCAAATTCGAAATCATTTCTCACTCCTTATTTCCTCTAGCTTAGAGCATCATTCCTACTCTATTTTACCATGAAGGTGTTGTCCCAAGGTAAAAGAGGGTGCCTACCTTGGTGAAGAAAGCTCCTAGGGTTCCAGATTTCTCTACTTAGGATTTGTTAAGCTCCTCCTTGGTGATTTTGACCAAAACTAGGTTTCCACCTCTAAAGTAGAGAAGGTGATCTTTGCTCAAGAAAGGAGTTTGGATTGGAGCAACCAAGACCTTCTAATCTCGGAATCCTTTCTGTTTGAACCTTCTTACCTTCCTAGAGGCAAAGTGGAACTTAGACTCAATTAAAGTAGTGAAAGTTAGTAATTGATATCAGTAAGAGAGTTTTGTGCAATCCCTATTTATGTATGTGCATCTACACCTTAAGTTGAGAATAATTGTGCCTTAACCTATTTTTCTATAATGAGGCTTTATTAAACCTTATTTCATATACTCTTGAATCTTTTGTTATACTTGCCTCATAAATCAGTTTTGGAACATTATTCTTGAGTCTTGGTACCCCATTTCCATGCTTATTGATTCATATAATTATTCTTGCCATGACTACTTTTTCTAGCATGTGGATTTATGTTCTATTTAATTTAAAGTAGCAGTACTTATGTACAACCACCCACAGAGGGCATGTAAATAATCGCCATGGGGAAGGTCTTATTCTCCCCATAATATTGTAGGTGACTAGGAATGTCTTATTCTCCCCTCGCCTAAGGTTAGAGGTCCGGTAGGTGCCTCAACCCTACTTAGTTAGATAGACATAATTATCTTACATGCAAATCCTTTTTAATATATTTGTTAATGACAAGCTTCTTTGATATATAGCCTCATACTCTTGTTATCTTCATCTTATGATGTCCCTAGCCTGTTTTTATTGGCTTTACTTATGTTGATATCCTAGACTAGCTTTGTGACACATACTTTTCTTCCCTTTCCCTTTTTGCTGGGTGCCTTCCCAACCACCCAGGTGTTGAGCAAGGTGATGGACAAGACAAGGAAGATCTTAGCTTTTGGCTTGGACTTAGTTGATGGAGATGTTGCCTGGAGACAAGATTATAGTAGTCTAGATTTCCCTCTATCTAGATCCTGATTGTGTGTCTTGATGTAAATCCTAATGGGAGAGTTTGATGTATTTTTGTAAACCTTTTATGAAATTGAATATAGTCAGTTATTTTTTATTCCGCTGCTTTCTAATGGTCTTTCGTATACCAATATTTAATAAATTTGGAAAATTTATGCCCATTCCATCATACCTCTGAGATGGTTTGGAATGTATGTCAATTCTTCACATTTTTAGTAAAGGGGTGATTTCACTCCCTTGCAGCATGGTATCAGAGCCCATGTAGTCGAAATCTGACTATTTCAATTTTGTCTCCCTAGTTAGAACCTCAGACTTGCATAGTTTTCTTTTAAGTAACATGCTCACCTCTAGATTAGTTTGACTTGATAGGTTAGACATCTTAATAGGTAAATAGTAGTTTTGGCTTAATAGGATGAATATTTTAAGGGGTGGTGGATAAGTTTGCTTATGGATGTTTTGATTTCGAGGACAAAATCCCTTTAAGGGGTGGTGTGATGTAACATACTAGATCTCGGACCCTACCCTGGAAGTTGACATTTTGGACTTAGCCAAACAAGTTTAAAGGTTAGACCTAAATAGATGTTTAGTATAATCCCAATGAGCTAATGCATTTATAGATCACCTTAATATAACCTAATGCTCTAACATTAATCTTAGGTTTATAATGGATACATAAAATATGCCACATAACTCATTTTGGTGGTAATAGGAAGATAAGAAACTTAATTGGATGAATAATTAAGATAATGGGCCGTTAATGGGCCATATGACATATCTCATAAAAAGAAGTCTTAAAAGAAGAAACAAACTTCAAATTCAAAATCTACAAATCAAAATTAGCCTACATGTCAAATTTCATCTAATTTGGATAACCTTGAAATATTAGGATAAGTTTAGGAGAGAGAAAATTAGTAAATGACATAAGTAATGAATAATGTGATTATATAACTTCACAATTTGAAAATTATGGGAAATTCATATTCAACACATCAAAGATAACGTGTGGATAAAGTTTGGTCCGATTTGGATGTTGTCTGTGTGAGTTATGCAATTTTAGGTACTTTCTGGACTTTTATACAATTTACCCAATTGGGAGGTTTTAATTGTAAATTGACATGAGAATTATGATCCTTATAGGTTTCCTTATCATTCTCGAATTTATTAGGCTTTGGGGCTCCTAGTTATACTTGATTTGGAAGTATTTCTCTTCAAGGACATTTTAGGGTTTTCCCCCTTTAAAGATAAGGATAAGGATAAAGATAAAGATAAGGATAAAGATGAAGATAAGGATAAGGGTGAAGATAAGGATAAGGATGAATATAAGGATAAGGATACAGATGAATATAAGGATAAAGATAAAGATAAGGATAAAGATAAAGATAAGGCTAAAGATAAGGATATGGATAAAAGAGAGAAAGTGTGGGTAGTAACTAAGTGAGGTGTTGCATGGACATAAAATCTCTAGGATATTGACACATGTATACCTCAAGCTTAACCCCTCTCCTTTCCATGAAGCTATATATATCCCTTCCTAGCTCCAAATTCGAAATCATTGCTCACTCCTTATTTCCTCTAGCTTAGAGCATAATTCCTACTCTATTTTGCCATGAAGGTGTTGTCCCAAGGTAAAAGAGGGTGCCTACCTTGGTGAAGAAAGCTCCTAGGGTTCCAGATTTCTCTACTTAGTATTTGTTAAGCTCCTCCTTGGTGATTTTGACCAAAACTAGGTTTGCACCTCTAAAGTAGAGAAGGTGATCTTTGCTCAAGAAAGGAGCTTGGATTGGAGTAACCAAGACCTTCTAATCTCAAAATCCTTTCTATTTGAACCTTCTTACCTTCCTAGAGGCAAAGTGGAACTTAGACTCAATTAAAGTAGTGAAAGTTAGTAATTGATATCAGTAAGAGACGTATGTGCAATCCCTATTTATGTATGTGCATCTACACCTTCAGTTGGGAATAATTGCGCCTTAAGCTATTTTTCTATAATGATGCTTTATTAAACCCTATTTCATATACTCTTGAATCTTTTGTTATACTTGCCTCATAAATCAATTTTGGAACATTATTCTTGGGTCTTGGTACCCCATTTCCATGCTTATTTATTCATATAATTATTCTTGCCATGACTACTTTTTCTAGCATGTGGATTTATGTTCTATTTAATTTAAAATAGCGGTACTTATGTACAACCACCCACAAAGGGCATGTAAATAATTGTCATGGGGAATGTCTTATTCTCCCCATAATATTGTAGGTGACTGGGAATGTCTTATTCTCCCCTCACCTAAGGCTAGAGGTCCGGTAGGTGCCTCAACCTTACTTAGTTAGATAGACATAATTATCTTACATGCAAATCCTTTTTAATATATTTGTTAATGGCAAGCTTCTTTGATATATAGCCGCATACTCTTGTTATCTTCATCTTATGATGGACCCTAGCCTATTTTTATTTGCTTTACTTATGTTGATATCCTAGACTAGTTTTGTGACACATACTTTTCTTCCCTTTCCCTTTTTGCTGGGTGCCTTCCCAACCACCCAGGTGTTGAGCAAGGTGATGGACAAGACAAGGAAGATCTTAGATTTTGGCTTGGACTTAGTTGATGGAGATGTTGTTTGGAGACAAGATTGTAGTAGTCTAGATTTCCCTCTATCTAGATCTTGATTGTGTGTCTTGATGTAAATCCTAATGGGAGAATTCGATGTATTTTTGTAAACCTTTTATGAAATTGAATATAGTCAGTTATTTTTTATTCCGCTGCTTTCTAATGCTCTTTTGTATACCAATGTTTAATAAATTTGGAAAATTTATGCCCATTCCATCATACCTCTGAGATGGTTTGGAATGGATGTCAATTCTTCAAATTTTTAGTAAAGGGGTGATTTCACTCCCTTACAGCATGGTATCAGATCCCATGGTAGTCAGAATCTGATTATTTCATTTTTGTCTTCCTAGTTAGAACCTCAGACTTGCATAGTTTCCTTTAAGTAACATGCTCACCTCTAGATTAGTTTGTCTTGATAGGTTAGACATCTTAATAGGTAAAGAGTAGTTTTGCCTTAATAGGATGAATCTTTTAAGGGGTGGTGGATAAGTTTGCTTATGGATGTTTTGATTTCGAGGACGAAATCCCTTTAAGGGGTGGTGTGATGTAACATACTAGATCTCAGACCCTACCCTGGAAGTTGACATTTTGGGCTTAGCCAAACAAGGTTGAAAGTTAGACCTAAATAGATGTTTAGTATAATCCCAATGAGCTAATGCATTTATAGATCACCTTAATATAACCTAATATTCTAACATTAACCTTAGGTTTATAATGGATACATAAAATATGCCACATAACTCATTTTGGTGGTAATACGAAGATAAGAAACTTAATTAGATGAATAATTAAGATAATGGGCCGTTAATGGGCCATATGACATATATCATAAAAAGAAGTCTCAAAAGAATAAACAAACTTCAAATTCAAAATCTACATATCAAAATTAGCCTACATGGCAAATTTCATCTAATTTGGATAACCTTGAAATATTAGGATAAGTTTAGGAGAGAGAAAATTAGTAAATGACATAAGTAATGAATAATGTGATTATATAACTTCACAATATGAAAATTATGGGAAATTCATATTCAAAACATCAAAGATAACTTGTGGATAAAGTTTGGTCCGATTTGGATGTTGTTTGTGTGAGTTATGCAATTTTAGGTACTTTCTGGACTTTTATACAATTTACCCAATGGGGAGGTTTTAATTGTAAATTGACACAAGCATTATGATCCTTATATGTTTCCTTATCATTCTCTAATTTATTAGGCTTTGGAGCTCCAATTTATACTTGATTTGGAAGTATTTCTCTTCAAGGACATTTTAGGGTTTTTCCCCTTTAAAGATAAGGATAAGGATAAAGATAAAGATAAGGATAGAGATGAAGATAAGGATAAGGGTGAAGATAAGGATAAGGATGAAGATAAGGATAAGGATAAGGATGAATATAAGGATAAAGATACAGATAAGGATAAAGATAAAGATAAGGCTAAAGATAAGGATATGGATAAAAGAGAGAGTGTGGGTAGTAACTAAGGGAGGTGTTGCATGGACATAAAATCTCTAGGATATTGACACATGTACACCTCAAGCTTAACCCCTCTCCTATCCATGAAGCTATATATATCCCTTCCTAGCTCCAAATTCGAAATCATTGCTCACTCCTTATTTCCTCTAGCTTAGAGCATAATTCCTACTCTATTTTGCCATGAAGGTGTTGTCCCAAGGTAAAAGAGGGTGCCTACCTTGGTGAAGAAAGCTCCTAGGGTTCCAGATTTCTCTACTTAGGATTTGTTAAGCTCCTCCTTGGTGATTTTGACCAAAACTAGGTTTACACCTCTAAAGTAGATAAGGTGATCTTTTCTCAAGAAAGGAGCTTGGATTGGAGCAACCAAGACCTTCTAATCTCGGAATCCTTTCTAATTGAACCTTCTTACCTTCCTAGAGGCAAAGTGGAACTTAGACTCAATTAAAGTAGTGAAAGTTAGTAATTCATATCAGTAAGAGAGGTATGTGCAATCCCTATTTATGTATGTGCATCTACACCTTAAGTTTGTAATAATTGTGCCTTAACCTATTTTTCTAAAATGAGGCTTTATTAAACCCTATTTCATATACTCTTGAATCTTTTGTTATACTTGCCTCATAAATCAATTTTGGAACATTATTCTTGGGTCTTGGTACCCCATTTCCATGCTTATTGATTCATATAATTATTCTTGCCATGACTACATTTTCTAGCATGTGGATTTATGTTCTATTTAATTTAAAGTAGCGGTACTTATGTACAACCACCCACAGAGGGCATGTAAATAATCACCCTGGGGAATGTTTTATTCTCCCCATAATATTGTAGGTGACTGGGAATATCTTATTCTCCCCTCACCTAAGGCTAGAGGTCCGGTAGGTGCCTCAACCCTACTTAGTTAGATAGACATAATTATCTTACATGCAAATCCTTTTTAATATATTTGTTAATAGCAAGCTTCTTTGATATATAGCCTCATACTCTTGTTATCTTCATCTTATGATGGACCCTAGCATGTTTTTATTTTCTTTACTTATGTTGATATCCTAGACTAGTTTTGTGACACATACTTTTCTTCCCTTTCCCTTTTTGCTGGGTGCCTTCCCAACCACCCAGGTGTTGAGCAAGGTGATGGACAAGACAAGGAAGATCTTAGCTTTTGGCTTGGACTTAGTTGATGGAGATGTTGCTTGGAGACAAGATTGTAGTAGTCTAGATTTCCCTCTATCTAGATCTTGATTGTGTCTTGATGTAAATCCTAATGGGAGAATTTGACGTATTTTTGTAAACCTTTTATGAAATTGAATATAGTCAGTTATTTTTTATTCCGCTGCTTTCTAATGGTCTTTTGTATACCAATGTTTAATAAATTTGGAAAATTTATGCCCATTCCATCATACCTATGAGATGGTTTGGAATGTATGTCAGTTCTTCAAATTTTTAGTAAAGGGGTGATTTCACTCCCTTACAGATTAGTTTTAACATTATTATAATTAGAGTAACATGTAATATGAAGTATTATATTAATTAGACTAGTAAAGTATGATGTAATACCATATTATTTAGGTAATTATTTTTGTATAGCGGGTCCATAGGTTTGTGGGTCTGGGTCCAAGCATACCCATTAGTGGATTTGCTTATATACAGGTCTATGGGTATGCGGGTCCACAGTTCTGTGGTCAAAAATTTTGGACCCATGATGGGTTTTTAAAGGGTCTGAATTTGGGGGTATGTAGGTCTACCTGTATCCATTTATAGCCCTAAATACATGCCTCAAGATCAACCCTTGACTCATCTTGTATGCTTTCATCTATCTAGTTTTGCCTGTTGTCGTTGATGTTAGTTTCCCAATGAGATCACCACGTTCTGGATTTTTTGTCTCATCGACCCAAAGAATCCAACCTCTATGATGCAGGCTCAAGCTCTAGATCGAGTTTCCTTATCATTGTGAAGCTCCCCTGATCTTCATTACGCCTAAGACCTGAAGGTAGTTTGTTTTACCTTTTTTTATGATTCTGGCATGTACCCTATTGCCGTCGTGGGTGAAAATGCTTCTGGGGCTTTTGGTGACTGGAGGTGCTCGTGTTTGGTCTGTTGAACTCGTCAGGAGTTGGTGTTGAAGGCTGAAGCCTTGGTTTTTGTCGATAGAGGGAGTTGAGTTTTCAAATAGAGATTTTTTATTCATTGTCCATCTTTAAGAGGATTACGTTCTTCGTTAATCAATCGTAGAATTTGATTTCCACTTTTTGCCCTGGATTGTTTTGTGGTTTATACCAGCCTCCAAGGGTAGTTCAGGGTTTTTATCGCATCATCCTCTTTGACCATGCATCCTCTAGAGCGGGCCTCTTTGATAAGATGGCAAAATTCAATTTGTACACCTTGGAGTGGGCCGAGCACTAATATGGACTAGATCTTTGGAACACTTACACATGGATTTTATGAATTTTTCTATTGGTCAGTGCTTCCAAATGTCACATCTATTTAATACTTTGTCAGAAAATTTTTGAACAAATATGCATTGGAAAGGGTTTTTTGAGATATAGAGTATGGACTACATTCCAAAGCCTGTTTTGATTTGGTGTTTCTCTATTTTAATCAAGAACCCAAAAGCCCTAGAAGTTAGAATGAATATTAGTTGTTAATGAATTATAATTGTCATAACAGGGTAACTAGGGTTTCAATCGACCTCAGGAAGAGATTAGGGTTTCCTAAACCCAAGAAGAGCAACTAAGATCTTCTCTAATAGAGAGGTAAGTGGTTCATGCACTTTGAACATTATTATTGGTTGATTAAAATATATGTGTACAATGAATGCTATGAATGATTATTTACTATTTCAATTGTTAAAATTCAATGATTTTATAGGAAACTAAAAGCCATGCTTTGTTGCCAATATTTATTGTATAATCTTTCATGAACATTAAGAGTAATGTCAATATTAAGATCTAAGATAAAGTTAAGAGTTTTAAGAGATGGATAATATTAAAAGATAACTTATATAAGATCCTCACCAAAAGGCTCTTCAGAGCAAAACTAAGAGGCACTTTGATGCATAAGAGAAGAGGCACTCCAGTGCAACCCAAGAGACACTTCAGTGCATAAGAGAAGAGGCAATTCATTACAAAACTCGCTGATTCTTATATAGGTCAAGATAAAAGACATCATCTAAAAGAAATTCTCTTTTTCAATGTTAAATGTTTAAGGTCTATTTTCAATTTACATGTTTTTTTAAAGTTATATGTTCAATTCCACTTACCAATTTGTTTGATGCATGGCTGGGTGTGCGATGCCCGCAAGTACAGAACAACATCAAGGATAGATCCATGTGAAGATCAAATTAAGGAATAGACTGAGGTTTCCCAAAGACCTGCCTGGTGGGGTGCCATCTACAATAGAAGATCCTATGTTTATATATTATTTCATGTACATATCAAATGAAGTGTAATCATGTTTGTCTTAGTTAGTTTCAGTTCAAGAACTCAAGTGTACTAGTTTTACTTTGAAACATGTATGAATCAATATCAATACCAATGCATGATGATTGTTTACTTTATTTGCAATGTTTATTATTCTTGTGACATCCCATTGAGCTAAAGTCCTCCATGTTATGGAAAACATGGGAGTTTCTTGCGATGGTATATGCATGCTTAAAAAGGGGTGTTACAATAATTGGTATCAGAGAAAATAAGTAGATGGAGACTAGGAAAATATGATTCATTTGTAGTTATCCTTAGTATGAAGATATGAAATTCGGGTATAGGAATGAACTCCAAGGAAGAGTATCAAACCCTAGAATAACAAGAGTTTTCACCTGAGATTAGAAAAAAATATTTTAGAGATAGGTTTATATCTTGAGTATTGACCTAATCTAAGCTAGTGACACACCCTCTCTTATCTTAGTGCTTGGCGCACATCACATGAGGGAGTTAGAGGGGTGGCATACGCATAGGACTTATTGTGCATCTTTCTCCTTGATAATAGTACGTGGTGGTATGGGATATGTGTACTATTAGGTTAGTGAAGGATACCATAATAGGATCTCACGTCGTTGGGTATGTGCATGATCAACATGTACCTGGGGATCTCAAAAAGATGGGTGATACAAAGGACCTAAAATGGGTATCCACTAGACCTAATGTTAGAAAGTTATCTCTGGGTAAAAAAATAGATTGCTTTAGTAAAAAACTCTTGGTTTCCATAGGTCCCAAGTAGAGTAAGGAGGAGAAATGCCATATAAAATGTATAATAATATGGTACTTAAGGAATGCAGAGAAACTATTCACACAGATTAAGGAGTAATTAAAGCCCTAAGGTGGGCAATAACCTAATGAAATTTTGAGGATGAAATTTATTTAAGGTGGGTAGAATTGGAACATCCCAAAATTTGAGTAAAATAAATTTAGGGTTATAAATAAATTTATGTAGTAATTACAGTCAAATGTAGGACTTCAATGCAAATCAACCTTAGCTGTCAAATTTCAAATTAGATTTTCAACTAAATCCTAGTGTGATGAAGGGATTTAATTATAATGTCTATAGCTTATTTCCACTCATTTCAGAGTTGATTTTACATTATAAATTTAATTGTAATTTAATGTAACCCTAATTAGTCAATTTATGATACATGTGGGGTTGAAAGTGAAATCCCTATAGGAAAAGTTAGCAATAATGGCGGAAAACGTTGGTCATAAATGTGAATAAGTTTGTCGTTAAAACTACTAACGAAGAGGAAAAAAGTCATCGCGTCTTGTCGTTATTGGTCTTGTCGTTAATAAAGATAATGACAAACAATTTCGGTTCGTCGTTAATACAAATCACGGCTACTTATTTAATTTGTCGTTAATAGTTTTAATGACTACATTAAATGTCTGATGTTGATACTAATTGCGACCACACAATTTTGTCGTTGATACTAGTAACGACGACTAGCGGGGTGGATTACAAATTCAATAGCGACGTCAGTTTTCCTTCGTGGATAGCTATAATGACAAAAAATACTAAATTTCTAAATTTGTCTATTATGTTTGCAACACACTTGGATCATGGAATGGTAAACTCAAGAGAAGTAAAATTTTGAAGTCTATATATATTTTTGTGTGTGTAAGTAATGTGAACATGTACTATAAGGAGGAAGAATGAGAGGGGGGTAAGAAAATATGTTGGTGGCACTACTACAGAAATGGCTTACAATGTCACTTTTAATGGTGTCGGTTGTAATAATACACTAACACCTAAACTATACAGTGTCAGTGTATAAAATAAGCTGACATCAACCTGTGAAGGGCGACCAGACACGGGTATCGCTTTTATTCAGTGTAGGTTCCTTAATAAGAAACCGACGCCTAAAAGTAACCGCCAAAATCAAAATTTCCAATGAAAAAAATTACCTCCAAAAATTAACATACATCGTCAGTTTTTAAAACAAAAACCGACGACTAAAGTTTTTCTGCGAGACAGAAATTTGCTCACTTTTTATCATCGGTTGTGTGAAAATAACTGACGCCATTGTGTTTTTGCGCACATAACCACGAAAATTTTCACCTCCCTATAGTGTCGGTGTTTTGTTGCAAACTAACACGTATAGTTTTTATTGTCGATTGTTGTTAACAACCGACACCTATTGTTAACTTAACAGCGTGAGACAGACTCTTCCCCTTCTGTTTCATTCATTTCCGTTGTGAGGGTTTGCTCCGACGATTCCTCTGCTCCGACGATTCCGCTGTTGCTCTGCCTCTGCCTCCGCCTCCGCCGCCGTTTGCTGGCCATGATTTGGTCTCCGACACCGCCGCCACTCACCGCCGCTGATCTGCCGCCGCACCTCTTCTGCCTCTTCCGCCTTTGCTTCCGCCAGCTGCTGCCGGCGACCACAGCTCTCCGCCCGACCACAGATCTCTGCCCGACGACCTTCTACCCGACGTCGGTGACCAGCTCTCCGCCCGGAGCCCTTCTGCTCGATGACCAGCCCACTGCCTACAGCTGGACGCTTCCCTCTTCTCACAGGAATGCCCATTATCAGGTTTTCCCCTAACCTTCCCCCCTATTCTTGCTTTTCCTGTATCACAGGCACGCCCATTAATCCTATGGCTGTGGCTGTGTGCAATTTTTCTTCAATGTTATTGTGGTGCAGAGTTGCTATGCGATTTATTTATTTGAACAACATTATTTGAGGTGCACTGCCTTCTTGTTTATTAGACACCCAATCTTATTGTGGCTCTCCAGTTTGCAAACCTGTCTCTGATTCACATTAATATTACCATGTTGTATATGGTTTTGATCAGAAAAATGTGTAGATTGTGAATAAAATATACTTAAAGCTCTATTATTCTTCTTGTTACAAAGGTATAGTTAGTACACAAATATTAGATGATATTCAAGAAAACCTAGTTTGATGAGCATGTTGTTAATCATGTTAATTATTATTCTTTTATTTATTTTGATGTCATTATATAAATATACGATCCCAACATCTTAAATTGAATTAGAATGATTTCATTGTAGGGTTTTAAAGTTGATAATCATGTACATACATGCGGAAATAGGGTTATTAAACCAATAGTTATAACATAGTATGATCTTAATCTAATCTGGATGTTAATAATAATGTAGTATGTTAAATATGATGATTAGGGCTATATATATAATGTCTAGTAAAGATTCCTAGACTTTTTGTCATTAGGGTAATTTTTTTTAAGGTTAGTCTGTCTACTAGAGATTGCATGTTTGAAACTATTGATTTCTTGATTTATTATTTAATAATGCTCTATAGATTAGGATTAACTATGTTGCCTGTAGTTTATACACATTTATTATATATAAGAATGACAAGACATGAATTTGTTGGCCTAGAAACCCGTCCAAGATTTACTCATTAGGAGTAAATCTTAGATAGTCCCCAGTTTGGGACTGTTCTTGAACACCTAATCTCACTTAGGATGTAAGTGTATAATGTGTATTGGATTTTCAAGAAAATTTCGGTAGTATTTCCCCGTTTGTTCTCTAAGTGCATATGTACTTAGAGAACAGCGGGGAAATACTGCCGAAATTTCCTTGAAAACCCAATACACATTATACACTTACTAGTGAGGTTAGGTGTTCAAGAATGGGATAGGTGGTACACATTTATTATATATAAGAATGACAGCACATGGGATGTCCATTCACAATCGATGCACCCCTATTAATGTGTACTTTACAATGTGAACTTTAAAATTAGTGTTACTTTTCAATGTGAAATTTATAATTTGAAGGTGAACTTTCAGATGGCTGATCAGGACCGTGCTGATGATCGGCGTGAGGGTGAGGATGTGCTTGCACTGCCTGACAATGTAAGTTT
Source organism: Alisma plantago-aquatica (assembly GCA_963693085.1). Lineage (NCBI taxonomy): Eukaryota > Viridiplantae > Streptophyta > Magnoliopsida > Alismatales > Alismataceae > Alisma > Alisma plantago-aquatica. The sequence continues at coordinate 426,773,020 of OY856413.1, forward strand.
TAAGAATATATCCCTGTGGTTTCTATCTATATGTTCATTTATAATTATATTATGTAAGTGTGTTTTTTATCAAATTTTAGGTTGGTGATGTACCCCCTGAAGAAATTACAGCACTTTATGAGAAGCAAAAGAAAATTGAGAAAGTGAGGGGCATCACAATGATGAACAAGTTAATACAGCAAAGGGGCAATGGACCCAAATTGGCTGTGGATTTTGATCAGGCAAGAAATCCATATGGAGTGAACCGCAACTCATTTGTTTCATATCTTGAGGTTCTTACTCACAGCCATTGCAGTCTTATCCTAGAATCATGGCATAGAGCTCCTAACGAGAAGAAAGACCACATATGGAAGGAACTATGCGTGAGTTATTATTATGTGTAATTCTATTTGTGTAGATTACTAATTTTTAGGATACTAGTTAATAGAAATTCTATTTAATTTGCAGAGCATATTTGATCTGGATGAAAAGTTACATCGTAAATGTGTGATGCAACGTTGTGGGAGGGCCCTAAGGAACTATAGGACCAATCTCACCCGAGATTACATATGTGATGCTGAGAATAGGTTCTTGATAGATTCCAATTCTAGACATTGATCAGTATTTCGCTAACTTTACACGAATAATTTTTGTTTGTATTCTCTTTAAAAAAATAAGTATAGGAAGAAGGAAGCCACCCAACAATGGAACTACTTGGACCCCAGAGAATGGGAGGAGTTTGTTACCCAAAGAAAAACAGATGAATTCAAGGTATTAAGCACCGCCACTCCCAATATAATTAATATACATTTTTATGTATTCACCTATTCAAGATTAACCTTTAGTGTTACTAACCAAATCAATGTGCTAACTAACTAGGCTAAGAGCGATGCTCAATGAGCAAGGCGTGCACTGAATGTGCATGACCACGCAATGGGTCCAAGAGGATATGCAGGCGTTCACCAAATACTACAGGCTGAGTCTACTCAGCCTACTGCTACTCAGGAGACTGCAGAGTCCTCTACTGCTGCTCCCGCACCTCTACCTCGTCATGTTATGTGGATAGCTGGGAGGCAAAACAAGAAGGGAGAGATATCGAAGCCCGCAACCGCTGATACGGCTGCAAAAATGGTAAAAATCAAACTCTTAGAGCAATCTATCGATATTGATTATTGTTATGTTTACTTATGAATTTTTGTTGATGGTGCTTAGCGGGAGCTACACGAGCAGAGGAAGGAAGGCAAGTTCATCCCTCAGGGCACAAGGGATGAACTGACAGTTGCTCTGGGTAACCCAGAGCATCCTGGATGTGTAAGGGGTGCAGGCGCTGGTGTGGGCATCAAAGAGTTCTTTGGGCCATCCCAGCATAAACTTGTCCCAAAAGTTGGACTTTCACAAGATGAGGTAACTTATTCTTATTTTAGAACGTTATTGTGAAAGGGAATTCAATAATCAGAAACTAGAATTCTTTTATCCATGTATAGGTAGATTCCTTAATTGAGAAAAGACTCCAGGAAGCATTTCACAAGTGGCAGACGTCTCAGACTGCCACTCAGACAGTACCTGTGGCGAACCTCTCTTCTCCTACTCCTCATACTACAGAGGTTGGGAGTAATCCTATAGACCCACCTAGCACGTCCTCTGTAAGTATTTTGATGGCATATATAATAGCTAGTCTGTTCAAGATGATATGTTTGTGTATATATGCATATAACATTCTTTACGTAAATTTGTAGGGGTTGAAGCCATGTCGACTACAAAGTGAAGGATATATCGTTGCAGATGCATCGACTTACCCACCCCTTAAAGGGTGCATGTTTCATGGGAGTCCAGTACCAGATGGCATGGTACGTGTGAGCCCCATACATATACTCACTGGCTGGATGAATCTTGCACTGCCTCATGCACACCCAGAGGCTGAAACACTTGGTGAGGCAGTAGGCGGAGTGATATTGTGGCCCGAAGTGGATGTCCTCTATATTGATATTGTATGATAAATTTTCATTACTTTACTTTGTTAGTGTGTATATATATATGAGTCAATTGATATGGAAATTATATATACAGGTCAAAAAGACGAGGCCTGCTACATCTCGACCTCCACCTCCTCGACTACCAAGTTGGCTTCTAGGGGACCTACACGCCTCGATAGGTCCTAATTGTAGGAGTGTGGCAGTATGGATCGGCGAACATAATCCAAATTTCCTTATAAATGTTACTATTCCGGAGAATGTTGTAGGTAAATCATACGATAACAATCTATTTATACAAGTTTAGTATACGTATTAATGCATACGTAATAGAAGTTCTGGATACGTATTAATGCAGGTCAAACATTCGGAAACAACATATTTATACAAGATATTTTGGAGTTGTTTAAGTATGAATGGTTGAACACATCTATGATAGAGATGTGGATATGGTGAGATTAATGCATACGGCAATCTGGTTTATACATCCATATACCTTGTTTTATATACGGCAATCTAGTTTCTTATATATTAATTCATGCGTAATACATGTTTTGCAGCCACTTATACAAGACATGTAAAGATTTTGGGTTTTCCCATGTGGGATTTTTCGTTCCATCTTTGATTAGTCTTGTAGATACAGACCCTGGTTCAGTTACTTCATACTGCAGTGATGCTTTTGAATATTTTGGTAAAAATAATAAGACGGTGATAATAGCTTCATTCAATGTCGAGTAAGTTTACTTTGCTTGTAATTTGGACTTAAGAAAATTACATTTTTATTGCGGATATTGAGTTATTAATTTTCTACTTTCTTACCTGTAGTTCTAAGTATTGGGAGTTATTAGTTATTGTCCCCAAGACATTCACCGTCTATTATCTAGATTATGCGGGGAGTGAGTTGGATGTATATGGACATGCAATTAAAAGGCCATTATTCTCGTGAGAAATATTGTATGTTTTTATATCTATTAACATCTGTTACTGCATTACTATTTAATTATGCAATTTAATGTGTTACATTAACATATATAGGGCTTTATAAGAGTACAAAAAATCTGAGGAAAGGTCCACAGGAAAAAAATCTGACACTCATTTGAAAGAATGTGAAAGTAATTTTCTGACTCCAATGTATATATTATTTATGTGAAGTGTGCTTATTTGTATTTTTGAATATTTTGTATGTTTCAATTTATAGTGTGCTACACAAGACAACGGTCGGGCATGTGCCTACTATGTGATGCGATTTATAGACCTAATCATCAAACATGTTGTATTGGAAATCGATAACATACAACAGGTATTATACATAGTATCGTTAGATAATATGAAATATATGAATCTTATTATATATTATTATAATTATGTATGTACGTCATTCTCTTTGTAGGTCTTTAAAACTAAGGACTTCAACACATGTGCAAAGCGTTTCGATGTACATGCTCCCTATATGAGAGATGAATTAGATGTTGTAAGAGAAGATTGGGCAAAAGCCCTGCAAAGAGTGGGAATTTTTCAATATGATTTTGATGACAACGATGATGATGAATAAAGAATAACTTTGTTCTCATAATTAATTTTTTGTGAATGTGAATGAATTTTTATGAATTGTCATATGTGTATGAAAATCATCAATACATGAATGTTTATACATGTGTCTGAATGTGAAAAGAGATGAAATAAATGGAAGTTGCTACTGGTTTCTACATGTATGTGATGAAAAAATAATATATGAATTAAATTTCTTATACATGAGTGTGAATCACATATATAATAATTTGTCCATCATGTTAATTTTGCAGGTTTGTGGCCTGTTGTTGGCTGATATCAATGGATGTCGTAAAACCTACAGTTCATAACTGAACTGCAGGTTTCTCATCCTGTGACCATCCACAGCAGGTCTGCAGACTGACAGAAAAAAAAATCAAATCATAGGCGTCGGTTATTTGTATAAAACCGACGACATACGGTTACAGTGTCAGTTTCCATACTATTACCGACGTCGATTTCCCTAATGACGCCAGACACCATGGCCGTGCTGGCCAGCACGGCCGTGGCAGCGGACCAGACATAAAATACGTGTCGGATATCTGTATAAAACCGACGATATATGGTTACAATGTCGGTTGCCATACTAGTAACCGACGTCGATTTCCCTAATAAGACCAGACACCACGGTCGTGCTGGCCAGCACGGCCGTGTAAGCGGGTGATTCAGTGTCGGTTTCGAAGCGGATAACCGACGCCTATACCCCCTACTGGTGCATTTTCGGCACGTTTTTGGTGGCGCGTGAAGGGTTGTGGCGTCGGTTTGAGGACCGACGCGTAAAGGTTGGGCTTTTAGCGGCGCCCACATAGGTGTCGCTTAGAAACCGACACTAAAGGCTTTAAATAATCGACACTAAAGGTCGGTTATGTACTAGTGTGGTGATGTAGAAGATGAAGAATAAGGTGTTATGGAGGTTGAGAGAGAAGAAAGGGAAGAGGAATAAATTTAAGTTCTACATAATATGCATGGGAAAGAGAAGAGGAGAGGAGATGGAGATTTAGAGAAGCAAGAAAAGAGGAGGCATAAGGATGACAACACTTTACTACTTTTGTTGGGAGAAGAAAATAAGGATGATAACACTTTTCTATTAAGTGGACATGTCAGAGGTATGTTTGATGTGTGTCCAAGCATGTCCATGCCGAAAATGTGTCAGACACAGATACGACAACCTCGGTGGAAGTGTCCGTGCTTCCTAGATCCTACAATTTTAAATTTTTACTATTGATCAAAAAATGTGAATGCATGCACGTTTATATGAAAGCTTATCATAAGACTTAGTCTGCAAATGTCTATTACATGTATGAATGATAAAACCTAAAATAAATTTATGTTTCAAAATCTAGTTCACTGCACCATATTTACAAAATGATAAGGCCCAACATCTTCTAATTTAGTGAACTTTATTCAGAACATCTAAAGATGTGACTTCTAATATAGTGTATACAAGTCATAGACACAACCAAGTGGGTTCAACATACATTATTTGCATGTTTGAGTACTCAACATAAATTGTAAGACATAATTTGTATGTTTACTATGAATTGTCATTTCTATTTTATATATTTATTTAGAATAGATGAAAAGTACTTACAAATCTAATACGTATAAAAGATACTTACTTTTTCAATGCCCATGTTTAATTTTTCTTGCACCAAAGAAATGACGTGCCCATAGAAGTATAGAACATATAGAAGAAGAAAGCCATATATACTCCAATCCCACCACTACATGCAACATATCATGTGAATATCAATTTTCATCAATGAAGATAAATGAGAACCTAAAAAAGAAAGTTCAATCTATTATGAACACAATACATGAAATGCACTCATCTTCGGATGTGCGTCGGACACATAAAGCCAAATGTGTAACGGACACATATCTCTAGATGTGCAACAGACACATATCTCTGGATGTGTAACGGACACATTTTCCGCATGTGCTATGGGGCATATTTTCTGTATGCTCACTCGAAAACAAAAACAACATATAGATTGTGTTTATAAACAAAACAACATACGTTTAGAATTTTAGGGGATAGAGAGAGTTTTCCAAGAAATTGTTTCATTACAAGACTTCACTTAATCATTTCCAGATAAAATCAGCCAAAAAACCTAAAAATGCAAAGAAACATATGAACATATATATAAAATAACTATGAATCTATATACTAAAGAAAAAAAGGAGTTAGTTTATGATTGAAAACTTACTTATTAGTAATAGAAGACCAAATCCAAACAAGCATGTGTAGTATATTCATATATATAAATTGCTCTCAAATTCATATTTTGTATACAGAAAGAATTTCTTTCACAAGTGATCACTCCTTTAAAGCGATGTTAGCTATGGATAAGGAAGTCTTTTGAGTGAATAATACATTATGGATTCCCAAATTTTCAATATGATGTAATGTATTTGCTAATAGGTGAAAGTGACATGCCAATGAATCATGCCTCGTTGATAGAAGACCATCACAAACTTCATGTATACATATAAATATAGCATTTCCAATTATATTTATAATAAAAACAAATACCCTAGTCAACATATATATATTGCTACTTATCATTTCCATGAGGACATCATAATGATATATAAAACACATAAGTTTTGTAAATGACTTCATTGCAACTGAAGGTCCATAAAGAAAGATTCTAAATAGCATTGTCAATATCAATTGGAACATCTTCAGCATCATCCTCGTCAACTAGCTCAAACTTATCATGTGGCTCGACCTTTATCACAACATGCCACCTCTTGTTACTCTAATCATCAACATAAAACACTTGAGATGCTTCAGTTTCTAACACAAATGGCTCAATAGTTTTCCAAATACGCTTGCAATCAACACTTGTAAAATCATACTCATCTATTTTCAATCCTTTAACTTTATCGGCAACATCAAACCAATCACATCAAAACAATGTCACTTGATTATCACCCAAGTATTGCAGTTCTATAATCTCAACCAATTTTCCAAAGTAATCCATATTTCCACCAATTTCATCACCACCTTCCACAACCACTCCACTACATTGTGACCTTGATTTTTCCTCATGAGCCTTAGTATGAAATTGATATCCATTGACCACGTAACCATAAAAACATGTCACACATTTAGATGGACCTCTTGATAATGAAAGCAACTCTTCTATCTTCTTGCTTTTATCATTTTCATATTGATCTACAACCTAGATAAATTAAAGTTGTTAAAAATGGAACATAGAAACTGATATGTATATACATCATCATATTGATAAAATAACTTACTTTTATCTTGAATCACTCAATGAAATTCTCATTTAATTCCTTAGTAGATATTTGTTTTGGATTTACTCCTCGAATTTGATTGTACTCTCTACATTAAATATCAAGAATATGTGAAGAATTAGTCATAGTTTACTACAATTTATAAATAGATGACACAGATTTTTCAGAATCACTTACTCAATGAAAGGTTCAACTTCTTCACAATTGTTAAGAATGTATATATGAGCTTGCTCCAATTCTTGTGCATCAAGTTTTGTTGTTGTTCTACAACCTAATCCTCTTCCCTTGTGTGTAAAAGTATATAAACCTATAGATTTCTTGCAATCATCATCATAATTTCAATCTAGGAGATTGAACTTTGTCTCTACTTTATGCAAATATCTTGAACAAAGGTCCATACACTCTTCAGCTATGTATCCTTCTGTTATGGAACCCACGGGGAGGGTCCTATTACGGATATATGACTTCAAGGTATATAGATTTCTCTCTATAGGATACATCTAGTGACTAGGATACATCTAGTGACCATGAATCACTACAAAAAATATGGTCTTTAACTACAAAAAAAATTGTAGCGAAAACCCCAAAATTTGTAGCTAAAAGCTTTGGCTACATTTATCCTTACATTTATAATATATAGCTAATACCCGTGTAGCTAATTGTTTAGGCTGCATTTTTAAAAGTTGTAGTTAGTTATTCCTCTGGCCACAAAATCATATGTAAACCTAATTGTAGGTAAAAAATGTCCTTACACATAAACATGTAGTTTCCATTGTAGCTAAATGTATGACTACAATTCAATTTGTACCTATGATATGTAGGGAAAGATGACATTGGTTACAATTTGTATTTGTATGTATTGAAAAAATTGGCACTTGCTACACATGTAATTATAGCTAGTGTTTAGTGAAAGACAATATACATGGAAAAAAGAAACATGTATACAATATGTTCTTTTGACTACATCTATCCACTACAGACTCTATATGCCACATGATCATGCACATCTTATTGTATCTTGATTTTTCTTTTGTATTTATTCCACCACTTGGATTATCCTTTTCTGACCGCCTCCCTTTGTTGTAGAAGTTTCTCTATAAGCCTTTGATATTCACCAAGAATCAACATCAACTTCAAAACATACAAGGCATCATATCGTCTTTTGAGCAAAGCACACTGAAAGATACAAAATAAGCTTCAATTCAACAATCAAATAGTTTGGCATTATGTATTAATTCAGCTATAAATAGTTTGGTATTATGTATTAATTCAGATATAAACTAATAAAGGCATACCCCAGAGAGAACTATGAAGGAATTTAAGTTCATCTACTCAACATTGTGTTTAAATATACCATAATGAATGACTCTCTCGCAATCACCATTTCATAATAATCTACAATATACTCATTATCTTATGGAGATACCACTTGTGTTCTATGGATTTCCTCCACCAGAAGCATACCATCGAAATGGTCATTTGACAATACCTGAAGAGGTTCATAGCAAACAAACTATAAAAAACCAGAAATTTTTAGATCTGTATCAACATATAGTAAACTTGACTCCATACCAGAATAAACACCAGCCAAGTAGGTTCCTATTAAACTTTATATGTCCAAGATCAAGTCATGTAGCATCAATGCATCCATGTGCATGCCCTTGACACTCCTTCAAGGATTTGTAGGAGTGTACAGGTGGGCTATGGTGTGGACATATGTATGCTCAAGGATTTAAAGACTGTCTCTCTGAAAGATGCATGGAATCTCTGCAGGTTCAAGCATGAAGAACCAATTTGGTCTAAATGGATGTGGAAGACAAAAGCACCAAAGCGAGTGATTCTATGCTGCTGGAAAATTATGCATGGAAAGCTCAATATTGAAGATCTCTTACAAACGAGGGGCTATGCTTTGGCATCCATGTGTAGTCTGTGTTGTAGGGAAGTGGAAACTAATAACCACCTTCTCTGGAGATGTGTAGTGGCCTCTAAAATCTGGAGCAGAGCTGCTACAATGTTCTCCTTTGTCCCAAGGTGAAAGGATGATTTTCATCTCCTGAAAAATAAGAATGAAGGTCTACTAGATACCCTCAATATTTATCACATATGGATTCACAGAAATCAAGCCATTTTTTAGGGCACTAGTGTAAACCCACAAAGTAACAATAGACACATTCATCTAAAATAACAACAGGCGCATTCATGGCTGCGGAGTGAACCATGCAATTATGTGTTTTCTCTCTGCATAATCAAAATAACAACAGACACATTCATCTAAAATTATCCAGTGAATGATCATAAAAAGTAAGAAACCAACCTCTCCTTTTCTGGTGGTCTAGAAAAAGAAAACAAACTGCAAGATTGATCGACAAGTTTCCCGTTCTAGAGGCCGTTTCAGTTGGATCTATCCCGAAATCCCTTCTTGATTCCTACACAGGCACAGAGGCGTTCAAGCCATGCTCAAATCATTTTTCCCAGATGCTTCATCTTGTGACTAGCTTCATCAGTATCATTAACTTCTTACTCAGAGTGGTTCTCAACACACTTAGCAGATTGCTCTGCTTGAAAAAGGCACGCAATAGCAGAATCATCTTGTTGGTGTATAGGATGGCCAACATGTAAACAGTAAGCAATCTCTTGAAAATGCAAAACACCACCTGATAAACTAGAATACAACGGTGTTAGTAATAAGAATTACAAACAAATACAGCTGCACACCCATGCTTGACAGCTATAAAGTATCATTTAACAAATATTCAGCTAAAGGGATTAATAATTCAGAACACGGGAAAGAAATTTATACCACAATAGTGAACTCAACCAGAAATAACAGAGTTACATGAATGACACATGTTCAATATAATGCTACCAAATCTTCATAAGAAAATTTAAGAACAATAACAAATTAATATATTCGATATTTGAACCAACAACAAGCTCTGTAAATCACATCAGCAGAGCCAAAAATTCAATGTTAAACAATATTTCATCAAACAAAAATGCCCACTCATAAATCAGAATAGTAAACACTCTAAGAGGTTATTAAACCTATAGTATTTTCATCAAGGGCTAAGCAGCTATTACCTTATATGTATACAGCCCTGCTTTCTAGACATAAGCGCGTAGGAAGATGACATAACCTGCAGATGCAAAAAACCAAACACAACTTGTACTTTTTTATAAGAATAGGGACTCAAACTTTACTTGTCTTTGTATAGAAAGAATGCATATTTCAGTTTCCTTTAGAGAGTACTTGGCGTCCTTAGCAAGACAGAATATTATGTAATAGGTCACTTCTTGAGTTATATTATCTACAATTTTCAAGCTTAAATCAAGGTTTAGATAGACATGAAGCTTGTTTACCTTAATCCATATCAGAACTAAGCAGCTTGTCCAATTGACCACCTGTGTAAGATGGCTTGCTTTTAACATATCAAGTTCTGCGACCACCTGTGTAAGATGGCTTGCTTTTAACATATCAAGACCTGGTCTCTAAAACATAGTTCAGATCATCTTTCAAAGAGAACTTTTTTGGAAGGAAGCAATAGTAGCTAGTGCACATCCAACCTTCAAAAATATTCCTTGCAAGTGACCAATCATGTATGATCAAAAAATCCAGTAAATGGAGGAGATTATTTCGAAAATATGAAGCAAAATTAGAGCATTGATGTGCAGAGTAGATTGGACACTTGCTTAAAAAACGAAAATATGGGAAACTAGATATATGATTCTAGTTCCAGAATAGATTCTTACTGTAGCAACAAGAGATTCCTCTTTATCACCTCGATGATAATCTACACATCTCAATTCATCATGAAATTTCTCTATGGATGAGATATCCTAACAATTTTACTACAAATTACTAAAACAATGCAGCTGGCCCAACCTATAGACCCAAATGGTCAATCACACTGAGGTAGTTTTCATGCTTTTGAAGGATGTGCATGTGGAAGTATAAACAATGTAGGGAAATGGAAAAGTAAACTTCTCAAAGAATGATTTGTTGAACGAACTGAATATTTTAGCATGTGTGTTTCTTTGGTTCAGCTAGATATGATTTTGGACACAAAATCTTACCATAAATGGTGTGTTAGCTGCTGCATAATCATATAAAAATCTGATTATAGAGAATTAATAACAACACAAAGGCAATAGTGTAAGGCAGTGATGGAAAGTCACTAAATATAATGCTTTTACACTCGACGTCATGTGCATATAAATGAGTCTACATACCATGGGACTACACATATGTGAAGATTTTTGGACAGACAGTACTTCCTGACTAGGCATATGTTTCTTCTTATGAAGTCTACAGAAGGTTGAATATCTGATAATAAAAAGCTAAAGAAGACCACACAATAATGGTTCACCTGTTATAATAGTAGTAGCTTAGTTGCATAAATGTAGTATTGCCTTGTAAGATAAGGTGTAATGGTGACCCTTAGTTAAACTCTAAGTTTCTTTACGAAATAGTTTAGTCACATAAATGTAGAAAAAGATTATAATAGGATTCAACACTGATGGACATACTGGTGGCGTGTGATGTTATAACTTTAGGCATGAGAATCACATCATTTCTCCCTTGGTCCTCTGAGTTTCTTTGATTCTCAAAGCAATCGTTTCCTACAAGCAACAAAGGCTTCATGCACACCATTTAGAAGCATCATCAACATTAAAGTAAACGTGTATAAATCCACCTGTTTTAGCACGACATAAAAAGAATAATTTTTAAGATAATAACACTAGAAGTAATAACCACTGCATTAAGAAGTAATATATGACAGTAATACTGGCAACAATATTGATCACATTTTGTAATTGGATCATAGCACATCCTTTACATCTGCAGATACCTTGTGACTGTTATAAAATTAGAAGTGAGATCATCACTGTAATCTGTGTCACAAGATTAATTATTTAAATGATCTTGACGTGCAACTGAACATTGTAAAGTTGGTTTTAGGATCATTAAAATAAAAACCACCGCAATTCAGTAAGCTGGGTAAAAACCTGGTCTAATCTCCATTTTCAAGCTTGCACGTGAAGTGCAAGAACATACATTATTATTTTAATATTAATTAAGATTTTTCACATCATTATTGAATGTTAATTTATTTAGTTGAACATATCAGATCCTCTCACTTAACTTTGATCGGAAGAATGTCAGTGCCACTTATTCAATTGGCTAGTCTTATCACGAACAATTCTAGGACATATTGTTGTAGCCTTCCCGAACTACAGGGCACCTTAAGAAGAAAATGTGGCCTTAATAGCTCCATTCACCCTTGGCTCATACTGTTGTGTCCTTCTCGAACTTCCTGCATACTAAAACAATACTTTACATTACTATGGGGATTGCAATTTGGTAAGAGGATGCAGTGGGGTGGCCTAGTTCTAAAGTCATGTAATAATATTACAAAGAAGAATCAATACGTGCTTATAATTAGTATAGAAGAAATGGTTGTCTTGTGCTTATTAACTATAACACAAGAAAATGGATGGATTACTACAAATATCAAACCATATATCACAAGAAAATTGTGAAAAATTCACTACGAGTTGTATATATTAAATGTTGACATGTCCATATGATCTATATAACATTTCTTTAGCTCCGTTATTAAATCATCTTACTAATATCAGATCGTATCTTATGGTTCGACTGTAAGCAACATTCACCAAGTATTGCACTGGATCTTTTATTGACCATCATATGGACGGAGTTTCTAAGGCCAGACCAACATAAATTGTATAATTTACATACAATTGTGTATCTGGTACAGAGTTTACCTTGCTGTAAAATGTTTAGTATTCGTCCTTCATCTATAAATCATTGACAAGTATAGTCTTCAAGCATGAATCTTTGCCAACAACTGATGATAAAACACTAAGTCTAGTATGATAAACAAAATCGGAATGTCAATGTGTTTCCAGAATGAAGGATACAAATGATAATTTGGTAAGGTCTCACTTCTATAATAATCAATCAAATGCAACATGTACATTCTTTGATAATAAAATAGACAACATTATAAATTATTTCAAGTTTGTCATTCCGTATTGCATGAGAAAAAAACAAATGAAATATGTTGACATCTTGTGTTCCTTTATGCGTGCTCTCATCCATTAAATTGAATCCTTAATCCAAAGTATGTTCAAACTATTCTCTCACAAGAATATGTATGTCAAACAAATGCTAATCATATAAAAAATCACATTCTAGTAGTGATTGTTGTGCCAAACGTACCAAACACCAATAAATCATTTATAATTAGATCTGCAATGGTATGCAGAAAAATATTGTAGAACACAATATAATAACAGAGTTTTTATGGCTGGAATAGTTTAGGTCTTCATTATGTAATCTTTTAATAAAACAGAATACAAGGGGTTTACTTGTGAATATGGCATATATCGGGTCATCAACCTATGATTATCTCGATCTACACATGTCATTACCATGTTCCTTCACTAATCTAATATCAACAGACATCTGCTATTACCACTGTCAGGTTGGGGTTTGTATATGAATCCAGTGTTTTGGTAATGCATCCGTCAAAATAAAAAGATAGTTATTAACAAAGTGAATATCTTCTGAACTATGCATACACGTTGACGATATTAGAGAGAGCAGATCTAAGAAACTAGAAAAAATGTAACCACATATAAATAAAAATTGAAGAAATAGAGGCACCGTTTGTGTATCCTATAAATCAACTCAGGAGCAGGTCCGATATACACAAATGTGCATTGCCCTTTCTTGATGCTCCTTGAGTCTGCTTTGTCTCCACAATTTCCATGTCTCCCTGTACGCATCCCCCACTACACATCTGAAACCTTGTCCAGGCTCATGAAAGTGTATCTTTGAGGAGTGGAAGAAAAGAGGCGAGGTAGAGGAGCGGATTGTTACTATTCTACGAAAGAGTAGGAGGAGATGGATGGTGGGTTAGGATTTACTAGTTTAGGTTTGACGGAAACAAAGAGGAGAAAGCAGAACTACGAGTTGCAAGTTAAAAGCACAAAAAAATATTTCGCGCTAAAGAAATTTTGTAGTCCGCCAGTCAAGTAATATGTGTTGTTCAAAAAAGTGTTGTTCCTGGGAATTTGTAGTTTGATCTATAGCTAATAGAGTAATATGCAAATGGCTGCATTTATTTTAACTACATAGGAAGAATATATAAAGATAACTATGTTTAACTACATGTAAATTAGATGTAGCTAGACTAAGTGTAGTTAAACAATCTTTTTCTTGTAGTGAATGGGTCCACATAGCATATCCCCATGTGCCAAATAAAAGAAAGATGCAACATCACATCAAGAAATGATGGTGGAAATATTTGCTCCAACTTACAAAGAGTAATCGGAATTTGAGCTTCAATTTGTTTCATCTCCCTCATATTTAAACATTTGGCTCCCAACACCTAAACAAACTGAGACAACTCAAGAATAGGCTCATACAAAGCCTTAGGAAGAAGACCACGCAATGCAAGAGGAAGTATGTCATGTAAAAGAACGTGATGGTCATGAATTTTTCATCCTAAAAGTTTAGTCTCTTTCATGTTTACACATTGTGAAATGTTTGAGGAAAACTCATCTGGGACCTTCAAATCCTTCAAAAATCTACAGAACTTCTGCTTTCTATCTCGAGATAGTATAAATGGTTCATCTAGTAACACTATTTTCCCCTCCCTTGTTATGGGATGCAAATCTTGTCTGATATTCATTACTTGCAAATCAAGATGAGATTTGTAGTTGTCCTTTGTCTTATTCTTCACATTTAGAAGAGTTACAAGAATATTGTCACATATGTTTTTCTCTATATGCATGACATCTAAAGTATGTCGTATTAGAAGATCTTTCCAATATGGAAGTTTGAAGAAAATACCTTTTTTTCAATTGTCTCCCCTACTTTTATGAGAGGTCTTTTTGGAATCTTTACTTAGAATATTCCCTTCAAGATTTTGAACTTGATTAAGGATGTCATCACCAGTTAGTAGTGCCATTGGTGTGCCATTCTCAATAGTGCCATAAAATTTAGATTTATTTTTTCTCCACTTGTGATTCATAGGCAAATAACTTCGATGACCCATGAAGCATTCTTATTCACCATTATGTAGATGAATTGAATGAGTACCCTTATGACAACATGGACAAGCGAGTTTTCTCTTAGTGCTCCATCCAGATAAAATCCCAAATGTAGGAAAACCATTAATGGTCCACATAATAGCTGCATGGAGATTAAAATTTTGTTGCATAGTTGCATCAAATGTTTGTATTCCATTATCCCAAAACTCTAGCAACTCAACTATTAGAGGCTACAAATAAACATCAATAGCATCACCAAGACCACTAGGACCAGGAATAAGCATATATAAAATCATATTGGGTTGATGTATTATCATCTAAGGAGGCAAATTATATAGAATAAGAATAACTGGTCAAATGCTATATGATGGTCTAGAATTGTTGAATGGTTGAAATCCATCACTAGCCAAGCCTAATCTAACAATTCTGGTCTCTACAGTGTAATTTTCATTAAGTTCATTAAATTTCTTCCATGCCAATTAATCCGCTGGATGTATCGTATCACCATTATCACCGTTATCATGATGCCACCTCATAAGTGCACATTTTTTAGAGGACATGAAAAAATTCTGAAGTCGAGACTTTAGAGGAAAGTAACGCAATATTTTTGTTGGTATTTTTTCCGTTTGCTTTTACTTCATGCATCCCACTACACTTGTCATGTTTCCATCTAGAAGTATTGCGAATTATACAATTATCAAGACCACAATCTTCCTTTCAAAACAACATACAATTATTTACACATGCATAAATCTTGTCATCTGAGCAACCAAGATCTTTGATTGTCTTCTTTTCTTCATAATAAGAGGTAGGTAAAGTTGAGTCTTATGGAAAAAGCTCATCTTTCAATAATTCAAGAAGCATTATAAAAGAGCAGTTACTCCATCTCCCAAGACTCTTAATGTGAAGCAACTTGATTAATGCCGACAATTTTGAACTCTTTGAGTTCTTATAAAGAGGTTGTTTGAGGTCATTTAGCAACCAAATAAACTTTTGAGCCTCACAATTAGGTTCCTCTTAAAAATTATCATGGTTGAATGATTCAGTATTCATGACATTTCTCTCAATATTAATATGGGTTGGATGCATATCTTCAAGAAGCTCTATAATCTCATCATCAGTTTCACTATCATGTTCATTTTCACTACTTACAACATCTAAATCAGATTCAATTTCAAGCCCTATCTCGCCATCATGATACCAAAAGGTATAACTTCTCATGAAGCCATATACCATTAGGTGTGTTTTAACCAAATCACGACCCATAGACACGGTATTAGAACAACGAATACATGGGAATCTAATTTCATTTAGGCCAATTCTTTGACATGCATAATTTAGAAACTCTTCAACCCCAAATTCATATGTTGGATCATCCAGGCGGTCATCAACAAGTTTAATCCATTGCTTATTTGGTACCATTTTCTACATAGAAAGATAGTGTAACACCCCTGACCTGGGTTATGGCTTGACCCTAGGAGTTTTGCTTAAGTAAGTTACTTACAAACTGATTCTAATCTTTTAAAAAGTAATTAAGGCTTCTTGTGAAGTTTGTTGTCAAGTTTGAGCTTAATTGCAAACTATTTGTGCATTAATTGATAGTCTGAGTGAAATGTGCAATTTACCCAAGATGAGGGGTTACATTGAAAAATGTCACATTTTGAATATTTTCTAAGTGTTTTAGTATCATAAGAGATAGTGTGATGCTAAGTGGTGGTTTGTGGAAAACCTAAATCCCAAGTTATAACTTGTTTAAACAATGCTAGTAGTATGTGCACCAATTTTGATACAATTTGTAATTTACCCAATATATGGGGTTGAAATGAAAAATTACCACCTCTAGAGTGTCCCTACTCCCTCTATGTATCTTTTAGATTAAAAATAAATAAGGAGACGTTATGTTTGAATCATCTTTGAATGATGATACTCCTGGTGATGAATAGACCAAGGAAGAATTAAAGGTAAAGCTTTATATGTGTTGTATCGAGTTGTGGACTTGATATAGGAGCCTTATCGGCCAAGGAGCCATAGTAGAAGTCTCCTATAAGTTTTTTGAGCCTTGACAAAGTCCATGACGGGAAAATCACCTCAAGGAGGTGGTCCATGACGAGTTGCAAGTTCCTTGCAAAAAGAGTATCGGTTTGCCTTGTTGATGGGATAAAGATGAGGAAACTTATCCAACAAGATAAAGGAGGACCGAAATATCTCCCAAACATTATCCTCAAGACTCTTGCATAGCAAGATATGTATGTGTGCATGCATGGCCACATGTCAACCATGAATGGCCACGTGTCATCTAGTAGCATGAGGTGAAGACGCCTCTTATACACTTTATCTCACGAACTCAAGTATATATACTTCACCTTCCACCAACTTATGGAAGTTTATGAACCCCACAACCATCTTCCTTGTAGATATCATGCATAGAACCTTAGATATCGTGTAAAGTATCTCAAGGAGCAAGGATAGCTCGAGCACCGAGCTTAAGGTAAGGCTTTGGTCATCTTCAACCTTGGTTGAAGTAGGATATTGGTTTATGGATATTTCTCTCTTTCCTTCTTCACCAAAGTGCTTAACTATGGTGATTTCTTGTCTATGGAGGAGTTGTGAACGAGCCTTGGACCTTGAAGAAGTTCATATTCAACCTTAGGAACGTAAAGCTTTGGATCTTGGAGCTTTGAAGTTGTTTACAAGGTGGGTTATATAACTTGAACCCAATCATGTTATTATTCACCACCTAACTTGCTACACAAGATGATTTACTTTCAATTCCGAATTTTATTGAATACTTGATGAATCCATGAGTTTTAAGAATTTCCAAGACCTATTATTCATAAACTAGAACAGTTAGAATGAAGGTCTAGATCTTGAAAAAGATGGTATCACTTTATAAAGTGATATCGGGTTTAGGCACACAAACAAGTACCTCTAACCCGATATGGTTATGTACATACAACTTTAGCACGATATGTTTAAGAGTCTAGATCTCCCTGCATGATATGGAGATTAATTTTACACCTTGAAACATGATATGGTATTAACCATATACCTTTTGCACGATAGGAAGTCAAGAGAAGACTCCATGCACGATATAGGGTCACGTATATACTTGTAAGTCGATATGTCAAAACCCTAGTTTGGGTAACCTGATATGAGTAAGATGAGAAAGTACCTCTTGCACGATATAATCATGTAATACACCCCTGGTACACGATATCTTGAAGAACACATCTTGTGCATGATATGATTGATTGAGCATACACTTATGCACGTATAAGTTATGGATTCAAATACAAGGTATGACCTGATATGGTTGAAATACCTCAACCCGATATGAAACCCAAGATGGGGGTTTACCTCATATGGGGATAGATGTTAGCTCATACACGATATGAGTCATGATTTATGAACAATATGGAGATACCCACTTACCCCTTATACATGATACAAGTCTAGAACTACACCTCTTACACGGTATAGAGATAGTAAGCACTCTAATCAACATAGAGTTGGAAACCCAAGGTGATGGGTAAACCGATATAGGTGCTAAATTGTGACGACCGTCTCGCGAAAACAAGATTAACTAATGCGGAAGCATTCATCAAGCAGCGGATTAGCGAAAATCACTAAAAATTAAAACCTTTTTATCAAAATATCCATTGAAGGAAAACTTTCTCACATAGAACCAAAGTAACATAATTACATTCTTGTTCACAAGTACATATTCTGTATCATCTCCTTTTGATAATTACAAGCATTAACTATCTTGTCAAGCTAAACACAGGCAGTATAAAATCTCGAGGCTCTAAGCCAAAATCTCGAAAGCACTAACTACTACTCCGAGGACCTGAGATTACAGAGACGACACATAGGACTCTATTTACATCTATACAAGGCATAACAGTCAGTGTCTCCACCTGAGACTTCACTGCTGTCTCTGCTGCTGCTATTGTTGTCCTTCACCTATTGAAGGATTCCTATCTCATCGTCCGCGTCCACCTAAAAATGTGGTTCCCACGGGGGTGAGACAATTATAAAAATTGCCCCAACGAGAGTTATAACTCTCTGCCAGTAACATTGTTACTGCAACTTAAGAAGATAAATATGAATGGAAGAATCATATTTGTATAGCAGCAGATATTTTAATGTCTAACAGATTAGAACATTATTCTATGTCAAAAGCATTGCAACCATAACTTGATAGAATCAACATGTCATTTATCCTTTAAGGAATATAAAGAACATGTATAACATCTATTCAAACTACAGAATCATTACCACTACTTTAACTCTCTTCAAGATTAGATCATATATCTAAAGCCTGGTATTATCATTGTGGAGTCATGGCCCGTAGCCATATTCTTTTCATAAAGTGTTGGGATCTTAATCCCTCAATTCACCACTGGAAATTCTCATCCTTTCACAATTTCAATACCCTAACCATGTGATTCTGGGTATTTAAACCCTTAGCTCATCACCTGAGCATTGTTACCACTTCCTTAGGTAACTAACACCTTTAGGTCATTTGACCAAGGTATGTATGATACTTGATGCCTATTAACTCTCTTGCTACCTCTTATCAGACAACAAGATATACTATGGCACACAAGGCCCAATAAACAAATTCAAATTAATAACATATCACAGTGCATACCTGGCTATGCCCATCATCTCATGATACCTGCATGGTTAGCACATATGATAGCAGCACATCAATTATCTATCAACATCATGCAAAAACAATGTATTAATAATTCAAGGGTATTACCCTTAATCCTTTACCAGGATTAGGATTTCCATCACACATCTCATGTATCATTCATCCAATCATATTGGACTTATATCACAACAAGGTATACCGGTATTTGGGGTGTTGGATATGATATCTATCATATCTTGATGTCTCACTTCCCTCGACACCATTAACTTTCTTAAGTTCACATACTTAGCTTGTATTAGGATATTACCCATCCTAATACTTTATGCACCAGTTTATCACATTCATCATGTAAAGTAGTGATCAATTGTCACTTACTTGGAATATACAACTATTTCCAATACTATGGATTCATACATAAGTGAGGAATTAATAAAAAGACCATGTTAGGTCCTATTCAAAACAAACTCTAAGTCAAACATAGAGTACCACGACCGTGCTAAGGGAAGCCACCACGGCTGTGCTACCTTGCACGGTCGTGCAAAGTGAAAATACCACGGTCGTGCTACCAAACACGGTCATGCTACAGGAGTTCACCTCTTGAATCATATTCAAGCATGAATTCTATTCTCTTATTAGGGAATTATGGTTTCACATACCATTTCCCTTCATTAGAATAGGGATTGCATATAGCATCACCCTTCATTAGGGTTTCATATTACATTACCCATAATTAGGGTTTACTACTCAATCCCCATTAGGGTTTCTCATAGAATCACCCTCAATTAGGGCTTTACATGGATACACCTTCAATTAAGGTTTGAGTTCAATAACTCTGTCAATTAGGGTTTATGTTCATGTTTAGGGTTTCATGATCTCTTTGCTTAAGGATCATAACCCTTAATCATCACATGAATCATATTCATGTATGAATTCATACTATCAACTTCTCAACTTGATTAGGTCATATCAACCCTTCAGTCGAGTATATACAACTATGATTAACATAGTGTACCAAGTCATTGATCCTATAAGCAATTAGGGATTCATCCCTTAATTGGCACTTAATTACTTAGGTACTATTAGGGTTTCAACCATTTGTACCTTCATTGATTATCATTACTAATCATTATTGGATCAATAGAACATTCATCATCTTAATTTTCAAAGATTCAATCACATTGGACCTCCATTACATAAGGTATTCAATTGAATTAGGGTTTACTATTCATCCTAATTAGTGATTTCACATGTAGACAACCTCTTAATAGGATTATATATGGAATCAGCCTCAATTAGGGTTTACATTATATATCGGATCCATGCATTTGTTATGCATTAATGATTAGTACCATTAAAGGTATCTCCCACCTAATCACATTAGGTTTACAAAAATGTTTGATCAATTGGACCTTCAATAACTTGAGGTATCCAAATAGATTGATCAATAGAACCTTCAACTGCACTGGGTATCCATTTGGATTAGTCAATTGAGTCTTTAATATCATTGGGTACTCAATTGAATCAACCCATTGTTCCTTCAAATACATTAGGTACTCAATTGGGTTAACCAATTGATCCTTCAATTGTATTAGGCATCCAATTGGATTAACCAAATTGAACCACAAACGGTTTGAAACCGTTTAAGCAAAAATCTTTGAAACCGCATGCACTTGAAACCGCATGAGTCTCAAACGGTTTGAGACCGTTTGGTCTCAAATGGTCTTGAGACCGTTTGGTCCCAAACGGTCTTGAGACCATTTGGACTCAAACGGTCTTGAGACCGTTTGGTCCAAACCTCTCAAAACCGCATGGACCAAAGAGTCAATCAAGACTTCAACAACACTCAATTCCAATCTATGGAATCTCAACCAAATGGATAATCAACTCAATCATCAATTGAGTCATGAACTCATCCCTTAATTGGAACTTCAATTAGGGTCTGATCTCAATGGAATTGGGGTTTATAAACACCAATTAGAGCTTTGAAGTTGATCATCAATCAAGCTACTAATTATGTTTCAATTGATTGCATTGGATCTTCAACCATTGAATTCATGGAACCAATCATCAATTGGACCTCTTCTCATACTTCAATTGAGTTTAGTAGGTCAACCTTCAACTGATTTGACCCTCAATTGACCCTCACTTGGTCATCAATTAGGGTTTGATTCAATTGGATTAGGGTTTAGAATCGATGATTCAACAACACTCATCAATGCAAGATTGTTTACTTTGAAACTTTTGAACCATCATCCAAATTGGGTATGACCTGACCCCAAACGGTCTTGCGGTCGTTTGGATGACCTTCAAATGGTCTTGAGACCGTTTGCCCATCATATCACTCAAATCCAATCCATACAATTAAGGTTTGGATCATGGGATTGATCACCAAATCAGCATTGCATTATATATCAGCTTGGTACCTTTAGACCTTCAAACACCTAACCATACTCAACCCTAGACCTCCAAACGGTCATGGTTGACCACCAAACGGTCTTGAGACCATTTGGATGAGCTCCAAACGGTCTTTCAAACCTTGGATTCTAGTGAAAAATCATCAAGGTTTGGTCTATCGAGTTGATCAACAAATCAGCACTTAATTGCAATATGATTTGGTACCTTTAGACCTTCAATTGATCAACTATACTTGACCCCAGACCTCCAAACGGTCTTAGGGTGACCCCCAAACGGTCTTGAGACCGTTTGGGTGATCCCTAAACGGTCTTGAAACCGTTTGGGCTAATCAACCCAAAATCTCTAATTAACTCATTGGAATTTCAGCACTGATTTCAATTAGGGTTTGCCCAATTGATTAGCCTTCAACTCATGACTTGTTTGGAATTAATCCATCAAAATTTGGTGAGTCATTAACCAACATCATTAGTAACAGTAATACCAAACGGTCAATGCTTGGTCAACCATCTCAAACTGTTTTGAAACCGTTTGTCCAAAAAGGCCAAGTTAATCAGATTGAAAATCAGCACTTAATTCAATTAGGTTTCCTTAATTGATTAGCCTTCAACTCACGATTCCTTTGGAGTTAATCCCTAATATTTGGTTAGTCATTAACCAATATCATTAGTAACAGTAATCCCAAACGGTCAACGCTTGTTCAACCATCTCAAACGGTTTTGAAACCGTTTTCCCAAAAAGGTCAAGTTAATCAGATTGAAAATCAGCACTTAATTCAATTTGATTGCCTAATTGATTAGCCTTCAACTCTCGATTCCTTGGGAGTTAATCCCTCAAATTTGGTAGGTTATCAGCCTACATAATTAGGAACAAAATTCCCAAACGTTCAACGCTTGGTCAACCATCTCAAACGGTTTTGAAACCATTTTCTCCCAAACGGTTTCAAACCGTTTGCCCTTAAACGGTTTGCTGAAACCGCATAACTAATCAAATTAAAATGATTTGGAGTAGCTATCAAAACCGTTTGGCTTGGTACTTTTCTTTGGATAAGCATATAGGATGATGTCATCATCCCCTTCCTTCGAACAACCAAGAACAGCAACTGTTCTTGATGGAAATTGCAGCAAAGAAACAAGAGTGTAGCAATTTAAAGAAAACAATCAACAAAGTATAGAGAATTGATGCAATATCAATGATTAAGGGTTTGAGTTATAAAACCTGCCTCAAATCTGATCTCCAAGCTCCAAATATACATTTTGGTTGAAGGCCCTTTAATTAATACATTCATTTTTGCCCTAAATTGGATTAGTGTTTCACTTAGGATTAAATCTTGATTATTTTAATATCAAGATTCTCTCTCCTCCATCTTAATTCAAATGAGAAGTAACTCTCATTTTCTTTGCTCTACATTATTCCAAGAAACATTAGGGACTTTATTGAAGTGGTAATTTGCATATCAAACCCTAGGTTTCTGGTAAATTGCACATTACACCAAAACTAGGTTTTAATGCACAACATTGCTTTATCAGCTCTTTCTTGGTATTCAGGCTTCCATAAGCCATACCTCAACATCATATTCACTCTCATGATGCTTAAACACATGAGGAACATATTATCATGCACAATTTGCACATAAACCCTTCAACTTGGGTAATTTGCACATTAGTCCAAAATAAGCAAACATTGCTTCAACATTGTCCAAACAGGACCAAAATTGAAACATAAGTTCCTCATAAGCCCTAATTACTTTTCCCAAGATAGAATTAAGAATCTACTCAACCTTATTAGGAAAAACCTCTAGGGTTAATTCATAACCCAGGTCAGGGATGTTACATAAATGATACCACATGTATGATATCATTGATATCCCTTGGATGATAGGAATATCACCTACTTTTATCTTGTGAATGATATGAGGTCCAACTCATGTGTCATGCACGATATGGCCCATCCTACCTAATATGATGAATAACCCTAGACGATGGATTGAAATCTGATATCCCAATCCTTTTGAGTAATAGATTGTGATAAGGGAATTCAATTAGACACCTAGCTTGTCATGTAACTATATGATAGGGCTGATCCTTGAAGGTATACATAGGTTATGAGCCTAAGGGTCTACCTAATATGGTAACCCGATATGTTATCCAACATGGAGACCCAATATGATAATCCTGAATGAAAAACTGATATGGTATCTTATATATACCATTTAAATGATACATGATGAGGCATACACTCTACGCTGATATGGTGCACACCTGGTGCATGATATGGCATCAAGCACATAGCTTATACTCGATATGGGGTCAAGCACCTAGCTCATACCCAATATGAAGTTATGTTAAGATGATAAGAACTAAGTGATAGTCAATTTGATATGGGAACACGACATGATGATTAGGGGATACACCCTAAAACATGACATGGTGATGTGATTATCTCACATGCTCAATATGGATACACAACATGAAGTAAAGAATGTAGCTCAAAGCATGATATGATAATATACACACATCTTGATACCCAATAGGGTAGAGGAACTTCAATCATATGTGATTGATTGAGTGACACATGTTGCATGTGTGTTAATTGTAAAGTATAAGATGATGAAATTTGTTAATGATGAACTAATGTTCCTTAAGAGGAGGATTGAACCAAAGGTATGATGTAATCAATATCATAGTGAGGATGAGAGAGAAACTCATACCTTGTGTTGATAATCATTTAATGATAAATGATGAAAATAGATAAGTATGATTGCATACTTATGATATCAATATATGCTCCTAGATGTTTGGAGCAATGAGTTAGTATTTGGATTGATAATATGAACTTGAAACCCTATTTGGCTATAAAGAGAAACCCTAACCCTGATAATGGGAAGGTTGTACTTCTCTTATTGAATAAGCTTTGTGAAGCATACTTAATACTTGTATAATAAGTATAATGTTTATGTGGTCTGATGACCTAAAAGATATTGTTTCCTAGTGAGAGGTGACAAGATGTTTAATAAGCTATGTGAATAATTTTTTACTAGTGAGAGGTGACAAGATGTTTAAATGGGCCTTGTGAGCCTTGTGAATAATTGTTGCCTAGTGAGAGGTGACAAGATGCTTAATCAAACCATGCAAGCTATTTGAAATACTTGTACAACAAGTGAAATGAATACCTTGCTCTGAGGACCTAGAGGTAATGGTTACATGTTACAGAGGTAACAATGCTATGTGGTGATCTAAGGGTTTGAATACCCAGATTCAGTAATTGTGATAATGATAATGTGAAGGGATGAGGATTCCCAGTAATGTGATAAGGGACTGAGATCCCAAAAGTTTTATATCTAAATGTGTTTTAAAGATTAGAAAAGTATGTGATAGATGTATTACACCTTTCCTTGTAGAATTTGTTTATGATTGATGCTTATAACTTGTTTGATGCTAAAAGAATGTTGTAATGCACTTAATATATCATTAGAAACTATAAAATGTTGCCCTGACCATAGATCCATCAGCGTCAGGATTTGCTAAATGGTGAAACGGGTTTTTCCCGCGGTATAACTCGGAGTGCATATTTTTGAATATGTGGGGACATAAGCTTGGATGGCCATATGTGATCCGATCTCCTTACGGACTCGAAATAAATGGGGATTTGGCTATATGCCATATCCTGGCTCGAGTGCGACTTCGGTCGTAGACTCTATGTTGAGCACGGTGAATTGGCCCATGGCTCAGAGTATGGCTATATGCCATGACTCAGTAATTTCATAACTGGGAATGGTTGTTAGTAGATGTTCCCCTAAGAGAGTACATGCTAACATAGTAGCTCTAAGAGAAGATGCCTTATACCCTGGCACTCTCTTTTTGCATATTGACATGAGATGTCACTGCCAGTAGTCTCGTACTGACCGAGATAGGTGAGGTCTTGGCAGCCAGCTCTTCCATTGACTTGTGAGAAGTTTATGGTCGGTTGGAGATGAATGAGGTATACTTCATCTCCTCAGGGCATACGTGTGATTGTAAAATGTAATCAGCCATGCAGTATATTTGCTTAAGGATCGAATACGAAAAACATTAGTTGATACACACTTTAGTTATACATCTTAGTTGATAGATGTTATTTCATGTTTCTTTACATTCCTTTTAAAGTAGATAGATGGCCTATTATTCCACCATGGATATATGCATCACTTTTCTTAAGTAAAGAGAATACTCTGTTCTGTTCATATAGTGATTAATCTTTCATGTTAATATAAAAGAACCTCTACTCAGTTTTATAAGTGCTTATCTTTGATAATAATATGGTCGGCGGAGAGTTATATCTCTCGCTGGGACAATTGTCTCACCCCGTGGGATCCACAATTTTTAGGTGGACGTGCACGAGGCGGTAGAGACCTTTCTGTAGAGGAGGAACAATAGCTGGGGAAGCACTAACAACTCAGGTTGAGTATACTGTCTGTCCTGTCTTGTAGATAGAATTCATATGTGTCGTCTCAGTACTCTCAGGTCCTTGGAGTTGGTTCGTAATGGTTTCATGAACGATATGAGATTTTGGCTTGTAGGCCTCGAGGTTTTATGTTTCTCTAGTATGTGTTTTGATAGAGCAACTGTTATATGTTGTCCTCAAGATGAAATGAAACAATGTTGTACAATGTAAATCATGATATGTATGAGTTTGGATATTTCAGTATGATTTTTCTGGTAGAGGATCTCCTTGCAATATGATTTTAAATTTTTGTGATTTTTGTTACTGTTGTTTATGATTATTTCGCATAATCAGTAATGATTTGGATGTCAATTTGATGGCGGTCACTACAAGTTTGGTATCAGAGCTTAAGGTTCGTTGAGTCTACAGAGACATAGGACTAAGGTGTTGAGTCTGTTCTAGTGTCCTCCAGTATATCTTATAGTGACTTCTTCTTATGCATAAGATAGAGTAAAGCTTAAAGATGTCTCGAGAACACAAGGAACACATTGTTGAAAGCAATGCTATTGCACCAAAAGAAGGTGCAAGGGATCATGCAAGAGAAGAATGACTACCTGAGGATCCCCAAGTTGATCCAACCATGATAGAGAACCCTACTTTTAATGCTCTCACTGGATTGGTTATGACAGCATTAGCGCGTATTGAGGATCAGATACAAGCAATACAACCTAGATTACCAGCCCCCAATGATGAAATCTTGGGCACTAATAGGATTCTTGATCAACACCATTATGTGGGAGCAATGGAAAATGTTGAAAGAATTAGGTTACGACCCAAAATCAGAGTTTGTTACAGGTTTAGGCAACTAGGACATCTCATAAAGGACTGTCTAGAAAAGGATAATGAGGTAGGGATTAAGAAAAGATCTATCCAAACTCGGGAACAAATGCCTAGTAGTTTTAAAAAGAGGAAGTTTTTGGTACCGTCAATGCAACCAATGTCTAATGCACCAGGGCAGTGGTTACCAAGAAAGGGTAAAAGACATGATGTTCCACCAGTTAGAACTCTTGATTTGGCCTCTACATCGATTATAAGACCGACAAGGCCAAGGGATGCTTATAAGATGTGTTATGAGTGTAAATAGATTGGGCATATTAGATCCTTTTATCCACAAAGGAAGGAGGAAATGACCCAACCACTGAGGCAGAGTCAACAAGACTCTCAAAGACAATGGTCTAGAAGTGGCATATGAGGACGTAGACAGACGTCCCGAATAGGTCCATCAGCACTTAACAATAAAACACAATGTTGGAATCAGGCAACGATAAGATTTTATGAAAAGAATCAGCTTGAGGTAGTAAACAATCCACGAGTTGAGACAGGTCAGATGAAGTAGTGTCATTCTGATATGTCATTTCATGATTCTATTTGTTAAATATAAGAAAAGTAGTTATTGAGCTTCCTTTTACTAGTCCTATGAGGACACAAGGAAGATGAGGATTTACATTTTTCTCAGTAATCTTTTAAATGCTTTACAATTTCTTTTATCTGTGTGAAAGAGGATGAGGTGTAGAAGTGATGCCTGGAGAAAATCCAGGGATACTAAGTCCTATGTTTTGATGATGTAAAAAGTAAGGAAAATGATAATAAACAAAGTGCGTACCACCTAATCTCAATACTTGTATACCCTGGTCAGGTATTCAACTATTGAAGATAAGGTAAGTATGGAACTCTTAGATTGTTATCTTTCTGATTACTCTGATCAAGTAGTCATTTTGAGACAATCTAGTGAGGATAACAAAATTGGAAATATGGTATGGATATATGTATCACATCCTAAGTGCAATAAAATGGAATCTGAGATGATCTCAGATCAATTTGTGTGTATGAGGAAGTAAAAAGTATAATCCTCATGATAAGAGAATGAGAACAAGGGAGATGATCCTTGTTTGATAAAGTATGTGTGAATAGTAAAGATCTTTTCCATAATATGGAAATGGGAAATGTGATAAAATCATGAAATGTTCATGAACATGTTAGAAAATAATAAAGAAAGCAATGATGATATGTAATCATCCATATAATTCATGTGCAGATGGCAAGGAACCTAGGATGAAACAAGTGTAAATGACTCATGAACAGTGAAAGTTCATGTAATAATCTTAGGAGATGATGATGTCTCCTCTTTGATGAACAACCCTGGGTAATGATGGGGTGATGAAAGGAATATGTTTCTTTGTATTCTTTCCTTTCAGGGACATGGCAATCAAGTGAGTCTGAGGACACTTGATGTGCATGAGTTAGAAGTGATCTTTTGATGGATACTTAGAAAAGTATCAGTTTGTCTTGGAATTTGATTCCAAAATAAAGATATGTGTAATATGTTATGTCCCAAGATAAAAAATAAAGATCCTTTTGTATGTTTGCCTTTGGCATTAACAATAGAGAAATGGAAATGATGAGGATGTGATATGTTTTCGACACAAGTGAAGGATACCAAGGTAAGAGATTCTGGTATCCAAGATGTGTCAGGTGGTATGGGAAAGTGAGTATATGACTCCCAATAAGATGAATAATGTTTGGTTATCAAGAAGGGCCAACCTTGAGATAACTCTAGTATGGAGATCATATGTTAGGGGTTTATGCTCTGCATAAACATAAACATTGATAAGGATGTATTAATTGAAGGAACAATTGTAGAATCGTTTTGAGAGGATCAAGCTAAAAATAATTCCTTATAGTATCCCTATCTAGATCTGTTGAGGCAAATTATTCATAACCTCTAGAGATACCTCTGAGATAAGTTCTTCTTTAGTAAGTGACCTTTCCTTATGACAAGAGAATGTATAATTAGGAAGATAGCTGATACAAGTCATAAGAAAGTTTTGTGTTGTGTCAACAGATTGGAGTGGTATTAAGGATGTATGATAAGACTTGTAGTCCCAAGTGGGTGACAAAACATAATCCTGGTCCTTCCTTGAAAGTGAAATGCTAAGCTAAGTGAAGAGTATGAAAGACTCCCTAGAATCAAGAACCTTATCACATAAAAGATGTGAGTCAATAAGGTTTGACACCTGAATTATTCGAAGTATGAATAGTACTTCTCTGACTTAGAAAGTGTTACTTGACACAGAGTTGACTCTGCAATCAGTAATGGAAAAGACAGCTGAGTATGTGTCATATGTGATAGTTCTTATGATGATCTTTTATGGAAGGTCTTTGTGCTGGTCAAAGCTCTTTGACATCTCCATGACATCAAGATGTTATGTGGAGACTTGATGATATGATGCATGAACAACAATTGTCTTCCTTCATCTGGGATTTCGGAGACGAAGTCCTTGTTAGGGGTTTATAATTGTAACGCCCCTGACTTGGGTTATGGCTTAACCCTAGGAATTTTGCTTAAGTAAGTTACTTACAAACTGATTCTAATCTTTTGAAAGTAATTAAGGCTTCTTGTGAAGTTTACTATCAAGTTTGAGCTTAATTGCAAACTATTTGTGCATTAATTGATAGTCTGAGTGAAATGTGCAATTTACCCAAGATGAGGGGTTACATTGCAAAATGTCACATGTTGAATATGTTCTAAGTGTTTTAGTATCATAAGAGAGAGTATGATGCTAAGTGGTGTCTTGTGGAAATCCTAAATCCCAAGTTATAACTTGTTTAAACAATGCTAGTACTATGTGCACCAATTTTAGTACAATTTGTAATTTACCCAATATACGGGGTTGAAATGCAAAATTACCACCTCTAGAGTGTCCCTACTCCCTCTATGTATCCTTTAGAGGAAATATAAAGAAGGTGAAATTATGTTTGAATCATCTTTGAATGATGATACTCTGGTGATGAATAGACCAAGGAAGAATTAAAGGTAAAACTTTATATGTGTTGTATCGAGTTGATGACTTAATATAGGAGCCCTATCGGCCAAGGAGCCATAGTAGAAGTCTCATGTCGGTTTGTTGAGACTTGGAAAAGGCCATGACGGGCACAGTACCTCAAGGAGGTGGTCCATGACGAGTTGCAAGTTCCTTGCAAAAAGAGTATCAGTTTGCCTTGTTGATGGGATAAAGATGAGGAAACTTATCCAACAAGATAAAGGAGGACCGAAATATCTCCCCTAGATTATCCTCAAGACTCTTGAATAGAAATATATGTATGTGTGCATGCATGGACACATGTCAACCATGCATGGCCATGTGTCATCTAGTAGCATGAGGTGAAGAGACCTCTTATACACTTTATCTCATGAACTCAAGTATATATAATTCACCTTCCACCAACTTATGGAAGTTTATGAACCCCACAACCATCTTCCTTGGAGATATTGTGCATAGCACCTTAGATATCATGCAAAGTAGCTCAAGGAGCAAGGAGAGCTCGAGCACCAAGCTTAAGGTAAGGCTTTGGTCAACTTCAACCTTGGTTGAAGTAGGACATCGGGTTACGATATTTCTCTCTTTCCTTCTTCACCAAAGTGCTTAACTATGGTGATTTCTTGTCTATGGAGGAGTTGTGGACGAGCCTTGGACCTTTAATAAGTTCATTTTCAACCTTAGGAATGTAAATCTTTGGAGCTTGGAGTATAACTTGAACCCAATCATGTTATTATTTACCACCTAACTTGCTACACAAGATGATTTACTTTCAATTCTGAGTTTTTATTGAATACTTGATGAATCCATGAGTTCTAAGAATTTCCTAGACCTATTATTCATAAACTATAACACTTCTAACGAAGGTCTAGAGCTTGAAAAATATGGTATCACTTTATAAAGTGATATCGGGTTTAAGCACACAAACAAGTACCTCTAATCTGATATGGTTATGTACATACAACTTTAGCACGATATGTTTGAGAGTCTAGATCTCCTTGCACGATATGGAGATGAAGTTTACACCTTGAAACACGTTATGGTATTAACCATATAACTTTTGCACGATAGGACGTCAAGAGAAAACTCCATGCATGATATAGGTTTAAGTGTATACTTGTAAGTCGATATGTCAAAACCCTAGTTTGGGTAACCCGATATGAGTAAGATGAGCAAGTACCTCTTGCACGATATAATCATGTAATACACCCGTGGTACATGATATCTTGAAGCACACATCTGGTGCATGATATGATTGATTGACCATACACTTATGCACATATAAGATATGGATTCAAATACAAGGTATAACCCAATATGGTTGAAATACCTCAACCCAATATGAAACCTAAGATGGGGGTTAACCTGATATGGGGATAGATGTTAGCTCGTACACAATATGAGCCACGATTTATGAACAATATGGAGATACCCACTTACCCCTTATACATGATACAATTCTATAACTACACCTCTTATAAGGTATAGAGATAGTAAGCACTCTAATCAACATAGAGTTGGAAACCCAAGGTGATGGGTAAACCGATATAGGTGGGGAATGATACCACATGTATGATATGATTGATATCCCTTGGATGATAGGAATATCACCTACTTCTATCTTGTGATCGATATGAGGTCCAGCTCATGCCTCTTGCACGATATGGCCCATCCTACCTAATATGATGAATAACCCTAGATGATGGATTGAAATCTGCTATCCCTATCCTTTTGAGTAATAGATTGTGATAAGGGAATTCAATTAGACACCTAGCTTGTCATGTAACTATATGATAGGGATGATCCTTGAAGGTATACAGAGGTTATGAGCCTAAGGGTCTACCTAATATGGTAACCCGATATGTTATCCAAATGGAGACCCAAAATGATAATCTTGAATGAAAAACTGATATGGTATCTTATATATACCATTCAAATGATACATGATGAGGCATACACTCTATACTGATATGGGCACACCTTGTGCATGATATGGAACCAAGCACATATCTTATCCTCGATATGGGGTCAAGCACCTAGCTCATACCCGATATAAAGTTATATTGAGATGATCAGAACTAAGTGATAGTCAATTTGATATGGGCACACAACATGATGATTAGGGGATACACCCTGAAACATGACATGGTGATGTGATTATCTCACATGCTCGATATGGATACACAACATGAAGTAAATAATGTAGCTTAAAGCATGATATGATAATATACACACATCTTGATACCCAATAGGGTAGAGGCACTTCAATCGTATGTGATTGATTGAGTGACATATGTTGCATGTGTGTTAATTCTAAAGTATAAGATGATGAAATTTGTTAATGATGAACTAATGTTCCTCAAGAGGAGGATTGAACCAAAGGTATGATGTAATTAACATCTTAGTGAGGATGAGAGAGAAACTCATACCTTGTTTTGATAATCATTTAATGATAAATGATGAAAATAGATAAGTATGATTGCATACTTATGATATCAATATATGCTCCTAGATGTGTGGAGTAAGGAATTAGGGTTTGGATTGATAATATGAACTTGAAACCCTATTCGGCTATAAAGAGAAACCCTAACCCTAATAATGGAAAGGTTGTACTTCTCTTATTGAATAAGCTTTGTGAAGCATACTAAATACTTATATAATAAGTATAATTTTTATGTGGTCTGATGACCTAAAAGATATTGTTCCCTAGAGAGAGGTGACAAGATGTTCAATAAGCTATGTGAATAATTGTTGCCTAATGAGAGGTGATAAGATGTTTAAATGGGCCTTGTGAGCCATGTGAATAATTGTTGCCTAGTGAGAGGTGACAAGATTCTTAATCAAACCATGTGAGCTATGTGAAATACTTGTACAACAAGTGAAATGAATACCTTGGTCTGAGGACCTAGAGGTAATGGTTACCTGTTACAGAGGTAACAATGCTATGTGGTGATCTAAGGGTTTGAATACCCAGATCCAGTAATCATGATAATGATAATGTGAAGGGATGAGGATTCCCAGTAATGTGATAAGGGACTGAGATCCCAAGTGTTTTATATCTAAATGTGTTTTAAAGATTAGAAAAGTATGTGATAGATGTATTACACCTTTCTTTTTAGAATTTTTTTATAATTGATGCTTATAACTTGTTTGATGCTAAAAGAATGTTGTAATGCACTTAATATATCATTAGAAACTATAAAATGTTGCCTTGACCAAAGATCCATCAGTGCCAGGATTTGCTGAATGGTGAAACGGGTTTTTCCTGCGGTATAACCTGTAGTGCATATTTTTGAATATGTGGGGGCGTAAGCTTGGACAACCTGATGTGAGTCGGTCCCCTTACAAACTTGAAATAAATGGGGATTTGTTTATATGTCATATGCTGGCTCGAGTGCGACTTCGGTCATAGACTTTATGTTGCGTACGGTGAACTGGCCTGTGGCTCAGAGTATGGCTATATGTCATGACTTAGTAATTTCATAATTGGGGACGGTTGTTAGTAGATGTTCCCCTAAGAGAGTAAATGCTGACGTAGTAGCTCTGAGAAAAGATGCCTTGTACCCTGACACACTCTTTTTGCATATTGACATGAGATGTCACTGCCAGTAGTCTTGTACTGACCGAGACAGGTGAGGTCTTGGTAGCTGGCTCTTCCATTGACCTTGTATGGTACCGACTTGTGAGAAGTTTGTGGTCGGTTGGAGATGAACGGGGTATACTTCATCTCCTCAAGTCATAAGTGTGATTGTATAATGTAATCAACCGTGTAGTATATTTGCTTAAGGATCGAATACGGAAAACATTAGTTGATACACGCTTTAGTTATACATCTTAGTTGATAGATGTTATTTATGTTTCTTTACATTCCTTGTAAAGTAGATAGATGGCCTATTATTCCACCATGGATATATGCTTCACTTTTCTTAAGTAAAGAGAATACTATGTTCTGTTCATACAGTGATTAATCCTTCCTGTTAATATAAAAGAACCTCTGCTCAGTTTTATAAGTGCTTATCTGTGATAATAATATGGTCGGTGGAGAGTTATATCTCTCACTGGGACAATTGTCTCACCCCGTAGGATCCACAATTTTTAGGTGCACGTGCACAAGGCAGTAGAGAACTTTCTGTAGAGGAGGAACAACAACTGGGGCAGCACTAACAACTCAGGTTGAGTATACTGTCTATTGTGTCTTGTAGATAGAAGTCCTATGTGTCATCTCTGTACTCTCAGGTCCTAGGAGTCAATTCGTAATGGTTTCATGAATGATCTGAGATTTTGGTTGTAAGCCTCAAGGTTTTATGTTGCTCCAGTATGTGTTTTGATAGAGCAATTGTTATATGTTGTCCTCAAGATGAAATGAAACAATGTTGTACAATGTAAATCATGATATGTATGAGTTTGGATCTTTCAGTAAGAGTTTTGTGGTAGAGGATCTCCTTGCAATATGGTTTTAAATTTTAGTGATTTTTTTTAATCTGCTATTTATGATTATTTCACATAATTAGTAATGATTTGGCTGTCGGTTTGATGGCGGTCTCTACAGATAGAGTTATTAAATTCAAAAATATAAATTTATATTATATACCCCAAAGATCCCCTATTTCTTACCCTCTTACCCTCGTGGTTAAAAATAAAATTTCAGTACGTCATGTGTTGGTATTTGAGAATTTTTATAACTAATTCATGGATACAACTTTAGCACATCATGTTTTTGTATTTGTGAATTTTAGTAACTAATTCATTGACAAAAACATATTTTCAAAAAATCTTTCTCCATACAAAATAAGTGCATACTCACAATAGCAAATCTTAATTCATAAATCATTTTGCAAAAGTATTCATAACAGGGTACATGTTTCGCCAATATCTCATTTTTGCCCAAGGAGTATATGTTTTTTCCACAACAACAATGTGTTAGAAGGACACAACCAATTCATGTTCATATGATAAAAAAAAGTGTCTCACACAAGTTCAAATACTTAGGGTGAGTGTTTGATTAATTCAGTTATGGTTAATTTAGTTCAGTTAAATGGTTAATTCACTTCTAACATTTTAGATGTTCATCCAGCCAAAAAAGAGTGGTCAATTTAGTTCGGCTAACCATATATTTTGGTTGTCAACATAAATTTTGATTAACAAAATGAGTACTAAACTGGGCCAACAAGTAAAATATATCCAGTTTACATAAAATATGTCTATATATACTTCACATTACATCAGTAAAAAGACAACACTATACACAATTTAGTACACAATGATATAAAAGTCAAAATTTTGTTACCTAACATTGACAAATCACAGAAGTCTGGAGATATTGAATAACAGTAGAAAATGTGAAATATGAGCTCTAGATCAAGGTTTTTTATCAACCACTGACAGTCAGAAAGAGTCCTGAATAATATCCACTGAGCAAAAGAAGCACAATCCCCTTGTTGTGATTAATAATGCAGCCAATCAAGCCTTTCTTCAACAATACAGCCGACCAACAGCTAATAAATAGAGACAAGAAAAAAATTGGTTCGGTTAATGTAAAAAATTTGATTAACCAAAATGAGTACTAAATTGGGAAAAAAAGTAAAATATATCCCACATAAATAAAATATGTCTGTATATAACATCAGTAAAAAGACAAAATTATACATAATTTAGTGAACAATGATATAAAAGTCCTAATGTCGTTACCTAACGCTAACAAATCATAGAAGTCTGGAGATGGTGAATAACTGTAGAAAATATGAAATATTATCTCTAGATCAAGGTATTTTTTTATCAACCACTAACAATAAGAAAGAGGCCTGAATAATATTCACCGAGCAAAAGAAGCACAATCCCCTTATTGTGATCAACAATGCAGCTGAAATCAAGCCTTTCTTCAACAACGCAACTGACCAACAAC
Source organism: Alisma plantago-aquatica (assembly GCA_963693085.1). NCBI lineage: Eukaryota > Viridiplantae > Streptophyta > Magnoliopsida > Alismatales > Alismataceae > Alisma > Alisma plantago-aquatica. The sequence continues at coordinate 426,809,143 of OY856413.1, forward strand.
TAATAAATTGAGACAAGAAAATTCCAAAATAGATAAGCTAATACTGATCATCAACAATGGATGTAAATGCAATGGCCGGACAGATGGCAAGGTGATTGAAACTGAGTTTTCCCTTGTAGCAGTTGTAACAACACAATAGGTTGTCACGGGATAGATAGGATCAAATGATCTAATTTCTTTGGTGAGACAGAGTAGCATACGTCGGGGGTGACGAAAGACCTAGAAGCCCAAGCGGTGATGAGATACTAGAGTTGTGGTACGTGTGGCGGACAGTCTGGGCGACAGTTATGAGAAAAGGTGGTAGGGACGTTGAACCTCGGAGCAACGCCCTATGCGAGGTGGGTCGGTCAACTTGTCCAAGCACTCCGACTCTGCCTTCTCTAGCCTGGACGATGGACAGGGAGCAGGAGAACGCAGACGATGCAAATGGGCTAGAGTGTGAAGCCGATCCAGAGCAGGAGAACGCAGGCGATGCAACTGGGATGGAGTGTGAAGCTGAGCCAGAGCCGAAGAGAGAACGAGACAAATTCAAAGCCAATAGATGATCTGAGTTCACTCAGCAAGTAGTAGCATGTCACCGCTAGCGACTATATCGTGGGGGAGGGAGCGGTAATGGAGTAGTTGGGCTTAGGGCAGCCCTTTCACGGATGATCGGGTGTGGGAGTTGGTATTTTTTTTCATTACTTTCCTTATTTGTATAGAAAAGCGGCTACTAACAACTCCATGTTTCAAATCACATGATTTTTATACATATTTTTAGATTAGCCACCTAATTTCTAATTTAACCGCAATTATATTGACCATTACAGTTCACTTTCAATAATAATTTAATAAACTATGTTTACATATAAATAATTGTATTCATATGAATTGGTTGGATTTATGGTGATGGAAAATAAAGATGTGTTTTAACGGCAGAAACTTTGTACAATTTACGTCAGAAAAATATTTCTGCCATTAAAAATTGTACCAATAACGACCAAAACAATTAGTTGTCATTGTTAGTGTAGCAACTACACAGGATAATAAAGTTGTCACAATCTTTGACGTTAGTACACCAATTTCTTGTAGTGAATTGACCCATTTAGTGAACATAACTTGACCTTAAAATTCATTATGAAATAAACTTGGTAATATATTGCCTTTACTAAAAGATAGACCCAAATATTTTATTAAATAGTTACATAAAATTAAGTCATGATTATCCTAAAAAGAGAATTATTGTAAGCTAGGTTGGTTAAATTAGGAAACTAAATATACTTTTGGATTCCTTGTAGAAAAATTAGATAGCATGTCAATTTTCATCAAATTTGAAGAAGCCTATCTCCCCCAATTTATTTAAGAAAATGTCTATATAATTTTCTACGATTTTATATCAAATATTCAATGAACAGGCAAATTAACCTAAGTCCTGGATTTCTTTGTGTGTCATGCGGATCTTTGGGTAGAGTTCGGGTCTGAGTTGGACTCTGGACCTAGGGTGCTTCTCTTCCGCCCGACTACCTAAGCAGTTGCTTCTTCACCATCTTTGAAATGCCCAGAACCACCTGATCCTAAATTCAATAGGACTCTAGGTGCTAGAGTCCCCAAATGGAAACACTACTTGTTTCTGACTTCTTATGGGAACTCCAATGACACCCTAGTCTCCCCAGACCCATGATGTATATATACATGCCTCAGGATCAATCCTTGACTCATCTTGGATGCTTCCATCTATCCAGTTTTTCCTGTCGTCGCTGACGTCGGTCTCCCAGTGAGATCACTATGTTTTGGATTTTTTGTCTCATCCACCCAGAAAATCCAACCTCTATGACAAAGGTCAAACTTTGAATCTAGTTTCCTTATCATTTGGAGCTCTCCAAATCTTCATTACGCCTAAGACCTGAAGGTCTTTCATTTTGCCTTTTTTTATGATTCCGGTCTGTACCTTGTTGCAACCATGGATGAAAATGCTTCTGGGGCTTTTGGCCACTGGAGGTGACCATGTTTGGTCCGTTCATCTCGTCAGAAGCTGGCGTTGAATGCTAAATCCTTGGTTTTTGTTGATAAGGACGGAGTTGAGATTTCAAAATCAAGATTTTCTATTCATTGTCCATCTGCAATATGACCGTGTTCTTCGTCAATCAACCGTAGTAACTGATTTCCACTTTTTTCCTTGGATCATTTTATGGTTTGTACCCGCCTCCAAGGGTAGTTCAGGTTTTTTTTGTATTGTCCTCTTTGACCATGCATCCTTACTAAGATGGAAAAAATTTATTGGTCCACCCCATGGTGGGTCGAGCACTGAGATGGACCAGAGATTTGGAACGCTTACACGTGGATTTTTTTGGATTTTTCTATTGATTAGTTTTTCCAAAATTCACATCTATATAGTGCTTTGTCAAAAAAATTCCCAAAAGTATGCATTGGAAAGGGTTTTTTGAGATCTAGAAAATGGACTACGTTCCAAAGCCTATTTTGACTTGGTGTTTTTATGTTTTGATCAAGAACCCCTAAACCCTAGAAATTGGAATGTATATTAGTTGCAATGAATTATAATTGTCATAATTGGGCAATTAGAGTTTCAATCAACCTCAGGAAGAGATTAGGGTTTCCTAAACCTAAGAAGAGCAACTAAGATCTTCTCTAAGAGATATGTAAGCGGTCCATGCACTTTGAACATTATTATTAGTTGATTTTAAATATATGTGTACAATGAATGTTATGAATAGTTATTTACTATTTCAATTTTGAAAAGTCAATAATTTTATAGGAAACTAAAAGTCATGCTTTGTTGTCAATATTTATTGTATCATCTTTTATGAACATTCAGAGTAATGTCAAGATTAAGATTTAAGAGAAAGTTAAGAGTTTTAAGAGATAGATAATATTAAGAGATAACTTATATAAGATCCTCACCAAGAGGCTCATGGAGAAAAACTAAGAGGCACTTCAATGCATAAGAGAAGAGGCACTCTGGTGCAACCCAAGAGGCACTTCGATGCATAAGAGAAGAGACACTTCAGTGCAAGACCCAATGATTCTTATATAGGTCAAGATAAAAGACATAATCTAAACAAAATTTTCTCTTTTTCAATGTTAAATGTTTAAAGTCTATTTTCAATTTAGATGCGTTCCTAAAGTTATAATATGTTCAATTCCACTTACCAATTTGTTTGATGCATGGCTGGGGGCGTAATGCCCACGTGTACAAAGAAACGTCAATGATAGAGTCATGTAAAGATAAACTTAAGGAATAGACTGAGATTTCCCAAAGACCTACCAGGTGGGGTGCCATATACAATAGAAGATCCTAATATTTGTAAATTATTTCATTTACATCTCAAATGAAGTTTAATCATGTTTGTCTTAGTTAATTTCAATTCCAGAACTCAACTGTACTAGTTTTATTTAAAACATGTATGAATCAATATCAATATCAATATCAATGCATGGTGATTGCTTACTTTATTTGTAATGTTTATTATTCTTGTGACATCCCTTTGAGCTAAAGTCCTCCATGTTATGGAAAACATGGGAGTTTCTTCCGTTGGTATATGCATGATTAAAAAGGGGTGTTACACAAAGAAGTCTAATTAAGTGGACTTTGCCCTACAACACTATACATTGGAGTGGCTGAATGATCTACGTGAACAGTGGGCAAACTACTTCATCAAACATGTAAACTTGTCAGATAATTGGGGAGGTTGATTGATATTTTTGTAGTTCAAATTTTTTCGTCAGATTTTTGTTTGTTTTATTATTGACGTGTGTGGACTTAAACTCTATGACAACTGATGTTGATATGTACTCATACATATGTGTGTGTGAATTGAATGTGAAGTGCATGAGGAGGAGAATGATGTGTATTGGTTCATATGTATGAAATTGAATGTGTGGCTTAGAAATGAATCATTGAGATGTGATCTCATGCATGTGTGTGCATTTGAAGTGAAAAATGCATATAATGTTGAGGTTTGCTAGCTTATTTGTGCATGTTGTATCAAATGCATATGTGTAGTTGTATATATATCTTAATTCTTGCAGGTTTATCTGCCTATTATTAAGTTGTGATGCTTGCAGAATGTACTTTTTGATAAACATTTAGTTTTGATGAGCTGTAGACAGCAGACAGGCTAGCAGCTAGACAACATGTCTGTAGACCTGCTATATAAAAAATATAGACATTTCTTGTCAATTATTTCAAATTAAATGACTGCATATACCTACTTTGTCAGTTGCTTGTAGAAAATCGACATGATATCACTTAATTTTCATTGTTTATATACTAATAAAAATGACAAAATAGTATCAGTCGTTGATTATTTCTCATTCAATAATCGACGAGGAACGGTCATGCAAAACTTTTTTACTACATAATCAGTATTATGTCATCAATTTTGTTTTATATAACCAACGAGTAAAGGTTAAGGGAAACATTTTCGTCACACACTGCATTTTATGTCATTCATTTGACTATAACGTGGAACTGACGATATATATGTAAATCGTCGATTTCTTTATATGACAACGTATGTCCTGAGTTTTAGTGTCGTGCACTTAATTGTCGATTCAAAGCCAAAGACGATGAATCCGTTTGAAAAATGAAAACCTATCTTGCAATAATTTATTGAAAGTAGTTAAATATATTTGGCCAGTAAAACGTTGTGATACCATGTAAAATATTTATACAACCTTCTTGCAGTTGGGAGGGTTTATCTTCATCGTATGTTTTCCCCTCTTTTCTTACACAAGAAATTCTCAAAGAGATTTGTGTGTGTGTGTGTGTGTGTGTCTATATATATATATATATATATATATATATATATATATATATATATATATATATATATATATATATATATATATATATACGTCAAATTCTTAAAATAGAGTGAATATTTTATTTCCAAATTTATAATCATACTTGTAATATTGGATATATATAGAAATCAATGTTGCTGGGAGATATGATCAATATATAGATTTCTTCAAAATGTTGTGGAGTATATTAATGTGTCAAATCTACTAGGAAGCAAAAATTTGATTGATCATTTGTATTTATATAATATATTGTTGGCAAAAGTTTATTCATAGAAAAATATTAAACGATTTGTGAATTAGTTGATAAAATGGTTAATGAAGAAGTATGACCTTGAGAGAAAGTGGGTTGTACAGCTGAACCAATTGGATATAATTGTACGGTCTATTCTTTTATGAATTGTGTTTTTTTCAATCAACTAGTATATAGCTATTAGCACTTGATGAATCTGTTTGGAAGACAAAAAAATTATCAATAGTTGCAGAAAGTATAAAGTGTCACGTTTTCGAAAAAAAAAAGATTTTTGATACCATGTAAAACATTTGTAATTGTTTGTTTTCCAGTGGTGTGTATGTGAACCTCATCAGCGATAAGAATATAAAGATATTGTAGGTTGTGTAATCTTGGTATACTTGTGACCCAAGTGGATACGTTCTCAATGCGAAATAATTGCAATTTGAACTTTTGATTTAGATATGCACCATGATAACAAAAGATAATAAAACAAGTAAGATAAAGTAATGACTTTGGTCCGACCAGAGTAGCCCGGCTGGTTACGGCTCGGGAAACTAACAAAATGCGATATTTTTGTTACTCAAACGACGATGCTAGATGGTACTGCCATCCTACATAAATTTTAAAGACGTATTATAAGCAAGATATTGCATTTACGTAAAGATAAAGTTGTGGTTGGGAGTTAATCTGCCTGCCTCATAGTTAGGACATGTTAATTAACCGGCTCTGCTCTGGTTTTGTCTTGCGTTTCAAGCAAGTAGTAGTTGGGATGAAATCTGGCTTTTAGCTGCAATGTTTTAGCTAAGGTTTGACAATCAGGCCCGAATTGATTAGTTTATAGTGAGTCAACACTTTTTAGTTAAATTCTAAGCTCACAAAAGATGGGATTTCTGTTCGAAACTGTTGGGAGTCACGATGCATCATATATAGTTGTGTGGTCGGCCGTCTTACTCGGGTCGACCACGCTATTGGCCGATTGTGGCAGAGCGCGCACGAGACGTGGTCGAGCCCGCAACCCCGGAAATAGTGTCGCCCTAGTGGGTTAAAGCTTTGTTGGTTGTGGCTTCGGCTTCGTGGCCCGGTGAACGAATCGCCAGAACCGGTGTTTCCTCCCACTAGAACGAGGTACACCAGGTCCGCAAGCAACAACGAGATGTGTTGCGGTGGGAGCAGTGTGTGTTTGAACTTGCGAGGGCGTAGAATCTGGATTCATCTGGTCGTATGTATCTCGTGTATAATAGAGGCGTGTTTGTTTTGTATGAAAAGGTAAACTTTAGGTATGAAAATCATATGTTTTATATTTCCTTATTTTATATTTAGGAAATGTTTGCCATCTTCAAAAAGGGGGAGATTGTTGTCTAAATTGGACATTATTATTTTCCCTTTGTTTTGATGATGAAAAACATTTCATTCTTGTGGATCTAACGTGCTACTTGAGTGTTCCAGGAACAAGGTGGATGACAAACCTTTAGAAGATCTATATGCTTCAAAATGCTTTAATTTCATTATTGTAATCAAATATAAACACTTGTACAAGATATATAATGTACAAGTACTTAGACATCATGTAAATCAAGCGTTAGATATTCCCTAGCCATTCACAACACTTAGATAGGTCATCCCCTATAATAGTGTCACAACTGCACACTCATACACACACTTAATGCCTAGTTCAAAACATTGAAATATGGACATTCTCGGTCGACAAATTCCTTGACCGAGACACTCTCGGTCGACAAATTCCTCGACCGAGACACTCTCGGTCGAAAAATTTGTCGACCGAGATTGACCCAAGTAACCGTTAGACCCATCAGACAAGGTAGTTGGGAGTTGGATTAGAACGTTACATACACTTGCTCCAGACAGTCCCTCAGTCGACAAATTGTCGACCGAGAAGGACTCTCGATCGACAAATTGTCGACCGAGAAGAACTCTGACTGCACTTTTCAGATTTAATTAACTAGTTGTTGCTAAAGCAACTAGTGGATGCCTAACGGCTAGTTAAGCACTTAGAACACCCTAGAAAATGTCTAGAATGTCCTTAAGCACTCATAGGCCATTCCTATAAATAGAACAAGCCTTAGGACACCCAACACACTCTTGAGTAACACTTGTGCAATACTTGAGCATTCATATTTGCAATTGGCAATCTTCTCTAGTGAGAAATTGAGCAACTCCATCATTGGCTATTCATTTCCATTGCTCCAAATTTGTAACACCCCTGACCTGGGTTACGTGTTAACCCTAGATGTTTTGCCTAATAAGGTTGAGTAGATTCTTAATATTATCTTGGGAAGAGTAATTAGAGCTCATGAGAAACTTATGTTTCAATTTTGGTCCTGTTTGAACAATGTTGAAGCAATGTTTGCTTATTTTGGACTAAAGTGCAAATTACCCAAGTTGAGGGGTTAAATTGCAAATGTTACATGATAAGATATTCCTATGATTTTGAGACATCATAAGAATGAATATGATGTAGTGGTATGGTTTTTACAAGCTTGGGCATCAAGTTTAAGCTTGTAAAGCAATCCTTGTGCATTAAAACCTAGTTTTGGTATAATGTGCAATTTACCCAAAACCTAGGGTTCAATATGCAAATTACCACTTCAATAAGGTCCTTAATGTTTCTTGGCATCAATTAGAGCAAATAAAATGAGAGGGGTGCCTCATTTGAATTAAGTTGGAGGAGAGAGAATCTTGATATTAAAATAATCAAGATTTAATCTTAAGTGAAACCCTAATTCAATTTAGGGCAAAAATGAATGTATTAATTAAAGGGCCTTCAACCAAAATGTTATTGGTTGATTTTGAATAAGGATGGACGTTCGTTTTCCAAGATCAGGAACGAAAATATCTAAAGGAGGTGAAACTCCACTCACCTTATTATAAAGGAAAGTAATTTCCACTCACATATGGGATATTAATATTATAAGCATTAAGGTGCTTAATTTGTTTTTCTTTAAATCATGGATAATGGAAAGGAGTTCGGTGGGGATAGAGATGCCCTTGCATTCAAGAAACCAAGGGGGAATTGGTGGCAACAATTTTGGAATTAAAAGACTTTTATAAAATATTTTCTCTCTCATCAATTTTCTTATAAAAGTGTTCTTTCTAAGCCAAAACAAAGGCTTTTTCAGATTTCTTTCTTCCCCTTGCTTGCAAAACCGACCAAGGAGCTAGGGAGGAGCAGGAGGACGACCCCCAACCTGTTGGTAAGCCCTTGACCTTCGTTCTCCTTGATTCCATGGTGGAAATCGAAAATAAATCATTGATTTCTTCTTATTTTGATCTCCTCTTCAACCCTAGCCAAAATTTTCAATCAAAAGCTTGAGGACGTGCCTAAGGGGAGTTGCAAGAGCTTCATACACCATTGATGGCGTGAGCTTAGAGCTTTGGAGCTCAATTGGAGGTGGGTTTTATAACTTAAACCCATAATCATTGCTATTGCATCAATTCTCTATACTTTGTTGATTGTTTTCTTTAATTTGATACACTCTTGTTTCTTTGCTGCAATTTCCATCAAGAACGGTTGCTGTTCTTGGTTGTTCGAAGGAAGGGGATGATGACATCATCCTAGATGCTTATCCAAAGAAAAGTACCAAGCCAAACGGTTTTGATAGCTATTCCAAATCATTTTAATTTGATTGGTTATGCGGTTTCAGCAAACCGTTTAAGGGCAAACGGTTTGAAACCGTTTGGGAGCAAACGGTTTCAAAACTGTTTGAAATGGTTGACCAAGCGTTGACAGTTTGGGAATTTTTTTCCTAATTATTCAGGCTGATAACCCACCAAATTTGAGGGATTAACTCCCAAGGAATCGAGAGTTGAAGGCTAATCAATTAGGCAATCGAATGGAATTAAGTGCTGATTTTCAATCTGATTAACTTGACCTTTTTGGGAAAACGGTTTCAAAACCGTTTGAGATGGTTGACCAAGCATTGACCGTTTGGGATTACTGTTCCTAATGATGTTGGTTAATGACTCATCAAATATTAGGTATTAACTCCAAAGTAATTGTGAGTTGAAGGCTAATCAATTAGGGAAACCTAATTGGATTAAGTGCTGCTTTCAATTTGAGTAATTCGACTTTTTGGTCAAACGGTTTCAAAACCGTTTGAGATGGTTGACCAAGCGTTGACCGTTTGGGATTACTGTTCCTAATTATGTTGGTTAACGACTCACCAAATTTGATGGATTAATTCCAAACGAGTCATGAGTTGAAGGCTAATCAATTGGGAAAACCCTAATTGAAATCAGTGCTGAAATTCCAATGAGTTAATTAGAGATTTTGGGTTGATTATCCCAAATGGTTTCAAAACCGTTTGGGGATCACCCAAACGGTCTCAAGACCGTTTGGGAATCACCCAAGACCGTTTGGAGGTCTGGGGTTAAGTATAGTTGACCAATTGAAGGTCCAAAGGTACCAAATCACTTTGCAATTAAGTGTTGTTTTGTTGATCAACTCAATAGACCAAACCTTGATGATTTTTCACTAGAATCCAAGGTTTGGATGAGCCAAACGGTCTCAAGACCGTTTGGAGCTCATCCAAATGGTCTCAAGACCGTTTGGGGTCACCCAAGACCGTTTCAAGGTCTAGGGTTGAGTATGGTTAAGCAATTGAAGATCCAATGTCACTAAGTTGAAATGTAATCAATTGATGTTTTGGTGATCAATCCAATGATGCAAACCTTAATTGGATGGCTTGGATTTGAGTGATATGATGGGCAAACGGTCTCAAGACCGTTTGGAGGTCATCCAAACGACCTCAAGACCGTTTGGGGTCAGGTAATACCCAATTTGGTTGATGGTTCAATGGTTTTAAAGTAACTGATCTTACATTGATTAGTGTTGTTGAATCATCGATTCCAAACCCTAATTCAATTGAATGAAACCCTAATTGATGACCAATTGAGGGTCAAATCAGTTGAAGGTTGACCTATTAAACTTAATTGAAGTATGAGTATAGGTCCAATTGATGATTGGTTCCAAGAATTCAATGATTGAAGGAATCAACATTGAAAACCCTAATTCAATTGGATACCTTATGTAATGGATGTTCAATGTGATTGAATCTCTTGAGAATAAATATAATGAATGATCCATTGATCCAATGATGATTAGTAATGATAATCAATGAAGGTACAAAGGTTGAAACCCTAATAGTACCTAAGTGATTAGTTCCAATTAAGGGATGAATCCCTAATTGCTTATAGGATCAATGACTTGATACACTATGTTAATCATAGTTGTATGTACCCAACTGAAGGGTGATATGACCTAATCAAGTTGAGAAGTTGATAGCATGAATTCATACATGAATATGATTCATGTGGTGATTAAGGGTTGTGATCCTTAAGTAAAGAGATCATGAAACCCTAAACATGAACATAAACCCTAATTGATAGGGTTATTGAACTCAAATCATAGTTGAGGGTGTATCCATATAAATCCATAGTTGAGGGTGTATCCATGTAAAACCCTAGTTGAGGGAGTATCCATGTGAAACCCTAAATGAGGGTGCATCCATGTGAAATCCTAATTGGGAGTGATTTCATGAAAAACCCTAATTGGAAATTATTTGTAAACCCTAATTATGGGCAAAGTGATATGAAACCCTAATAAAGGGTGATGCTATATGCAATCTCTATTCTAAAGAAGGGAGATGGTATGTGAAACCCTAATCCCTAATGAAAGAATAGAATTCATACTTGAATATGATTCATGAGGTGAACTCCTGTAGCACGACCGTGTAAGGCTGCACGGCCGTGGTGGCTTCCCTTTGCACACCCGTTTTTGGTTGCACGGCCGTGGTACTCTATGCTTGACTTAGAGTTGTTTTGAAAAGGACCTAACATGGTCTTTTTGTTAATTCCTGACTTATGGATGAATCCATAGTATTGGCAATGGTTGTATATTCCAAGTGAGTGACTAATGATCACTACTTTACATGATGAATGTGATGAACTGATGCATAAAGTATTAGGATGGGTAATACCCTAATACAAGCTAAGTATATGAACTCAAATAAGATAATGGTGTTGAGGGAAGTGATACATCAAGATATGATAGATATCATATCCAACACCCCAAATACTGGTATACCCTGTTATGTTATAAATCCAATATAATTGGATGAATGATACATGAGATGTGTGATGGAAATCCTAATCCTGGTAAAGGATTAAGGGTGATACCCTTGAATTAATGATATATTTGTTTTACATGGTGTTGATAGATAATTTATGTGTTGCTATCATATGTGCTAACCATGCAGGTATCATGAGATGATGGGCATAGCCAGGTATAAGCTATGATGCGTTATTAATTTGAATTTGTTTATTGGGCCTTGGGTGCCATAATATACCTTGTTTCCAGGTAAGAGGTAGCAAGAGAGTTATGGGCCTCAAGTTCCATGATGGATGCTTGTGTAGCAAGTATCATACTTATTTTGGTCAGATGACCTAAAGGTGTTAGTTACCTGAGAATGTGGTAACAAAGTTCAGATGATGAGCTAAGGGTTTGAATACCCAGAATCACATGTTTATGGTATTGAAATTGTGAAGGGATGAGAGTTCCCAGTGTTGAATTGAGGGATTAAGATCCCAACATTTTGTGAAAAGAGTATGGCTACAGACCATGACTCCACAATGATAATGTCAGGCTTTAGAATTATGATCTAAGCCTGAAGAGAGTTAATGTAGTGGTAGTGATTCTGTAGTGTGTAGATGTTATACATGTTCTTCATATTCATTAAAGGTTAAGTGACATGTTAATTCTATCAAGTTATAGTTGCAATGCTTCTGATATAGAATAATGTTCTAATCTATTAGACATTAAAATATCTACTGCTATATAAATATGATTCTTCCATTCATATTTATCTTCTTAAGTTGCAATAATAATGTTACTGGCAGAGAGTTATATTTCTCACTAGGGCAATTTTTATAATTGTCTCACCCCCGTGGGAACTACATTTTTAGGTGGTCGCGGAGAAGGAGACATAAACCCTTCAGTAAGGGAAGGACAGCAACAACAACAGCAGGGACAGCAGTGAAGTCTCAGGTGGAGACACTGGCTGTTATGTCTTGTATAGATGTAGATAGAGTCCTATGTGTCGTCTCTGTACTCTCAGGTCCTCGGAGTAGTAGTTAGTGATTTCGAGATTTTGTCTCAGTGTCTCGAGATTTTTATACTACCTATGTTTAACTTGACAAGATAGATGATGCTTGTAATTCTCAGAAAGAGATGATGCATGATATGTATCTTTGAAACAGAATGTAAATGTTATACTTTGGCTCTTGAAGAAAAAGATTTCCAATGTGTGGATCTCTTTGCAAAAAGTTTTAATTTTTAGTGATTTTCAGTAATCCGCTGCTTAATGAACGCTTCCGCATTAGTTAATATTTTTTTCATGAATCGGTCGTCACAATTAAGTGGTATCAGAGCTCTAGGTTCGCTGAGTCTACAGAGACATAGGACTAAGGTTGTAGAGTCTATTCTAAGTGTCTTCCAGTTTACCTGATAGTATCTTCTGCTCACATAGGAGAAGAAGAACTTGAAAATGACTGGAGAACATGAGGAACACATTGCTAAGGGAAATGTTGTTGCACCATGAGAGGGTGCATGGGACCAGGCAAGAGGAGAACAAGTGCCTGAGAATTCCCACCTTGACCTAATCAGGATAGAGAATCCTATGTTTATGCTCTTGAAGGGCAGATTAGGATAATGGTGATGCATATAGAAGACTGGATACTAGTATTACAACCTAAGTAACCAGTCTTTAAATGCATAAACTTTGGTTTTGAAAGGATTCCTGAGTGACGTGGTTATGTTAGAACAGTGGAAATGTGGGAAAGATTAATAAATGGCAAGAAAGTAGACTCTGCCATAAGCCTGGACAAATAGTACATCTGTGATGATAATGCCCAAGGAGGGGCCATAAGCTATGAATTTAGGTAAGGTCTCTATAATTTTAGAGACATTTTCCTAGATATTCTGAAAAGCCAAAGTTTTTGGTGTCACCGGTGCAATAAATGCCTAGTGCACCAGGGCAGTAGCCACTAAGTAAAGGCAAAAGTAGCAACATGAGATAATTGGACACTATGTGTTGAAATCAACCTAATGTGGTAGGTGACCTTGAGGGGTAATACTTAGATGAAATATATTCATCCTGATACTGCATTTCATGTTTCTATGTGATAAAGATATGAAAATAGTTGTTTTTGAATTCCTTTGACTAGTCCTATAAGGACACAAGGGAAAGGAGAACTTATATCTTACTCAGTGTTCCTTAAAATGTTTTATAATCTCCCTTATCTATGTGTTGAAAGATGAGATATAGAAATGATTCCTGTAGAAAATTCAAGAATGGAGAATCCTGTGTGTATAATGATGTGAAAAGTGAGGAATATGATAGCAAATAAAGTGCATACTACCTAAACTCAATACTTATATACCCTGGCCAGGTATATGATTATTGAGGATAAGGCAAGTATGAAACTCTTAGATTGTTATCTTTTTTATTACTCTGATCAAGTAGTCATTCTGAAACAATCTACTGAGTATAATGAAACAAAAAGGGAAGAGCTATGTGAACATTCCCAACTAATAGAGAAGAGCTATGTGAACATTCTCAACTTTTAGGGAAGAGCTATGTGAACATTCCCAACTAATAGAGAAGAGATATGTGAACATTCTCAACTTATAGGGAAGATCTATGTGAACATTCCCAACTAATTGAGAAGAGCTATGTGAATATTCTCAACTTATAGGGAAGAGCTATGTGAACATTCCCAACTAATAGAGAAGAGCTATGTGAACATTCCCAACTAATAGAGAAGAGCTATGTGAACATTCTCAACTTATAGGGAAGAGCTATGTGAACATTCCCAACTAATAGAGAAGAGCTATGTGAACATTCTCAACTTAAAGGGAAGAGCTATGTGAACATTCCCAACTAATAGAGAAGAGCTATGTGAACATTCTCAACAAAAAGGGGAGAGCTATGTGGACATCCCCAACTAATAGGGTAGAGCTATGTGGACATCCCCAACTTAAATGGAAAAGCTATGTGGACATTCCCAACTAAAAAGGAAGAGCTATGTGAACATTCCCAACTAAAGGAAAAGCTATGTGAACATTCCCAATTACATAGAGTTTGCTAAGTGAACTTTATGAATAAAGGATTACTGAGAAAATTATCTCTGTTAGATATATATGTTTCTCTTTTGGTAAATATTCTTGAGTGATGGTTGAAGTATGCTCTTTTATGCTTTTCCCTTTCAATAATATGGACATCATATGTTAGGGGTTTATGCTCTGCATAAACATAAACATTGATAAGGTTGAATCAATGAAAGGAACTTTGAGTGGATTACGGAATCCATGATATCTCCATGATACTAAGATATTATGTGGAGACTTGAGGGCATGATAACTGAATAAATCTGTCCCTCCTTTTTCTTGGGATTGCGGGGACGAAATCCTTGTTAGGGGTTTATAATTTGTAACACCCCTGACCTGGGTTACGTGTTAACCCTAGATGTTTTGCCTAATAAGGTTGAGTAGATTCTTAATCTTATCTTGGGAAGAGTAATTAGAGCTCATGAGAAACTTATGTTTAAATTTTGGTCCTATTTGAACAATGTTGAAGCAATGTTTGCTTATTTTGGACTAAAGTGCAAATTACCCAAGTTGAGGGGTTAAATTGCAAATGTTTCATGATAAGATATTCCTCTGATGTTGAGACATCATAAGAATGAATATGATGTAGTGGTATGGTTTTTACAAGCTTGGGCATCAAGTTTAAGCTTGTAAAGCAATCCTTGTGCATTAAAACCTAGTTTTGGTATAATGTGCAATTTACCCAAAACCTAGGGTTCAATATGCAAATTACCACTTCAATAAGGTCCCTAATGTTTCTTTTCATCAATTAGAGCAAATAAAATGAGAGGGGTGCCTCATTTGAATTAAGTTGGAGGAGAGAGAATCTTGATATTAAAATAATCAAGATTTAATCTTAAGTAAAACCCTAATTCAATTTAGGGCAAAAATGAATGTATTAATTAAAGGGCCTGATTTTGAATAAGGATGGACGTTCTTTTGCCAAGATAAGGAACGAAAATATCTAAAGGAGGTGAAACTCCACTCACCTTATTATAAAGGAAAGTAATTTCCACTCACATATGGGATATTAATATTATAAGCATTAAGGTGCTTAATTTGTTTTTCTTTAAATCATGAATAATGGAAGGGAGTTCGGTGGGGATAGAGATACCCTTGCATGCAAGAAACCAAGGGGGAAGTGGTGGCAACAATTTTGGAATTAAAAGACTTTTATAAAGTATTTTCTCTCTCATCAATTTTCTTATAAAAGTGCCCTTTCTAAGCCAAAACAAAGGCTTTTTCGGATTTCTTTCTTCCCCTTGCTTGAAAAACCGACCAAGGAGCTAGGGAGGAGCAGGAGGACGACCCCCAACCTGTTGGTAAGCCCTTGACCTTCGTTCTCCTTGATTCCATGGTGGAAATCGAAAATAAATCATTGATTTCTTCTTATTTCGATCTCCTCTTCAACCCTAGCCAAAATTTTCAATCAAAAGCTTGAGGACGTGCCTAAGGGGAGTTGCAAGAGCTTCATCCACCATTGATGGCGTGAGCTTAGGGCTTTGGAGCTCAATTGGAGGCGGGTTTTATAACTTAAAACCATAATCATTGCTATTGCATCAATTCTCTATACTTTGTTGATTGTTTTCTTTAATTTGATACACTCTTGTTTCTTTGCTGCAATTTCCATCAAGAACGGTTGCTGTTCTTGGTTGTTCGAAGGAAGGGGATGATGACATCATCCTAGATTCTTATCCAAAGAAAAGTACCAAGCCAAACGGTTGTGATAGCAACTCCAAATCGTTTTAATTTGATTGGTTATGCGGTTTCAGCAAACCGTTTAAGGGCAAACGGTTTGAAACCGTTTGGGAGAAAACGGTTTCAAAACCGTTTGAAATGGTTGACCAAGCGTTGACCGTTTGGGAATTTTGTTCCTAATTATGCAGGATGGTAACCCACCAAATTTGAGGGATTAACTCCCAAGGAATAGAGAGTTGAAGGCTAATCAATTAGGCAATCGAATGGAATTAAGTGCTGATTTTCAATCTGATGAACTTGACCCTTTTGGGAAAACGGTTTCAAAACCATTTGAGATGGTTGACCAAGCATTGAAATTTTGGTATTACTGTTCATAATGATGTTGGTTAATGAATCACCAAATATTAGGTATTAACTCCAAAGGAATCGTGAGTTGAAGGCTAATCAATTAGGGAAACCTAATTGGATTAAGTGCTGATTTTCAATTTGAGTAATTCGACTTTTTGGGAAACCAGTTTCAAAACCGTTGGAGATGGTTGACCAAGCGTTGACCGTTTGGGATTACTGTTTATAATGATGTTGGTTAATGACTCACCAAATTTGATGGATTAATTCCAAACGAGTCATGAGTTGAAGGCTAATCAATTGGGCAAACCCTAATTGAAATCAGTGCTGAAATTCCAATGAGTTAATTAGAGATTTTGGGTTGATTAGCCCAAACGGTTTCAAAACCGTTTGGGGGTCACCCAAACGGTCTCAAGACCGTTTGGGAATCACCCAAGACCGTTTGGAGGTCTGGCGTTAAGTATAGTTGACCAATTGAAGGTCCAAAGGTACCAAATCACTTTGCAATTAAGTGATGTTTTGTTGATCAACTCAATAGACCAAACCTTGATGATTTTTCACTAGAATCCAAGGTTTGGATGAGCCAAACGGTCTCAAGACCGTTTGGAGCTCATCCAAACGGTCTCAAGACCGTTTTGGGGTCACCCAAGACCGTTTGGAGGTCTAGGGTTGAGTATGGTTAAGCAATTGAAGATCCAATGTCACTAAGTTGAAGTGTAATCAATTGTTGTTTTGGTGATCAATCCAATGATCCAAACCTTAATTGGATGGCTGGGATTTGAGTGATATGATGGGAAAACGGTCTCAAGACCGTTTGGAGGTCATCCAAACGACCTCAAGACCGTTTGGGGTCAGGTCATACCCAATTTGGTTGATGGTTCAATGGTTTTAAAGTAACTAATCTTACATTGATTAGTGTTGAATCATCGATTCCAAACCCTAATTCAATTGAATGAAACCCTAATTGATGACCAATTGAGGGTTAATTGAGGGTCAAATCAGTTGAAGGTTGACCTATTAAACTTAATTGAAGTGTGAGTATAGGTCCAATTGATGATTGGTTCCAAGAATTCAATGATTGAAGGAATCAACATTGAAAACCCTAATTCAATTGGATACCTTATGTAATGGAGGTTCAATGTGATTGAATCTCTTGAGAATAAAGATAATGAATGATCCATTGATCCAATGATGATTAGTAATGATAATCAATGAAGGTACAAATGTTGAAACCCTAATAGTACCTAAGTGATTAGTGCCAATTAAGGGATGAATCCCTAATTGCTTATAGGATCAATGACTTGATACACTATGTTAATCATAGTTGTATGTACCCAACTGAAGGGTGATATGACCTAATCAAGTTGAGAAGTTGATAGCATGAATTCATACATGAATATGATTCATGTGGTGATTAAGGGTTGTGATCCTTAAGTAAAGAGATCATGAAACCCTAAACATGAACATAAACCCTAATTGACAGGGTTATTGAACTCAAATCATAGTTGAGGGTGTATCCATGTAAATCCATAGTTGAGGGTGTATCCATGTGAAACCCTAGTTGAGGGAGTATCCATGTGAAACTCTAAATGAGGGTGCATCCATGTGAAACCCTAATTGAGAGTGATTTCATGAAAAACCCTAATTGGAAATGATTAGTAAACCCTAATTATGGGCAAAGTGATATGAAACCCTAATAAAGGGTGATTCTATATGCAATCTCTATTCTAAATAAGGGAGATGGTATGTGAAACCCTAATCCCTAATGAAAGAATAGAATTCATACTTGAATATGATTCATGAGGTGAACTCCTGTAGCACGACCGTGTAAGGTTGCACGGCCGTGGTGGCTTCCCTTTGCACGGCCATTTTTGGTTGCACGGCCGTGGTACTCTATGCTTGACTTAGAGTTGTTTTGAAAAGGACCTAACATGGTCTTTTTGTTAATTCCTGACTTATGGATGAATCCATAGTATTGGCAATGGTTGTATATTCCAAGTGAGTGACTAATGATCACTACTTTACATGATGAATGTGATGAACTGATGCATAAAGTATTAGGATGGGTAATACCCTAATACAAGCTAAGTATATGAACTCAAATAAGATAATGGTGTTGAGGGAAGTGATACATCAAGATATGATAGATATCATATCCAACACCCCAAATACTGGTATACCCTGTTAAGTTATAAATCCAATATAATTGGATGAATGATACATGAGATGTGTGATGGAAATCCTAATCCTAGTAAAGGATTTAGGGTGATACCCTTAAATTAATGATATATTTGTTTTTCATGGTGTTGATAGATAATTGATGTGTTGCTATCATATGTGCTAACCATGCAGGTATCATGAGATGATGGGTATAGCCAGGTATAACCTATGATGCGTTATTAATTTGAATTTGTTTATTGGGCCTTGGGTGCCATAATATACCTTGTTGCCAGGTAAGAGGTAGGAAGAGAGTTATGGGCCTCAAGTGCCATGATGGATGCTTGTGTAGCAAGTATCATACTTATTTTGGTCAGATGACCTAAAGGTGTTAGTTACCTGAGAATGTGGTAACAAAGTTCAGATGATGAGCTAAGGATTTGAATACCCAGAATCACATGTTTATGGTATTGAAATTTTGAAGGGATGAGAGTTCCGAGTGTTGAATTGAGGGATTAAGATCCCAACATTTTGTGAAAAGAGTATGGCTACAGGCCATGACTCCACAATGATAATGTCAGGCTTTAGAATTATGATCTAAGCCTGAAGAGAGTTAATGCAGTGGTAGTGATTCTGTAGTGTGTAGATGTTATACATGTTCTTCATATTCATTAAAGGTTAAGTGACATGTTAATTCTATCAAGTTATAGTTGCAATGCTTCTGATATAGAATAATGTTCTAATCTATTAGATATTAAAATATCTACTGCTATATAAATATGATTCTTCCATTCATATTTATCTTCTTAAGTTGCAATAATAATGTTACTGGCGGAGAGTTATATCTCTCGCTGGGGAAATTTTATAATTATCTCACCCCCATGGGAACTACATTTTTAGGTGGTCGCGGACAAGGAGACATAAACCCTTCAGTAAGGGAAGGACAGCAACAACAACAGCAGGGACAACAGTGAAGTCTCAGGTAGAGAGACTAGTTGTTATGTCTTGTATAGATGTAGATAGAGTCCTATGTGTCGTCTCTGTACTCTCAGGTCCTCAGAGTAGTAGTTAGTGATTTCGAGATTTTGGCTCAATGTCTCGAGATTTTTATACTACCTATGTTTAACTTGACAAGACAGTTGATGCTTGTAATTCTCAGAAAGATATGATGCATGATATGTATCTTTGAAACAGAATGTAAATGTTATACTTTGGCTCTTGAAGAAAAAGATTTCCAATGTGTGGATCTCTTTGCAAAAAGTTTTAATTTTTAGTGATTTTCAGTAATCCGTTGCTTAATGAACGCTTTTGCATTAGTTAATCTTGTTTTCACGAATCGGTCGTCACAAAATTTGCGTCCTATAGGCTAGAATCTCCTACCCACTACACTTACATTTGCATATACATTGGTTAGGAGATCAAAATGCTTGATATAGAAAATCAAGCCTTGTGCTACAACGGTATTGTAATTTCTATTTTTCCTTCTTGTTCCTTTATATTGTTTGTACTCTCCTTGCTACTCCTAGGGTTGGAGGCTGTGGATTGGATAGGGTTTGACTTCTCAAGTGGAGAAGGTGGACTTTGGACTACTTCAAGAAGGTTGTCTCAACGGGAAGCTACTTCAAGAGGAAGGCTACTTCAAGGGAGCTTGAGGTTACTTCAAGGAAGGATGCTTCGAGGTTGGTGAGACTACTTCTAGGTGAAGGCTGTCCAAAGGATTTGGTGAAGGTAGTTGTATTTTATGTAACATCCTTGCGAGGTAATAAAATATAGGTACTTTCAAAATCCCGGTTGGGTAAGCAACCGGGTAGTGGACTGACTCCCTTAGTATTTGCTAAGGGTGGAACCACTCTAAATCCCTGTCCCCTTGTCCAATATTTTTGTGGTTGCTTGTTTTGGTTTAATTATTATTAAAATCTCCATAAAACCCTATTCACCCCCCCTCTAGTGGTTTTTCAATTTGTGCATGTTGTATCAAATGCATATGTGTATTTGTATATATATCTTAATTCTTGTAGGTTTATCTGCCTATTGTTAAGTTACGATGCTTGCAGAATGTACTTTTTGATAAACTTTTAGTTCTGATGAACTGTAGACAGCAGACAGGCTAGCAGCTAGAAAATAGGTCTCTAGACTGCTATATAAAAATATAGACATTTCTTGTCAGTTATTTCAAAATAAATGACTGCATATACCCACTTTGTGAGTTGCTTGTAGAAAATAGACATGATATCACTTAATTTCCATTATTTATATACTGATAAAAATGACAAAGTAGTATTAGTCATCAATTTTTTCTCATTCAATAACCGACGAGGAATGATCATGCAAAACTTTTTTACTACATAATTAGTATTATGTCATCAAATTTGTTTTATATAACCGATGAGTAAAGGTTAAGGGAAACATTTTCGTCACACACTGCATTTTATGTCATTCATTTGACTATAACGTGGAACCAACGACATATATTAAAATCGTCGATTTATTTATTTGACATCGTAAGTCCTGAGTTTTAGTGTCGTGCATTTAATTATCGATTCAAAATCGAAGACATGTCCCTAAAATGCCCAACGAGATACCCCTTTTTCTATTGTAGTGAACTAAAATGCCACTGTCACGATTGGTACAATGAGAGAATCAAAACCCCACCCCCTGTTACAACTAATGGAATATCTTTACAGTCATGGACCAAGCCATTAGTAGTTGAGCACGTTGTTGCAGATCTAAAGCTACTAAAACTACAACTCTGACCGTTGATCTACATCCTTCTCACTCACTGTTCTGCCAACTCCTTGGGAAACATTCACATTTGGCATCTCCACCACTATCCTCCTTGACACAAGCAAAATCTCCTTGCCGGGAGTACATCAAAAGAGTCACCTTTGTCAAAGTAAAGTAAGTGCAATTCAACCAAAGAGTTTGTATTTCTTCTAGCTACAATCTTCTTTATTGCAATTCTAGTCAATATATAGGAGGGAGCAACCAACCGGAAGCATTACTATCCATCATCGTCCTTACTACCCTCATAATATTGCCTTGATGAATGGCACTACATAAAGACCATACTACACCTATCATGAGTCCACCATCGAGCATATAGTACTAAAGTGGTGGTCAACTAGCACTCATCTGCCCGCCCCATTGACCCTATCATGTTCCACAAACTTGAGCTCTCTATGATCGAAAATGATAGAAACACCCAACGCCACCTGCATCTGCTCCTCACTATTGGGACGATGAGGCTTTGTTGCGATAGGAAACTACTCTACCACTTGGTAGATGAGATCTTAGTCGATCTCCTTACCCCAACAAAAAGATGCAGACCACCACATCACGGGTATTTATCTGCGGTCAATGGAAATATTTTTCTTAAGAAAATACGGGAGGGTCCTAGCAAGTTGAATTTGTCGTCTTGAGCAGAATATAAGAGAACATGTATGGAAGGATAATGGCAAGAACATGTGTGAGATGTGTGGTGGACGAGATCAATAATGTTGTAGCTAATATCGGACGGAGCATCATCAATTCCATTATCAATGAATTATTGTGGCCAATTGACTCCCTTGAATCAATCTCATATTCTTCTTGAAAAATTATGATTTCCATTATGCTTTGAATAGATTGATTCAAATACAAGTTGTGAGTGTCGGATCCATCATGCAAAGGACACGACCGAAGAGAACTGTACTATAGTCCAGTAAGAGTAAACGGAAGAATTTTCTCATGCAAGGCATGTCATCTCTTTGAATGTTTGACAGAACATGTACCACAATTTGCTTACACCGCTGATAAGATAACATAGGTGGAGGGTCTGGGTTATTTATTAAAAAATGAAAAGCTATCTTGCAATAATTTATTGAAAGTAGTTAAATATAGTTGGCCAGTAAAACGTTTTGATACCATGTAAAATATTTAGACAACCTTGTTGAAGTTGGGATGGTTTATCTTCATTGTATGTTTTCCCCTCTTTTCTCATACAAGAAAATCTCAAAGAGATTTTCGTGTGTGTGTGTGTGTGTGTGTGTGTGTGTGTGTGTGTGTGTGTGTGTATATATATATATATATATATATATATATATATATATATATATATATATATATATATATATATATATATCAATGGTGTTGGGAGATATGATCAATATATAGATTTCTTCAAAATGATGGGGAGTATATTAATGTGTCAAATCTACTAGGAAGCGAAAATATAACTGATGATTTGTTTTTGTACAATATATTGTCGGCAAGAGTTCATTCATAGAAAAATATTAAACAATTTGTGAATTAATTGATAAAATGGTTAATGAAATATGGCCTTGAGAGAAAGTGGGTTGCACAGCTGACCCAATTGGAGATAATTGTACGGTCTATTCTTTCATGAATTGTGTTTTTTTCAATCAACTAGTGTATAGCTATTAGCACTTGATGAATCCGTTTGGAAGACAAAAAAATTTACCAATTGTCACGTTTTCGAGAAAAAAAACAATAATTTGATACCATGTAAAACATGTGTAATTGTTTGTTTTCCAGTGGAGTGTTTGTGAACCTCAGCAGCGACAAGAATATAAAGATATTGTAGGTTGCGTAATCTTAGTATGCTTATGACCCAAGTGGATACATTCTCAATGCATCAAGAACGAGTTTTCATCGGAAATAATTACAATTCGAACTTTTGATTTAGATATGCACCAAGATAACACAAAGATAGTAAAACAAGTAAGATAAAGTAATGATTTGTGACGTTGATATAGCATGAAATAAAGCCTACAGGAATACAACAGCTAATTGTATGTTATGATTTGTGTGATAGGGCTACAGAAGTGGTACATTTATAATGTAATTAATGTGGGTCTAAAACACATACTTTACAAAACAAAACTGAATAAAAAGATGACACCTTAAACATATGGAAACTAACAAAATGTGATATTTTTGTTACTCAAATGACGATGCTAGATGGTACCGGTGTCCTACATAAATTTTAAAGACGTATTATAAGCAAGATATTGCATTTACGTAAAGATAAAGTTGTGGTTGGGAGTTAATCTGTCTGCCTCATAGTTAGGACATGTTAATTAACCGACTCTGCTCTGGTTTTGTCTTGCGTTTCAAGCAAGTAGTAGTTGGGACGAAATCTGGCTTTTAGCTGCAGCGTTTTAGCTAAGGTTTGACAATCAGGTCCGAATTGACTAAGTTCTAAGCTCACAAAAGATAGGATTTCAGTTGGATTGACGATGTGTCGTATATAATTGCGTGGTCGACCGTCTTACTCGGGCGACCACGCTATTGGACGATTGTGGCGGAGCGCGCACGAGTTTATTCATAGAAAAATATTAAACGATTTGTGAATTAGTTGATAAAATGATTAATGAAGTATGGTCTTGAGAGAAAGTGGGTTGTTCGGCTGAACCAATTGATTGCCTTGAGAGAAAGTGGGTTGTACAGCTGAACCAATTGGAAATAATTGTACGGTCTATTCTTTCATGAATTGTGTTTTTTTCAATCAACTAGTATATAGCTATTAGCACTTGATGAATCCGTTTTGAAGACAGAAAAATTATCAACAGTTTTAGAAAGTTTAAAGCGTCACGTTTTGGAAAGAGAAAAAAAGATTTTTGATACCATGTAAAACATTTGTAATTGTTTTTTTTCCAGTGGTGTGTGTGTGTGAACCTCACCAGCGACATGAATATAAAGATATTATAGGTTGCGTAATCTTAGTATACTTATGACCCAAGTGGATACATTCTCAATGCATGAAGCCGGAATTTTCATCCGAAATAATTGCAATTCGAAATTTTGATTTAGATATGCACCATGATAACACAAAGATAATAAAAGAAGAAGATAAAGTAATGACTTGTGACGTTGATGTAATATGAAATAAAGCCTGCAGGAATACAACAACTAATTCTATAGCTAATTCTATGTTATCATTTGTGTGATAGGGCTATAAAGGTGGTGCATTTATAATATAATTAATGTGGGTCTAAAACACATACTTTTCAAAACGAAACTGAATAAAAAGATGACATCTTAAACATATGGGAACTAACAAAATGCGATATTTTTATTACTCAAATGACGATGCTAGATGGTACCGTCGTCCTACATAAATTTTAAAGACGTATTATAAGTAAGATATTACATTTACGTAAAGATAAAGTTGTGGTTGGGAGTTGATCTGCCTGCCTCATAGTTAGGACATGTTAATTAACCGGCTCTACTCTGGTTTTGTCTCGCGTTTTTAGTAGTTGGGACGAAATCTGTCTTTTAGCTGCATCGTGTTTTAGCTAAGGTTTGACCATCAGGTCCGAATTGATTAGTTTATACTAGGTCTAACACTTTTTAGTTAGATTCTAAGCTCACAAAAGGCTGTTGGGAGTCACGATGCGTCGTATATAGTTGCGTGGTCTGCCGTCTTACTCGGGCCGGCCACGCTATTGGACGATTGTGGCGGAGTGTGCACGAGACGTGGCCGAGCCCGCAACCCCGGAAATAGTGTCGCCCTGGTGGGTTTCCTCCCACTAGTGAACGAGGTACACCAGTTCCGCAAGCAACAGCGGTGGGAGCAGTGAGGGCGTAGAATCTGGATTGATCTGGTCGTATGTATCTCGTGTGCAATAGAGGCGTGTCCGTTTCGTCGACCGCAAGCAGGATTTCATTGAATGAACAATCGTAATACACGTGTTGTAGTGATTAAAGATGTATTTACTTGTTTTGGTCGTTGAATAATAAGTTGGTACATTTCCTAGCTGGCGATGACGAATCATATATTTAGTGAAATCACATCACATCTGCAACAGTGCAACACCCAAATGTATGATAATATATAAATGCAGTCAATAAGTGGCTTCACCCAACACGCTAACCCCTACGACAAAGTTTGTATTGAAAAACTACTCTGACCCCGTTTATCCCCCGACTTGATGTGGCGCGACCTACACCTTTGGACGACCGGATTTTTGATATTTTGATACAGCTTGCCATATACGGTTACGTATATATTGTACACATAACGGAATGGAATTAATTAATGGGAAATAATGGGTTTTGGTATATACAGCGGCACGGTGATGATGGTTGCGTGGAGAAGGGGCAACTGGACACGCACCACCACCACTGCCAGTTGTTCGCCAAGCCGGATCACTGCTTCTGGTTTTGCTGATCCTGGTTGAGGAACATGTATCCAGACGCCGCCGCTGCACCTGCACTTTGCTGCTGGTGCCCGTTAGCATCAAAGCTATGGACCCATGGAATGGAACTCTTGGGCGGGAAGCAGCATGAGCAGTCGTTGTGGCACTGCTGCGGCCTTACAAGCGGGCAGTGGCTGGGGACCTGTTGCACCATATCCGTCGCGGCAGCGGCAGTCAATTCCTCTGGCGGCACAGCGGACCTCCTATGCGCGTTCCCCGAACACGCCTCCCACAACGGGCCCCAGCACTCGACCTTATTGAACTGGGGCAAGTTGGAATGAAAATACACCCACACCTGCGCGTCCTGCAACTCCGGATGCTCGACGAACAGTCCGATGTCTCCGTGAACAAACGCTTTAAGAACCACTGGGAGCTCCTTGTTGAAGATGTAGAACCTCAATCGGGCAATCCAATCGAGTAAGAAATGACCGCCGCTGATGTGGCAGTGGACGTGTAAGGACATGGAACCTTTCACCTTCTTCCATTCGGCGACGACCTCGTCACGCTGTAGGCGGCTGTACCAGCCCTGAAACTGATCGCCGTTGACGGACTGCGAGATTGCGAGTGTGAGCTTGGCCGTGATGTCGCTGTGTGTTAAGGTGTAGGTTCGCGGGCGTGGTGCTGTGGAGTGGCCTGGGTGCTTGTTCTGGTCCACGCCCAGGAAGAGGACTTTTAGCTTGGATGCCTCGAAGATTGCCGGGCCGAAGAGGCGGGCGACCTGCAAACATAGCGAAGTAGAGTGAGTGAGTGATTGATAATAGTTTCTCCCAGCAGGACAGGGGATCATATAGCAGAGTGGTAGATGAAAACATGATAATAGTTTCTCCCAGCAGGACAGGGGATATAGCAGATGAAAACAATAGCAGCAAAGTAATGAAATTAAGACGACGACGACATACCGTTGGCGAAAACGCGTGGCTGGATCTCCCCTTACAAGGCGGCACGAGAGGGCCCCTTGCCTTGAGCTTCTCTACCGTGGACGGCTTCAGCACCAGCCCCGACGCCGTGGTCGCGGCCGTGGACGGGAGAAGGAAGGCGGAAGCCATGGTTGCTCGATCTTTATATATATGGGATTCGGCGGGTGTGCGTCTAACGTATATGGCAATCTACCCCTGGCGGTGCTGTGGGCGATCGGATAGGACCTTTCCGGTTATTGAGGATGGAATCCGATGGAAAAGGAATAGAATAGAGAGGAGAAGCGGAGGTGGACGACTGCCGACAAGCGCCGGCCTGCTGCCTCAGAGGTTGGGAGAGCAGGTAGGTGCGAGTAGGAGTGGGAAATCAAACGAGAGGTGGTGGGTAAAAGTAGGGTGTAGGCGGAGTGTGGGAAGAGGAAAGGAAGTCACGGTGGGGGCCAATTAAACAAACAAGGGGAAGTTGTTGGTAAACGGACGCAACTGTTTGATGCAGTTGGGGAGTTTGAGGTTTGTTGGTCTGCTGCTGCTTGCTGAGTGCGGAGTGGGAGTGGATCCGTTGAGGGGTAGGATAAGAATAAGAAGAAGGGGTGAGAAGGCGAGGAGTGCAAGGGAAGGAGAAGAATCTCGATGTGGCTTGCCTTGCTTCCTATAGCGGGGGGGGCGGCGGTTGAGCGGAGCGAACACGCAAAGCAACCAACAGGTTGGACCGAAAAACCAAAGAAACGAGACGGACGACCACGAACAAGCTTCTTGGGCGGGCTTCCTCAAGGAGAACAAATGCAGAAGCATTCGGGGTAGGGCCCATGACATACGATGGGATTCGGGATGGCGTGCGGAAATGCATCAATACATATCTAAGTTCCTTTATTTTATTTTTATTTTTCACATCGACCAAAATTTGGTATGAGATAGATATTATCATGCAACCCGCACGTTGCGTGTGCTGCTATTTATCAGCAAGTCTACCTTTTATTATACATCGCATAACTACGGATCGGACGGTCGTTGCCATGCGGTGGGTGTGGGGACCGCCGTATGCCCGACGTGCAGTCACGACTTTTGCTGGGTGGTCACGTGGAGGCACGCGGACCAAGCCGGCAGACGAAGCGTGGCGGTCTCAAACTGATGCACACGTCGAGGTCCAACTAGCCCATAGCCAGGTTACGTGTCGGGAGAGGGGTTTCCTTTTCAAGAGAGACACTTCCACTCCCACGTGACCATGACAGCACCATCTCTTCTTCATTAAACAACTACTAAAAATAATAAGGGTATGCCACCTCTTTTAACTCCTTCAACACCGTACACAATGCCATCCGTATTCGTTTCACCCTTCTTTCCCACGTCAAAACCAAACACACACCTTTGCTATACACCCACATTCTAAGTTCCGAACCCAAACCCGAACCGTATACCGACAAAAAAAAAAAAGTCGTATCACATCTCCCGTGGACAACCACTTGCTACCGACTTTTTTTCGAATTCAAAATAAATTCAACGTGTGAGGCTTCTTCCTCACTCCACTATCCCTCCCCGCCATCTTTCCCTCGATCACTCTATATCTCCCATTTCGACTACCTTCTACCACTATTGTTTAGGGATTTAGTTGTGCTTCTTCATACGATCAGCCGTCTTGTGCCGATCATCGTTCCTCGTCTTATCACGCCGATCAACAAACGAACAAGAGTGAGGTGCTCTTTTGTAAACCAAATAGACTCTCCGACGCTGATGCTCAGGTGAAAAGCCACCGCCTCCACCTCTGATCGGACTCCCCGTCGCCGCTGCTGCTCAGGTGAAACACTTCTGTGTCAAGCAACGATCGGACTCCCTGCCACTACCGCGAAGGTGAAACCCTTCCACCTACACCTCAGATCATACTCCCCGCCGATGCTGCGAAGGTGAAACCCTTCCGCCTACACCTCGGGTCAAACTCCCCGCCGCAGCTGCGAAGGTGAAACCCTTCCGCCTACACCTCGGATCAGACTCCCCGACGTTGTTGCCCAGGTGAAACCCTTCCGCCTCCAACTCCAATCTGTGCGCCGCATCATTCTCTGTTGTCGTGGCCTTCTCGTACATAGACTTCAAGTAAGATATAACTCGATCGTTCACATTGTCCCCCATGTGAGATTATTGTCTATAAAACCTAACCCTAAGTCGTTCAAAACTGGAGAATCGATTGCCCAGTGGCTTCTTGTTATCGAAAATTTGATGTTGGGGAACGAAATGATCCCTTATGGTGCTATGTCCTGAAAATTATTATTCGTTAATCAACATTTAGTTTTTTTTTACTTGAAGCGTGTTATTATCTATTTAAAGGGTTTACATAACCGAGTACCATGTGAAGATTTTGGGTAATGGTTAATGGTGGGCACAACAGTTTAATCCTAAAAATCACAACTTTTGTTATGACTATGTACAAGATGTTACTGGTAACAGGGTGGGCATTACAATACCAGACCCGAAAACAAACCTATGATACTGAGTGGAAATGGTGGGAAAGGGTTAATGTTGGCCATGGGCAGTGGAATGTGTAAGAGCATAGGAATGGTTATCCGATAGTGTAGTCCGTTACTGGTAACAGGGGGGTGACTGTTACAGATGGACTATGTTAGTGGAAGTATAATGATGTTATATCTGACATAAGAATGTGTAATTCGTAAATGTTGCTTATGTTATTACTTAGGTGAACCAAGATATTGTTATTGGCGAAACAAGTTTTGTTATGGGTATCGTATATGGTGTGAGACTTTTGTTAATGTTATTGATCTGTGATGGTCATATGAATATATGTTATGTTTGATGAAAGTTGTTATTGGCGAACCAAGTTATGTTAGTGGTATGGTATATGGAGTAAGACTTCTGTTACTGGTATTGATTAGTTTGTATCATAAATTAGTTACACGTGTTAGCTGTTGCCATGAGATTAACAATCATATTCATAATGTTACATGAAAATTATGATTTTGTTAAAGTTAAAATCGTACTGGTACAACTGAAAATGATCTTGTTTGGGATAACATCATAACAAAGCAATGTTGTTACATGTAAAATGAGAACAACCCAATGTCGTTATGAAAAACTGTATCCTTAACGTTACATAGTACTTATGCTATTGGTTCAGTTAACATCATTTAGACAAGTGTAACATGTTAACAAAGACAAGTTGTTACACGTAAAATGAGAACAACCCAATGTCGTTATGAACAACTGTATCCTTATTGTTACGTAGTAGTTATGATATTAGTTCAGTTAACATCATTTATCCATGTGTAACGTGGTTAACAATGCAATTTTGTTATGTTTGTTACACTCAACCTGATTCTGCCACGTGGAACATGAAAACAATGCATTGTTGTTATGACGTTGCAATGTTGCCATAATATTGTTAACTCAATCAAACATGTTGTTACATGTAACATGATAACAATGTAATAATTTGCTTATAAAATGTACCATTTTTTATGTCAGTTAACCACAATATATTAGTTTTCATACAAAGAGGTTTCAATTGTTAAGTGAAATGCGCATTGTGTTATATGGAATGGGAAGAATATACTGACCGGTAACATGTATCATAGTAGGATATTTATTGTTCCATGAATTAACGTATGGTTGTGTACATACGCAGCATGTCCGCAGATGAATCATTCAGTGTTGGTAAAAGACAGAAGGTTAAGGGGCTAACAACTTGGTGTTCATATCAGAAATTCAATATTGTATTGGGTATGGAAAATGAGCGGCATAAACAAATGCTTAACTCAACTGCGTCTGGTCACTTCATGTTATTGAATTTCCCTAAAACATTTGACATTTCTCTGATAAAGTGGCTGATTGAAAAATATGATTCCAAGTCAATGTGTTTTAAGCTTGGGACCAACCGTGTCACTTTTGATGCAAAGCAAGTAGGTCTGATCCTGGGACTACCAACACAAGGTTAGTAATCTTTTTTGTTTGTAGTAATTCAGTACGAGTTACTGTAACAAAATGAATTGTGTAGAACAAAAGTTTGATTTGTTATGCATATGATGTTGTGGTTCAAGATCAAACTAATAAGTATGTTATATATGGTAAATATTTTAAAGGAGAAGTTAAGGTCACAAGGGCATTGGATGTCCTAGAGTCATTTTCTAGCAAAACAGATGTGGAATCCGTAGATAATTTTGTAAAGATTTGGGTAGTTATGATGGCAACATTTTTGTACCCTTATGCTAGTTTTGGAATCCACAGTTTCCTATGGGAATATGTGGATGTTTTACCCGATCTAGGGAAATTCAACTGGGCAGAGTCTGTATTTGAATACTTGCATGTTGGAATGAAGGAGATGGGCGACAAAAATAGGGGCTATCTAAAGGGTTGTTCGTTCTTGTTGATGGTTTGGTTCAGAATGGTGCCTACTATTAGTAAGAAATGCAGACCACGGGCCTTCCCTTTAGCCAATTGCTAGGACTATAACAACAGGATGAGTTCCTGGTTGGTTGCAAATGACATGTCAATTAAAACACTTGGGCCGGAAAATGTAGGGGAAGATTATTTTGCAAAACTGAGGAGTGTGGCCAAAAAGGTGAGGTCTGTTGGCAGAAAGCGTCAATCTGTTGTAGTGGAATGAGAGGTAAATCAGCATGATAGTATTTGGTTCTAATTGTTATTTTTTGTATATGAAAATGTTTCTTGATATAGTATTTGATGTAGATGTTTTTTTGTATATATAAGATGGCTTCTTGCAATGAGCTAACCAATGTGTATCAATATATTTGTAGCTTGTCACAACAAACATGAAAATGAAGAACATGAAGTTTAAGAAAATGTCAGAACGAATCAATGATGAGAACGGGATGGAGGTTGCATTGCTGAAGACAAGGCTAAGAAAGA
The DNA here is from genome assembly GCA_963693085.1 of Alisma plantago-aquatica. Lineage (NCBI taxonomy): Eukaryota > Viridiplantae > Streptophyta > Magnoliopsida > Alismatales > Alismataceae > Alisma > Alisma plantago-aquatica. The sequence continues at coordinate 426,840,523 of OY856413.1, forward strand.
TGCGAAGGAAGTATATACAAGTTTTTGAAGGAGGCACATCATGCAAAGGTTTGTGAGAATGAGGTACTTCGAATGGAGTTGGAGTCTAGGCAAATATCAGATCCAACTCTTACTAGTGGTGACAACAACGAGCGTGAGGAAGAGGTAAGTGGAATGGAATATGGGGTTTGTTATAAGGTTTTATGTGTAGTTGTAGGTCAAACATATCAAATGAAGACATACTTGTAACATTGAAATATTGTTATCTAGCTATAACAAGCATTTCATGTTAACGCTGTTGTGGGTCAAGAATACATTTTCAACTAGACGTTGGGTATACAAAAATTTAAGTTGGATTTGCTCTTGTTTTTTACTCAGGTTATGTCCATTGTGGACGGAACAGATAACATGACAGATCGGAAGAAGGAAAATGGTTTTAATGTGTGTGAAACATGGAAATGGTTTCTGAATTACAGATTTCAATATTTAACAAACACCTAGTAGATGGTTAGACTAAACTAATTGTGTATGTTGTAACGGCAGGAAGTGGTTTGGAAAGGGAATGAAACAGAGAAAGAGGTTTCTGATGGAGGTATTTCAAAGGTATGTGTAGGTAAACATGTCTGAAGAATCTTTTTTACTAATATATTGGTACAAATATTTTGATGTTCACTCCTGCACATGATGCTATGCAACAACAGAAGGTTGGAGGCGTCAGTGTCGCAGATGATGGATTTCACAGTTCTGATGGCATCTGTGTGGTGAGGTGAACTGTTATGTAGTTTGTGTTGTTATATGGAAATTGTCGAATAAAATGTCCAGCGTAACAAGCATGCTCCTTTAGTTCAAGTGTTTGGTTTTGTAACAAATAGTACTAAATAATAACGTTGATTTTCAGGAAAATGCAGTCAAAGTTGATAGTGTTAGTCTACCGAAAAAGAAGAACAATGTATTAACACGAATTACTTGATATGATTGGTAATAACAATATTAGCGCTGAAAGATGTACCGACATGCAAGTTGGAAATATTGTCATTGATGTGCCGGTTATTGATTTGGCTACACCTGTCAAGGTAACCATCGCGTTTTCTTATGGGTTGGTGTAAAAATGATAGGAAGATTGTGCATTTTATGTTGTAATGTGTTATGTTGTACTGCAGACCCGCATCACAAGATCCACACCTAAGAGGTTACTTACTTCAAGTGATGATGTCTGTAACTTAGAGGTAGTGCACGTGAGCTTCATTTAGTTCGTCATTCCAATACTTTATGTGCATATGTTTGGTATATTCATTAAGAAACATGTAGAATACATTGTAGGATAGTAGTCAAGCAGTTGGCATTGCTTCTTGTTCTGCTGCAAGAAGCGCTCTTGCCACATCGCATGAAAACAAATCAGAAAGTGTTGGCGGACATATCAAGGTAATTTGCTTGGTGGACTTTACACGTGGCATACATAGTGTAGATGCACATATGTTAGAATGTGAAAAATGTGTAGGACAACAACATTGTTTTGTGTTGGTGCCTTTATTGAATAATTATTGTTAATTGTGTCTTCCCCCTTAATTTGTCACACTTGTTGTACGTAGGGTCATGCCATATCAGGTAAGAAGAATGATGTTGCTATAGACCGAGATGTATCTGTTGGTTGTTGTCGAAATGAGTCAGTTGTTAGTGAAGTAAGGAAATGGTTGTGCCTACGTAACATTCCGACAACCACACCTGCCGATGCTGGCAAGCAAGCAATGGCAGACAATGCAAAGATTGTATGTTCTGTACAAATAGTACTTCAATTTGATAAAATACTCATTTTCTATCTTAGATGTTGCACTGTTTGATTACATTTGATGGTTTAGGATATAACCATGGTAGTTCCTTTATAATAAGCATAGAAAATAAAAAATGGTACTATTGGTTTGTAGGGAGATGACTCCGTTGGAAGTCGATCTGTGACAAGGTCAGCACGGAAAAAGGTGTGGTAATCATTAACGAAACTATCTTTGTATGCCATGAAGATGATGTTACTTAATGCATTATGTATCTTTCTTGTGGTTCTATGTCAAGAGTATTTTGTCAATGGAAAGCCCATTGGTTATTGCCAACACATGTATTGTTAACGATACACCAAATTTAAAGAGGGAGTGGAGTATAGTGAAGACAGTGAGTTTAACACATCTATGTCGATATTACAGTTCTAAGGAAAAAATGTTTAATAGACGGCTTGATATTGGGGTATTGTATTGTCTTATTTTTATGTAATGAAGATATAATATGACACACCGGAGAGAGCAAACAACGAAGATGATGTTGAAAAGGGAATGCCAGCTGATGCTGGCACTAGGAAATTAATGGTTTGTAATGTGTTGGTTGGTGAAGCGTATGTATAGTTGTTATGGTAGTATTGTTGTTGCTGATGTGGTTTGCGTGGATAAACTTTGAAAGGATTTTTCTTTATTCAAAATTTTTGTATATATAGGAAAAGTGAATAACTGGATTATGTGTTACATAATCAATATATTGCATGTAGGTTAGCGAAGTTGTTGGTAGGCGGTCAGTAACAAGATCTGCCAATAAAAAGTCCAATGAGATGCATATCATATGAATGCCTACGTTTTAGTGGTGTTTGTATTATGTTTGATTGGGTGGTTAATAATTAGGCTATTGTAGGTTGGTTATGAAACCCCTGGCCTGATGCATCCTACTAGCGGGCAGGTAGACACCCTGTCAGAGATAAGTAAGGGAAGTGTCACTAAGATGGTAAATACATAATCATCATTTCATGTGTACAATTGTAACATTTTATTCAATTTCAGTGTTCACTTAAAAATAAACTTTTGCAATAAACGGTTGTCCAAATTTATAGATTTGTTATGATACGTCTGCCATGCATGAGTCCGGGAAGTGTGATACGGTTGGTTTGAATGTTGTTGCAGGAGTTAATTTTCAACTTTGAAACGGAGGTTGTGTTGTTGAATGTGTTTGTTTGTATTGAAGAATAGAATCATTTAATAAATATATTGCATGCAGGGTAGTAGATTTGTTGCTAGGAGATCAGTATCAAGATCTTCCAGTAAAAAGGCAAATGAGGTATGTATCATATGATTCACGTCATTGGAGCGGTATTTGTATTGTATTAGAATATGTAATGTATAATTAACGTGACATCAGTTTGGTTATGAAACCCCTAGCCCGGTGCAAAATACTAGTGGACGGGTCAATGCCCTGACAGGAATGAGTAGAGGGAGCATAGCTAAGATGGTAAATACGTAAGAACCATTTCATATATACACTTATTGATATCTTATTAAATTTTGGACCCTTTTTTTGCAATAGAACATTTTTATGCATACATATTTTTTTCATTTGTAGATTTGTTATGATACGCCTTCCGGGTTCAGAAATTGTGCAATGGTTTGTTTGGATGTTGGTGCAGGAGTTCATCACTCAACAGATTACCCATTTTCAACTAACTCATGAATATGCCATAGGCATACATGCTACAAGGTTCAACATGATGTAATGAGTAATTGAACGCGGTCTATTTAATTTTGTGCAGGACGAACCTATTCTTTCTGGTTGCAGGAGAGTAGCAATGCCAAGACTTGTTAAAACAACCCATGTAAAGAAACCAACAACAAGGCTTGATGGTGTCTCTGTTGCAGCAAACCATGACGCCCATGGCTGGGTAGGTCATCTATATGTACTGGTGGAGTGTAATGTTAGACAAATTAATGATGTTTTGTGTCATTTTGAATGTTGCACTGAACTAAATATGAGTTGGGCATTCCTTTTGAAAAAAATGGTTACGTCAATCCAATCCCATCCAAGGCCCATGTGTTAAATCAACTACCCCATGAGAGTGCAACCATAATGGGTCATGTTGTAACATGATCGAATATGTGATACACATTTAATAGATTATTGTTATGTAAAACTGGTGTATTTTAATAGTCCTTGTTAAGATTAGTGTATATGTAACTGTAGTGAATACTTATTTATGGTGTGTAGGTCGAAGATTGGTTGAAGGAGACGGGCATTGAAGACGACATTGAAAAGATCCTGAGTGAAGCGAGCATGCAAACTTTAATCTCTATGGCTGTAACAAACAAAGGTAAGGCAAAGGTAGTGGGAAAGACGGAATGGATTTTTGTCGATGGACACAGGGATGATGAAAAGGTGTGAGCACGTAGACTTGTGTATTCTTACATTATGGTCGTATATTCGTTGTGTGTATTCTTATATTGTGTTGTTTGATGGCAGAACCTTGTAAAAAACATGGTCGATAGGGTTACATGTGCGGGTAGCAATGAGAAAATGTCGAAGCAAGCAAAGAAGTTGATAACGGATGGTAATAGCCCGATTTCATTAGTTAGGAGGGTCAAAGATGAACATCGGGAACGTAAGCTAAAGATAATGTCTCCTGCAAAAACGATCGAGATTGGTGAGATGGAAAAATGGGATGATGAAGCGACTAGGTTCAACATCAAAGAAGATATTTTGTTACTGAAGAAGGTATGTAAAATAGTGGATGTGTATGATGAGACGGTACCTTTAAATTTCTACGAAGCATAATTGAGGATTGTTTGTTGCTTTTCAGTTTACTAGTGAGGATAAGAGTGTGGGTGATGTTATTTTTAGGTCTGAGAATGCATGTATCGCGCGTCAGGATTTCATAGATTTATTAAAAAAGGGTGGTAACATCACGAACCAGGTATGGCATCAGTTAATATTGTCGCGTGACATACATTATCCGCATAGTATTGCCCCTCAAAACCTACAGTATATAGATTAATAACTTGAATGTGTGGTCGATGCATATAATAAAATTAAGGCATCTTTTTCTATAAATAAACCTTAAAAGGATTGCTTACAATTGTAGTAGTGTCAACTATGTGTGTCTAGTTTTGCTCTTGCAATGAGTGTTTCCTGCTATCAATAAGGCGGTTTGTGATGGTTTCCTGCAATGACTGTTTGAGGGGTGAGAGTGTGTTGTTATGTGTGACGTTATGAATGGTAGTATTATTAGTTCAATGGGTAAAGATGTTTTTGCTAATTGTTAGTTCCAGTTGTATAAATCAGGAAATGATTTCTAGTTTGCCATATGTGGCACGTCTAGACTTGGACTAACAATATGCACTTATTTGCTGAAGTTAATTTTGATGTCTTTACTTTACTAAACGAATTGTAGTTAACTGTAAGTAGTTCTATAAAGATTGTGAATTGTGTTATAGACAAAATGTTATTGCAGACAAAATGCTACACATGGTTGAATGTGAATTTGTTATAGAAAAAATGTTACATATTGTTGGCACATTAATTGGTATACCTTGTTGATTTGTTGACCACTATAAATGACTTGCCTCCACATTTTAACTATAATAGATAATTGATGGTTGGAGTGAAGTCATGCAGAAGGAATATGGAAACAAGTGGGGATGGAGGGTATTCATTTTCAACACCCCAATGACACACACAATTAAGACAAAGAATGCACCCCTAATGTGGAAATATTGTTACGAGAAAAGGGAAGACATCAAGTCCGCAAATGTAATACTTATTCTGATTATTAGTGTGCATCACTGACACTTGCTAGTGGCTTTACACGAATACAAGAAGATACTTCACTACAACAGCCTACGCCTAGTGAGGAGATATAACAAGCCAACGATGAGCCATCCATATGACAGTGATGCAGTTACCTTGGTAAGTATAACTTGTGCATATCTTGTTGTAGACCATTTTTTGTGATCAAACTAGAGGTTATCAACTGTTTGTTACATGATTTTGTGCAAGTACAGTCAGCAACGATCAAAATCCTGGTGAGAAAGATAAGCGGTGTATCTAAAGAAGGCTGGAAGATATTGTTCGATAACAAGGGAGTGTAGCAACCTGCGGAAACAAACGACTATGGTGTGTATGTTATGCGGTGGATGGAATGCATATGTGAAGGGCAGAGAATAGAAGAATCCTACCATGAACAAGTGCATCACCTAAGCGGCATCAATTCTATGTTGATACTAAAAATGAAGGAGTATACAAATGAAGGGGCATTCTGAAATGGAACAGCCGAAGTGATTTACTGAAATAGAATTTTGTTGCTTCCATGGTGTTATTGTATGTATATCAGGGGATATGCGTTTGTTGCAATGTTTAATGAACTTACTACATCATATAACTAGGCAGTGGTAGTGGCTCAAAACAAAATATGGGTTGATTTTGTCAAAAACATGTTAGGATCCTGAAATGTGGCAGTGGCCCAAAACTTAATTTAGTATATTGTGTAAATTCGATATTTAGTTAACAAAACATTGATATTTTGTCAGTTATATATGGTAGAATGGGAAAATGAAGCATTGAATGTAGATGGTTGTGTTAATATTTTTGATACGACTTGCCTATCACTGGTTATCTACCTGTTATTGCTGGTTATCCACCTAGCAGGATTTTATTTGGTACGAAATAACTGGGGAATGTTGTTTTAAGATAGCAGTTATGTGTTACATATAACGGTAACAGTGCATTCCTGTTGGAATAAGGCAATGCTGGCGGGTAGCTGTAGTAGCGGCGTGGGATTGGTTTTGTTTGTTATGAGATAACATGTGGAGGCGGTTGGCAACAGAACCCAGTTGTTACATTTTGCATAGGCGTGCACTACAAAAAAAAGATGATTTAACTACATGTGTTTGGGTTACATTTAATTTTTGTGTAGCGAGAACTATTTTTAGGTACAAAATATATTTTTGTAACGAAAATAATTGTAGCTAGCTCTATAAATAAGATATAACTACAATTTTATCTCCTTTTAATTGTATCCAGAATAAATGTAGTTAATTGCTTTATTAAAAGCAAAAAAAAACCAAAATTTCCCTTACCCCGTGCTCTATTCAATATCTTGATTGTTTCCCAGTTCTTCCCCCTATCCCCCCGTGCGCGACACACTGTCCATCGAAACCGTCTTCCGCCATCACCCGCCTCCCTCCGACCGTCGCCCATCTTATGCCATCGCCATCGCCCACCACCCTCCAGTCGTCGCCCCCTTCCCTCTGGCCTGTGCCTACTCGGAGCCATCTTCCACCGTCACCTGCCTCCCTCCGGCCATCGCCTTTTCGGTTGTTGCCCCTCCCTCTGGCCGACGCTTGCTTCTTTTGACCGGCGCCAGCCACTTGCCCCCTATGTTTTCGGCTCCCCCTGTGTGGCTCCTTGTGCGGCTCCCTATACGCTGGTGCCCGTTCCTCCGGATTCCGCCGGCTGTCCTTGAAGACCTTTTGCTGGATCCCCTCTAATTCTCCAGTTGATCAGCTTCCTCCCAGCACGGTACACATTTAGGGGCAGTTCGGCTCTAGTTTTTGTAAGTTATGAGATTCAGTCGTATTTAATTTTCAGACCATTGTACTTGCAACGGACAATTTCTATTGTCTAGAGAGCCGAGTGGCATGACCACCAGTATGAACACATCCTTTATAAATGTAGTCACGCGTGGCGTGCTTTCAAAGTTGTGTTCAGGTGGTATGTCTATTTGTTTGTGTTCAATTTCAGAGCAATTGCATGTGATTTCGGTAGTATATTTGTTTGTTTGTGTTCAATTTTAGAGCATATGCATGCGAGTTTAGATTTTGGTTTTTTGTTTGTCCTCGACCTGCTTATATTAGGCATTTTTGCATCCTTTTTACATCTCTCTTAAGTGCAGTCTCCCATATTAGGAAAAGACATCTCCTCAATGTATATGGATTGGCCCTGATTGTAGAATAATTCTTGGTGCCAGATTCTCCAGTTCCATCAACAATTAACTGGCATGACTTTGCAACAATGATTGAAGTGCAACGGTTACAGGGATTCTAATCGTGATGCAGGGACCCCTTCAGTTATGTATTTAGGTCCAAGAGGGAACAAAATGTGGCTACTTCTGAAAACTTTTTAAATGTCTGGATGATCCCCATCCAATCAAATAAATTCATGGTTAACTCATGGTATGTCTATATTAGAGGGCTGGTGATGTTGTCAGGTAATAAGTTACAGTTGCTTTTTTCGTTCAAAAGGGCATGCTACATGATTTTCTCATTTCTCATTATGCTTGTGTGGTTGATCTCTTGGGTAGAGTGGGTGGAATAATATAATACAAGATCCAAATTTCTAAAATTCCCAAGACACCTTCCATGTATGTTTAGGTAGTCGTATTGGGTTAGTAGAATTGGCTGCAATCTAGAAATAACAGAATATGCCTCAGAGTGAATTGACTGCAATCCTGTAGAAAAACATTCCCTGAATCAGAAAATAGTATGAAATCACATGGTAGTGTCTAAATTCATGTGTTTATGAGCTCACATGGTAGTATTGATATTGATGAAGGTCTATATCTTTGGAAAGATCTACTCTTTGTAGACATTGCCCTTGACTCTACAGTAAGGACAATCATTGAAAGAAGATAGGAGAAGTTGCACAATGCAAGTCCAGAGGTCTAAAAATAGAATAACCCTTCTTTTATGATCTTTGTTTCTCTAGGATGTAGATTGATAGACTAAAATCATTTAAACCCACATGTTGAATCATAAAACCGTGTTTCAGAGCCTATACTTCTACCCATAGATGAATCTTATATCTACCTCATAGAAGCACAAAAGCTTTTTGTTCTACATTCATCTCCAAGCTTTGTTACTTGAGTCGCATATGACATGCCTATTAGATTTGTAAACCTTGTACCTTTTAAGCTTGATCATGTCATTTCTATGTTACTTGAGTTGTATGATGTATTGATTGTTGATTTCCTGATCTCTTACAGAAAATAATGTACTCATAACCTTGGTTGTTGAATACTTAGAACTTTCAGTAGATGATAATGAAGATCTTCTTTATTGCTTAAAGGTAGACATCCAAAACGTGATAATTACGTATTTCCATGTTTTTGGAATTAAATTTCAGTGACTTGTTCTAGTTTTTTTACAGTAGATCCATGTTATGTGTTCATACGGGGGATTATACTTTACAGAAGCCCCTTGATAGTATTAGACAGGTTTTGTAACTATAGTTCATTTTCCCTTACGTTATGAGTTTATTATTATCCATGGTGAGCACTTAACGTGTATGCTTTGTTACAATGCTAGGTTTGTAGTTGACCCCTCGATATTTTATGGTGTAAGAGTTCAGGCATGTCACATTGGAAAGTGCTCTTAGTAATTGATGATAATTGTTGTAGTCACCAAAACATATGACAATTCCTTCCAAATTGGGAAATACTGATGTCCTTGCTACATGTAATGTTCGGGCTCAATCTTGGTTATATGTTGTGTAAGTTATCATTGTCTTACGAAGCTTCTAATATTTTCTATATAAGTGATGTAAAGCTTTGTTTAAGAGATGCACAACTTTTCCATCCTAGATGACAGGGGAGTTGGTAGTTCCTTTACATTTTTTTTAGAGAAGTCAGGCGGCTATCTTATTCATCCTTCCCACCTCGTGCAAGCTCTCTTAATGTTGAATTACATATGATTTTAAATTTCTGAATATTAAATATGGTAGTACTACTACCATTACAATCCATCTCATTCCTATTACAGCTAACCAAACTAGGAAATCGATGGTATAGGGTATTCCCCTGATTGTTTTGAAAATGGAATTTAACAAGAGAGTCCACAAGAGCATTTCCTTCCCATTTGCAAAGATCTGTGTCGGTCACATGGTTGCTCACTTTCTGTATCGCCAAAATTATACCGACATATCTAGGATTTTTCCTATAATCTTCTATAATCATGGTAGCAGAAATCTGACAATCAGTTTCTACAATGGCCTTTTCAATCCCACTCACCAAAGTCATCTTATACGCAAGTTCTATTTCTTTTAACTCCGCTTCCAGAGGGCAGTCTGCTTCAATGGATTGGCCTATGCCTCCCAACCAGTTTCCATTGTGGTCTCTAATGATAGCAGCTATGGCTCCTTTCTTCTCCTTCAGTGTGGCATCTGTGTTGATTTTCAGATATCCGAATGTTGGTTTTCTCCACTCACCTTGCCTACTAGTCGGTGCTCCGCTTTAAGTTGTCTCTCAGGCTTTAAGAGTTAACCGTAGCTCCGTGCTGATAAAGTACTATTGATGAAGGTGGTTGGTTTCTTTTTTCTCAAAAACCCAGTTGTTTCTTTGCTTCCATATATACCAACATGATATGAAAAAAGCCAACCTATGTTCCTCCGGTTGTTTTGTGTTCAAGTGGATCCATTGGCTTAGGTTTCCCACTTCCCAGAATCCAGGAGGGATATTGTATGGCATAAGGAGCTGCCAAGTTGGGGTGACTTTGTTACAGTCCCTTTAGGCATGTAAGGTGCTCTCTTCCTCACTATTACATCTACTGCAAGTAGCCTCAGCCATCATATGCCTTCTCTTTCTATTCTTGTTAGTGAGAAGGGCATCATTCTCCATGAGCCAGAAGAAGTATTTCACCTGAGAGGCAAGCCTTGAGCGCCATATAATGTTCCAGTGCCCATCCCGTTTGACCTCTTTAGTAACTCTGATGGCTCTCGAGGCGGTTTTAACATAGAAGTTTCCTGTGGCGTCCATATTCTATACTCTCATATCCTCGTCATCACAATTCATAGTGCCATGCATTTTTGGCATGAATGGTTACTCATAGATATCCATATAGTGGTTTTTTATATAGTATTTGTGTGTGTTGTATTTGGCATTTACTATAAGATTAATTATTTAACTTAGATTGCTGCATGTTAGACTTAAGTTTAATATAGGTCAATCAAGTCCAATTAGTTATTATGTTTTCCTATTTGCATACTCCCTCCAACTTAATGTAGGTCTGCCGCTTCCTATTATAACTTTGTCTTAGTCGATTACATTACTCCAAATTAGTGTGTGCATTTCTCTGTGTTGCACGCCCAATTAAATTATATGATGATGGTAGGTTTTCTGTAGAATCTTTCCTTTTTATGTTTGAAAAAATGTTTGCTTGAGATGATTTTTGCATCTGATTTGATGTTCTGAGAATGGATCACCTGTACCATGGTTCTTCTCAATTACATATTTCATTTCATGCTTTATTGATTGTTAAAGTACCCCTTTTCTGTTATATTTGGCAATTGAAGCATAAAAATTTCAGTTATATAAAGATTGACTTAGAAAGTACTTTCTAAGTCAAATTATATGGCTCTACAAAAGCCCAAATAAAAGCAAATGAAAATTCAAACAAAAATCCTAATGACTATCCGATCGTTACCTCTACATTCATAAGTGCATAAACGTGGTGTCTGTATTAGATCAGTGGGTTTATTCACCAATCTAACAAAGCACTGTATATGAAGAGCCACCTTTCAGCATTGTATTCTGCTATTACCTAGATGCATGCAATAGTTAGGTCTTAGCTAAGAAGCTGGTACATGATAATCAATAGCATATTATTGTGTGGTTTATTGATAATACTTCGGTATTTCATCCTGCATCATTAGCCAAACTTCGTAACACATTATACTTAGGTTTGTTTGGCCTCGAGATCTTTGCTATGTGCGCTACTGGCGACACAATGATGATGGAAGCTATGGTTAGTATTGAGATGTCTGTTGTTTTTGCTCTTTCTTATTGCTTCACTAACACATTGTGATGTCGTTTCAACAGTTGTTCTGTTTAGGTCAAGGGAACATGTGGAATGTGGTACACAGACTGGATTTGTGAGAGCTCATTTTGTGATCCTGAAGGGTCTGTTGCGGTGTGATCCTGTGGGTGGCGTGGGTGTTGTGATGACTTGGGATTTGTTGACAGAAAACATAGTTTTCTGTGATTTTCTAATTCATATACATGGTTGCTACTAGAAATAATTCATACACACATAAATTGTTCTTAGTTATATGTCTTCGTGACAATGGAGAATATTTAAAGTTCTGACTTCTTTTACTTATATATCTTATATACAAATAGCTTTTGTCTATATCCAAATTCCTGTATTATGCAAAATTTGTGTTCTCCATACTTTGGATAGTAGGATATGTGCTTTCCATTTCCCCATGTCTTACTGATCTCCTGAAACTCCTAGGACATAACCAGTATTCACACCAGAATTATAAGTACTTTACTAATGTAAGTTGTTATGCATTCTAGTTTTAGAGCTTAAGGAACTTGAATATCTTCTCCTCGTAGTTCACTCTCTAAATGTAGCACACTCTGAATGACCAAAACACACACAATGAAGAATAAGTGATAATCTGAATCACAATGCCAGTTATGATGTGAATCTCAATGTCAATAATGGTTTTGAATAGAGGTGGATGTTAGAAACATTTCTTGATCAACTCTTGAATTGTATAAAAAAATGGAAAGGTGTAAGACCTATAACATCTGAACATTTGGTGGTCAGATTTTCCCATTTCATGCTTTGTGATGTAACCTCGAAGCACTACATCCATTTAGATACTCTTATCATATGGTGATTTTTTCTTCTTCAATTTTACAGGTATTTGATACTCCTAAAACTGATATAAAGCTGAATGACATCATAAAGTTGACCATTTTATTGAGGAGATTATCATGGCGACTTAGCTACTACTACATTGACATTGGACCTACAAATGGACTTGTCTATGTTGTGCCAATGTGGTACTGCAACTGCAATGCTTTAGTTGGACAAGTTCTAGCGAAGGGCAAGCAACAATCAAGATTTGTTGCATCTTCTACACATCTTGAACAACTTATGGAAGGTGATTATTTGAACATATGTGATTGTTCAATTTTCATCAACTTTTTGGACATGTAAGTGATGTTTAATTTTTATTGTTAATCTATGTCTCAAGAAACTGAATTTACTATTTGTCTGGACCTGTATTATTAATCACATTGCTCTATTTCAGTCCTGTTTCCCAACGTTCTAACTAGAGGAGGTGTTATAGATTCTTTTGAACTTAAAAGATAGCAATCTTTGATAACCAGTCTTCACACCAGCATTATAAGTACTTTACTAATGTAAGTTGTTATGCATTCTAGTTTTAGAGCTTAAGGAACTTGAATATCTTCTCCTCGTAGTTCACTCTCTAAATGTAGCACACTCTGAATGACCAAAACACACACAATGAAGAATAAGTGATAATCTGAATCACAGTGCCAGTTATGATGTAAATCTCAATGTCAATAATGGTTTTGAATAGAGGTGGATGTTAGAAACATTTCTTGATCAACTCTTGAATTGTATAAATAAAATGGAAAGGTGTAAGACCTATAACATCTGAACATTTGGTGGTCAGATTTTCCTATTTCATGCTTTGTGATGTAACCTCGAAGCACTACATCCATTTAGATACTCTTATCTTACGGTGATTTTTTCTTCTTCAATTTGACAGGTATGTGATACTCCTAAAACTGATATAAAGCTGAATGACATCATAAAGTTGACCATTTTATTGAGGAGATTATCATGGCGATTTAGCTACTACTAGATTGACATTGGACCTACAAATGGAGTTGTCTATGTTGTGCCAATGTGGTAGTGCAACTGCAATGCTTTAGTTGGACAAGTTCTAGCGAAGGGCAAACAACAATCAAGATTTGTTGCATCTTCTACACATCTTGAACAACTTATGGAAGGTGATTATTTGAACATATGCGATTGTTCAATTTTCATCAACTTTTTGGACATGTAAGTGATGTTTAATTTGTCTTGTTAATCTATGTCTCAAGAAACTGAATTTACTATTTGTCTGGACCTGTATTATTAATCACATTGCTCTATTTCAGTCCTGTTTCCCAACGTTCTAACTAGAGGAGGTGTTATGGATTCTTTTGAACTTAAAAGATAGCAATCTTTGATAACCAGTCTTCACACCAGCATTATAAGTACTTTACTAATGTAAGTCGTTATGCATTCTAGTTTTAGAGCTTAAGGAACTTGAATATCTTCTCCTCGTAGTTCACTCTCTAAATGTAGCACACTCTGAATGACAAAACACACACAATGAAGAATAAGTGATAATCTGAATCACAATGCCAGTTATGATGTGAATCTCAATGTCAATAATGGTTTTGAATAGAGGTGGATGTTAGAAACATTTCTTGATCAACTCTTGAATTGTATAAAAAAATGGAAAGGTGTAAGACCTATAACATCTGAACATTTGGTGGTCAGATTTTCCCATTTCATGCTTTGTGATGTAACCTCGAAGCACTACATCCATTTAGATACTCTTATCTTATGGTGATTTTTTCTTCTTCAATTTTACAGGTATGTGATACTCCTAAAACTGATATAAAGCTGAATAACATCATAAAGTTGACCATTTTATTGAGGAGATTATCATGGCGATTTAGCTACTACTAGATTGACATTGGACATACAAATGGAGTTGTCTATGTTGTGCCAATGTGGTAGTGGAACTGCAATGCTTTAGTTGGACAAGTTCTAGCGAAGGGCAAGCAACAAACAAGATTTGTTGCAACTTCTACACATCTTGAACAACTTATGGAAGGTGATTATTTGAACATATGCGATTGCTCAATTTTCATCAACTTTTTGGACATGTAAGTGATGTTTAATTTGTCTTGTTAATCTATGTCTCAAGAAACTGAATTTACTATTTGTGTGGACCTGTATTATTAATCACATTGCTCTATTTCAGTCCTGTTTCCCAACGTTCTAACTAGAGGAGGTGTTATGGATTTTGTTGAACTTAAAAGATAGCAATCTTTGAAGCAGTCTAATAAAGTAATATCCCTACTGCATAAAGTAATATCTCTTATAATTCAACATGGTTTACATGGATATTTCTTTATTTACCCAAGATATCCCTGCTGCATAAAGTAATATCTCTTCAGTGTAATAATTGTTTACTGGGCTGGAGTTCTTGGTGGGGAAAAAGAGGGGACAAGTGGGTTTATAGATAAAATTGATATATCGTGCATGAAAGACCATCCTCTAGCTTCATTAATTGAACGTGCATCCTATCTACTTGTCGAATACCCAATGTAGGACGAACACACAAGGGTCTATGGAAAGCCACAATATGACAAAACTACACAATTGGAGCAACTAGTTAGATCATACTAATGATAACTTGGTCCGTACTCGACAGGAAACTAGTACCATACCCATACCACGGAAGGATCTACTTCACATCACCTATGATTTTGTTACATGAGCACTTGCCACTTATTCATGCACTCACATGCAACTTGATGTAGGACAGGAGCCTGAATCACTCTAGCTGCATTGTAAACTCCATGCAAATCCATACAACATTTAGGTACTTGCAATTCTGCCTGTTGAAGCCTATCCAATGTTTCTTATTTCAGACTGAAATAGTTAGTGTATCAAACATTTTGAATGAGTTTTTTCTGCTCCTCCCATGTTTTCTCTTGTAAAATACATATATAGAAATCAAGTGAAGCTCAACTCTGAAAACTGTAGGATAATTATTCAAGTCAGTGCTTGTTCTTTTAACATAGCTTCTGTATTTCAGTTAGTATCTTTTTAAATGGCTTTGTATCTGAGTATGAGCATCCAGTTGTACGGATGTGGATGCACGTACTTTTTATTATATAACGCCCCATCACAATTGGACCCTGGTTTGCATTTTAGGGGCCGTTTGGCCGCAATCATCTAGAATGCTGCAGTTATATGTAAACAATTCATTGGACTAGTGGCCATAATATCATTTGGTATTTGGTTTAGTATTTCGTTCTAATAGATGCGTGATTCCTGTAATCCCGCGGCGGTGATGAGAACTGGCGCACTCTGCCCAGTTTTCAACTTTTCGGGTTGCCTCTTTACTGCTTTTCTGCACAAAATTGGTCGGTCAAAGCGCAAGTGGTCCTAGAATTGTACAGACTCTTACCTGCAACCACCGGGATTTGAGAAGAAGGGGGCCGAACGGCCCTTATAGTTTAAAATCCCAGTAGTCTGTACGTGATATTCATATTACATTGCGTCTGGATGCAAACATCTAAGATCTTATTATATACTGTATTAATAAGTAGTCGATCACGTTGAGTTCGGAACTAATAATTACCGTCCTAACACTATACAAATAAGTTTGAGGACACTGCCATATTCTTCCCTATTCTCATCCTTTTTCTGAGTTTGACATGGGAGATTGTCTGCAGAAAAAATATTACTGTTCTTGTACAGAGATTACTAACATTCAAAAAGTGAGCACCCAGACGAAGGCCTTCGACCATTACAAGAATCACTGGTTATTCACTGATGAATGAGCATGGTTATTTGACTCTGAAACATACCATGCATATTGAACCAGGTACATGTAACAAAACCCACGAATCACATGGGACAAATGGAATCTATAACCCTGTGCTAGCTATAGCCCCCCCCCCCCCCCCCCCCGCCGGAAATGCAAGAATGAGTTAGCTCTACTATCCTACTGGCAAATGTACCAGCTTTGCACTGTGATTGCCTCCAGAAGACAATCATTTGTTAGTATGGTAGCCTCAGATCATAAAATTATCTGGACTCCCCTCCAATCAATTGAGCTACCATTTTACTAATCTGTACTTGGCTGGCCAGCAATCCACTCTGTTACACAGTCTACCTCAGTTAGATTTTCCTGACTGTCGCAAGGCGGCCTATTCATCTGTTAATGGCACTTTCTTGCCTTTTACTGCCTTGCTCGCCGGAAAATGGAACCTCGCTGTCAGAGGTCGTGGCCGTCTAGTTTCCCAGTCAAACCCTCTAACACAAACAAAACCTGCACGCGTTGAAAGAAAACAAGAAAAATTATCACCACTGCCCACCAACATTAATAATTTGTCATCGTGCTCTACTAATAGTAGAAAAATTAGCTTAAGCCTATTGAAAAAGGAGTAAAATACCAGTAACCAACTGATCAGACAAATTTATATCCTAACAGATATTAAGTTTTGTGTCAACAACTGTTTGATGTGTCATAATTCGGGAAGCATTACAATAACCACAGGTCCAACTCTTAGGGTCCAATAATATATCATGCAGGAGATAGAAGCATATCATTAGAAATATAATTATATCTTAATATATTCAACGGTTTTGCCATGTGAACCATAAAAGAAGCATCGATATGAGTTAGAATAATATATCATACATGACAGAAGCATATCCATTAAAGATATAATTATATCTTAATATATTCAATGATTTTTCCATGTGAAACATAAAGGGAGCAGCAATATCAGTTATGGCATTAGATAAAGTAGCAACCAAAAGCTTTTTGATACATTAAGGCGAACTGTCAGGATTTGTATGTACCTTTCCAGAAGCAATGTTGTATTTCTTCTGTTGTTAGACCTGAAAAACAATATTTCCAAGTTAGCTCATAATGAGGTGATCTAATCTCTCAGGGTTAGAAGCTATCTGTTACTTCATACCTCACAAGGTTTCAGCACCAATAATTGTTTATATATGTATTGACTACTCTGATAAACTGTATATTGGTATATATTTTTAAGATATATGTGTGAAAGAATACCAGGATGTACTGCCACCACAGATTAGTAACCTGAAATTTTTGGTGTTTCACTTGGAATGAACTATTTAGTCCTGGTCATATGCACTTAGCAACTATTGGCTTCTAATCAGTATAATGCATTTGAGCTTTGACTAGATTCCGGACAGAAGTAATGGACCCAATCTAGTAATAGATTGGGAGAGATTGCAACAGTTTAATGCCTTTACTCGTTGGGCTTGGGATCAAGTTTTCTCAAAGTGTTTCCTCCTCTTTACGGGAATCAGAACCGGTTTCACAATCTAAATTAAGCACTCTCCCTCTCTTTTCTCTGTACATGTAGTTGTCACACCAGCTGAAGACCCTATCACAAGCTCCATGCCATGCCCAGAGCCATATGCACTATAATGCTGTTGGTGGATATTACAAGAGAAAGCCAATCTGAAACTCTGTGCTGCAAGCTCTGCTGCAACTAGTCACGTGTGTTGGGAATGTTGTACCGATACAGTCCCGAATGTGACGAAAAGTTGTCACGGAAGCGCTACCAACAAGCGTATAAAACCCAAAGAAGAAAAACACCAGATTTCACGTGGAAAACTCTCCCCTCAATAAGGACAGAAAAACCACGGGGCAATCCCACTAATAAGCACTATGTAATAAAATTACAACTCACACCTCCCAGATTTAATTACCCCTAAATCCGGGTAGCAACCGCCAACCGCTACTTTACTTCAAGGCAAAGTCGCTGGCCCTCTCTTATAAACCAAGAGAGCTTCTCTACCAGTTGTTCTTGTTCTCTGGCACCCTCTACCACAGAAGGCACCAACAAGCAACTGGAGAACTCACACCTCAACCGGTGGATAATCCAAAGGCCTCCTCAGGGGCCTCTATTTATAGGCCTCCATGCATGTGATTGCAACCAGGAATTCTAGTCCTAGTTCGAATCCTAGTCCAACTGCATGTTGCACATAGGAAGTCATATTCCTACTATTCAAGATTTGACTCCTATTAGGATTGGTAGCACAAACCAACCCTCCCAAGTCTAAATCCCACTAAGACATGGGCTGGATTATATTCCTAATCCCAACAATCTCCCCCTCCAGCCCATGAGGGAGATGTGGTCTTCAGCGATCATCATTGGGAATGTACACCGCAGAGCTTCTTACAAAGCTCTAGCTTGTCTCGTGTCACCACCTTGGTCATCATATCAGAAGCATTCTTCTCAGTATGGATCTTTTTCAGAGTCAACAACTTCTTCTCTATAACATCACGAAGCCAGTGATATCTCACATCAATGTGCTTTGTCCGTGCATGATGCATTGTGCTCTTGCTCAAGTCAATGGCACTCTGACTATCACAAAAAATAGTCTGGTCAATCTTAATCATCCCCTGCTCCCTTAGAAATCTCACCACCCAGAGAATTTCTTTTCCTGCTTTCGCTGCTGCAATGTATTCTGCCTCTGTAGTTGAAAGTGCAACACACTTCTGCAACCTGGACTGCCAAGATATGGCTCCCCCTACAAAAGTGAAGATATACCCAGAAGTAGATTTCCTGTGATCTATATCACCTGCCATGTCAGCATCAACGAAGCCCTTAAGAACTGGTTCTGAACCACCAAACATCAAACACGTGTTGCTCGTGCCTCGTAAGTATCTGAAGATCCACTTGACCGCCTCCCAGTGATCTTTTCCAGGATTTGAGAGAAACCTGCTCACAACGCCAACTGCATGAGCAATATCAGGACGGGTACACACCATTGTGTAAATCAAACTCCCTACAGCAGAAGAATAGGGAATCCTTGCCGTCTCCTCCTTTTCCTCATCAGTAGATGGGCATGACTTCTTACTCAGCTTGAAGTGACCTGAAAGTGGAGTCCCCACGACTTTGGCTTTGCCCATGTTAAACCGCTCAAGTACCCGTTCAACATAACTCTGTTGTGACAACCACAACTTGCGCTGTGTCCTGTCACGTGTGATCTGCATCCCCAAAATCTGTCGTAATGGTCCCAAATCCTTCATCTCAAAGGCTTTGGAAAGCTCTGTCTTCAATTTTCTGATCAAACTGAGATCCTGACCCACTATCAACATGTCATTCACATAGAGTAGTAGAATAATGAACTTGTCATTGGGAAACCTCCTGATGTAGACACATGGATCTGCACTTGTCTTCTGGTACTCGTGACTCTGCATGAAAGAATCAAACTTCTTGTACCACTGTCTAGGAGCCTGTTTCAACCCGTACAAACTCTTCTTTAATTTGCAGACTAAGTGGTCTTTCCCCTTGACTTTAAAACCTTCTGGATGCTCCATGTAGATCTCCTCTGTAAGGTCACCGTGAAGGAAAGTTGTCTTCACATCCATCTGCTCAAGCTCCAGATCTAGACTAGCAACCAAGCCTAGAACTAATCTGACAGAACTCATCTTTACAACCGGAGAAAATATCTCATCAAAATCTAATCCTGGTCTTTGACCAAAGCCCTTGACAACAAGTCTGGCTTTGTATCTAATATCACTACCAGTGTCGTCATTCTTCATCCTATAGACCCACTTGTTCTTTAGTGCTCTCCGACCCTTGGGAAGTGCCACAATCTCATAGGTGTCATTTTCTGCAAAGAATTCATCTCCTCCTGCATCGCCTGATGTCACTATACTCTGTCTCTATGAGTTTGTGCCTCCTGAAAAGTCTCTGGCTCCCCCTGATCAGTAAGCAAGATATATTGAGATGCCAGATATCTGGATGAAGGATGACGTACTCTGTCAGACCTCCTCAGCTGCTGCTCTGAGGACTCTGCCTGGTCCTGATCCTGCTCCCCCTGCCCAGAAGTCTCTTCTTGTGAAGTTGAATCACTCGTCTGTGCGTCTGGAACTAGACCACTTGATGTGCTATCACTCTGCTACTCATGGTGATTATGTTGCTCTTCTTCATCATCAGAAGACTGCACCTGTGAAGAAGCTGAATCATCCTCATACTCATCGTCTGAAGAACTGTCACCTGATCCCGCAGCCTCTGCATCATCAACCTCAGGCTCTGTCACTGTCTGACTCTCACAGAAAGTCACATCTCTGTGTCTGGTCATGGTCTTTTTCACTGGATCCCATAACCTATACCCAAACTGTTGATCTCCATAGCCAAGAAAGATACATGGCACCGCTTTATCATCCAGCTTTTGCCTCTTTTCCTTGGGAACATGAGCATATGCCTTGCATCCAAATACTCGGAGATGTGAGTAGGATGCATCCTTACCTGTCCATACATGCTCAGGTATATCAAACCCCAAAGGAACTGATGGAGATCGATTTATCAGATAGCAGGCAGTTCTCACTGCCTCACCCCAAAATGTCTTTGGCAACTTTGCAGTCTTCAACATGCATCTGACTTTCTCGACAATAGTACGGTTCATCCTTTCAGCTGTACCATTGTGTTGTGGTGTGTCGGGCTCTGTCCTCTCATGCCGTAGGCCATGCTGCGTGCAGTACGCCTGGAACTCCCTGGAGGTGTACTCTCCTCCATTGTCCGTTCGGAGACACTTTAATTTTTCACCGGTCTCCCGCTCTACCATGGCATGGAACTTTTGGAAACATTGAAAAACCTGATCCTTGGTCTTCAGCAAGTAGACCCACACCTTCCTAGATGCATCATCAATGAATGTGACAAAATACTTATTGCCTCCCAGTGAAGCCATCTCAAACGGACCGCAGACATCCGAATGAACCAACTGTAGAAGCTTTGACTTCACCGCATACCTTGTCTTGAAAGAAACTCGTCGTTTCTTTCCTGTCTGACATGCATCACATGAACTGAGACCACTATCCTTGCCACAAGGAATCAACCTCTTCTTGGATAGAAGATTCAATCCCTTCTCACTCATGTGTCCTAACCGTTTGTTCCATAGATCTGTCTGGTTATCCTCAACTGCATGTATATTGCCGTCTCTAAGTACTTTGAGCTTGGTCTTGTATAATGTGCGAGACAGTTTTCCACGTACAATAACCAAAGCCCCCCTTGGTGATCTTGCATTTTCCGCCACCAAAATCAAGATGACAACGTTCTCTATCAAAGAAAGAACCAGAGATCAAACTCAGCCGCAAATCTGGAACGTGACGAACATCCTTCAGCGTGAGCGTGCAACCAACACTTGTCTGAACACAAATGTCACCAATCCCGACAATTCTAGAGAAGCTGGAATTTCCCATGTTCACCCTCCCAAAGTCTCCCCTCCTGTATGAAGTGAAGAACTCCTTACTTGGTGAAGCATGATAAGAAGCTGCAGTATCCACCACCCACTCAGAATCATCCTCATCAGCATGCAAACACTGTTCTTGGACTGTTAAGACCACATCGTCATCATCGCACCTATCATCTGAGATCGTCGCTGTAGTATTCTTGTCGTCATCTTACTTGTCTTTGGCTTCAGACCCATGTTTCTTTTTCCAAATCTTGCAATCTCTTTTGAAGTGACCTGGCTTGCCGCAATGGAAGCACCCTCTACCATTCTTTGACTTGGATCTACCTCGAGACTTCTCGCGGTCTTGGGATTCACCGCGGCTCTTAGATCTACCACGGTCTCTCGCTCTATCAACGCCTCTGCCCTCTGTGAAGTGCACCTCTGATCCACTGTCGCCTGAGGATCGTCATCGAGTCTCTTCATTCAGTACACTGCTCTTCACCTGGTCAAGTGTCAACTTGCCCTCCTGTGCAGAATTGCTGACTGTCACTACGAGTGTCTCCCAACTGTCCGGTAGCGATCCTAGAAGAAGTAGAGCCTGAAGTTCATCATCAAGAACCATCTTCATGGACCCCAACTGATTTACAAGGCTTTGGAATTCATTCATATGCTCGGCGATGTTTGTACCATCCTGGTACTTGAGGTTCACCAACTTTCGGATCAAGAAAGCTTTATTTGTGGCAGTCTTCCGCTCATATAACTTCTTGAGCTTTTCCCACAGATCTTTGGCATTGGTCTCTTCTGAGACGTGATGGAATATGGAGATGTCGAGCCACTTCCGCACTGTTCCGACAGTTTTCCTGTTTAGCTTCTTCCAATCTGCATCAGATGTAGTCTCTGGCTTTTGTCCCTCTATCGGATCGTATAGATCTTTGCAATAGAGAATATCCTCCATCTTGGGTTTCCAAATCTGCCAATTTGTGCTTGTCAACTTTATCATCGTCGCATCTTTATCTTTCCCCATCTGGACTTGTATCTGCAACCTCGCTCTGATACCACTTGTTGGGGATGTTGTACCGATACAGTCCCGGATGTGACAAAAAGTTGTCACGGAAGCGCTACCAACAAGCGTATAAAACCCAAAGAAGAAAAACACCAGATTTAACGTGGAAAACTCTCCCCTCAATAAGGAGAGAAAAACCACGGGGCAATCCCGCTAATAAGCACTATGTAATAAAATTACAACTCACACCTCCCAGATTTAATTACCCCTAAATCCGGGTAGCAACCGCCAACCGCTACTTTGCTTCAAGGCAAAGTCACTGGCCCTCTCTTATAAACCAAGAGAGCTTCTCTACCAGTTGTTCTTGTTCTCTGGCACCCTCTACCACAGAAGGAACCAACAAGAAACTGGAGAACTCACACCTCAACCGGTGGATAATCCAAAGGCCTCCCCAGGGGCCTCTATTTATAGGCCTCCATGCATGTGATTGCAACCAGGAATTCTAGTCCTAGTTCGAATCCTAGTCCAACTGCATGTTGCACATAGGAAGTCATATTCCTACTATTCAAGATTTGACTCCTATTAGGATTGGTAGCACAAACCAACCCTCCCAAGTCTAAATCCCACTAAGACATGAGCTGGATTATATTCCTAATCCCAACAACGTGCATTATAGAATTTTCTATAATCAAACTTGATCCCAGATCCATTAAGTGCATCTTCTTGGGATACTCAAAAACTCATAAGGGGTACATATGTTATGACCCGACCGCTAGAAATAGTATGTTAATGCAGATGTTGTTTTGACGTGACAATCCATGTTGATCGATATGCTATAGTACACCCATTGGACAGCATGCATTGTGGTGTAAAGGGAAAATGCAGACAAGAAATAACCTGCATAGCCTTGTTACATGGGTTATCCCTTGTTTGCATAAAGCCCCCGCACCATGGCGCGTGATATCCAACAGATGAGAAATGTAGCACATTTTAACATGAATCATTACATAATACGGTTCTGATGGAATATGAAGTATAAGGTTTCGTATTAGCTTTTTCTTAGAGGATTATATATAAATTATTTCAGTTACATTCTAAACCTCATAGCACATTGGACGCAGGGAATGGGTTGCACTGTAGTAGGTTTTACTTACCTCTAAATATTGATGTTACAGAGGCCCCAAAATATACAGTACGCCTAGGCAAATTTCATATCCACTGTCTTGGAACGTTAATAGGCTTACTACTAGAAGAATGATCTGCAAATACCTGCATAGATATAAGTGTTTTCAGATTGAATAAGCGGATTTCTTATGATCTCTATTTTTCTTATCCCTAGATGGTGCCTATGACTTGGATCTAAACATTTTTGTTTCCAGAATATCAGTTTGGAAGCAGATACCTTGTTGCATTGATTATCATGAATTCAAGAAAAATGCAGACGGATCATTAGGTATGTGGATGGATGTTGCAAGCAACTGATTTGTTCCTATTTTTCATTTACTAGTAAGTGAAGGTCTACTCCACGGTTCATATTTTAGTTGACTTGTGATGTGACATGTGGAGGTGATATCAATCTGTTGCATAATATTGAAGAAGACTTCTTAAGTGATTGATTTTGTAGCTGAAGATGGGTACTTGCCCTTTGCTTGGATGTCTTAATGGCTCTTTTTTTTGTCTCTGACTGCCAATGACCCAGTAATCAGTCTTCTATATAATTGCTTTTCTTGAATTATAAAGTTGTACAGCTCTAACTTTGCTAACATTTCGTGTATGCAGCTGGGAGTTTCTTCATGTTTTCTAGTTGTGCATTCATATGTCATTGATAACAATTGATAGTTGAGGATGAATGTGGTTGATTTGCAGGAATGGGTCATATATGCAGGTATGCATGAATTGGTCAAATATGGTTAAATGAGATGTTATAATTTTCCACGCTGAGGAGCATGTGATCTGAATCCTCTGTCAGTGTTCATGTTTACTCGTCTGTTATAGATTTATAAAGGAACACGAGAAGGGCCATGCTTGGAATATACAATGAACTGCTTTCATTCATGCAATTTACATTGCCATGCATGGGGAAAGTATGTTCATATTGCCTTTGTGTTTTTAATCCATTTTTGTTGTGATCTTTTATTCCTTAATAGTTGTGTTAATCTTTGACATAATCTTTCTTTTGGGTTGTGATCATTCACAATTCTGCCGATCTTCAGCTTCGATTTGAGTTGATATTATCTGAACTAAACAGAAACACTGCATGCTGACTAAGTGATATTGTTTGCTTCTTGATAGGGTGACATTGGTGATGGACAAGATATTCTAGTTAGAGTGCACTCAGAATGCCTAGCATGTGATATATTTTGGTCTGCAAGGTGTGACTGTGGCAACCAACTTGCTCTTGCCATGGAGCTTATTGAAAAAGCTGAGAGGATTCTGCATGGTGCGACTGTGGCAACCAACTTGCTCTTGCCATGGAGCTTATTGAAAAACCTCAGGTAAACAGTGAAAACAGGTCCAGCCATCAGCTTGGTAGCATTCTGCAGATCAATGAGAATGACAAAATGTAATATAGAGTTCATCATGTATAGGTAGGAGCTTATTCTTAAATGCACTGCGAGAAGAAAGCTTATGGAATACGTAAGTTATGAGTAGGAGAAACTATGTTTTCTAGTTTCTTTCAGGAGATATATCTCAATACTTGTATATTTCTTTGTAGGTATCCATGGTGGTTTGCACAAAGTGGATGCTACCATCAACTTGATGGCGCTTGATCCACAAATACAAAAGTACATAACATATAGACTATGAGAAGAAATGCCAATATGTTATGATCTAGGGAATTCACCAACCAAAACTAACCATACATGAACCTCTACATGAGTTGCCAACAGGAAAGGCTGCAACTCGAGCTCTGGGAGTTGATGAGGACATGGCACATACCTCTATCAAGTTTGGGATTGGAAGATTCACCACTAAAGATGAGATTCATAGGGTTGTTAAACTCACTGTGAATTATGTGGACGAACTAAGGGAGATGAGCCCTCTTTATATTGTGCTTTGTAGTCTGCAGTGGATAGATGTAGTCAGAAGAAGATATTGTATACAATACATGTGTCTTTTTTCCATACATATTGTAAAACAGGGGCCAGGTTAATGTCCTCCCCATGTGTACTCATTTTTCAAATATAAATAAAAGTATCATTGGTGACATTATAAGCACAACTCGATCTTGAATAACATTCATCTATTTTCTTATTGAAAACCACTCTATATTGGCAAGCGACTGACTGGATACATGATGTCTCTCACTACATATGTATGTATAGTACATGGTGTCTTTCACTACACACTAGCTATAATTACATGTGTAGCAAGTGCTAATTTTTGCTATACATGAACTACAAATACAAATTGTAACCAATGCCATCTCTCCCTACATATCATAGGTACAAATTGAATTGTAGTCATACATTTGGCTACAATTGAAACTGCATGTTTATGTGTAAGGACATTTTTACCTACAATTAGGGTTACATATGAATTTGTAGCGAGAGGAATAACTAACTACAACTTTAAAAAATGTAGCCTAAACAATTAGCTACACGGGTATTAGCTATATATTATAAATGTAAGGATAAATGTAGCCAAAGCTTTTAGCTACAAATCTTGGGGTTTTCGCTAAAAAAAATTTTGTAGTTAAAGACCAAATTTTTCGTAGTGGTGTGTTGGGTTGTTAACCAATGTCAGTCGTTATATAGGGAGCATATGGAAATGAACTTTAGATGAAGATTGAACTTAAATGGTAACATGGATACAAAAAGGATTAACTGATGAAAGTGAAATGGGAGGAGTATAACAAAAATATATTATGATATAAATTACAAAAACAGACTTTATTGGATGGATATAAAGATTGTTATTTAGTTGTGTAATTCTGTTATGTTGTACATTCGGCTGCAATACAGTTTACTCTAACATAACATGTTGTCCTGCATGATGTTGGTGGAATGCTGTAACATGGATGATGCATCAATACAGACGTGGCTTTCTGCAGTCAGCCATTAAATATGTGTTGGGAGCGGGTGTTTTTGATTTTATTTGATAGGAAATAACTGGTAAATGTTGTTTGTGGACAACATGTATGAGTTATGTATGATAGCTCATTTTATTTGGGTCGAGTGAATGTTGGTGTGTGGCTACAGTATCATTGTTGGTTTGGTTTTGTTTCTTATGAGGCAACATGTGAGGGGGGTTGGTATCAGATACCATTTGTTACATGTGTGAATGCATATTTCAAGATTTGCGAAGCGAGACTGTAATGTGGAGTTTGGAGCAGATGGGCTTGGATTTAACTGGTATGAAAATTCTATGTGATGGCGATTGTGTCAAAGCGAGTATGTGTTGTGTAACCAAGTGGTGAAGTCGGTTGTTAACCAAGATCAATTGTTGTTTAATGGATGAGCTATATTTATTGGCTATAACCAAGTGGTGGAGTCAGATGAGCTATATTTAATGGAACTTTGGGAAAATATGCAAAAGAACACTACATTAATTGATTAATGTGGTTGTTAAAATGGAGCTATATTTAACAATAAATTATGACATAAATACAAAAGCACGTAAAATGTTGTCTCAATTGTTGTAGTCTATTGGGAGCATCTAAAGAATGGTTTTTATTTGTTTAGTTGCATAATCGGATGGAATTTTGTTTAGTCTGTAAAAGAATAGTTAGGTTAGGTGATGTAAGTGAAATGCAGTTATTCAGATTGCTATCAAGTGTATGATGCAGCAATACTGACGTGGTATTATGCACTCAACAATTAGTGAAACAGCTGGATACCTTGGTCTAAATTCTGGCTGCAGAAAGAAACATATATTCCACCAATGTGGTCTAAATAGAGGGCCAATATTTATGGGTTCACATGCCTATACATATGTATTCTTCTTGTAGACAGTTACACTACAAAGATGTACATGTGTTTTGTCAAAATAGAAGTCAAAAAGATGTATTTTAGTATGAAGATGAATCTAGTCTCTGTGGGCAGTTAATCGTAACCATGTTGCAGTAAGATGAGATGGAGTGTTGTAACTTTATCCGATACTCGAGCTAGTTGTCATAGATTTGTAGTGCTTGTTGACGAGATTTGATGCGGTTACATTTGTGTAAAAACTCCTTTGATTACTACCCAATCCAGACTGCATATATTGACATGGTGGTGTGGGATATGATGTATCGTAGCTTTGGCCAATAATGTGTTCACCAGGGATACTATTGTACATATTGAAACTTCTATTTGTAGGGTTGCAGATATCGTTCATGTAGGTGTGGCGTGTCCACCCTTACTGTTGAACATTTGGGATTTGGGGTACTGGGATTTGTCGATCCATTGTGGCTGCTCGAGTTGGCTTTTTCTTACTGCACTTTCTGGCTGTGGTGTTTTTTTCGAGTTCATTTCCTGCCATCCCTTTTTCTGCAAGGATGGTGTTCTTCCAACCTTTATGGTTGTGACAGGATCCTTGATAGCATCAACATCTGCTGGTTTGGTCGTTTGATCCTGCATTGAGACAAATGAATCGACTGTATTCCAATAATTTGAAACAAATGTGCAAAGATGTAAAATCCTATAAACAGTTATGTGCAAGACCAAATGAAATGTATTTCTTAAATAAGCTCACACTGGATTCGTGCAATTTTGCCTTTTTGTATCAATAAGTCACGTTATAATTTATCAATTAATATGCAGTACTCATCATGATATACATATATTGGTTGTAATTATATTGTGTGAATAAGACATTATAACTCATCAAAATATACTAAACGGAAATGCACACAAATCCCTAAAAAGGTAACTAATTTGAATCAGCATGTACTGCAGTAGCGGAAAATAATGAATATCATTGTGCAACTAAAAAATGGTTCAAACCAATGCACATATGAAAAGGAAGTTAAAAGGAAATTCAAATACAGTACCGAGTATGTAACATGTCGATTCATTATGTACAGAATTAAAAGAAAAATCATTAATATGAATTTGGCAGAAAAAAATAGAGCTCACACAAGATTCGATCAGTTGTGCCTTTTTACACATTTGAATTGTTGTGATTAGTGCATGCTTAACAACCTCATACTGCTTATCTGAAACACATGACATCTCTATGAAACATTGACAAATATTTGAGACAACATCAACTCTTTCATCATATTTTGTGAATAATCGAACGTTGTTTGTGTTGTTTCCATAATCCCATACAATGTCCTTCCTCCATCTGTCTAGCACATACTGCATTGGCTATTTATCTATCCTGTAGTTGCAAGTAAGGACACACAACGAGTGCCTGCACATAATCCCCTTGCATTCAAATGACTGACAACTGCATAACAAATTGTTCTGAATAGAGTCGTGAGTGATAGTGAACTTGTTTGCAAGTAAAACAGATTGAGCATCTAGTAAGCAAACCATGTGTTGTTCCTTAACTGAAAATGTAGACAATGAATCAACCTTGTTCAGCAACAGTGCATCACAATACATCATACGATGTAGTTCGATTTGAAATTTCTTGAATATATTTTGTGTGTACACCAATCTTGCATCGATTTCAATCTGAAACTCGGAATAGCTTAACAAGTTTATCCAAATCATCATAATCAGATTTCCACTCTGTCTCGATCCTTTCTTCCCGTGAAACTTTGTATTGGTTAACAAACTATTTCAAAGATGTCTTTGAGTTAATGTAACGATCAAAGAATGAATTAATTGATTCACTACGCTGAGTTGTTGTCATGTCTGCCCAAAAGAATTCATCGACGTATGCAGGAACCCACATGTGTCGTATTTGATACCTTCTCGCATGCCAACCAACTTGATTTACCTTGCAAGTCTGAATTGCAGCTGCCCAATCCTGTTCAAATGCATCTATTGATGGGCTTGCATACACTGCATTCTAGGTAAGGTTGTACGTAATGGAATCTTTCCCCAATTTTTCGGATAATTTTCTCATTATGTGCCATAGATAAAGCATGTGCCTAACATCGAGAAATACTTGTTAGATCTCATTAATTATTGATTGAGCTTGGTCAGTTACAATACCTTTTGGCGGGGCTCCTGTGGAGTGGTAATTTTGTCACTGAATTTTCATATAAGAAATGGATTACAGTGCAACACAACTCAGGGGGGGTATTGTATGTCATCAAGTGTGAAGCATGTTACAATGAGTGAGTATCTCAGCATAAGTCATAAGAATATACATATAGTGGCACACGTTATAATGTGAATAAAATTGGAATACAACTGACCCACACAAGATATAATAAAAGGGATTCTGAACCGGACAATAAACTAATACAAATCGGTATATGTTACGTTTCAATTAGTAGCATTTTAATGTTAATGCTACTTTTGAATACAACTGACTTGCAACAAATATACTAAAAACGAATGTACCCAAAATAGTATAAAGGTGACACATTCAAACCAACATGTACTGCATTAACTGTAAAATAATGATTATCATTGTGCATCAAACAGAATAAATCTAGAAGTCAATGCACAGGCATAAAAGGATGTTAAATGGAAGCCACAGTCAGAAGCCAATGAGTAACAATTTGATTCAGCATGTACTGGGGTAAAGGAATGTCATGGATATCATTGTGTAGGAACCAAAAAGCAGATATGATGTGTTACCCATGCATTGCAGCCACGTTGTAAACAACCATACATAGTTCTATGTTGTTTCTTTGCACAGTAGCCCACACCCCAAAAGAGTAGACCGACTGTGATGGTTAACACCAAAAAATGGTGCAAACGACGTCTCATACCTGTTTGTGAGGTATGTTGTATCAAAGGTTACAACAACAGTAAAATATTTGTACGCCTTTCGAGATATTGTATCAACCCAAAACACATTTCTGAGAACAACTTCATCGTTTAAGTCTAACACATAGAAGAACTATGGATCACTCTTTTGCATCCGTACAAAGTAAGATTGTATCGTAATTGCATCGCCTTTGCCTAGACGTAGCTTCTGAGAATTCAGGAGATGGTTGTTAAGGTCCTTCTGAGTGAATGTAAGACCATCGTAACCTTCGACTTTAGTTACTAAAGAAGTCATAGTTTTGGCTGCACCGGTACCAGCTGCATCGTTTAGATCAATGCGTCGTTGTATGACAAACGATATTCACCTCATGGATGGTAATAACTACATCATATCTTGCTGTAGCATCGGGTGATTGTGACTGAGTTGTATGTGGGAGATCTGATATTCTCCTGAGAAGGTGTGTTTCAACTTAACATGGCTGGGGCATGTTGTTCGTGCAGTCGATTTGTATCTGTATAGTGTATCCTTGCATTTTCTTGGTGGCTTTCCTCCCTTGACACAGGTGAGTGTGACCCTTGTAGTCGATTTAACATTTCATTCCTTGGAAGAATGGATTATTTTGATACCAAACCCAACTGTGCATATAGCTCGTAGAGTTGTCTTGCTTGGTCGATTGAACTGAATATAGTCCCAACCAGAGGCACTCCAACTTCTGATGGGGTAATGGGAACATGTAGAGAAGATGGTGCTCCTGGTTATGAGTAAGCTGTTGCTGAATGGCCACTAGATGTTTCTGGTAACAAGTCATCCTGACATTCATCCATAATAGGGCGATCTGGTTCTGGTACAAATACATCATCGTCGACATCAATAACAATAGTGCAATAAGAATAGTTCTGATGGGGGACTTCATTCAGATCTACGTCAATTACTTCAAATGCCTGAGTGAAATATTAAAATATAACTGAAATATAAGACGAACTAGTAAAGGGTAATATGATTGTTGTGACTATGCAAATGTATAATCAGGATGAATTGCCAATCAAATTTTAACATATGAATACATATCAGGAGGAATATCAAAAGTATAAATAGGATTATTGGATTGGTTTCCTTGGTTGATGGAATAGCAAATCAAATTTTAACATGTGCATACATATCATGCTAATTAAATGGGGTTGTGGCGGTTTTGCTATGTGAGAATGCATGGTCAGTAGATTTGTTGTTGTTAGCATTGGGATACATTTGTTTCTGGTCATTAATTGCTATGGCATGTTGTACCACATGTGTTCTATTTTGTAGTATGTTGCAACAGTTGTGTTCTATTTTCACAAACACATATGTAGTCTGTTACAACATAATGTTTAGGTTGTGCTACAATGCACCACTACTTAAACCCAATCTTGGAGAGCAAATGTCAGGGATAGTATAACAAATTGTATGTACAGTTGTTATATAGGAAATTTAATACTATAAGAACATCAAATGTTGTTAGGAAAACTACTATAGCAAACAGTTAAAGGGGTAGGTGGTACTAAGAGAATAAATTGTTTTTGATGGATAACAAACTGATTGAAGAGTTGCTATCGAAAGAGTTTGTTATCATGTGGATGTTAGCAAAACAACTATAGCAACCGGTAAAATGAGATTTTAGTACTAAGACAACAAACAAATCTGATAGCAGAATTGCCTATAACAAATGGTTGGCGTCCTGTATAACAGACTGAGTGGAGAGTTGTTATCAAAAGAGTTTGTTATCTATGGTTTTGTATGTTGGATACAAATTTGATTTTTATGTCTGATGACCAAAGAGATTACCATTGGGGTTTTCCTTTGATCACATTGTATTGGTAACAAATAAAATTTGTATACATCTGTTGGATAATTATGTGAGATTACCAATGTGATTTGTTACCAGATAGATCGTAGTTTGATGTGGTTATATTTATGTTTTGTTTAAATGTTAATTAAGGATTTAGAGTGTTTTAATGTTATGTTGCTTACAACTCATACAAGTGTCTATAGGTGGTTTGGTTTGTTGTGTGTTATTGAGCTTGGTTAGTGGGAGAACAAAACGTGTTCATTACTAAACGATACATGTACAGGAGGGGATAGATCTCATTACTAAACGATACATGTACTATACTCAAAATCGGATTAGGGTTACTTGCCTGGCGATAAACATGTTGCGGACCAACCTTTTTTTCTTTGGTTGTAATGGCCAACCGGTCTACAGTTTTTTCCGCCAAATCTTGCTTCTCCATCGACTGAGCTGCTTGTTGCACATCTCCAGTTCCGTTGTGCTTCTCAGCCGCCGCATCGCAAGCTTCCGCCGCTGCTGCCGTAGGAGGTGCTCTTCTCGGTGATGTCGTTATCATGCGACTGCTCAGTCGCTCTTCCCGCCGATCGCTACGGAGAGTCGGGTCCTTCGTCTCCAGGGAAATGGAACTGGAGAACTATCATCGCCTAGCGCACGAAAGAGCGGAACAAGGGGAGGGGCAAGTGGGCAGGTCTCGGGGAAGAAAGAGCGGGACAATGGGCAGCGGCAAGTGGGAAAGCCTCGGGAAAGACAATGCTTGCGGAAGACTCTTCGGGCCGTCTCCAGAGTAAAAAAAAACAAACCGGGTCTCGTTTCTGGACTAAGACGGAGTCTCTATATCATTTTCCCTTTCTTATTATCATCATCCAACTTCATTCCTCCTCCGTGGAGTAGATTCCGCCGTATGATCAGGTGCCTTGCTTCCTGGTTACCCACCCACTTACTCCGTTACTCTCAAGTTAGAGGATGGTAATTGCCTCTGTGAAGTCAATTTATACGTTCCGAGTTTGTTAGTTGGTAAGTGCAACAAAAACATTTCTTTGTTTACATACATACACTGCTGCCCGTCCGACACCAACTGAAACAGAAGAACGTTTTTCATTGACGAAATAAAATAAAATAAAAGGAGCATGCATCATGTTGGCTTTGTTAGCAAATAGCGGCAAGGAACGGTTCGCGCCGTTTTTAAGATACACATACATATCCGACATTACTACGGTCACACACTTTCCATTTAAAAAAGAAGAGACGATGAACCATCAATCACAGCTACAGTGGACTCTTGTCGGTGGCCTACCTTCTGGTAACAGGGAAAAAACAAATTGAGATCGGTGAACGGTCATACGATGAATGAGTACACAAAACAACGACCAAGCCAAGACTTACATAGTTATCCGGAGATCGCCATTTTTCTGGAGTGCATAATATGTTACAACCAACACGGTCATACGAAAAATGCAAGGAGAAGAGTGTGTAATACTTTTGAGTTCACTAAATATGCAAATTCTTAGGATGCATAGACATGTATTTGAACATCCTAAGATGTATTTATAGTAAGTTTTATGTAAAAATACAAAAGTGTATCTCAAATTAATAGATATTTCACCCAAAGAATAAAGTTTGACTATATACTGTTAGGATTCTCTTAATTAGATAAGAAATAATATCTAACAATATTAGGACAATATTAATGTTAGACTTTAGAGTCCAAGACATTATTTCCTAACCCACCCTTTGTATTGTCGTTTCTCAATCCGTACATAATAGTTGTATGCTCTCATTCTATCTAACAACGAGTCCCTATCTATAATTAGAAGTAGACACCGATAGATGCGACATGTCAAGGTGCGTTGATGTGTGGGTTTCAACGTGTGGTAACTTCAGGTGTGCCAATGTAGGACAACATCGTGTGTCAAGAAGAAAAGCCACAAAAGATAGCCAAAATGGAGAGAGAACGAGAGTAGATTACGAGATTCTATTGTGGGCACGGGATTGTGAGGGAGCTAAAGCCTTGTAATCTTTTTGAGGTTGCTTAATAGAAATTTTTACAATTTTTTTCGTCAATCATGTTCTCTCATTATTTATTTGGTGGTTATTGACGTGAGCGGTCATGACTTTTACTGTGCATGTTTGGATTGTATCTCGTGTGATATTTTTCTTAAGCTTGAAGCTTCCGCATATCTCTTCATGTACTGTGTAAGATACAAGCATAATACAGGTTCGATACAAACTTGTTGGAAACAACCGGTAGAACTATGCCGTAGAAAATATGGACAACTTTATACACGCTAAGCCCGAAGAGGAAACCAAACTTGACCATTCCTTTTGAAAAATCATCAAACCATCCTTAAGTGATTTGCTCATACTAGAACAAACCTAACCAATATGGGTTTGTCTATATGTAATTCAATTACTCTAATCATATGAATCTAAAAATTACATCAACGTCAAAAAGAGTCAGAACAAGAAAGATGATGCAAATTAGAGCATAATATAAGCATGCTAATCACAAACAATTTCACAACGATTATAATCAAAACATGTATATAAAATCAAGAAAAGCATTCACAAGACATACATATATAGTTTAATTTATAATATTTTAATAACAAAGGATTGCCATTCTAAGCATGGAAATATGGATAAAAGAGACCAAGGGGTGTGATGAAAGGACAAAGGCTAAGAGAATCTAGATGGGAGTGATCTTCTCATCCAAGAATCCATATACATTATCACAACACCATTCATTCCTTCAAGTTTCTAGAGTGAAAATTTAACCAACTTATAGCTACTAGTAAATCCACATGGTTGCATATTGGAACAAACTCTACCAATGACAGTTGATGTCCAAAATGATATGATTTTTGAAACGATTCTAGAGGTCCAAGAAAATTACAAACATGATCCAAACATTCATACACAAGTTAGAAATTCACATTGAAAATTCATAGGTAACAGATTGTGATGAAAATCACAAAATGCACAAAACTGATATGTAGAGTACATATGAACATGGAAATATGAAGCAATATTTTGATATAAGCATGAATGTCAAGAATTTATTCTTGCTATCTGTTTTTAGATCATATATCACTCATATGTCTTCTTTTATGTGTATTGAAAAGTGAATCATTGAATTTATTATTTTTTCAATACTTTTACAAGTGACCTACTTTAAAAAATATGAAATGGTCTCCAATCATGATTTTGAGTCTAAGGGGGTTGTATAGGATGTCGAATTGAAGTTTTACTTGGGTTCTTTTCCAAAAGGGAAATATGTAGAATAATGTCATGCTTTCTACAATAATATCATCTATCTTGGGATTTAGTGGACTCTCTCCACTTCACACATGAGGAGAGTCCTTATTCTTGTTTCCATAGCTATATCCTATGGCACTCCTACCAATTTGTGTTGTATTTTACTGAATGACTTCATAAAGAGACACTTAACAACATAAAAATCTTTGAAAAGAGGATCTTAAAACACTATTATTGCTTTTTGAAACAATTTGTTTTTATCAACTATTGTATTAGATCGTGTGGTCTTACGGGGTGGGGGTTTCCTTATACAATAGGTGTTTTATGTGTTTTAAGTAACAACTAGTGCATGTTTTAGTTCAAGGGATACACCTATTGTAATAGGGGTGTTTTATACAACATGTGGTGTATCTATTGTAAATCCTTCTCCAACCAAGTTCTCGAACACATCAAGCAGTCCCAACACAAAACTTCTTCAGCCATGTCAAGTAAACCCTTCTCCAATATTTTCTTCTCTAACCACCCCAGTGTTACCTACTGTCACAAGGGAGTTTCTCTTTATCTTTGTCCACCCCAACCACTTTTTTCATCTCTTCGTGGTTGGCGTCATGGGAGAGATAGAGGATATGTGTAACATACTGAATTTCAGGTACTAAATGTATTTTGACCTATTATATATAATCCTCTCTAATTGAAAGTCTCTTTTACAAAAATTCCATCCATATTTGTATTTCATTGAAATTTGAGTACTAAAACACAATTTGTATTCATTTAGATTGAATAATTCCATTTAGAACCCACAATTGGAAAAAATAGAACTCAAACGTAAATCCTTGGCAGTGAAATCACACAAAAATACAAATTTGATTATTAGATAATTACATTTGTATTAATCAATAGAATAAATCTATTAGTCACCTCAGGATCATAGATGTTGGAGTTAGTATTTTTGGAATTTACCTAAAGAAAATTGAAATACCTAGTGAAAATTTCATGTCGAAATGATTTATAACTTAAGAGTTATAAATCCGTGAAGTATGGAAGATTAAGGTGTATTGAACTCTATTAAAATTCCTGTTCAAAGAGGGGTTTGGTGTGCCCTGACCTATATCATTCTCTCTGCCCATCCGTTACTTAGGCCCCAACTATAGTGAGAAATCTTTCGCATCCTCCTCCAATTCTTCTTCCCCATTCAAATCAAAAACCTTCAACAACCCTCCCACTTCCTAACTGACCGACTATTAATAAGTAATGGTCTTCGACTCACTAGATGCCATGGAAACCTCCGACCACAGTGTTGTAATAGTCAGTCAATCCAAATTTGATAGTGTTGCCATAGCTTCACTATGACCTTCTAGATAGAAAACCCAAGTTCCCTAGCCCTTTAGATAACCCTAGCTATGTTTTCTACTAGCCAACACCTCCATGGCCACAAACACCAAGCTCAACCTCCAACCAAACCCCCCGCCACCAGGTTACTACATGTATGGCTTCGCAGACCTTTAGGGGATTGTTTCTAGTGGTCAACTTTGGTGAATTGTCTCAAAATTGCACAACCTACTCAGCCCTCTTCTCCAACCTATATTGAGGCCACCGGTGAGCTTTGAACTATGATAAGGCATGCTTCCACTAGAACTATCTTCTTTGCACCCTCGTTGACCCACCAGATCCCTTTGTTGCCTTGTTCAGATCGTCTACTCCTACAAGCTTGCACTGACCATCTCTACTACTTTGTTAACAAGATCGGATGAGCTACCTCCTCTGAACCCAAATGTTGCTTGCACCATCGACCTCCTGACTGGATGCGATAGAGATGCACCCTCCTTGCGACCCTGCGGTGGCAAAGGTGTGAACCCAAAACCAAGAATCAATGATGGTTTTCTCCTCACATCGTGAGGTACCCTCCCCTTCCCTTGTTCCTTCGAAAAAC
This sequence comes from Alisma plantago-aquatica, assembly GCA_963693085.1. NCBI lineage: Eukaryota > Viridiplantae > Streptophyta > Magnoliopsida > Alismatales > Alismataceae > Alisma > Alisma plantago-aquatica. The sequence goes on from OY856413.1 coordinate 426,877,899, forward strand.
TTAGAATACAAATGAAATCAATGCCTAGCTATTGAATCATATATGCACCATATCAAATGTGATAACCCTAACCATCTAATGCTCTTGCCTAGATACATCACAATTATCTATTATATTAAATAAGAAATCTAGGAGCTATAATGTAATCTAGAAAATAAAGGAAAATTCCCAATAAACAAATCCACTATTAGAGACTAAATTCTTATATCAAATCATATATTCTTATATGATTCATATAACAAAATTTATCACCTAATTAAGGAACAAAATGAAGAAATAAGGATAGTAAGTATAATAATGGGGGAAATAAAATTATGGACTATAATCCAATTTCTTAATTGTGCAACCCATAGAGGTATGACAACCAATTTCTAGATAATACAAACATGTACATACACATATGACCTAATACTAATGGGTATGTAACATATGAAGATATGAATTATATATATGATATACATAGGGTAGTAATTAGTATACCATATGCTACTACACATACAAAGATGACTAATGTACTAATGGGAATGAACTGATTGATATCAGGATGAGACATTATAATAGTGATGCACTGAATAATTGTTGTTCTCACAGGTTGTTTATTCTGGATTTTTGTGCACTTAATGTTCATTTTGATATCTTTTGTGTATTATTTATCATCATTAGCCTATGATACTTAATTGCATCAAATAGATGTATTTTTAATATTCCTGATACATTCATTATTATTTGGGAGCTTATGTTTATTTTTGTGGAATTTCAGGTGAATTTATAAGAAACTACATAGCTCGGTACTATAGACCTGCCTGTCGGTGGTATCGAACGTGTAAATTGAGAAAACTCATTAGTATCGATGAAGGAAGTCGATACCATCGACAACATCAAAGGATAGACTCAGAAAATCTCAAGAAATCTTGATACTATCGACATCAACTCGGTAGTACTGACAACTGCACAGGATGACACAACTTATCAAGGGCATCGATACTATCGACACCCAGTCAGTAGTATTGACTCAGTGGGATCAGACAAGATCTAAAATCACAGAAAATCTGACAGTTGATAATTAATGACGTCCTAAGTCATGTCTATGACTCATGGGGAGTTCAGCTAGACCTAATAGTTGTTGACCTAGAGGTTATACATTGTCCATATTTTGATAATGCCTTAACCATTCCATTCATATGTATCTAATATGTGTAGTCAAGATTAGATTCAGGTGTTAGGTACATGAAAAGGATCAAAATTCACAAGCCCTAGCTTTTCGAAGTTCAAGTCAAAAGATTTACAAGTATGCTAATTAGGAAATCCATGTAAATGACCTTAGATGAATTTTGTAATCACTTGTATTGATGATATGACTTGTAACTAAGATGAGAAAATTGATTGGGACACTTTGCACCAAGTTTTAATCACTGGAATAACTTTAGAAAATCAATCACATGTTGTTGATCGGTGGAGTTACAATCTCGACCGATCTACTGGATCCATTTTCTAGAGAGTGCATCGGTCGAGTTGTGCATTCACAGAACTTGACCAACTGGGTTACCTACCAAACACAACTTTCATTGGTCAGTCGAGTTTCCCAGGACAAACTCAACTGATGGTTTGAAAATTGGGTTTGTCTTTTACCCAATTGGTCGAGTTACCTTTATTGAAACTCGACTGAATGCACTGTACAAAAAACGTAGAAAAAGTGATTCTAACCATTGGTGACTTGTTTGGGCAAAAATAGATCTGCTACCTTGTGCAAAAATGGCTATAATTCGATCCTAAGTGTTCCCCAACTCAAAGGGACACCCCCCATCTATAAATAGGACCACTTGGAGTTCATTCTAAGGTTTCTCATTCTATATATGCTTGGTTCTTGCTTAGTTGAGAGTGTTGTACACCTTTGAGCCCCTTTCTCTCTCTATCTTCAAGTCAAATGTGTGAGTATGTGTGAGTTAGGATATATTGTAAGGAAGCTACCCCTTATATCCATGTAAATCTCTCCACCTCCATCTTCCTACCCCCTTTCCTTATTAAAGAAAAGGCTTGAAGATCTTCTCCGAGTGAAGGAGAAGGAGTTGTTGTTCTTCAAGGTTGAAGAAGGCATGGTGATCCAGATCTCCGACTGAAGGAGATAGGCAAGATGGATGCTCCAGAAGGATAGGTAATCCCTGGAAGGCCAAAGAGTTGAAGATAAAGTGGGTAAGTCCTTGTTAAAGGCTGAAGACGCCCTAGTTCGAGTGGGTAAGCTCCTTCGATAGGTTGAAGATCCTTGCTTGAGGTATTAAGTCCTTGGATGAATGTGGTTTTGTCTTGTAATCTTATGAATGAATATAAGAGCATCAAGATTGCAAAGTCTTAGAGATTAACCACCTCTAGGTAGTGCACTGACTCACTTCTAGTTTGAAGTGTGGAACCACTCTAAACCACTTTGTCCAAATGTATTTTCTTCCTTGTCTCTCACCCTTGCTATGCTTGCTGGTTAGGACTTCAAATTGACTGTATGCTTAAGCTTTTTCACTTAATATAATTTGGTGGTCTAATTCATTTTATGAAATTTGTGAAGCTCTATTCACCCCCCCCTAGAGCCCTTGATCCAACAAGTGGTATTAGAGCATGTCTTCTCCAAGCTACTTCCACAAGTAGGAGAAGATGGACGATTTAGCACTTGGATCTCTCAACTTGGAGGGAAGCTTCTCCATGCGACCTCCAGTCTTTGACGGCACCAACTTCTTCTATTGGAAGAGAAGAATGCAGTTCTACCTTTATGGAATTAGCTACGAGATGTGGAAGGTGGTGCATCTAAAGTATGAAGATCTAAAGGGGGGAATCTCCACATGGACAGAAGCCCAAATGAAGCAAGCTCAGCTCAATGCCAAAGCCGTGAGCATCATCTATGCAGCCCTCACCCCATCCAAGTTCAACCGTATTTCCTCATGGGATACTACACATGAGATTTGGAACAAGCTATGTGTCACCTATGAAGGAATGGAGCAAGTGAAGGAAGCCAAGATCTACATGTTTGGTGGTCTACTTGAGAACTTCAAGATGGGGAAGAATGAAAGAGTGGCAGACATGTACACAAAACTTAATGTGATTATCAATGGATTGGCAACCCTTGGTAGTGTGATGGACAAAGGCACAATCAACTCTAAGATCTTGAGATCTCTTCTCAAGAGATGGGAGCCTAAGGTGACATCCATTGAAGAAGTGTACAAGCTTAGTGAATTTTCAACCGAGGAGCTAGTTGGCAACCTTCAAGCCCATGAGCCAAGGCTTGATAAGTAAGAAGAAGAAGAAAAGAGAGAAGAGAAGGAGTCCAAGAAGATCAAGGACGCAGCCTTCAAAGCTCAAATTGAAGAGATGGTTCGGCAGAAACAACATGCACTCAAGTCCCCTACTCCTTCCTCAAGTGAAGATGAAGGCCCAAATGAGAATGAAGCTAACTACTCCAAGGGAAAGCACTTCAAAGGGAAGCATTCTTCATCTACTCCTAGGTTCTATGAATGTGGACAAAAAGGTCATTACAAGAGTGACTACCCCAAGGCCAAGAAGAGCAATCACAAGAGCAGTCATAAGAAAGATAGAGAGTACAAGAAGGAAGGCAAATACAAGAGAAAGGAGAAGAAACAAAGAAGAAGCAATGATGCAACTCATGCAGCTTGGGAGGAGTCTTCCTCAAGTTCTTCTAGCTCCAAAGATGGAGAATGCCACCTTGATCTCATGGCCTCTACAAGTGAAGATGTAGGTGAGGTCAAAAGAAGGTGGATTGTTGATAGTGGCTACTCAAAGCATATGATAGGTGAAATCAGTCATTTCAACAAATTCATGAAAAAGAAAGGAGGATCGGTGACCTTCGGGGACAACAAAAAGAATAAGGTAATAGGTGAGGGTGATGTAGGCAACAAGCTCAGTGTTAAAAATGTTTTGCTTGTTGATGGCCTACATCATAATTTGATAAGTGTAAGCCAACTTTATGATAATGTTATCTTGTTCTATTTACTTTTTTAGAATGTTTGCTTCTAGATTCCCTCACTTACAATGTTATATATAAGGGAACTGGAAATGGTAATCTTTATGTTATTGTGCTTGATGCTCTAAAGTCTGTACTTGATAGATGTTTGGTTGTGGATAAAAATGATATATCTCTTTGGCATCGCCGATTGGGTCATGTGAATATGCATCAAATGAAGAAATTGAGCAAAACAGAATTGGTTCATGGACTTCCTAAATTGGATTTTAAAAAGGATGAGGAATGCCAACCTTGTACACAAGGCAAACAAACCATGTCCTCCTTCAAATCCAAAGGAGTCTTTAGTACCAAAAGATCTCTTGAGCTTCTTTATATTGATCTATTCAGACCTATGAGAACTCAAACGCATCGTAGTTCCAAGTATTGTCTTGTGATTGTCGATGATTTCTCTTGCTATACTTGGACGTTCTTTCTCGCCTCTAAAAGTGACACTCTTGATGTTTTCTCGAGCTTTTGTAAATGAGTTGAAAACAAATCTTCTTGCCAGATTGTTTCTATCCGTAGTGACCATGGGGGAGAGTTTGAAAATGATCTTTTTGAGTGTTTTTATGAAAAATTTGGTTACTCACACAATTTCTCTTCTCCTCATACACCTCAACAAAATGGGGTAGTAGAGAGAAAGAATAGGTCGTTACAGGAGATGGCTAGGACCATGCTTCTAGAATATGACATTCCAAAGAAGTTTTGGACTGAAGCTGTCATCAACTCATTTTTTGTGCAGAACTGAGTTTTTACGCATCCATATTTGAAGAAAGCGCCCTATGATTTATGGTGTGGTAGAAAGACATCCATCGATTTCTTTCATGTTTTTGGATGTCCTTGTTTTGTTTTGAACACGAAGGATTCTCTCGACAAGTTTGATCTAAAATTATATAAGACTTTCTTCCTAGGCTATAGCACTACAAGAAGGGCTTATAGAGTTTTCAATATTGAACTGTCTAAATTTGAAGAATCTATTAATGGCAAGTTTATTGAATCTAACCCTGCCATCAAAAAGAATTTTGTTGATAATGATGTTGCAGATGACTTAATTCCAATCTTGAAGGACCTCAACATTGACAACAAAGGTAAGAAGGTGGTTGAAGCAGAAGATGAAGAGAAGACAGATCTCACTCCTCCCTTCATAAAGAATCATCCCAAAGAGCTAATCATTGGAAACTCATTCGAGAGAGTGAAGACATGAGCTGCCTACAACAAAGAATAAGCAGACAGTGCCTTCATCTCACAGCTGGAGCCAAAGAACATCAAGGAAGCTCTTGGAGATGATGAATGGATCCTAGCCATGCAGGATGAACTAGAGTAGTTCGAAAAGAACTGAGTGTGGACACTAGTGCCAAGACCAAGTGATAGAAAAATCATTGGCACCAAGTGGGTCTACCACAACAAGTTTGATGAAAATGGCAAGGTGGTAAGGAACAAAGAAATGTTAGTGGCTCAAGGCTACAATCAGTATGAAGGTATTGATTTTGATGAAACTTATGCTCCTGTTGCTAGACTTGAATCTATTAGAATGCTACTTGCCTTTTCTAGTTATAAGAATTTCTTACTATATCAAATGGATGTTAAAAGTGCATTTTTCAATGGTACAGTCGAGGAGGAAGTATTTGTTGCTCAACCTCCAGTCTTTAAAAATGACAAGCTACCCAACCATGTTTATTTGCTACAAAAGGCTCTCTATGGACTCAAACAAGAACCTCGAGCTTGGTATGAGAAATTAAAGAACTTTTTGTTAGACAATGGCTATGTCATGGGAAAAGTTAATTCTACTCTATTCTTAAAACACACTTCTAGCAATTTTATTATCATTCAAATTTATGTTGATGATATCATATTTGGAAAAACTAATCTTCATATGTGCAAGGAGTTTAGTTCTCTTATGCAGAGTGAGTTCAAGATGAGCATGATGGGTGAGCTTACTTTCTTCCTCGGCTTTCAAATCAAGCAAACCAAAGATGGAAACTTCATCAACCAAGGTAAGTACACAAATGAGTTACTCAAATGCTTTAGTATGGAGAACATGAAGCCGATGGAAACACCCATGTCGAACACCACTGAATTTGATATAGATGAAGAAGGTGAGAAGGTAGATGAGAAGCTCTATAAAGGTATGATTGGAAGTTTACTTTATTTAACTACCTCTAGACCTGACATTATGGTTAGTGTTGGCTTGTGTGCTCACTTTCAATCAAGTACTAGGAAATCACATCTTATTTCTGTGAAGAGGATTTTGAGGTACTTAGCCAAAACTCAAAACTTTGGACTATGGAACCCTAAGTCAAGGGACTTTACTCTTATAGCATATAGTTATGATGATTACGCGGGTTGTTTGATTAATAGAAAGTGCACAAGTGGCACTTGATTTCTCATGCTTGGTGTCTTGGTTTTCTAAGAAACAGAGCACCATGGAATTATCAACTACCGAGGCTAAGTACATTGCAGCCAAGAGTTGTTGTGCCCAAGTCCTATGGATGAAGCAAATGCTCTAAGACTTTAACATACATTTTGATGCTTCTCCTATCTTTTGTGATAATACTAGTGCAATCAATCTTTCTTATAATAGTATATTGCATAGTAGAGCTAAAAATATATAGGTTCACCATCATTTTCTTCATGATCACATTAGAAAAAAGGATATTTCTATCATGCATGTGGACACAGAAAATCAGTTGGCGGACATTTTCACTAAACCTCTAGCTAGAGAGAAATTTAACTTCATTAGATCTAAACTGCTCATAATTTTTTTAGATGATATTGACATGTTATCTAGCTAGTTGCTTTTATCCAATATGTCTTTCTTATGATTTATTCACCTTGCTTGCCTAAAATTTCTAAATTTGCTTGTTGACATGCTTAGTTTTTCTTGGTTTTGGGTATTTCTCAAATTTCTTATTTTTATCGCTAAATCGTACCCAATGATGAGTGATATGCACCTAAGTATGTTCAACATACATAATAGACTCAATAAATAAATTTAATTAGCATTCATATGGCTAGAATTGAGTTTGATGGTTTTAGGTCAGGTTGACCATCAGTCGAGTTTCCCCCAAGACAAACTTAACTGATTTGTGGTCGAGAGTTGTTCTAAAATGGACCAATCGGTCGAGTTTCTAACTCTCAGAACTCGATCGATCAGCGGGCTGAAGCCAACTTAAGTTGGGTTCGGCCAACTATTCTCCCTCTCAACTAGAGAATAGCCAACTGATTCCCCTTCTTCTAGCCCTAAGTTCTCTACCCAAACCCTTACCTCTGTATCCTAGCTCTTTCTCAGCCTAGATGGGTTGACCTAGACCTCCCCTCTTGCTCTTCCCTAGTGTTTGGATGGTCATTGTGGCTTGCTTTATGTGTTTGATCTCTTCTTCTCCTTCTTTTTGCCTCCATGGCTTCTCATAGAATAAAAAGACCCACCCCTAGCAATACTCCATCCTCTTCTTCGTCATCTCTCTTGATTCCCTTTGATGACACCTCTTTTGTCTCAATAGAGGTTGTAAAGAGGTATAAGGACCTTCTTCCTAGGAGTCCTTTTCCATTTAGAGCCTTGTTTGAGCCTAGCCCTAGGCGTCAAGCGGTCATAGAACAAGTAGCAAGGTTGCTAGACATTCATCACCTCTCTACCCTGGTTGTCAAACATGACTGCTTTCATAATTCTATGACAAGTACAAAAGCAGTTCACAAATTCTACGCTAACTTGTGTTGGAATTATGACACCCTTGTACCTCCACTGAATACTCAAGTGATCTTGACTTCCATGATCGCCGGGAAGAGATTTCAAATCTTTGAGGATATTCTAAATGTCTTATTTTCCGGAGATGATGAAAACAACACCTGGCGTATGGATTACGGCGAGTATTTCGACCTTTTAGATCTTGAGGGTTTCTAAAAGAAGAATGAGCTCACTCTTCCTGACATACACCATTACTTGAAGAAACCCGATGTTCCATACAAGAACAAGATCACCCTACCCTACTCCTCCCTCAATCTCAGAAAGCGTATATTAGCCCTAGTGATCAACTGTAACATCCATCCGAAGAAAAATCAAACAGATATTATAGAGAACACTGCGGTCTTAATGTACTCCATTCTTAAGAATATCATATTCAAATGGTCAAGATACATTCTCCACCACATGACCTATTTTGAATCTGGTAAGAACACTCTAGGCACCCATCCACCCCATCCAGCCATAATTTGTGGTTTGTTTTATTTCACCACTGAGAAATCACTCTTTTCTGACTATCATTACTAGCTTGCTAGGAAAGGTGTTTGTATCAGTGAGACCATGATTCAAAAGTTTGTGTCTGTCTTTACCTCCACCACACCTAGTTCTACCCCCTTAGCCTCTGCCTCTGTAGCCCCTACCTCCACCTCTACCCGAGCTCCACCTCCTCAGCCACCTTGACCTAGCCACGCCTCGTTTTGTGTAACCAATAAAACCCTTATGGGCTACATGATGCACCAACAAGCATAAAACCTCTAGGTCCAGGAGCACCTGCACCAAGATTTATGTTCAGTCATGTCAAACATGAACATGTCATGTGCACACTCATACCCCACCTACCAACCTTTCCCTGGTAGTGATTATGCTTCTTATGCATATCATCATTACTACCCTACCCCAAGCCTTTCACTGCTTCTCCTCCACCCTCTACTATTGGTGGTCCTACTCCCATGTACATGTCATTGCCTGCTGGCCCCTTAGCCACTCTGCTTGCCAGTCTTGGCGATTTTGCTCCTTCCTTCCCTCAAGCCAATGAGCTCAATGCTCTTGGTATGACTTGGGATGAGCAGAATGCTCATTGGACCGGTCATGGTTTTGGTCCTTCTATGGACAAGGAGATGCCTGACTAGGCTGATGTTGAGACTACTACTACTGACGATGATGATGGTGATGGTGAGGATGCTTCTGATGATGGTGATGGCTCTGGTGGTGATTCAGGTGATGAAGCCACTATTACTGCTTCACCCTCAGATGGAGACAAGGACTACGACCCTGGAGTTGATGACTATGATGTTGTGGAAATAGATAGTCTAGATGTCTAGTTGGTTCTGAGTTTTTAGTCTAGTTTGCTAATCATATATATCTTTCTAGGCTATTTTGTATTAGAAACATCTGGGCACATTATCTGAGATGTACTATTTTTATCTTCAGTTTTTCATTGCTTCTCTCTTGCAGATGCTTTTATGAGAACATGTTTCTGAGTTGTAATCTATGTTATGTGCACTCTTACTCTTTGATAAGTTATATCCTATGAGTTGGTGCCATCTTTCTTCATATTTTGATTATGACTTAGCTTGTGTGTTTCCTTCGTCTCTAGTTGATATATGATATGAGATTGTATGTATGATTATCTGCTTGATTGTGTTTGGAGAAGACCTGATTATATGCTCTTCTACCTCCCTCACTTTTTGATAATGTCAAAAGGGGGAGAGAATTTCAATATCTTGAAACTCAATCATATTGCTTTTCTTTGTCATACTACTTCTTATTGCTTATGAGATCCTTTTCTTGTTCATTATACACTTTATCATGTGACTTGCAAAGGACCATATAGTACATGTATGCTTTAAATTGCTTTGTGTAGATAGACTAACTATGTGGGTTAGAGTAAGCATAGATTGAGGGGGAGCAATTCACATTATTCTAATCTTGAATCCCCCTAATTCAAAAGGCAAAGGTATAATTTCTATATCCTTTTCAATATGTTTAAGGAATGGTTTGTCATTGTCAAAAAGGGGGAGAATGTTGACCTAGAGGTTATACATTGTCCATATTTTGATAATGGCTTAACCATTCCATTCATATGTATCTAATATGTGTATTCAAGATTAATTTCAGGTGTTAGGTACATGAAAAGGATTAAAATTCACAAGCCCTAGCTTGTTGAAGTTCAAGTCAAAAGTTTTACAAGTGTGCTAATTAGGAAATCTATGTAAATGACCTTAGAAGAATATTGTAATCACATGTATTGATGATATGACTTGTAACTAAGATGATAAAATTGATTGGGACACTTTGCACCAAATTTTAATCACTTTTGATGCACTTTAGAAAATCAATCACAGGTTGTTCATCGGTCGAGTTACAATCTCGACCGATCCATTGGATCCATTTTCTGGAGAGTGCATCAGTCGAGTTGTGCATTAACAGAACTCGACCGTTCGGGTTACTAAACAAACACAACTTTCATTGGTCGTTCGAGTTTCCCAAGACAAACTCGACCGATGGTTTGAAAATTGGGTTTGTCTTTTACCCAATCGGTCGAGTTACCTTTATTGAAACTTGACCGAATGCACTATACGAAAAATGCAGAAAAAGTGATTCTAACCGTTGGTGACTTGTTTGGGAAAAAATAGATCCATTTCCTTATGAAAAAATGGCTATAATTCGACCCTAAGTGTTCCCCAACTCAAAGGGGCACCCCTAACTATAAATAGGACCACTTGGCGTTCATTCCAAGGTTGCTCATTCCATATATGCTTAGTTCTTGCTTAGTTGAGAGTGTTGCACACCTTTGAGCCCCTTTCTCTCTCTACCTTCAAGTCAAATCTGTGAGTATGAGTGAGTTAGGATATGTTGTAAGGGAGCTACCCCTTGTGTGACACCCCGCCATCACACAAACAACAAGGTGACACATGAAAACACGCAGAACTTCCATAAACCACATATTACAAAAAATATGGGTTAATTAAAACCATTTGTGGAAACTCATATAAAAGAGAACTATTATATTCAGATCCTCATCCTGCATGTAAATATGTTATATGAACATATGCAAGCCTTAATATAAGTTCACAGCTTACAGAAACCAGCTGTCTTACCAACACATGAGTTCATCACCTGTTTATATGTACATAACAAGCCACATAAGGCCAACAGCTGGATGAACAAGAGTACAACAGCTATACATCGTGAAACTTCGTCAAAACACCTCTGAGGACCTGAGAGTATAGGGATGACTCTAGGACTCTACTACAAAACACCAAAACATGCAGCATGCCCATCTCTTGCCTTCTACTGCCCTTCCTGCTGCTCGGCCGCAACCTCATGACCACCACCACGTCTAGCACAATCACCTAAAAAGGTTGTAAACCAGCGGGGTGAGACACATAGTCCCAGCGAGAAACATAACTCCCCGTCGAAACTATAAAACTCCAGAAAGCTTAAAGCAAGAAAAGAAGATAACTGATATGCACAGATTATATGAGTGGCATATTGAGCTGAACTTACTATATCATCCATCTTACCAAGATCACGGGAGGCATATAACCTAATTTTATTTTATGGAACATGATTGACAAGATAAGATTTATAAGATCTTATCACAAAACATAAGGAACGTATAAGTAACTGCAGGGTAGAACAAGATCAACTACACAAGCAAGGTCTCAACCGATGTTCTGTATTTTGTACTAAGAAATAAAAACTATTCGGCTGAATTACGTATTATTATTCCCTGAGGAAGTGAGATGTACCGCTCAGATCCAACCGACGACTACAAAACCCAAAGTCGGTGCCATACAAGGTCAATGGAAGAGCCGGACTCTACGACCTCACCACCTCGTGGTCAGTGCATGAGAACCAAACCATGACCGCAATCTCATGCTTAAGTGGTCTCAGCCACCGGGTCAGCTCTGCAAGATACCCATAACCCTAGCCCTCCTTGGTACATGTCTCGACACTAGTAAAACTTGAGCCATGGGCCTATTCACCGTGCTCTGAGTCATGAATACATTCATACTCTATCACATATCCTGAGCCATGGGCATGTTCACCATGCTCCATATATCCTGAGTCTGCAACCGCAGTTGCACTCAAAATCTCCTATTTTCTGTCTAGGAGAAACCCACACATATTAAATAATATGTACTTCCAGGTTAACCCACATGAGAACCTATTTCACCATCACTAGCTACTGACGATGATGGATCTATGGCCAGGGCAAACTACATGATATATTCCACTATAATTAATTAGTATATTTTAAGTGGATTGTTGAGGCAACCAAGTTGTAAAACATACAAGCAGTGAGTTATATTATTACTGTCATCATCACATTGTCCTGGGATCTCAATCCCTTATTACAAAAAACCACTGCCTCTTAAGGAATCATCACCATATTACATCACCACTTGGGATAAGAATCCCTATCTTATCAACAAGAGGATAACACCTCATTAGGCATTCATCCTTATCAGGTCCTCAGACCTATCTTACCGCACTGGTGATACATATATGTCTCATCAACAAGAGTTATCATCTTGATACAGAGTCATTCAAACACATGTGCCTCATAGCTCTTATCTGGCTATGAATTCATTTTGTAACCTGCATGGTTAGTATAAAAGAGAAATCTTTAAAATCACTAGGCATACAACTTCACTATTTATCATGTCATTAGGTTCTATTATATCAATCACATTACTTTCTATCAAAACGTGGGCATCTATTTATGCTTTCATATACATAACTATCATCATACTATCTTTATTTGACATTACTTTTAAGCATCCAACAAGTCATTGGTTTACAAACTATTATCCATTTCACATTATCAACAAAGATGTGATTATAAGATAAAGAACCATAAACTAGGTTTTCCGGGTTAGACCTATCCCCCACCAAAGATGCCTGCTACCCTCACTAGGAATGTGATGGGTAGGACACCCCTCACCACCGATGGTATCGGGCAAGGTCATACCCTCACCAAAAGTTAACCGGCTAGGGTTTCAAACCCCAAAGCACATGTTACCATGATGGCCAACCAAACCACACTCTAACATGCACTAGAGAGAAGCTAGCACATAGGTGTTTCGTGCAGCTAGAACTAGATGAGTGTGTCATGCATAAGGGACAACCTCCATCGATCAAGGCACTCTATCACCCACAACATCAAACCATATCGTCCATGAGCATGGTAGCATCATATCGGCCAACCCTTAAAGGCACCTATTAGGGTTTCACCATACAAACACCATAACGGGCACCAAGCTACCAAGGCTCATCTCCACTTCATCATATCGGCCAGGACCAAACTCAAGGCAGGGGGTATCGGGAAACCTCTCCCCAAAGGGTATTGTGCAGAGCACTAGGTCTAAGGTGTATCGCCCAAGCTCACCACTAAGGTCAAGAGGGCCATATTGGGCACCAAGTCAACAACACAACTTGATGTATTGGCCAAGGGTTAAACCCTAGACAAAGAGGTGTCGGGCAACACTACTAAAGAGCATGTCATGCAAAGCATGAAGCATAGCTCGATAGGGTCATCATCAACTTCAAGATCACCATCTTCACAACCCTAAAAGATCAAAGGAATTGGCTCACCTCTCAACAACCAAGAGATAGGGGTTTTACACAATCCTTTATCATAAATTGGGCATCAAGATGGATCACCACCACATCTAGGTCAACACTCCACCTAGGCTCACCTATCAAATCCATGGTGAGAGAAGGGTGTTGCTTAAGCATCTAGAGTATAGACTCACCTCTCAACATCCAAGAGAGAGGGGTGTTGTCTATAACACTAGGCCTCAAACTCACTTCTCAGGACCAAGGAGAGAAAGGGGTATTGCCACCAAAGGAAACCTCAACTATTGGTTCGGCCAACTAGATCCAACGGTACATCCACATCATATCCAAAAGATCAAACAAGATCATATATCAATAAGATCAAAGGTATAATTAAGCAAGAAATATATTCAACAAGTTGCATGGCCGAAAATGATCATACATGAACATACAACAAAAAGGGAGGTAGTATAGTTAGGGTTAGAAGTTATGTAACCCTCCTTAAGCAAGCTCCTCAAGCTCCAAAGCTCCAAGCTCTAAGCTTCTAGCTCCAAAGCACACCACTTTCGGCCACCTCAAGAAAAGGAACAAAGATCATAACCACTATATCCAAAGAGTAGGAAAGATGGAGAAGAAGATTCTGAGGAGAGATGGAAGATGCTTACCAAGGAAGCAAGGTCCACCTAGGGTTCGGCCGCCAAGATAGAGGAAGAAGAAGAGATCTCCACCAAGGGGGATCGACCACCAAGCACACCAAATAAAGGTGTGTGGTGCACCAAAGAAGAGAAGAAAAACAAAGAGATAAAAGGGATCCTAAGGAAGTGAAAGGGAAGATAATATATAGAAAATGATCAAAGGTGAACCAAGGCAAGGTGTCATCTTACTTAGGGACACTTGTCCAACGTATTTCCACCTTGCAAACCCCATGCAACATGTTATGCCACCACTCATCAAGAGATCAGCCAAATGTCCAAGGTATGGTGACACAACCAAAGTAAGGAGGTCAAAGGGTTCAATGGTCGACACACACACCACCACCTTGGCCGACACACCCATGGGCGATACAAGGTGCACCTGCCCGATACAAAGCTCATCAAGGCTAGGCAAGGCCCAAACAAGGTGAAACAAAGCCCAACATAGCTCTACAAGGCCGAAGGCAACCCAAGAAACGAGCCCAACCCTTCCTCTCAACTCTAGAGGAATCAAAGAGAGAGAAGAGCATCTCTCAAGGTGACAAACTTGCTCATCAACCTTAAACTTAGGTTATTTGCAAGTAGCACCTCTAACCCTCAACAAAGCACAAGCAAACCCTAATCACCACTAAAGATGATTAGCAAGCAAATAAACACAAGGTTTAGGCAAAGCAAATATGATAAGCCCAAAACGAAGGTCAGGGTCCTTACACCTTGTATCCATGTAAATCTCTCCACCTCCATATTCCTACCCCCTTTCCTTATTGAAGAAAAGGCTTGAAGATCTTCTCCGAGTGAAGGACAAGGAGTTGTTGTTCTTCAAGGTTGAAGAAGGCATGGTGATCCAGATCTCCGACTGAAGGAGATAGGCAAGGTGGATGCTCAAGAAGGATATGTAATCCCTGGAAGGCCAAAGACTTGAAGATGGAGTGGGTAAGTCCTTGTTAAAGGTTGAAGACTCCCTAGTTCAAGTGGATAAGCTCCTTCAGTAGGTTGAAGATCCTTTCTTGAGGTATTAAGTCCTTGTATGAATGTGGTTTTGTCTTGTAATCTTATGAATGAATATAAGAGCATCAAGATTGCAAAGTCCTAGAGATTTACCATCTCTAGGTAGTGGACTGACTCACTTCTAGTTTGAAGTGTGGAACCACTCTAAACCACTTTGTCCAAGTGTATGTTCTTCCTTGTCTCTCACCCTTGCTATGCTTGCTGGTTAGGACTTCAAATCAGTTGTATGCTTAAGCTTTTGCACTTAATATAATTTGGTGGTATAATTAATTTTGTGAGATTTGTGAAGCTCTATTCATCCCCCCTATAGAGCCCTTGATCCAACAATAGTCACGTCTTATTTAGTTGTACGATGGAGGAGAGATGAGAAGAGAGAAATGAGAGGAGAAAGCAACGTTCCGGTTAGTTTGTGCGCTTCTGGTGGCCCGATTTGTAGTCTAAAGAGGGAAAATCACCACGTTCATTGGGAGGAACCTTCCACACCATCTTTCTCTGGGGATTTTTCCTTGTTCTTGATGTTTTCTTCCTTCTCTTCTTTCTTTTCTATGTGTAAAGCAACTGAGATCATGTGAGGCTAATCCTCTTGTTCCTTAGTATTCGAGTAGCCCAGTTTTGCACTGTAATTGATGATTATTATTTAATATACATGTTTCTCTTAATTTATAGACATATTTCTATGCGAACATCATGAATTATCTGTGATTTATCACCATATGTAATTGTTTAGACCGTTAATTGCTTTGAGAGAGAGATTAAGGGTTGGAAAACTCATAGATTTACATATTTTATATTGCACCTTGAGAAAAGGCTTACGAATGTGAAGAGAATAACCCAAAGGTTTTGGGTAAGAACCTAACTAATAACACAATTTCTATAAGAGTGGGATTGGTATTAGAATAGGTAGTGAATTACTCTACAAGAGTGGGTAACTTGCTACAAGTCTCTTTGTCCAGGGTTAGGAGAGATTAATATCAATGAAATGTTATTAATTGAAATGTGAGACATGGTGAAACCACAATCCTAGGGAATTCATTACACTTGTGATCACACTTAATAGTCTTACTTTTAATTCTTTCAAATTAGTTATTAATTCAATCACTCTTTTTCATCAACCTAGTTGATTAAGTCATTGTTAATAATAGTTTTTGGGTACATGTTTCCCCCATGTTTGATATATGGGCCTCTGTAGGCCTATATTACATTGATACATGCACTTGTATTTTGATGTGTAGTTTATGTATATCAAGTTTTTGGCACCGTTGTTGGGTAAAATGGTGTGTCCAGCACTACGAGTGTTATGACCAGCCACTCCAGGCCACAATTTTTATTTTTATTTTATTTTTATTTTTCATAAATAATTCTAAGATGAATTCTAAATGTCTATTCAACCACTAGTATTGATTTCTCATAGATTTCATAAATTTTAGGTACTAGTGTATGGTGCTAGTAAGAGGAATCGATTACAGGGCCTCATCACCACAGAGTGCATTTCAAGTGGATTTCTTATGCACAACACAAGAGTACAATGGCTCTTCAATAAGACTAATCCAGACTCCACCACCTGAGACACCATCACTATCACCTGAGACTCTGACACCCCCAACAAAACAACCAAAGCAAGTAGAGATGGGTGACATAGAAGCAGAAGAAGAAGAAGAAGAAGAAGAAGAAGAAGAAGAGAAAAGCATATGGGAGAAGATTAGGGCGTCATCTACCACAGCGCAGTTGGGCCCATTTAAAAGGTAGGTTATAAATGTGGGCAGCTACAAGATTGACCATGGATTGGTGGCACTAGTCAAGTCACAAGAATTCCATGGATACAACACAGAGGATCCAATGATGCATATCAATAATTTTGTTAAGAGATGTGATATGGTAAAAATTGAAAGGGTCCCAACAACTGTCATCTATGTGAAATTGTTTCCATCATCTTTGGTAGACAATGCAATGTCCTGGTTCCTCAACCTCCTACCCGAGTCAATAGAAACATGGGAGGGGATGATAGATGTGTTCTTTAAGAATTATTTCCCACCTTAATAGACAAACAAGTTGGTCAGGAAGATCTATAATTTCAAGCAACATGCAGAGGACTCATATTCTGAAGCATGGAAGAGGTTCCAGAACATGTTAAAGAAGGTCCCTCATCATGGGATATATCTTTATGGCCAAGCAAAGATCTTCTATTATGGGATGCATCAAGGAGAGAGGACCACACACAATAGTGTAGGAATAAGCTTCTTCATCAAAAACAAGCCATCTAGGTGTCACAAGATTGAGAAGAATATGGCTAAGAAGCAGTCATAGGGAGAAGAAAGAGAGCGTACAACAACCATTAAAAGTGTTGGAGAGTCTAAAGTCATCACAACCTTTAATGAGAAGTGTGGCCTTATATCCAAGAAGCTATATCATAAGGATGGAAATTCCTCTATAGGAGAGGAAGAAGAATGCATGTTTGCACGGTAGGAGAATTACAAGGGCAATGTGTAAGATCCCAGACCTAGCTTTATGCTTAATTGTAATTACTTTTCATAATGAGATGTTAAAATCATAATCTAATCTTGTGAGATTCTTTAAAATCATGTGTCAAGCTTATATTTTCTTTTTGGTCAAATTTGATTGATGATTGAGCTACCTTTTCTATATACTTACTTATTTTGGACATGTTTGTAATTTACCCATAAGTGAGGGTTATATTGCAAAATGTCACATGAAGAGAGTGCATCTTGTGTTTTGATATTATGAGAGAGGATGATGATATGGGGTGCCTTGTTGGAATCATGTTTGGTGATGTAATATCTTATGGTGACTCTAGGGTTTCTAGGGTTTTCTTAAGTTGATAGAGTGATTAACTTTGGGTTTGATGTTGTTGTGACCCCTACACCACATTTACTGAAGGTCACGACCAAAACAGATACTTTGTGTAGTGTTGTCTCGACTGAGAAACCTAGAGGGGGAGGGTCGAGATAGTTTGTCCTTTAGTGTGTCAACCATATACATATTTGACCTAGGGTTTCGACCTATACATATATAAAGGAGTGTCTCGACCGAGACAAGAGGGTAACCGACCTAGTTGGTCATGACCCTTTTTGTTGGATAAACTTTAACATCTTGAGATTTGCATGTGAGTGGAGGAAAGGTTATTTCCTTGAAGGGAATGTGTCCCTTGATGATCTATCTTATTGACACATCATAATCTTCTACTTCCCTCCTCCATTGGGTATATAACCTCTTCTATTCATAAGTAAGTAATCTTTTTATGCCCCATACTCTTTCTTCTACCTTGAGATCGTCCTTGGAGCTTCAGGAGCAAGGAAGGTCAAATCTTGAAACCTTGGGTGGCCGATCCATCTTGGATATTAAAGATCTTGTGCTAGGATCAACTTTTGGTGGTGATTCTTAGTGAATTTTCTCTTAGTAACTGACTTCCTTCTTTGGATCACATTTTCTCTTCTAAAACCTCCATCTTCTTCTTCCTCCCTGGACACAGACTGTGGACTATCCGAGGTGGCTTTTCTTGGAGATCTCCTCTTCACATGGGTCATAGATCATGTTTTGACAACATGGAATCCGAGTGAGAGGATGATTTCATATCTTTTCCCTCTCTTTTCTTGGTTCGTCTTATAGATATGTTTTCCCTCTTTCTAGAACTCCCTTGTGATCATGGTTTACTTCTTCTTAGAGGGGATAATTTAGCCAAAGTTTGGAAACTTCCTTGAAGCTTTTGGAGATTGAATCTGAGAGGATAGTTTCTCTCCAAAAACAGGTGGGTTATATTACCTTTCTCCATATCTATTATTGGCATCCTAAAACCTGATTTTCTTTTTGTTGTTCCAGATCTTAAAAGAATATTATTTGTGATAGTAGAATGATGAAGTTTAGGATTCATCTTGTAGTATTCTTGAATGGATTATTCTTGTTATAAACCCTAAATTCATAGTACCCAATTTTATTAGTAAATGAAAGATTGATGTGTTACTCTACATCATCTTTATTGAACACTAATGTCTAAGATATGGTTCATTTGGTATAGTTAATAGTAGGTTTTGAAGATGATAACATGCACACAAATCTTTGTTTTATCTCTACAAACATAGTCCTTTGTGAAGATCTTCTTTGACCCATAAACTAGGGTTAATGAGAAACTTGGTATGGATCTAGTTTGCTCATGTGACAATTAGTATTCCCTACTGATACCTACATATTTCAACCTTGTATCGATATGTTACGGAGTTGAGTAGATAGTCGAGATATCCTTTGGTTTTCCATCATGGTCGACACCCTTCGAGTGGGTGGTTTTGACCACAAAACCCTCCCTAAACTTAAGGTTGGTTGCTACACTGGTAACACATTGTTGTTGCATGGTTTTCCAGCCTATTGGTTGTTGTTGCGAGTAAGTTTGTCTACGTCTGATGGTGATGACACTTGTTCAATTTGTGTGAGGGTTGTAACCATATAAGGGTAGGTTGGTTACGTTCATGACACCAAAGGGTTATAGCCATAACACCTTGTAATAGTTGGGATGACACCCTATTGTCTCTTGGTTGTGACACACCCTGTGGTGTAATGGTCATGACACTCCTAGGTGGAGTCACGACCGCGACACTCTGTTGGGATTATCCTTGTGTCGTGATTGCAACGATGTGTTTGGGTGGTGTCTCAGTCATGATAAGGTATAGGGGTGGTCGAGATGTTTGGTTGCAGGTGGTCGCGACGCCCTGTCAAGGTGATGTTACGGTCATAACACCTAGGGTGGAGAAAATATGTGTAGTGTCTCAGTCATGACATGGGATGTGAGAGGTCAACACACATGTGTTATAGTGGTTGAGACTGATAACACCAAATTTTGTGATGTTTTTGCCCTTTATTCTGTTATCAAAACTACCCTTTTCTGCTATTTTCCTCTATTTTATTAGCATTTTCGCAATAATTGGCCAAGCAACGCTCTTATTCTAATTTTTCCTATCTTCTACAGAGTTTTCCTTGTTTTTGTGCAATAAGGCCGATTCCGGCCCACAATAAGTCTAAGCCCGTCTCGACCTTCCTGACGCCCGATACAACCCAGCCCGACAGGGGCTGGGCGACACGAGAATGATCGGCGGAGAAGGGCGCTGCGCAAGGAGGACGTGTCGGCCGACATACCGTCTACCCGACAGGGAGCCAAAGCTGCATCGATGACCAAACTCGTCGGGCGACACAGCCACCCACCGGCAGGCGTGCCGCCAACCATGTGACCGATAGCCAGCGCCTCGCGCCGAAGACATACCTGTATCGGCCGTCCACATCCATCGACCGGCGTATAAGGGAGCTACGTGGCGTTTCCAGCACCATAACTCCTTCAACCGCCTGTATAAATAGCAGCTACAGGAAGCCGAAAAGACGGGTCGGAGACATCGGAGGTTGGATAGGTCGGGACGGTTGGCCAGTTCACAGTTCGGACAGTGGGGAACTTGAGCTATCTGCGAGAGAAGTGCGAGAGCAACCGTATCGTGCCCCAGTGCTCGTACCGGGCGACACTAGGTGAGCTCTTCCTCATCCCGAGAGGGAGGGGATCGGTTCACCTAGGACTGTACCGGACGACACTGAGGGCCGATATCGGCCGACGTAGATACATGACACGAGTGCCTGACAACAATGCTCGACAGTAGTATAAGTAAATCCGTGTCCGACACGATACCGAACCCGATACGCTCCGCCTGTCAGTCGTGCCTCCTGAGAGCGTGTGCCGCCCGACATGAGCGTATCGGCCAGGGTCTTCGAACGATACAGTCGTCTGTTAGGCGTGCCGTTCGAGAGTCTGTGCCGCCCGACACGGCTGTACCGGGATGGGTCCCTGGACGGTATCGAGCTGGGAGTAGTAGTAGTCTGTCGCCCTTCTACATCAAGGAGGCGACATCTATCTTTAATTCTGTTATTTAAATTCTTAGCTTATGCATTGTATTAAGACCCTTATTGCTGATGGAAATAGAAATGCTTAATTGCTATTTGTTTAATGCTTAGTGCCTTATGATTGGGTAACTGCTGTGTTGGATATCTGAACTCTAGCTTGCATGTTTCGGATCGCGTTTCGCTTAGCTACCGAATCGTCTTTCCCGTCGCAACTACTTCGAGAGTTGGGTTGTGGCTCTAGTGTTCGGTCCGGTTCTGGAGTACGAGAGTGCCCGGAACGGAGTTGTTTTAGTATCATTTCACTCTAACTTGAGTCCAGCAACCTCGAGAGGGGTTTTGAAGCTTGGTTAGAGGCACCCGCTCTGAGAGGAGGGGTACAGGGTGTTACTGCTACCGCTTGTCTTTCTAAAGTCTTATCCCTTGCATTACACCTTAAACTGCAGTTTATCTTTCTATTTTCTGTTGCATGAAAATTCCTAAAAACAGCTAAATGACAAAATCTTAATCTTTCTTGTAACTCCAGTTGGAGATAGTTTTCTTTGATTTAATCGTGACATCTTGTTGTTCCCTTCGGGAAACTTTAATATCTCTTTATATCCACCAGAGTGTAGAGTGTCGATTCAGAGTCGTCAACGCAACCCACCTTGTCCCTGTGTTCGACCCCGTAAACAAAGTTGCGGGGGCCTAGAAGGATTCGGGTTATAAATGTGAAGGCTCGACTACCTCAAATACGCCTCCAATTTTAGGACGTGCGATTTAGGCCGGTCAACATTCTGGCGCCGTTGCCGGGGACAAGGCAAATGGCACTGTTGACAAATCCGAAGACACTAACTACACTCCCGTGCCTCAAGCTTAGAAATAGGCTTGACAACACTTCTTTTTTTCTTTTTCTTTTTTTCTTTTACTTTAAGCATTATTCTTTACCCCAACTATAATTTTCTAAACATGATTTCTATGCGGTTTTCAGGTACTATGATCTACTGAACACCGAGACTGTCAACCATGCCTCATTGTGAGCAACCCCTTTCTGAGGGAGAATGTCAGAGCCAAAGCGAGAAAGCGACCCGGCCTAATTGGGTTGGTCAGCTTTCCGCCTACATAAAAAGACATGACACCATCATCAACTAGCCGGTACAGGGGACGCTTACCAGCCTTGTATCTCTGAATTCCATGCAACACCAGACGGCGAGTCTGCAGATGCGCAAATGGGAGGTCGATCAACGGCTGTCTCAGATGGCTGCTCTGATGAAGAACCCTGCAGGAAAAATGCTCCCTCACCCTGAAACTGCAGTAATGGCAGTGCTTAGATCAGGAAAGACGGTAGAGCGCGCTGATGAAGCCCCACCGGAACCTGAGCAAGGGCCCAAGGATGCCGTTCCAGCAGGAGATGGAGGCAGGCCTGCAGAAGCCGAAGAGCCTGCGCCGAGACCGTCCGATGAGCCATCTGGTGGGAGGAATCCTTACGCTCCCAGGGTACCGTTCCCGTACAAGCTGATCAAGGCAAATCTGAAAAAGCGGCACGAAAGATTCATGGACTCGATCAGGAAGCTGCATCTTGAAGTCCCTTCCTTGACGCTTTGGAGGAGATGCCCACATACGCCAAGTTTCTCAAAGATCTAATAATAAAGAAAAGAAGGGGATGAAGGATAGAGACAGTGTACCTGGCCTCGACTTCCTCTGCCTTCGTAAAGCCCAGCTTGCCGACTAAGAGAAGGGATCCCAGAGCTTTCACAATCCCATTCGCCATCGGGGACAATGTCGAGCGGAAGGGTCTGGCGGACTTGGGAGCAAGCATCAGCCTCACGCCCTTAAGTTTCGCGCAAAGGATGGGTTTGACCGACATGGTTCGAACCAATATGCGGATTGAACTGGCGGATCACTCTTTCAAAAGACCTGTAGGCATTGTCGAAGATGTGCCGATTAGGGTCGGTGATTTCTTTATTCCCTGCGACATCGTCGTCATCGACACAGCTGAAGATCCCAGATGTCCGATCATCTTCGGACGCCCTTTCTTGGCAACAGGGAGGGCACTGATTGATGTCTCTGAAGGGATAATCACCTTGAGGGTTGGAAACAGCCACATGGACTTCAAGATGAAGGAAATCATGAGAGGTCCATCCCTGTCTGAATCACCCTGTTTTGCGGATAGCTACAATAAATTCTGCGAGGAAGTAGAGGAGGACATCCGGACAGTGGATCCCCTCACGAGAGCAATAAGCTGTCAGGATCTCGACTTCGAAAATCCCGAGGTCGTGAAGCATCTTGACATTTTCAACCTTTCTGACAAAGACTTGCAAGAAGAAGAGGAAGAGGTGAACTCTGCGAAGTATGCCTCCCTTGAGGGAGAACCTCAGGGGGAAATGCCCAGAGCAAAGTCGGACCTAAAAGCGTTACCGAAGGGACTGAAGTACGTTTTTTTAGACGAAGATCAGAAGAACCCAGTCATTGTAAACGCCGATCTTTCAAGCAATCAGCTAGACCGGCTCCTTGAGGAGTTAAGACTCCACAGGGGGGCTATAGGATATTCCGTAGATGATATCAAAGGCCTTAGCCCCGCCCTTTGCATGCATCGCATCAACTTGGATAAGTCTGCCAAGCCTCTGGCCCAAGCCCAGAGGAAGCTGAATCAGATGCTCAAGGAGGTCGTCAAGAAAGAGGTAATAAAGCTTAGGGACGCGGGGATCATTTACCCAATTAGCGACAGCAACTGGGTAAGCCCGATCCACGTAGTACCCAAGAAAGGCGGAATGACTGTGGTTAAGGGTGAGAAGGGTGATGAAGTGGCGGTAAAGACCGTCACCGGTTGGCGAATGTGCATTGACTACCGAAAGCTAAATCAGGCTACAAAAAAGGATCATTTTCCGCTACCTTTTATTGACCAAGTTCTTGAAAGATTAGCGCATCACGATTATTTCTGTTTTCTTGATGGTTTTTCAGGATTCTACCAGGTACCCATCTTACCCGACGACCAGGAGAAAATGACGTTCACCTGCCTTTACGACACTTATGCCTTTAGAAGGATGCCCTTCGGACTCTGCAACGCCCCCGCCACCTTTCAAAGATGCATTATATCAATGTTCTCAGATTTTCTAGAAGACATCGTGGAAGTTTTCATGGACGACTTCTCCGTCTATGGAAAGGACTTTGATAGCTGTCTAAAGAACCTGTCGTTAGTACTTCAAAGGTGCGAGGAAAACAGCCTGGTCCTGAACTGGGAAAAATGTCATTTCCTGGTGCGGGAGGGCATCGTTCTAGGGCATAAGATCTCAAGGCGCGAGATCGAGGTGGATACCAGCAAAATCGAAGCTATATCTAAGCTTCCTCCACCAAATTCCATCACGGGGATAAGAAGCTTCCTCGGGCACGCCGGATATTACCGAAGATTCATCAAGGACTTCTCAAAGATTTCCAAACCATTGTCCAATCTTCTGGTAAAGGATGCTGAATTTGTTTTCTCTAACGATTGTCTCAGTGCTTTTCAGGCCCTGAAAAATGCTTTAGTATCACCACCTATCCTTCAAGCGCCAGATTGGGGTTTACCCTTTGAGCTAATGTGCGACGCTAGCGACTACGCAGTGGGAGCAGTCCTGGGGCAAAAGAAAGATAAAAAGCACCATGTGATTTGCTACGCTAGTCGCACGTTGGACGAAGCACAGGTAAACTACACAACCACCGAGAAGGAAATGCTCGCGGTTGTCTTCGCATTTGACAAGTTCAGGTCGTATCTCGTCGGATCAAAGGTCAAAGTATACACGGACCATGGGGCAATAAAATACTTAATGCAAAAGAAAGACGCAAAACCCGGATTGTTGAGATGGGCCTTGTTGCTCCAAGAGTTCGATCATGAAATTATCGACAAGAAAGGCGTGGAAAATGTGGTCGCAGACCACCTATCGAGGATAGTGGCTGAGAGACAGAGAGGGCCACAGATCGATGACAACTTTGCCGACGAAGCTCTCATGATGGCTGAAGCTCAAGAAGAAGGATTGCACTGGTTTGCAGACATCTGCAATTTCCTCGCTTGTGGAGAGCTGCCTCCTGACATCACCTACAATCAAAAGAAGAAGCTATTCGTGGATGCCAAGAATTATTACTGGGATGATCCTCTCCTGTTCAGAAGATGTGCAGACAACTTGTACAGGAGGTGCATCCCGGAAGAAGAAACTGCCGATATCCTGAAAGGATGCCACACCTCCCCCTATGGTGGACACCTGGGTAGCGAAAGAACAGCGGCAAAAGTACTATAATCAGGATTCTACTGGCCATCCTTATTTAAAGATGTTGCACAATTTGTAAAGGTTTGCAAAGAGTGCCAGTCAACGGGGAATATAGGGCGGAGGAATGAAATGCCAATGGCAAGCTGGATCGAAGTGGAAATATTTGACGTATGGGGGATTGATTACATGGGGCCGTTTCCCCCATCCCAGGGGTATCAATACATACTAGTGGCAGTAGACTATGTGTCAAAATGGGTAGAGGCGGTAGCCACCCAAACATGCGACGCCAAGTCGGTTATCAAGCTTTTTGAGAAGACCATCTTTCCCCGTTTCGGTATACCACACATCGTAATAAGCGACGGCGGGTCACACTTCGGAGAAAGGCAGTTCGAAGTGCTCCTACGCAAGTATGGACTAAAACATAAGATCGCTACGCCCTACCACCCACAGACATCGGGGAAGGTAGAGGTCTCAAACAGACAGATCAAGCGGATCTTAGAAAAGACTGTCAGCCGCACGCGGAAGGACTGGTCTATGAAACTTGACGACGCATTATGGGCCTACCGTACTGCTTACAAGACGCCCATTGGAACCACCCCCTACCGTCTTATATACGGAAAATCCTGCCATCTGCCTTTGGAACTAGAACACAAGGCCCTTTGGGCGATCAAGTTCCTAAATATGGATCTAGACAAAGCAGGAGAAAAGAGGTTTTTACAGCTTCAAGAGCTCGAAGAGCTGAGGATTCACGCCTACGAGAATGCAAAGATCTACAAGGAAAGAACAAAAATGTGGCATGATGCCCACCTTAGGAGAAAGGACGTGAGCGAAGGGGATAAGGTCTTGTTATTCAAGTCCTCCATCCGTCTTTTTCCTGGGAAATTACAGACAAGATGGTCGGGGCCGTTTTCTGTGGCAAAGATATACCCATCAGGAATGATGGAGCTCCGCGACAAGGATGACCCGACCAAGATCTTCAAAGTGAACGGGCACAGAGTGAAAAGGTTTTATGAGGAAGAAGCTTTTGGCAGGAAAGCAGAAATTGACTTACTGGATGTGGATACAACCGAAGAGCCTACACCATTCGAGCTGGAGACGGAAACTTCAGCGCTCCTCGGGAGGCAACCCGAGTCATAGATTAGGATACATTTGTTTTCTTTGTAAAAACAACCATTATGGACTGTAATAAGGCCCAAGTCAGTACATGCGCACGTGTGCTGACTCTTTTTGTTTTATGGGCCATCGCTGTGTTTTGTGGAGCATTGAGGAGTAATACCATCTGAGGTAAGAGATCCTTCTCTCTACCAATGATGTTTTACCCTGCAATGGCCTTTTACTTCACACATGTTTAGTTTTGGCCTTTTGACCGCCCTCTTTTCTACCGTGTCGACCAGCTGGGCGCAGAACCACTGGTATCGGGCAGCCTCGCCCCGGGCGATGCAAGGGCAGCGTATGACCCTTGGACTGACCAATGGGACTTTGCGTCTCGGGAATAGCGTGACTAAAACGCCTGACGCGCGCCATGTTTTACACGTTTCACCCCCAACTGGGTTCTCTATAAATAGCGTGGAGGTTTCTTCGTGTCGGGCTATCATTTTCTCCTTTTTGCCACCTGGAACGCATGCTTTGATCCTCCCTTTTGCTCGTGTGTCGTCCATCTTGCCTTCGCCCTAGTATCGGGCGATGCCTCCTGAGAACAAAGGTATAGCCTGACACGTATTTCGCCCGACACGTTATCTCTCGCCCGGCACAGATTTTTGTATCGTGTGAGGCGTATCGGCCGGCTTGTTGTTTTCTTACCGAACGACATGGCTTGTCGCCCGATAGGTTTGTAGACCGACACGTTTATCGGCCGATAACCCTGTCGCCCGATGCCAGTATCTGTTACCGAGCCGCTTATCGGGTTTACATGACCTGCAGATTTTCTATCGCCCGACATGCTTTCGCGCGTAACGCCGGTCGATAGCGTTTTCCCGATGTTTTGTATTAGGCATCATGCTTCTCACGGCGATGTCATGTTTTTGCTTCATGTGACCTCGAATCGCCCGACACACCTGTGTCGAGCGTCGAGCCTTATCGCGCGACAACATTGTGTCGTCCGATCGCTTATCGCCCAGTTTTAATAAGTTTTCTTTCTTTTCATCTTTCTTGCCTAATGGATGAATAAATAAATTTTAAATAACAGGTATGGCTCGTATGGAGCAAACCACCTACCGCGCCAGCAATCATGGCGCAGGGATCAGCAACAACCGTCAGGCAGAAACGACAACAACAATGGAAGGGAAGATTCCTCTTGATCTGGTAGCTCCAATAGCGAGTCGCCTAGCTATGAGTGCGGCAACCAAGGCCTCCGAACAAGTTCGAGGCACCCTGGTTCCGCCCTCTTAAGGGAGAGGGCCCACCCTGACTACACACTCCTGGGAACTAAACTAGGGACGGATAATCAGTCCCTTTGTTTTTGTTTACAACGGAGATGTGAAGAAAAGGTGGGCTAGAAATGAATTTTGAGGGTTACGCTCACACTCAACAGCTACACCGCCGAAGCAAACCCGCTAGACAACCTCCCAATGGCATGCTGCAACTTTGTAGGAGCATTTTGCAGCACATCAGAAAGCTAACCCTCACTGGCTGAGCTTTACCTCACTTTTGCTTTCTTCTCTACTCTGGGACAGAGTAGAAAGTAAGTTTGGGGGGTATGCCAGTGAGGGAGGTATAAAAATTTTATCACTTCAAGCTTTCTACGATATTCATTCTCTTTTACCTGATGTGCCCTTATAGCTCCCTGTATATCTGATGTACGCATGCATGCCATATAAAAATTTACAAAAATCTTTCCTTTGCAAATTTCCTATCCCTATGCATATGTACAAAGTTGCTGTAATAATAATAAAAACCTATTGTGACTTCTTGCAAAGTTTACTTTCTGTATATTTTAACGAGTTACAAGTTCTGTCATATCTTTCTGATAATGTTGTCTCAAACAAACAAAAGATTGTGCCTTGTCATCCAAAAATTTTCGAAAAATAATAATCTCGCAAACAGCTAAGAGACGAGTATGGAGAAGGAAAAAGCTGCCCAAACAGCAGATATCTCTTTTGTTTTCCCTTACCCAGCAAAAATCCCAAAAAGAGAAAGAAGCCTTATGAGCGTGAATAAAAGCATGAGAGTTGTGCCCAATAAAAGAAAAGAAAAAAAATATATATATATATACACCCTTGTTTTCCAAAAGTACCCATCTTTAGGCATGGTAGATCCGGGGCAATGGTACGTAGGATGTGAAATCACTGCTCTAAAGCCAACTGGCTTGGACTGTAGGGACCACTTGCCCATTAACGGACCCTTACCTGGATGGACTGATGGGAAACAAGAAGAAAAACCCAAAAAGATTTAGCCTACCCTATACACAACTTTCTGCCCCTAAAATAAAGCTGTTTGGTGTGGAAGCTAACTTCGAAATCATACACCAAAGTCTCGCTGAAGCTGTGGAGAAGAAAAATTTTACTTAAATAATAAGGCAAGTAGGGCAAGGTCTTTTGTTCGCTTTAAGACAGCATTACCTCCAAGACATCGCAAATCTTGTGCTACCCTTTAGCCTTAAAGTTTTGCTGTGCAATAAAAAGCAACACAAAGTTTAGTTTAAATATTGATTGAGGACAATCAAAAAGCTAAGTTTGGGGGAGTTGATAACACCAAATTTTGTGACGTTTTTGCCCTTTATTCTGTTATCAAAACTACCCTTTTCTGCTATTTTCCTCTATTTTATTAGCATTTTCGCAATAATTGGCCAAGCAACGCTCTTATTCCAATTTTTCCTATCTTCTACAGAGTTTTCCTTGTTTTTGTGCAATAAGGCCGATTCCGGCCCACAATAAGTCTAATCCCGTCTCGACCTTCCTGACGCCCGATACAACCCAACCCGACAGGGGCTGGGCGACACGAGAATGATCAGCGGAGAAGGGCGTTGCGCAAGGAGGACGTGTCGGCCGACATACCGTCTACCCGAAAGGGAGCCAAAGCCGCATCGACGACCAAACTCGTCGGGCGACACAGCCACCCACCGGCTGGCGTGCCGCCAGCCACGTGACCGATAGCCAGCGCCTCACGCCGAAGACATACCTGTATCGGCCGTCCACATCCATCGACCGGCGTATAAGGGAGCTACGTGGCGTTTCCAGCACCATAACTCCTTCAACCGCCGGTATAAATAGCAGCTACAGGAAGCCGAAAAGACGGGTCGGAGACATCGGAGGTTGGATAGGTCGGGACGGTTGGCCAATTCACAGTTCGGACAGTGGGGAACTTGAGCTATCTGCGAGAGAAGTGCAAGAGCAACCGTATCGTGCCCCAGTGCTCGTACCAGGCGACACTAGGTGAGCTCTTCCTCATCCCGAGAGGGAGGGGATCGGTTCACCTAGGACTGTACCGGACGACACTGAGGGCCGATATCGGCCGACGTAGATATGCGACACGAGTGCCTGACAACAATGCCCGACAGTAGTATAAGTAAATCCGTGCCCGACACGATACCGAACCCGATACGCTCCGCCCGTCAGTCGTGCCGCCTGAGAGCGTGTGCCGCCCGACATGAGCGTATCGGCCAGGGTCTTCGAACGATACAGTCGTCTGTTAGGCGTGCCGTTCGAGAGTTCGTGCCGCCCGACACGGCTGTACCGGAATGGGTCCCTGGACGGTATCTAGCTAGGAGTAGTAGTAGTCTGTCGCCCTTCTACATCAAGGAGGCGACATCTATCTTTAATTCTGTTATTTAAATTCTTAGCTTATGCATTGTATTAAGACCCTTATTGCTAATGGAAATAGAAATGCTTAATTGCTATTTGTTTAATGCTTAGTGCCTTATGATTGGGTAACTGCTGTGTTGGATATCTGAACTCTAGCTTGCATGTTTTGGATCGCGTTTCGCTTAGCTACCGAATCGTCTTTCCCGTCGCAACTACTTCGAGAGTTGGGTTGTGGCTCTAGTGTTCGGTCCGGTTCTGGAGTACGAGAGTGCCCGGAACGGAGTTGTTTTAGTATCATTCCACTCTAACTTGAGTCCAGCAACCTCGAGAGGGGTGTTGAAGCTTGGTTAGAGGCACCCGCTCTGAGAGGAGGGGTGCAGGGTGTTACTGCTACCGCTTGTCTTTCTAATGTCTTATCCCTTGCATTACGCCTTAAACTGCAATTTATCTTTCTATTTTCTGTTGCATGAAAATTCCTAAAAACAGCTAAATGAAAAAATCTTAATCTTTCTTGTAACTCTAGTTGGAGATAGTTTTCTTTGATTTAATCGTGACATCTTGTTGTTCCCTTCGGGAAACTTTAATATCTCTTTATATCCACCGGAGTGTAGAGTGTTGATTCAGAGTCGTCAACACAACCCACCTTGTCCCTGTGTTCGACCCCGTATGACTACTTCGACCCCGTAAACAAAGTTGCGGGGGCCTAGAAGGATTCAGGTTATAAATGCGAAGGCTCGACTACCTCAAATACGCCTCCAATTTTAGGACGCGCGATTTAGGCCGGTCAGAGACCCATAGGTTATGAGAGGTCGACACTAAGTGTTATAGGAGGTCGAGACCATGTGTTGTGAAGTGTTTGAGACACCTATACACATACATGCACATGATCAATACATATTGCAATAGTTTACATATGGTGATGTGATCAAGGAAGGCTAATCATAAATGATAGTGCTTAACCCTATTACTCTCCAACAATATGGGAGGTGATGGAATTAGAGTCCTGAAGTGACATGAGGTTATGAAGGTCTAATCGACTGTATATGAACCCTAACCCTAATCTTATGATAATGTGATGAATGTTGTGAGATTTCCATTACACTAAATGAGATTAATCAAAACATAAAACACAATCAATCACTAATTAATCACATAACCAAAAATATGGGTAAATTAATACCGATTTCAACATCAGCACCCGCTCAAAAACATTTGCATAAGAGCCCAAAATCTTTCGTATATCCATATTATGCCAAGAATTTGATACAAATTGTTCTATCATCTTAGCCACCACATATATACAAAGGAGAATAATATTCATATATGCCACACAAATAAGCATTAATATGCTAACAAAATTCCAATTCGTTTGAAACACTATATATAAAAAATTTCTCACCCGAACCTGAGAGTACATGGATGACTCTAGGATACACTAGACATCTAATCAACTTTCTCATAGATTCATTACTATATCTCCTCTTTGTTGCCATAGGTTTGTTTTCGTCACTTCAAATTACCTAAAAAGATGTGGTGAACCTCAAGGGTGAGACCCATGTCCCAGCAAGAGATATAACCTCCAACAACGATTATTGATTACAACATTTTTAAGTAATTAAACAGTTAAGAAGTTTAATCAGATATAACAAATAAGCTCAGCAGCACTGATGATTAAAAAAATGCATAAAGGAGCAGATAATAACTATCATCATTAGCCATACTATCATCCTTTATCTTGTTGACAATATAAGCAATTTAGTAGCATATGCATATCTAGCATCATGAGCAAGTCTAGTAACATAGAATCTCTATCATTATGAATAAGTCTAGCCACATAAGCATAGATAACAACATTAGCATGTCTAATAGGTTGAACATATCAACATCATAAAAAGAGATAAAAACATAATCACAATAATCTGGATAAGTATGATTATAACTATATGCATCTCTAGTTACAAAGGCATGGCTAGCATGCTAAACATAACTAACAACATGAGATAGATAGCATCATGATTAAAATCAGTAGTAGAAGTATAGTTATCAACATAATCATGGCTACTGTATGTATGCATCTACAATCTTAAGTATATCCACAACATAAGTATATCTACTATCTCTTAATTGCACTAAGCATCATCTTTATGTAAAGAGAACAAACAAGGGTTATCATCCAATGTGAAGTGTCATGTATAACCCTAAATAGATATGCTATACAGTTGTATTACATCTTTTATTATGCCCTGGGAAATTTGAATCGTACCATTCAAAGTCCAACCGACCCCTGCGAAAGACTATTCAGTTCCGTACAAGATCTAGGAGTGCTAGTATCCTAAGATCTCTTCCCCTCGGTCAGTACGAGTAAAAAGGTAGTGACATATCAGTCAAAGATGCTACCACAACGACATATGGTACATGTCATGGTACTAGAAACTAGGGTATACAAACCTAATCACTGAGGTACAACTTCAGTTGTCCTCTAATCACATCATGTTATAATCACTGAGACACGACCACAACCGTTCTCAATCACATCAGATGTATGAGGCATGACCATAGCCCACCACCACAATCTGCATTATGGATGACAAGGATATATCCTCAACCTGCCACCCCCACATACTCAACAGTATGCGCTCTGAGTTTCCCTTAGGAATACCTATTTCACCATCCAGTAAGTTCTGACACTGAAGAAGGCTCTACGGCACAGAGCACTACATGATTAGAGTTGCACTTGATTAGTTATGTCAATTGGGTGAATTAAGGTTGCATCAAAAAAGTGGACATATAAACCTTAATTCACTTCTAGCAAGCATATAAATATCAAAACTTGAAAAGATATAAAACATATGAAACATAGTTTCTCATCTCATCATCACATGTTTATATTCACTTTCCATTCATGAGACTACATCACAAGTTATGAATCCTTTTCATAATATCACGGGGTATCAAACCTTATCAACACAAGATGATTACACCTCATTCAGGGCTCAACCATGCCCAAGGGTCATTAAGACCATCATACTATCGCATGATATAAATCATTTTCACAATATCACAGGGTATCAACCCTTATCAACACAAGAGAATTACACCTCATTTAGGGCTCAACCATGCCCAAAGGTCATTAAGACCATCATATTATTCCCTGCAAGATCATCATTATCTTTGCATGCCTTATAACAAGGCTCAACAACATCACTTATATATAATACACCGGATCAACACAATATTGCATTAATGAGATAAGAGATATTCATAAACAATCATAGCAGGGTTATATTAACATTAAGGTTATTCCTTTATCACACTAACATGCAACAAATCTAGATATGATCAACCCTCATCATATTCATAATGCACATGTTTACCATAAGAAAGTATCAACCATGTGGCTATGATAACCACCAATTAACACATTAAGGTTATGATCATATTAAGGAGGTTATTTCACCATCATGCCATCATATAAGAAGGTTAAACATGAATACTCATTTTTATCTATTTTCATTAGAGTTATGTTCACAAGATAAATTATATTAATGTTACTAATCATCACTCATGCCCAAATTTTATCTCACAACATCCCCATTGGATTATGGATGCACAAGATGAAGCATCACCATCACATTCCATACTATTCTCAAGTATGAACCCACACATAAACCAAGGTGTAACCATCAAGTTATAGCATACTAAGGTTTCAACAACAATAACAGAGTACTCCATGATTATATTAGTCATTCAAGGACTATTCATACCCAATTACCATCATTTAGTTATATTAAAGTTAGGTATACCAAGCTATACCTCATTAGGGTTACATATCAACACAATATGGTTGTCATCCTCTCTATTCATATGAGTGAATAAGTAAGACTACATTATTAATAGTAACCCTCCATTTGTTCCATCATCATTCAACCCATATCACCATACCACAATGTCACTCAGAACCATTGGATGTTTAAAAGGTAAGACCATTGGTTGTTTACATAAGTAAACACATTGGATAAAACACCTATGAAGTCCTTGATTTGTTCTCTAGAAAGAGTCACCATCTAACCCTATACATCCCTTGATTAACAACACAAAAAGTTCCATTGAGAGTAGGGTAAAACCCACAATCGACTATTTATTTAAAACAAGCCATTCATTGTCAAAAAGTAAGCTCCTTAAGTTGATCATATAAAGGAAATCATCTAAATCACATTATTAGGACCAACATATTACATTAGACATCATTCCACTTTATTGGAGGAATAAACATTATATCTTGACCATTGGGTCAAGTTCATATGTTAAAACCATCAATTACAGTATAGGTCCGACCATTGCATCAAGTGACCCAAAAAACCATTGGTCTAAGGCTTAATTGATGCTACAACTATATGATTAACTCAACATAGGTTGTAGAGACCTGATCCACCATCATTAGTGACCATTAAATCACCATAGGTTGTTAGATCAACACTATATTCATTAATTAGCATCAAATATTAAGCTAATGTCATCATTGATTGATAACATCAATAGGGTACTTAATGATTGATCATTAAACATCTAATTGATCCAAAACCTAACCTAAGGGGTGACCATTTGTTGTCACCATCATTTTAAACCTTTGATCACGACCATCAATTGTCATGAAGACAACACCATAGGGTTGTTGCAATGGTACCTGTTGGATCAAAGGGCTCTAGAGGGGGGGTGAATAGAGCTACACACACTTCACAAAATCAATTAGACCACCAATTTAAACTTAGTGCAGAAACTAAAACAAGCAACAATTTGATGTCCTAATTTAGCATTCAAAGCAAGGATAAGAGACAATGAATAACAATCACTTGGACAGGTGGTTAGAGTGGTTCCACGTCCTAAAGTTAGGAGTGATGTCAGTCCACTACCTAGAGTTGGTTAGACTCTAGGATTTGAAACTTGGTTCTCTTATATATCACAATAAGATTACAAGAAACATAAACCACACAACCAAGGACTTAATTTCTCAAGCTAAGATCTTCTACCTATCCAAGGACCTACCCACAAAGCAAGATTCTTCATCCTTCTTCAAAGGACTTACCCAATCTTACCTTTGTCTTCAGCCTTGCAGGATTTACCTATCTCACTTGAGCTTTGCCTTGCACCTCTCCTTCTCTTGGAGAGCTTCTCCATGTTTCACCTTCACCAAGGGATCTGGAGCAGCAAGCTATCTTCACTCTTGAAGATCAGCAATCATCTTCACCTTCACTTGGAGAAGAACAACATCAACCTCTCTTTCACTTGGAGAAGCAGCTTCAATCAATCTTCAAGGGGATTTTAAGGTAGGAAGAGAGAAAGGAGAGCTTTACATCATACAAGGGATAGCTCTCATACACAGGGACCTAACTCACTCATAACTCATGAATTTATCTTGAAGGTAGAGAGAGAAATGGGCTCAAGGGCTTGGAACACTCTCAACTAAGCTAGTACCAAGTTTGCAATGGAAGAGTAGCTTGGAATGAACTCCAAGGGGTTCTATTTATAGTTGAGGGTGGCTCTTTAATTTGTTGGACACTTGGATGCAAAAGTAGTCATTTTTTGTTCAAGAAAACGGCTCTATTTTTTCCCGAAACAATTCACCAACGGTCATATTACTTTTTCTGCAAATTCCGTACAGTGCAATCAGTCGAGTTTCAATGGGGGTAACTCGACCGATCAAGTAAGAGACAAACTGATATTCAAATGATCAGTCGAGTTTGTCCTGACAAAACTCGACCGACCATTTCAACTGGAAATGGCATGTTACCTGATCGGTCGAGTTCTGTGAGTGCACAACTCGACTGATGCAATCTTCAGAAAATCGACCAAGGTTGATCGGTTGAGTTTCAATCCAGTGAAACTCGACCGACCAAGTGCCCGTAATCCATTTTCTAATTTTCAATTAAAGTGATTAGCACTTGGTGAATTTTGTCCCAAACATTTTTCTCTTCTAAGTTACAAGCCAATTCATCATTACAAGTGATTACATGGATGTTCTAAGGTCGTTTACATAGAAATCCTAAAACACACACTTGTAGCCATTTTGACTTGAACTTGGCCAATTTTAGGGCTTTGTATATATGATCCTTTTCATGTACCTAATGCCTGCAAACAATCTTAAACACACATATTAGATACATATGAATGGAATGGTTAAGTCATTATCAAAATATAGGTAATGTATAACCTCTAGGTCAACATTCTCCCCTTTTTGATAATGACAAACCATTCCTTAAACATATTGAAAAGGATAAGAAAGTTATACCTTTGCCTTGTGAATTAGGGGGATTCATGATAAGAACAATTTGAATTGCTCCCCCTCAAACTATGCTTCCTCTCACCTGCATGTTAGTTTTTCTATACATGGCAATACCAATATCCATGTGATATGTGATCCTTTGCAAGTTACATGATCAACAATGAATTAACAAGGAAAGGATCACTTAAGCAAGAAAGCAATAGTATAAAAACAAGAACCAATATGATTGAGTCTCAAACCACTAGATATTTCTCCCCCTTTTGACATTATCAAAAAGGTAGGGGGGGTAGAAGAGCAAAAACCAGGTCTTCTCCAAAACTCAACCAAACACAAAGCAAGTCAGAATCAAAATATAGCTCAAAACATGCACCAAGCATAAGATAAAATAGAATAAGATAGCTAAAGCGCATAACGATGATATTACAAATAAGATAGATGTCTTCATGAAAACCAACAACTACAACCATAAAGTGAGAAAGTAGATATAAGAAAATAGTACAACTCAGACTAATGTGCCAGGATGTTTCTTATACAAAAGAGTCTAGAAAGATGTATATGATGGACATGCTAGACTAAAACCTAAGAAACCACCTAAACATCTAAGCTATCTATGTCAACTGTATCCTCATCGTCCTCGCCAGGGTGGTAGTCCTCATCTCCGTCTGAAGGCGGATCAACTGTGCCAGTATCAGATCCAACACCATCATCACCATCGTCGCCGGAAGCATCCTCACCATCACCATCTTCCGCATCAGCATCCT
Organism: Alisma plantago-aquatica; assembly: GCA_963693085.1. Classification (NCBI taxonomy): domain Eukaryota; kingdom Viridiplantae; phylum Streptophyta; class Magnoliopsida; order Alismatales; family Alismataceae; genus Alisma; species Alisma plantago-aquatica. The sequence goes on from OY856413.1 coordinate 426,914,786, forward strand.
CATCTGCATCCTCAGCCTGGTCGGGCATCTCCTCGTCATCAGGACCAAAGGAGCGACTGGGCCAATGGGCATTCTGCTCGGCCCACGACATACCAAGAGCAAGAAGCTCTTTGGCCTGCGGGAAGGACGGAGCAGAGTTACCCAAGGAGGTGAGCAGAGTGGCCAGGGGGCCAGCAGGTAACGGCAGGTATGCAGGAGTGGAACTACCAGCAGCATACTGTGGCGGAGAGGCAGCAGAAGGCTCGAGAACAGGTAAGTAATGCTCGTATGCATAAGAATCATAGGCACTACCCGGGTATGGCTGGTAGGTGGGGTAGGGTGAAGCACATGATAGGTTCATGGTGGACATGATCGAACACAGATCCTGGGGCAGGTGGTCCTGAACTTGATGGTTGTACGCCTGTTCATGCATCATATATACCAGAAGGGTTTCATTGGATGCATAGAAAGACACACGGCTAGGGTGGGGATGTGGCTGCGGAGGTGGAGCACGGGTGGAGGAGGGAGGTACAACAGAGGTAGAGGCGGAGGCAGAAGCACCAACGACAGGGGAAAAGACAGGGACATCTTTCTGAAGGGTGGTTTCACTAATACAAACTCCTTTTCTAGCAACCGGGTAGTGGGAGTCAGAAAAAAGGGATTTATCAGTGGTGAACTGGAAAAGACCACAAATCAGAGCTGGGTAGGGGGGGTGGGTGCCCTTGGTGTTCTTTCCGGTGTCGAAATAGGTCATGTGGTGTAAGATATATCTAGCCCGTTTGATACCTATATTGTTTAGCAAACAATACATAAAATATGACCGTGGTGTTTTCCGCAATGTCCGTTTGATTGCTCTTGGGATGGACATTACAGTTAATCACCAGGGCCAAGATGCGCCTCTAAAGGTCAAGAGAGGATGAGGGCAGGGTTGACCTCTTCTTGTAGGCCGCGTCAGGTTTCTTTAAAAATCGATGAATGTCTGGTAGCATCAATTCATGGTGTTTATAAAAACCTTACGGGTCAATAAGATCAAAATACTCGCCATAGTCCTTACGCCAAGTGTTGTTTTCCTCATCTCCGGCAAGATAGTAGTTGAAAGTTTCCTCGGAGATTTGAAAACGTCGACCGGCGATCATCGAGGTAAGAACTATTTCAGTATTCGGCGGGGGAACGAGCGTATCATAGTTCCAACGCAGGTTTGCGTAGAACTCATGTACTACTTTTGTGCTAGACAACTGATTGTTGAAGCACTCACGTTCGATCGCAAGAGCGGACAAGTGGTGGCTGGCGAGAAGCCTCGAAACAGAGGTAATAACCGCTTGAAAATGATTGGCGTCAACCAAGGGGCGAAAAGGAAAAGGAGATCGGGGAAGAAGATCATTATATCGATTTACTGCCTCAATAGACACAAAAGAGGTATTATCGAACGGAATCAAGCGATTAGTCGAGGAGGAAGCTTGAGCATTGCCAGGACCCAGACGTTTTCATCTATGGGAGGCCATGGAAATGAAAACAAGGAGAAAATCGTGCACACAAGCAAGATCAAACCTCAAACCCCAAAGAAAACCCACCACTAGCGCCCGGGAAGGTCAAGAACGGGTTGCTAGGTCGCCCAAGGATTAGGAACGAGGGGGTTTAGGGCTTGGGGTGAGAGCTCGGGGCTGAGAGACAAGGAATCGGTCAGATATTTTCTAGTTGCAAGGGAAAATAGTCGGCCGATCCTAACTGTTAAGTTGACGCAGCCCGTCGATCGGTCGAGTTCTGAGGGTGGCAAACTCGACCGATCGGTCCACTGAAGACCTGCTCTCGGTTCCTGATCGGTCGAGTTTTCCAGGGTGAAAACTCGACTGAAGGTCAACCTGACCTAACAGTCTCATTCTTAGATTTTAGCCATATACATGTCAATGAAATTCATTTTTCCATTCTATTGTGCATAATTAACATACCTAGGAACATTTAGCTCATCATTGGGCATTATTTAGCGATGATACACAAAAATCGATAGAACCCAAAAGCAAGCAAAAACTAAGCATGTTGATAGGCAATTGAAGCACAAACAAGCATATATAGGCAAAATAAGGTGAAGATAGACATGAGCAAGCATATATGAAAGAGACAACTAGCTAGATCACATGGCAAGATCATTTAAATCAATAATGAGAAATTTAGATTGAATAAAGTTAAATTGATCTCTAGCTAGAGGTTTTGTAAAAATATCCGCCAACTGATTTTCCGTGTCCACATGTGTGATATAGATATATTTCTTGGCAATGTGGTCACGAAGAAAATGATGGCGAACCTCGATATGCTTGGCTCTACTATGCAATATAGGATTGTAAGATAGATTAATTGCACTAGTATTGTCACAAAAGATAGGAGAAGCATCAAAAAATATGTTAAAGTCTTAGAGCATTTGCTTCATCCATAGGACCTGTGCACAACAACTCCCGGCTGCAATGTATTCAGCTTCGGTAGTTGATAATGCCACTGTACTTTGTTTCTTGGAAAACCAAGACACTAAACATGGTCCTAGAAGGAAGCAAGTGCCACTTGTGCACTTTCTATCAACCAAACACCCTGCGTAATCCACATCACTATATGCTCTAAGAGTAAAATCCCTTGATTTAGGATACCATAGTCCAAAATTTTAGGTTTTGGCTAAGTACCTCAAAATCCTCTTAACAGCAGTGAGATGCGACTTCTTAGGGTTAGATTGAAAGCGAGCGCACAAGCCAACACTAAACATAATATCAGGTCTAGAGGCAGTTAAATAAAGTAAACTTCCAATCATACCTCTATAGAGCTTCTCATCTACCTTTTCACCTTCTTCATCTTTGTCAAGTTTGGTGGTGTTTGACAGGGGTGTATCCATCGGCTTCATGTTCTCCATCCCAAAGCATTTGAGTAGTTCACTTGTGTACTTGCCTTGGTTGATGAAGTTTCCTTCCTTTGTTTTCTTGATTTGAAAGCCGAGGAAGAAGGTCAACTCACCCATCATGCTCATTTCAAACTCACTCTGCATAAGAGAACTAAACTCCTTGCAAAGATCAAGATCACTCCCGCCAAAAATGATATCATCAACATATATTTGAATTATAAGAAAATGGTTAGAAGTGTGTTTTAGAAACAAGGTAGAATCAACTTTGCCCATGACATACCCATCATCTAACAAAAAGTTCTTTAATTTCTCATACCAAGCTCGAGGTGCTTGTTTGAGTCCATAGAGAGCTTTTTGCAACAAATAAACATGATTGGGTAATTTGTCATTTTCAAAGCCCGGAGGTTGAGCAACAAATACTTCCTCCTCGATTGTACCATTCAAAAATGCACGTTTAACATCCATTTGATATAACAAGAAATTTTTATAACTAGCAAAGGCAAGTAGCATACAAATAGATTCTAATCTAGCAACAGGAGCATAAGTTTCATCAAAATCAATACCTTCCTATTGGTTGTAACCTTGTGCCACTAACCTTGCTTTGTTCCTTACCACTTTTCCTTGCTCATCTAGCTTGTTGTGGTAGACCCATTTGGTGCCAATGATTTTTCTATCACTTGGTCTTGGCACTAGGGTCCACACACGATTCTTCTCAAATTGCTTTAGCTCTTCTTGCATGGCAAGGATCCACTCATCATCACCAAGGGCTTCTTTGATGTTCTTTGGCTCTAGTTGGGAGATGAAGGCACTATCTGCTTGTTCTTTGTTGTGAGCATCTCATGTCCTTACTCTCTCGAACGGGTTGCCAATGATCAACTCCTTGGGGTGATTCTTTACAAAGCGGGGAGTGGGATCCTTCTTTTCTTCTTATTTTTCTTCTTCTATCACCTGCTTGCCTTTGTCTTTGATGTTGAGGTCTTTTAAGATAGGAATTAATTCATCTACAACATCAACATCACCAATATTCTTGCCAACAACAGGGTTAGTTTCAATAAACTTAACATTGATAGATTCTTCAATTTTAGACAATTCAATGTTGAATACTCTATATGCCCTGCTAGTAGTGCTATAGCCTAGGAAGAAAGCCTTATAGGATTTTAGATCAAACTTGTCGAGAGAATCCTTCGTGTTTAAAACAAAACAAGGACATCTGAAAACATGAAAGAAATCAATAGACGGCTTCCTACCACACCATAGTTCATAGGGGGTTTTCTTGAAAGAAGGATGCGTGAAAACTCAGTTTTGCACAAAGCATGACGTGCTAACGACTTCAGCCCAAAACTTCTTAGGAGTGTCATACTCAAGAAGCATGGTCGTAGCCATCTCTTGTAGGGACCTATTCTTCCTTTCAACAACCCCATTTTGTTGAGGCGTGCGAGGAGAAGAGAAATTGTGCGAATAACTGATAATCGTCGTTTTGCACTATCAATCACTAAGATGGTTAATCCTATAGTTTAAACCTTTTTTACTTCCGGTTTTAAAGGTAGTATAAAAGGGTCGATCCCACAGGACAACTTTAGAGATTGTTTCTTTAATCCCAATTATTTTTGAAGAATTATTTTGTTATATTTTTTTTTGTATTTTTAGAACCAAAGTAAAAGTAGGGTTTGGGTGTTGGTGATTATACTAAGAATTGCAAATGCACTAACCAGAATAAAGAAAATGCACAAGGGAAAATTAAACTAATGTTAGCACAAAAAGAACTATATGAATTGAAAAGACTAAGAATTAAAGAAAGCAAAGGCAAGCAAGATAGTCGGTGATTGAAATCAAGAGAAGGGAATCGAGGCTCGTAGGGGTTTTTACCACCTTAGCCTAGGTGATAGCAACTAAATCTTAACCGACGATTCGATGAAGGCTTGCAAATTTTAAACTCACAAAAGAGAAACTCCACATGAGCCCATTGGTCTTGGTGCTCATGCTTCCTAGTTTATCATCCTAAGAGATGAAAATCCACGGTCATATCAAAACGTCTATGTAATCGATTTTATTGTTCTAAATCTGGATTTCCATGGTCATATCCATCCGGATTAACATACGATCCGAAGATCAATCAAGTAAAATCGATTACCATCTAATCGTTCGAGATTAAGTTGCTAAAACCATGGCTAAGGGGTTATTCCCCTTTGCCCTGATAAGAAACTACTCACACATGGAGAAATAGGAGATGGAGGAAGAAAGTTCAAAAGCCATAGTCTAGCCCAAAAATCAGGAGATGAATCCTTATGCTAGAGTCAATGAAATGACTTAGTCCTTTGTTACTTGCTCCAGAAATAAAGCGCGAATAAAAGTAGATTAAGACAAGGGCGAGAAGAGGAGACAAGAACAAGATTGGAAGAACGTACTTGAAATAAAACTATTTTATTGCATAATAAGAGAACGATTACACGATTACTTGCTGCAGAATTCCAAATAATACAAGAAGACCCGGCACCCCTAAGAGGAGGAAGTGCCCCTCCTTTTATAGTAGAAGGAGGGGGGGAAGTACATTAGGTTTAGGGTTCATTGGGTGATGACGGCTGGGAATTCCTGTAGTCTGCGCGCCGCCAACCGACCGGTTGGGCAGCCAGCCGATCGGTTGGAAGGTTCTAGAATGTCCAACAGTCAGCCACACGATCGGCTGCTTACCCTAGTTAGGGTGGCGGCATAAGAGAACAACTGCTGCTTGGTAAGGGCATTAGCCGAGCGGCTGTTGCTGGAGTCAGGCGATCCCAGTCGTCGCTTGGTGAGATCAACGGTCGATGCTTTTGGAGCGAAACGAGCGTTTCATGCAGTCAGACGATCGGTTTGATTCTTTGAAACGATCGGTTGAGTAACCAATCGATCGGCTCATGTCCTGAAACTACAATAAAATGCACATGAATGTCAATTTTGTGATAGAATGAGAAAATATCAATTTGTGCAACTTTCATGAGATATATGGAGGAATTCTAAGTCACAAGTTTAATAATTCGCAGAAAAAGATGTGCTCAAAAGCACGCACCAATAACCAAAATTTTCACAAAAACACTCAAAAAGATCATTTTCAAACTCTCCCCCATGGTCACTACGGATAGAAACAATTCGGTAAGAGGCATCGTTTTCAACCCGTTTGCAAAATCTCGAGAAAACATCAAGAGTATCGCTTTTAGAAATGAGAAAGAAGGTCCAAGTATATCGAGAGAAATCATCGACAATAACAAGATAATACTTGGAACCACTAAGCGTTTGAGTTCTCATTGGTCCGAATAGATCAATATGAAGAAGTTCAAGAACTCTCTTGATACTCATGACTCCTTTGGATTTGAAGGAGGATTTGGTTTGTTTCCCTTGTGTACAAGGTTGGCATTCCTCATCCTTATCAAAATCCAATTTAGGAAGTCCTCGAACCAAGTCCTTTTTGTTTAACTTCTTCATTTGATGCAAATTCACATGACCCAAACGACGATGCCAAAGAGAAAGATAGTTTTTATCCACAACCAAGCATCTATTTAGTATGGGCTTAAGAGCATCAAGAACAATAACATACAGATTACCATTTCTAGTTCCCTTATATATAACATTGTAGGAGAGGGAATCTAGAATCAAGCATTCTAGAGCAGTAAATAATACAAGATATCCATTATCACAAAGTTGACTAACACTAATTAATTTGTGATGTAGGCCATCAACAAGCAACACATTTTTATTACATAGCTCATTGCCTACATCACCCTCACCTATAACCTTACCTTTTTTGTTGTCCCCGAAGGTTACCGATCCTCCTTTCTTTTTCACAAATTTGTTAAAATGGCTGATTTCTCCAGTCATATGCTTAGAGAAGCCACTATCAACAATCCATTTCTTTTTAACCTGTAAGAAAAGAGGATGTCGGAACCCAACTCAAACTTTGGGATCCGGAGTTAGCATGGGGACCCATTTCATCTTTGGGTTGGTCCCCTTGGGCTTGTAAGGACAATAGGTGGAGTAATGGTCATCACATTTGCAATGAATATAAATCATAGGGTTCTTAGAGCCAGAAGTCTCTCCATGGAGAATTGGAGGTTCCACACTCTTCTTCTTACCTTTGTTACCTTTGGGAGCAGTCCCATCATATCCTAAACCACTAGTACCAACATGTTTGGTAGAGTGTTCTAGGACTTCATTGAGGGATTTCTTTCCCGAAAGAAACCTTTGCAAAGTAGATCTTAACTTAGCATTATCACCACTAAGATTTATAACAGTAGTAGAAAGACTAGCAAGATCTTCTCTAGCATGCAAAAGGTCAGCCTCAAGATAGAGGGATTTAGTAAGAAGAGAATCTTTTTCTAAGGTTAAACTAACAACTTCATTTCTTGGCAAAACATGCCTAGAAGATAAATCATTAATTTGAGCAAGCAACTTTGCATTTTCAGATTTAAGCACAACAATTTCTTTTTGATAAGCATAGACTTCATCTCTCCTAGCATCATCAATAAGTTTGAGTTCCACATTTTTAGTTTTAAGAACGTCAAGCTCATCTAGGCATTTTTGGTTTTCTATCTTAAGATTTTCAATATTTTTAAGATATACACCATTCTCAACCTCTACTCCATTGTATCGAAGTTCAAGGTCAAGAAATTGCCCTTGCAAGGAATCTATGCTATCAAGATGCAATTTTTCATTATTTTCAAGAATATCAATTTTTGCATAAAGATTATCAACTATCTTTCCTAATCTTTTCCTCTTAGATTTACATTTAGCAAAAGATGATTGTCATTCATTAAGCATATCAATAAGAGTTTCCTTAGATAGCTCATGTAAATTATCATTGCTTACCTTGCCTACCTCACTTACCTCAATTACATCTTCACTAGTTGAGGCCATGAGGGCAAGATGACATTTTCCATCTTCGGAGCTTGAGGAGCTTGAAGAAGACTCCTCCCACGCTGCATGAGCTGCATCTTTGGATCTTCTCTCCTTCTTGTCTTTCCTCTTGTACTTGGCATCTCTTTTGTACTTGTCATCTTTCTTGTGGCTGCTTTTGTAATGGCTCTTCTTGGCCTTTGGGAAGTCACTCTTGTAGTGGCCTTTTTGACCACACTCGTAGCATCAAGGAGTTGAGGAGGAGGGGTTTCTCTTGAAGTGTTTCCCCTTTGAGTAGTTTGCTTCGTGATCATTGAAACCTTCATCTTCACTTGAGGAAGGGCAGGGAGACTTCAAGGCAAGTTGTTGTTGTCGGACCATTTCTTCAACTTGAGCTTTGAAGGCTGTGTCCTTTATCTTCTTTGACTCCTTTTCTTCTCTTTTCTCTTCCTCTTCTTTCTTGTCAAGCCTAGGTTCATGGGCTTGGAGGTTACCAACCAGCTCCTCGGTTGACAACTCACTTAGTTTGTAAACTTCTTCAATTGAAGTAACCTTTGGCTCCCATCTCTTAGGAAGAGATCTCAAGATCTTGGCATTTATGGTGCCTCTATCCATCACACTCCCAAGGGCTGCTAAGCTATTCAAGATGACTTTTAGCCTTGTGTACATATCCACCACTCTCTCAATCTTGCCCATCTTGAAGTTCTCTAGAAGACCACCAAGCATGTAGACTTTGGCCTCCTTTACTTGCTCGGTTCCTTCATAGGTGACACACAACTTGTGCCATATCTCATGCGCTGTGTCCCAAGAAGAGATCTAGTTGAACTCGGATGGAGTAAGAGCGGGGTAGATGATGCTCACAGCTTTGGCGTTGAGTTGAGCACGCTTCATCTCATCTTCCGTCCATGTGGTGATGTCCCCTTTTGGATCTTCATATTTGAGATGGACAATCTTCCACATTTCGTAGCTCACACCTTGGAGGTAGAATTGCATTCTCCTCTTCCAATATAGAAAGTTTGTGTCGTCAAAGACCAGAGGTCTCATGGAGAAGCTTCCTTCAAGGTTGAGTGACCCAAGAGCCGAATCGCCCATCTTCTCCTACTTGTTGAAGTAGCTTGGAGAAGACCGGCTCTGATACCACTTGTTGGATCAAAGGGCTCTAGAGGGGGGTGAATAGAGCTACGCACACTTCACAAAATCAATTAGACCACCAATTTAAACTTAGTGCAGAAACTAAAACAAGCAACAATTTGATGTCCTAATTTAGCATTCAAAGCAAGGATAAGAGACAAAAAAATAACAAGCACTTGGATAGGTGGCTAGAGTGGTTCCACGTCCTAAACTTAGGAGCGATGTCAGTCCACTACCTAGAGTTGGTTAGACTCTAGGATTTGCAACTTGGTTATCTTATATATCACAATAGGATTACAAGAAACATAAACCACACAACCAAGGACTTAATTTCTCAATCTAAGATCTTCTACCTATCCAAGGACTTACCCACAAAGAAAGATTCTTTAGCCTTCTTCAAAGGACTTACCCAATCTTACCTTTGTCTTCAGCCTTGCAGGATTTACCTATCTCACTTGAGCTTTGCCTTGCACCTCTCCTTCTCTTGGAGAGCTTCTCCACATTTCACCTTCACCAAGGGATCTGGAGCAGCAAGCTATCTTCACTCTTGAAGATCAGCAATCATCTTCACCTTCACTTGGAGAAGAACAACAGCAACCTCTGTTTCACTTGGAGAAGCAGCTTCAATCAATCTTCAAGGGGATTTTGAGGTAGGAAGAGAGAAAGGAGGACTGTACATCATACAAGGGATAGCTCTCATACACAGGGACCTAACTCACTCATAACTCATGAATTTATCTTGAAGATAGAGAGAGAAAGGGGCTCAAGGGCTTGGAACACTCTCAACTAAGCTAGAACCAAGTTTGCAATGGAAGAGCAGCTTGGAATGAACTCCAAGGGGTTCTATTTATAGTTGAGGGTGGCCCTTTAAGTTGTGGGACACTTGTATGCAAAAGTATTCATTTTTTGTTCAAGAAAATGACTCTATTTTTGCCCAAAACAATTCACCAACAGTCATATTACTGTTTCTGCAAATTTCGTACAGTGCAATCGGACGAGTTTCAATGGGGGTAACTCGACCGATCAAGTAAGAGACAAACTGATATTCAAATGATCGGTCGAGTTTGTCATAACAAAACTTGACCAACCATTTAAACTGGAAATGGCCTGTTACCTAATCGGTCGAGTTCTGTGAGTGCACAACTCGAGCGATGCAATCTTCAGAAAATTGACCAAGGTTGATCGGTCGAGTTTCAAGCCAGGGAAACTCGACCGACCAAGTGTCTGTAATCCATTTTCTAATTTGCAATTAAAGTGATTAGCACTTGGGGAATTTTGTCCCAAACATTTTTCTCTTCTAAGTTACAATCCAATTCATCATTACAAGTGATTACATGGATGTTCTAAGGTCATTTACATAGAAATCCTAAAACGCACACTTGTAGCCATTTTAACTTGAACTTGGCCCATTCTAGGGCTTTGTATATATGATCCTTTTCATGTACCTAATGCCTGCAAACAATCTTAAACGCACATATTAGATACATATGAATGGAATGGTTAAGTCATTATCAAAATATAGGTAATGTATAACCTCTAGGTCAACAGTACCATCATAGGGTCATGGGTTAATAAAATAAATCAGCTTAAAACCTTAAAATTGACCATTGCTTGATATGTGCTTAGCACAATACGTTGTCAAACCAACCTGTTATAAGTCATATTATACCTTAGGAATAATGTGAACATGATCACAAGTTCATCTAGAACTGAAATGAGAACATAGAACATTATAAAAATCAAAATCCAAGTCAAGCATAGCTTTTTAGTACACGGATCATCATTTTCAAGCAAGAACATGAGCTAGCAAGCTTATGGGAAGCAATAAATGTGGAGAAAGTTATAAAATTTCCTCTAATGAGAAGATGAAATCCCAAACAGAAGAAACTCGAGCAGGTAGGGTAGGAAATCCAATCATAAGTTGTAAACTTGTCCATCTAGCACCTTTTTCATCAAATGAGCAAACCCTAAGCATAAGGAGCAAGAAAGGTAGGATTTTAGAGCTTTAGAGTAATTTATACCATGGAACAACAAGGTTCCAACCGGGATAAAAGTAGGAGGAAGGATAAAAAAGAAATAAATGGAGTAAAGATGGGGATTCTTACTCTTTTAGTTCAAGATCACTAGAAGGAAGCTTTTTAAACCCAAAAAGGAAGTCAATTGCAACCCTAGATCCTTTTTCCAAGAAGGTCCCCACTTTCTTCTTGCTTGGATAGGATAATTAATAGAAGAATAGAGGGAGAATTAGGTGAAGAGCAAATGTCTCATTTTGGTGCTGAGGGATAAGTATATGAAACTTTAAGATAAAGAAAAAGAAAAGGTTGAAGTTCTAGTATCTTTCCAAGTGTCCATGGCCTTAAAACATTAAGAATATACATTCACACACACAAGAATCTCCCCCACCATCCATAGAGACATTATTATCCCTCGTTTCTTGAATTTCCAAGCAAAGCAAATAACTCATTAGTTGATAGCTACTAAAGTTAGCTCATCCATGAAGGGGTAAACCTTAAAATACCCTTGGAGAAAACACCTTCAAACCAAGGTTTAAATAGGTGCCCCATGTCTCAACAAGATTAAGAATGATTATATAATATCCAAGGAACATAATTCAAGTGATAAATTGCAAACAAAACCTCTCAATTGGGTAAATTGCAAAAAAGTTCAAAATGTGCATAAAATTGCATAACGTGCTCAAACAATGTCCAAATTGGACAAAATTTGAAACTTAAGCTTGTCTTATGATTTAAAAGCATATCAGAAGGTTATATTAGGGTTATAAGAATTACATTATGATAATTAAGCTCATTAAACTCATTAAGAAAGTTTAGAGGCCTTACAAATGTGCTCTCTCTATTTGAAGATTATTATTCTGTGACAGTGTTTTTCTCTCTCGGACTTGTATAACACTAACTTGTAGGTGAAATGTATATCATAGATATGTGAATGATATGGTGATCCCTATACAATACAGGGTGGTAATTACAAGCATTATTGAGTTATGATATGATATGAATGTATAGTGATCATGTGATTGGGTTTAATGACCTAACAAGTGCCTTGAACATAGTTTGAGGCGAAATCCTCTAGAGATGTGATTGAGGGATTGAAATTCCATAGTGATATGACTTTGTTGATGACCTTGTGAATGGTATTTTTACCGATGCAAATAGATGATGAGATAAGTTCTCACTTAATACGTTTTATATCTTCTGAAGTTGTAATCAATCCTTAATTTTGTAGAGTTTGTTTAGGGTTAATATGTTGTAACTTGATTGATGCATTAAAAGACACCCTATTGGAATGTCTAATCAAGTGAAACCCTAATCTTGTAGTTTCTCTATACCACAGATCCATCTTCAATGTCAGTAACTAGCTCGATGGTGAAAGGATTAATCCTATGGGAAACTCAGAGTGCATATTATTGAATATGTGGGGTTCCAATGGAGATAACTCCATGTATCTTTAAATTGTTGAAATAGTGGTATATTATTTATTATTGAACAACCATACATGAGCCTCTTCTCTAGTGCTATGCCATGTACCAAGGTAGACTAGTTTTTTATAGGACCATAGCATTGACTCTGAGTTGTTGTCTCTACATGACTATAGCATTGACTATAAGTTGCATTGACTATGGAGTTGTTGTCTCTACATGACTATAACATTGATTATAAGTTGATGTATTTGCAGTTTGACTATATGTCATTGCATTATAGACTCAAACTGGACGAGTAGTGATGGTGATGATCATGGAGTCCGTCCTTTCTATTGATCTTGTATGGTACTAATTTCAACTTATCAGTGATCAGTTGGATTTTAGTGGTATGCCTCAAATCCTTAGGGCTTAATAATAAAAGTAATAATACATCTAGATAGTATAACTTCTTAGGGTTAATATGAATCACACTGAATGACCCTTGCCTTATTTCTTGTACTGTTTAGTTTAGAATAGTTATACATGTTCTTCATATTCCTTTTAAAATTATAAATTGATATACTACTCAGTTGTAATTGCTTAGACGGCTTAGTAGTAATATCTAGTTTATTATATAACAATGCTTATAATAGATGTTGGCGAAGAGTTATATCTCTCCCTGGGATGTTTGGTCTCATCCCATGGGTTACACAACTTTTCAAGTGGTCGTGGATGAGGAGGTTGAGGTCGTGGTGCAGGTTCTGAGTAGCAGGGAGAGAAGTAGCTATCAGAAGGTTGGACACGGTACTAGTTAGAGTCTTGTAGTATAGTTCTATATTTAGTCCCTATACTTTCATGTCTTTGGGGAGATTTTCTTGTTTTATATATCGACACATAGATTTTGGATTTGTGCCATGAATATATAAATAAGTTGCAATATGTAACAATGATGGTTTGACAACCTTTGAACATGATATGTAACATCTTTTGGCATATATGGAATACAGGTGGCCTACTTTTGTGGCTTGTATATAAAATATTTCATAAGATACATGATGTGTTGAGAATGGTTGAAATTTACCTTGTTTTGTGGTAATATGATTGTTAGTAATAATTATGTGCTTTGTTTTGAGTGATCTTGCTTTGTGTGGAAATGAACGTCACAATTTAGTTGGTATCAAAGTTATAGGTTTGTTGAGTCTACTTGGACATAGGACTATGATTTGAGTTTGTTCTAGTGTCCTCTAGTATATCTTATGGTAACTTCTGCTTATGCAGAAGAAGAAGAAGATGAGAAGTAAAGATGTCTGGAGAACATGGAGAACATGTTACTGCACTAGGAGATGGTTCTAGGAGACAAGAGAGGGCATAGGTTGTGCCAGAAGTACCTCAGGTTGACCCAATCAATGTAACCAAGCTTTCTTTAGAGTCCATGGTTGGATATTTTATGACTACAATGAACCGTGTGATGGATAGGATGCCTATAGTCCAACCTAGGGCAACAGTTCCCGATGCTGAAACTCATGGGTCTGGGAAAAATTTTGAGGGACTTTGACGTGTAGGAGCATTGGAGTATGTTGGTACATATGATCCAGCTGATGCAGATATGTGGCTGGCTGAGCTGGAAAAGGCCTTTAAGATACTCAATATCCTTGAAGAGGATAAGGTTCAACATGTTGTATACTTGTTGAAAGGGAGTGTTGGCCACTGATGGGCCATAAAGGAGGAGAAAAGGTCGAGTGTTGTGATCACTTGGGAGGCATTCTGACAGGAATTCGTAAGTTGGTATTTTATGGAGACTTACTTGTATGAGAAGATTGTACAGTTTGAGAATATACGACAGGGATATATGTCAGTCAATGCTTATGAAGCTAAGTTTATGGATCTTCTAAGGTTTTGTCCGCATATGGCTACAACGATCAAGGAGAGGATCATGCTCTTTGAGAAGGGTCTGAGTTATGAGCTAACAACTCCAGTGTCATCCTTAGAGAATAGAGAGAGGTTTGCTACTTTTATGGAATCAGTTAGGAGAGTGGAGAGGTAAATGATAGAGAAGCATGAGAAAAAGGCCAAGGCGAGGCCTTTATGGTACCAAGGACAATAATCTGGAGGCTTTAAGAAGCCTAGGTTCTCAACACCTCAGTCTCAGTAGAGGTTAGTGACTCAATTGCAGTGGACACAGAGCATAGGCAAATCCCATAGTTTTCCACCTATGGGAGCTCATAGTGCAACTTCAATGTTTTTGTTCACTCTATTTTAAGATTATTATTCTATGATATTATTTTTCTTTCTCCAATTTGTGTAACACTAACTTGCAGGTGAAATCTATAGCATACCTATGTGAATGCTATGGTGAACCCTATACAATACATGGTGATAATTATGAGCATTATTGAGTTATGATATGATATTAAATGTATAGGGATCATGTGATTGGGTCTAATGACCTGACAAGTGCCTTGAACACACTTTGAGGTGAAATCCTCTAGAGATTTGATTAGAGATTAAAATTCCATAGTGACATGACACTGTTGATGACCTTGTGAATGGCAGTATTACCAATGCCATATGATGATCATACAAGTTCTCGTTTAATACATTTTATATCTTCTGAAGTTGTTACCAATCCTTAATTTTGTAGAGTTTGTTTAGGGTTAATACATTGTAACTTGATTGATGCATTAAAAAATACCCAATTGGAATTTCTAATCATGTGAAACCCTAATCATGTAGTTTTCCTATACCATAGATCCATCTTCAACGTCAGTAACTAGCCAGATGGTGAAATGAGTAACTCTTATAGGAAACTTGGAGTGCATATTATTGAATATGCAAGTTTCCAGTGGAGATAACTCAATGTATCCTTAAATTATTGAAATAGTGGTATATTGTTTAGTATTGAATGGACATGCACGAGCCTATTCTCTAGTCCTTAAATTTAGCTTTGCAATTTCTTGAGTGACATCTCCTAGAGGAATTGTATGTGTTAGTCAGCTTTTGGACACTTGATATGAATGTACATCTTACTTATTCATGTAATGTGGACGAAGATGAGGTCTGATCTTGATTGATCAAACAATTAATAGGACCTTAAATTGAAATTTTAAAAAGAAATCCTAAGGTTACCCTATACATAGGTCAGTAGTAGAGGGACATATCGTAGTTCAAGAAAAGAATTGTCTCTTAATTATGTGATTCCATCTATTTTGATTCACCGCCTCAAGATGATCAAGTACCTGAATTGTTTCATTTTGATTGCATTTCATGGCATAGTAGGTGACATGATAGTTAATTTTTCTTTTGATGCATTAGTAAAAAAATGAAAAAAAAAATTGTGCATAAATGACTTGTGTGCATATCATCTAGTTGCATAACAATTGCATGTAGATTGCATACATTTTCATCATTCATTTGACATCATGTGGTTATTGTTTTCATTGGAAATTATACTGCATGGATACACATACATACTCTCAAAAAAATCATAGAAAAATTTGAAATGAATGAGATATGTTTGTGAATCCCAAGCCTAACTTTCTACTATGATAAAATAGTGGGCCAATGAAAAAAAGAGAAAAAAAAATTAAGCTTGATGTTATGAAATGAAGAGGGAGAAAGGATGCCCTAAACTTGGGTTGAAATTTATTTCACAAAGAAATGGAAACATTCACATGATGAATTTTCTTCTTTCTTCTTTTATTCACTCTCATTCATTTGATGATATTTTCAATACATGCATCATTCTACCCAATAATATTATGCATTATGATTCATGCATTTATCATCATCTTCATGCAAGTAGGTTCATCATGTTTTATTTGTGCATAAATAATTTATATGTTACTTGTGATTCTTCATAAACCACCTATTTCATTCCATCCATTTCTCTTATTGGTAGACCACATATATGATTGATCTCCTCATTCATTCTTATAGGGAGAACTACTTCCAAGTAGTTGGAAGTTAAGAAAAGAGCAATGTAGATAGGGAATCACATGATGCACTAAGTGAATGCCTAATTGACTATGATATTAACTGCTCTACTGATAGTGTTTCACTGATCTAAGGGTGGATATCTTTTATGGATATTTTTGATCACTTGAGAGTAGTTGTTTGTTCAATGGTCAGTAAAGGCCGGTTTGGGACCGCCACGTAGGGATAGTTGAGAATAGAAATTCATATTTCATATCCTTTTTATGACTTGTCTCAAACAGATCTGAGGGTGTGTTGCTTGAGGGTGAGCAACATTTAAGCTTAGGCGAATTTGATGCACTGAATAATTTTCATTCTCACATGATTTTTTGTCAGGATTTTTGTGCACTTATTATTCATTTTGATATCTTTTGTTTATTATTTATCATCATTATCCTATGACACTAAATTTCATAAAATAGATGTATTTTGAATGTTCCTGATAGAGTCATTATTATTTGGGACCTTATGTTCATTTTTGTGGAATTTTAGGTGAATCTACAAGAAACTACATTGATCGTTACTATCAAATTTCCTATTGGTGGTACTGACACTTGATCATAAAGGAACATGTAAATCGAGAAAACTTTGTAGTACTGATAAAGGAAGTAGGTACTATAGACAAACTTATAGGGCAAACTCAGAAAATATCAAGAAATCTCAATATTACAGACATCAACTCAGTAGTACCGACAACTGCGTAAGGGACCACAACTTATCGGGGGCATCGATACTACCGACACCCAGTTGGTAGTAACAATTCAGTGGGATCAAGCAAGATCTAAATTTGAAGTAAATTCGACAGTTGACAACTAATGATGCCCTAAGTCGTGTCGATGAGCATCAAGGGAAAGAGAAATTGAGATCATTATCATGAGAGAGCAAGTTGGTGACTATTATACCAACAGGAGGGACAAGTCCTTCCTGATAATCCTAATAGGATGACATGAGTTGTAGGTGGTCCATTTGGACTACCATCGAGGAGGGAGTTCATTGTCTTTTGTTAGGAGGATAACGTCAACCAGCAGTATGTGACAAGAGGAGATCCTAAAGAAGACGAGGTTCATGGCTGCAGTCCATGGTGAAGACTAAGAGCCACAACAGTCAAACAAGTCCCAGTGCAACCAAGAATCAGAGTTGCACATCTATGACAACAAGGATTGTCATTGGACTTGCTCCATGACCAGGTATATCTCCAAAACCATCCTTCTTACATTATAGTTGTTGACGCGATCTACTGTTAATGGGGAATATGGTAGATAATTTTTTTTTCACTGTCTGATCTGTAGCCATATTTTCCAACATGTGATACGAAGGAGAACTAGAAGAGACGTGCAAGAGTTGTCCCCTATTTAAGAGTAGATAAGACTTATCCATACTCTAATGTTTTAGTTCTATGCATAGATATGCTTGTGCGACTCTGACGTAAAATGTGATCGTAAAAAGATTGTTTATATTTTCTGATACAATTTTGTGAAAATTTTATTGTAAAGATAAAGTCCTTACAATATGAGTATAGGAGGATGAGAAGAAGAGTTGAGGTGCTCATAAGAGGTAAGAGCAATAAAAACATTATCTACATATGGAGTTTTATCCTGATATCACTCCAGTTCAAGGCTAAAGTCCATCCTCACCATTCTGATTCTAAGTTGCCAAGTGCTGGGGTATCATTCAAAATTCATCTTCTTGCATCAACATCAATTGAAGAAGATGATTCCTCATAAATTAGATGTCATTGGCGTTCTAAATAAGGAAAATATGTTTCTTCATAGGCCATGTCTTGATCATTCTACTCTGACAACACTTTAGTGTTCTAGTATTGGAGCATCTTATATTATTTATGCATTTGGTTGTGTATCAGTCCAAGACACATGTATTTTACAAAAGATCATTCATTCATCTACGTCAATAATGTTTCCTCCTTTGTTTGTATGTGCCCTCTCAAGCATGGTGATGTTCGTCCATGTCATGTCAAGCATGTCGATATTTGTCTATGCCCTTTCAGACACATTGATGCTCGTCGGTGTCCTGTCAAACACATATGTTTGGCCATTCCATGTCAATCATGTTGACGTCCGTCCGTGCCATGTCAAACATGTTTATGTTTGTCCATGACCCGTCAAGCACATTGGCGGTCTGCTACAACCTAGTCTTCCTATGGAACATATCCTAAAAACTACATCAACAACAATAGAAACTGAGTTTGTGACTCATATGATCTTTGCATTTTCCTTCAGAATACTTCAAGATACAACCTCCAACCTAGTCAAAGCTCCAGACTTTTCAATGATTCAATGTTTATCAATCTCTCTCAAAGATCTAGTGTTTATCAATCTTAGGGAAAACTTCAAAGTCAAAGATTTGAAAGATATTACATTATGAGGGAGTCTGCATGTCATGCCAAGTCAAGGGGATATATGTTTGAGTCCTCTTTTAGATGTATTGTTGTATGTCATTAAAGATGGACATGTGATTCTCCCATGCTAAAACTTGCGGGGGAGTTTTAAAAATATAAGTCTTGTCATATATGGGATGGAGTCCATAGGCCCATATAGAGTCTAGCCAAATCTAGAAGTCTCTATAGTCATGTCCAAATTCTCCAATATGAAGGAGAGGGGTTTCTCTTCTACATTGTAACAATATTGTGAATATATTATCTATTCATTATTTCTCACACATCTTAAAACTCAAAGGCATGTGAGAATTACATCAAATACAAGATTACCCATAGAAAGAACCAATCATGCATATTGGAGCTATCTTGAGATTATAAATAAAATTTAGTCTGCATAGAGGTTGTATAAGGGCTTGAATATCATTCAATATTCACTCCCAAAAAGCAAGAGTAACATGTAGATTAATTTTCACATAATATGACACCAAGATACCATAAGATTCCACATGCATTCAAGTTTCAACATAAACATGTTTAGGTGGACATACGATTAACAATATTGATCACTTTTAGGAGACAAGAAAGATCATGAAATTTTGTTTACCTATCACTATCTAGAAAACCTCTCAAGAAATCATTTTTCATCATGTTAGATGATTACATAGAAATATTTGGGAATATTAGAGAAAGTTTAGGGTTTTTCATGTACAAGAAGGCAAAATAATGCTAAAAATGATATATCACTCGCCTCTCATGGTGATGAAGTCGATATCCATTCAAGAAAAATCTTATAGATCTTAGATTAGCCCTCAAATAGCCACAAAATGAAGCTCCAAGCATGATCTAACTTCCTTCAGAACAAAGAGAGGAAAAAGGAAGGTTCATTAGCTAGATGGGATAGGTTCCACCATGAAAGTCCATGGCTTTTGGTTAAAGGATAACATTAAGTGAGGAACAAAATAACACCAAAGCCTCCTTTTTGCACCAAAAATCACCTCTCTAGCTCTAAGACTCTCATCTATGGATGGTCTAGAGAATATAAGGGAAAAAGAAGAGAAAACAAGGTATTTTATCTATACAAGTAAGTTAACACCTTGAGAAATCATGAAAATCAGACAAGGAAGAAGGTGTGAAGAATAGAATGAATAAGATTCTAACATCCCAGGATTTGAGGCCTCAAATAAGTTGATCTTAAAAGGAATGATTGGACTACCTATATCACCAAGATGCACCTCCTTTTCCGGGAGCCCATCACTAAGAACTCCATAGTTAAGCATGCTCAACTTGGAGTAGTACTAGGATGGGAGACCAGTCGGGAAGTTGACCCCGGCTTGCGCATGAGTGAGGAAAAAGTGCACAATTAAGGCTAGTGGTGGTCTGTGGGGACAGGTGTCACTCTTGAAACTCTACTAGAGCCTAGGGAAGTGGGCCCGAGTGTTACAAAGATATTAGGAGAGATGATCTTACATTTTTGAGGCAAAAAATAAGGTTGGGTAGCTTTGTAACACCACAAAGTTTCTTGATCTTAGACATGCATACGCATGTAAGTTTTCATCCATTTACATCGACCTATAAGGAGTTTTCATCCATCTCAAAGGCCCCTCAAGCATCCCCAAAAGAGATTTGGCTGTCAAATGACCCCCAAGTACAAAGGGTAGGCGTTTTATATAGTATGGTGCACAAAGTCCAAAACCGCACTTAACTAATGTCTAGTGCTACCGTTGGTCAAATCAAGACTTCTATTGGTCAAATTATCCCTTCCATTGACCCTCCTAGACCAACCATAGTTTGAAAATCATTCACATTGATCTATGTAGAATATCCATAGATTTACCACTTACATAGGTTTGAAAGTCCATCAGCTGGATACACAAAAGCTCAATTGGTTGAAAACCCCAAAACATCACTGGTTGTCAAGCCTACCTCCTCATCATATACAATTTCCATGGTTTAAATTTTTTCTATGCAACATACTGGAATTATGAATGTAATCTCCATGTAACCCTTTTCCCTAAGTTTTTTCTCATTTTTGTCCTTTATGTCCTTGTTGATGAATTAGTGGAATCTATAGTGTTTTAGTGAATATTTGTTCAATAATTATACCAATGGATAGTTTTATTGACAAGTACCTCAGTGAAAGCTTATTTAAGGATCTAAAATGCAAAATCACCACTTAAGTGGAATAATGGTAAAGAAATTCGTGCTAGAAGTGTAAGGCCCCAAACCTTACTTAATGGGTTGAACAAGCTTAATTACCATAATTAAGTGCTATAAACCTTAATCTAAACTTTTTAGGATTTTTTTAAATCTTGAGATAAGATTAAGTTTCATATTTAATCCGATTTGGATGTTGTTTGTGCAAGTTATGCAATTTTTGTGCACATTTTGGACTTTTTTGCAATTTACCCAATTGGTATGTTTTCGTTGCAAATTGTCAAATGACTTATGATCTTTAGATGTTTTCTTATCACTATCGATCTTTTTGGGCCATGAAGCACCTAGTTGTACCTTGGTTTGGAGATGTTTCTCTTCAAGGGCATTTTAGGGATTTCCCCCTTTATGGATGAGCTTATCTTTAGGAGTTATCAACCAATGGGGTGTTTTTTTATTTGGAGGTCGGTGGTGGGCCTGGAGTACCAAAAATTTATGGCCAAGAAGTCTCTAGGAGATGTGGAACAACTATTTGCATGGCCATAGAAGCTCTAGGCTATGGGCACATGGAAAGCTCAGTGGACACCTCATGCTTGACTCCTTCCTTATCCATAAAGGCTTGCATGTCCATGGGCACCCTTAGCGATGGATATAAGGAGAGTAACTTGAAACCTCATGCTTTGCTTCTTCCATATCCATAAAGTCTTGCATGACCATGGTCACCCATATAAACGGACACATGGAAAGTATCTTGGACACCTCAAGCCTTGTTTCTTCCTTAACCATAAAGCTTTGTATACCCCTTTCTTACCTCCCAAATAAAATATTTAATCCATATCACCTCCCTCCTACTTAGAACTTAGTCCTATCTCTATTTTTCCATAGAGGATTTGTCCCAAGGTATAAAAAGACTCTAAATTAGGGAAGAAGGTCTTCTAGGGTTTCATCTAAGCTCATCTAGGGTTTCTAAAGTCACCTTAATAGAATTTCCGACCAAGGCAAGTAGGTTTCTTCTCCTTCTCCTATATTTTCTACTTTTCTTCTTCCTTCCACCTTCCTCTAGGTCTTAACCCTAGTCTTCCATGGTAGATCTCCATCTAAAGTTCAAAAACTCTTCTTTCCATGCTCCTCTTGCTTAGGGATTGCATCCTTGCGAAGAAGGTGATTCTTGCTCGAGTTTGGAGCTTGTTCTTGGAGCTACCCACCCATATTTCTAGAGTTTCCTTATGATTTGGATCTGATCTTCTTCCTAGAGGCAAGTTATATAACTTTCTCCACATTTATTTCTTGTTATAGGCTTGTTAGTTCATATTCTTATGCTTAAATGACGATCTCCACCTTTAGATGATGCTCCTATTTAGGGTTTCATTTCTTTGTCGTTCTATACTTTGTTACTAGCTCTAGATGAACTTGAAATGATTGGTACATCCCTCCTAGTATAAAGCATGACCTAGGACAGGTTGTGGGGGACCAAGTCATGGGTCGTCCCATCTCCCTCTCTCTCTTCCTCACTTACAACTAAATTGCTGACATCTCATTTTATGGTTGGTCATAATTGGAAAATTCATATCTTTTAAACCGCTTGTCCAAAATTAATAGAAAAGTATTCTTTGGAATTGGAAAATTAAGATCTACCTAATAAAAATTCTTTCGAGTTCTGATTTCAAGTTTTTCTAAAAGGCAATTTTTGGAATATGGTTTTAATACATAAAATACATAAAAATTACAACTTAATCACCATAATTCCAAAATTGACATAAAGATATTTTTTCTTGATCAAGAGAACCTAATTGGTCCAATGGTGAGATTTTTAGACTCTAAATATGAGTTTTGTGAAAAAGGTCCAATCTTAGGGTTTCTATGCAATAATGTGCAATATGTACACTAATGAATGTTAATAAATTGAAATAGGCCAAAGTTGAACTTGGAACATCTAGAAGTGATGGCATTTGGTATTTGAACATAATAAATATTTATGTGCATTATTACACCATAAGTTGGATATTTGCAAACCAAATCATATATTCCCTAATGAGGAACTATATGAACCCTATTTTCTTATTCATGACTCTATTGCTAAATTGCCTCAAAAATTAGTATTGATATTCTATTTCTTGGGTCTTGTACCCCACTACCGTGTTTCAAATATATGATGATTCTACTTGCCATAGTTTCTCTTAGCATGTTTATTTTATTAGATTATTTATCTAATAGTGGTACTTATGTACAACCACCCATAGATAGGGCACATGTTATTTCGCCCCAGGGAATGTGTTATTCTCCCCCATATATAATTTTTGTAGGTGACTAGGAATGTGTTATTTCTCTCCTCACCTATAGGTTGGGGTCGGATAGGTTCCTCAACCCTACTTAGTTAATGTAGTCAGTATTAATCATTCATGCAATTTCTTTACTATTTCAATGTTATGGCAAGCATCTATTTTGATTATGCTTCATACTCTTGATCTCTTCATCTATTGATGAACTTGTAGCCTTTACTTCTGTATTATTTTCTTTCTTTTGTTCTTGATCCTATTGTTTACACATACCTTGTTTTCTTTCCCTCTTGCTAGGTAATTTTCCAACCACCCAGATTTTGGACAAGGTGTTGAACAAGATCAAGAAAAATAGGACCATGAGTAGATTCAAGACTTTCTTGAAGGATGTCTATATAGGTTGCTAAAGCTAGATCCTTTGTTTTCTCATCTTTTTCTTCTAGAAAACTTATGTAGTGAACAATGATGAAATCAATGCAATATCTTTAGTTTATTTTCCTTTCCGCTACTATTGACATTTTATATGTATCTGGTGCATTCTTATTTACTTATATAGGTTGGAATATCTTTAGTTATCTATTACCTTTGTGAAAAGATGGATGTTTTGTATTTCCTTCAAATTTTAGTAATGAGGTGATCTCAAATCTTTACATTCTCAAACCCAGAGGTCTCATAAGTTTTTATGTCGATAACTCTCATAGAAGATGTGTCTAGAAACTCCATTAGTTGAGAGGTCCAATATTCTCATCCATTGAGAGGTCCATCGGTCCTCATCAACCACCAAACTAGCTAGGATTAGGGTTAGAAACCCTAGGATAAAAACCCATTGAAAACAAGTTTAAGGTTCATCAAATTAAGTATTATTAATAATTAAATCATTCTATTAGATAAAATATACTCAATTTTACAACTAGGTCCTGATCATGGTAAAATTGCATATTAGCCCATAGTTTTACATGAAATTACAAATCAACACAAAAAAAGATTCAATTGAAGTCATATTACAGTCACATATTAATTACTTGATTTAAACTATAAGAATATATGGGAATGAAGGAAAACTCAAGTTTAGATATTTTGACACAAAATTGCAATTAACTCCTCATACTTTGTTGAAATGACAATTAAGTTGAAAACTTGCAAGGAAACTTGAAGTTAGGGCAACCAAAATACAAATTAAACCAAATAAGAAATATCTCTAAATCAATTAGTATCAAAACTTAACCTAGAACAAAATTGCGATAATAAATTATAAATTTGTGATGATTAGGAGTGATCTAGGTTCACGGTCTAATGCCACAGTACCTTTCTAATCTTTCTATTTCTTATTCCACTTGTACTGCTTTCCTTACTCCTATTATTAATTTGCGAATTAGCAACTTTACATTGTAGGAAAGCATCCTTGTAGTAACCCCTCATCCACAATTATTGAGATGAGAAGAACAATACTTTCCTTTGTAGGGTTTCCCTTTGAAGTGCATGGCATTTTCATCACTCAGAGAAGATTCATAACTTAAGGAAGAACCTTGAGCATTGAAGGCTATCTCTTTGCCCTTATTTTGGGTAGTATTCTTTAATCTTCAGATCTTATTTGTCATTGTGTCTCACTAGATAGGTTTAATGTTCTATATCAAATCTTTCATAAGGAGACTTGATAGGTTTGTGGTCTCCTTTGTTGTAATGATTTTCTTCTCAAACCAAAGA
Source organism: Alisma plantago-aquatica (assembly GCA_963693085.1). NCBI lineage: Eukaryota > Viridiplantae > Streptophyta > Magnoliopsida > Alismatales > Alismataceae > Alisma > Alisma plantago-aquatica. The sequence goes on from OY856413.1 coordinate 426,939,553, forward strand.
GGGAGTGTGGCACATTAGTCCTTCGATGATACGTTCTTTCCAAGAGTTCCAAGACCATTCATGATCTCAGTGAAGTGTGAGTGCATCTATCTAATAGTCTATATATTGTTCATCTTTAAGAGCTCTACTTGATGGAGAATAATATTAATCTTTGGTTCCTTTACTTGCTCAATTTCCTCATAAATGAAATTTTATTTCCCCCAACATCTGCACTTTAACAAAAAGACATATGTTAGACTTCAAAGGCAAGGATAGAGCATAATAAGGGGTGCTTTTAGCTTGAGTATTTAAGGTTTCTTTCTTTAAGTTTTAAGCATCTAATTTCTCTATATTTACTTCATGGTTCTTGTATGAAAATACCACCTTTTTCCAAATCTCAAGGCTAAATCCCAAAATGTAGAATTGCATTCTTCTATTCCAATATTGATGGTGTATCCCATCTGTGTTGCCATGAGCATGTATAATGCTTCCCATAGTATCCTACTCATAGTAGTATTACTTGGAGAAGACATTGATTTAATACCACTTATTGGATCTATGGGTTAAAGAGGGGGATGAGTGAATGGAGATATAAGCACTTAAACCAAATTCATTAGACATTCATATTATATCATAACATATGTATCAAAAGCAAAGGGAATAAAGACTAAAACAATTTTAATGAGAAATCAAGATTTAAAATGGTTCCATATCAAAGGATGTAGCTCTAATACTTGGAGAGGTCAACCTCTAGGATGTGAAAACATTGAGTAGCACCTTGTATTCAACTCATAAATGTTATACTAAGAGGGATCCTTATTCAAGTCAAGGGTTAACTAGATTCCTTTGACCATAATAAGAAACCCATTACCCACCAAGGGACTTACCTACCCTTACGAAGGGTTTTGTTCTGCTTAGCTTCACCTTCCTTAGACAAGGAGGAGCTTCAACCACCAAAGGATGCCTTCCCTTGTTGTGGGCTTCCTTCCCTCCATATCCTATTTTCTAATAGACTATCACTTTGCCAAGGGGTGCCTTTGTTTGCTAAGGGATGACATTCCTGCTTATCTTATCCAAGAGAGGGAATCAATATTCAGCTATGAGAGAGAGATTTAGAGGTGGAAAGTGAGATTTTCAAGAGAAATACAAGGTAGAACTATCTCTCTTATAAATATCATGTTCTAGAGAGGGGGTATTTGAGGCACAATCTTACAACTGCATAATGACCTTATAGAACTCCTTGAGGGCACTTGGCAAGCCCCCATATAGATTTCCTTATAGTTAAGGGTGTCTACTAGATACTAAATTCAAATGAATTCAATGCTAGTTGATTTTGGAGGTCTACACTAGATGTATTTTTACTTTTTACCCCTTGCTATAATGCACTTTGCAAAATGTAGGAATAATATTGTGGTTGGTCAAGTTTTCAAAAGAAAAAAACTCAGTCAATGGCACTTACTATATTTTGCCAATTTGTTGATCACTCTAAGTTTGAGTTAGCATAAAGTCGAGAGCCATGTTGTTCTAGAAAGAAACAACAGAGGATGTCATTCATATTTCTTCATGAGTAACTCTATTGATGCCACTTTCTATTTTGGATTTTCTAAAACTTTATGAATACACTTAGAATTTAATCTAATTAAACTATTACATGCTTCAGTTACAAGTCATACAATGATTACAAGTGGTTAACAATAAAGAAATACAAATAATTCTATCTATTCTTCAATCTTTATCATAGTGCATGTATGACTAGATTTATTCAACTAAGATTTGCAAGATTGGGCATTTGGAATGTGTCTGTCATTTTTGAAATTTTATTCAAGTAGAAGCATTAATACAAATAAGTAGAATGGTTTAGTCATTACCAGAATATGGATAGGCTATGAGTCCTTTGAGTCAACATGATGACACCCAAAATTAAAGTGCAAAAGAGGAACACCTGACAACATACCGATGAGGAGGTGAGAACCCATATGAGTGACATAAACAACACCCATAAAAAGGAGAAGAACAATGTGTCAAGATGAGTCATCGATGGGGGTTGGTTACCCATTATTACAATAACACTATCATATAAACCTTCAGGAGGAGCAAGCATCATCATCTTCAATTATAGAGAAAAAAGGACAAGTGGAAGAAAAGGCCTCAAGGATATGTGGGTTCACATACAGTGAAGACATCTCGACATCCTCTTCAAAGTTTATAATACCTGCCAGAGTGGAGTCATCGACGTCTTGGTAGATGGTGAAGGCTCAAGGAGCGGTCTTCACTTTTAGGGTTGTAGTACCATCACGTAGCATTTGAAATATTCAAAATATGGAATTGAACATATATTTTCTATGATTTTTGTTGTATCCTTATATGTATCTATTGTTTCTCTTTATTGAAAAATTCTATATAATACAAATGAAAAGATAACTAGAATTGTGTCCAAAGACTGGATCAAGACAAGAATCGTCAATGGTTGGATCAAGACAAGAATAGTCATTGAACAAGGAAACAAGTAGTCTATCAAAATTCCTGAAGGGAACTTTCAACTCTAATAAAAAATGTCCAGATTTGTTATGTAAAAATATAACCAAAGAAGACACCTTTGTGCCTCTTACTCAACCTCCTACAAATAGAGAAAATGTAAGGACCACAGACAACATGCATTATATATTCATTACTAGCAAACAATCTTTTGTGCCATAGCGGAAGCTCTTTCCGCTCTCTAGGGTTCCCCGGCGGCTACCGCTGGGGGGAGGGAGCGCCTCCTCGGTGCTTTCCTCCCCCTGGCCTCCAACCGCCTTGGTCGAGCTTACAGCTAAAGGTTTGCGATGGAACCCTGGAGAGTAGTCAAGATGATTCGGTGGGGCGCTCCTCGGTAGTCTAGGAGATAGAGAGATGGGTGGCGCGTGAGGAGGCTAGATCTGGGACAGGGGTGGCATGTCGACCTGGTCGACTCCACATCGTCCAAGAGTGATGGTTGGAGAGGAGCTGATCCTTCTAGTTCTAGGTTCCGAGCTTGCGCCGCCTTTGCTGGTGAAGGGGTAGGGGTGCTTCGCCCCTCCCTAACTGGCTTCTTGTCTCCTCCCTCTGAGTACCTGGGTTGCCAGGGTGATGCGACCCCCGTCAGCGGTGGACGATGCCAAGGCACTCAGGTGGTGGCTCCTCGCTGGGTGGCTGGGAGCTTCCTGATGCGCTCAGGTCGTCTTTGTGGAGGCGAGACGGGTTCCCTGCTGGGAGACTCGAGTCTGCGTCCTCTGTTTGCACTGCTTCACCGTCGAGTATGTCCTGTTCCGTCGAGGCGCCTTCTGGCTTGGTTTCTCGAAGTCCAAGCTCGAGGGAGCCCCTGTCCAGGTTACTACTGCGAGTCTTCTCCTCCGATTGACCCCAGGAACGTCACACATCAGGTGTGGCTGGCCCTTTGTTGCTGTAAGGTAGAGCACCCACTAGGTGTTCGACACAACAGAGGGACCTCAACCGTCTTCTAGCTGGTGGTTCACCACTGGACGATGGGTGCAGGTTTTGCTGAGGCGCTCCTGGCGTTTGCTGGCTACCTCCTACTGTTGTGAAGCTGTGAAGATGGAACACCTTCGAGGTGTTCGATGGAATGCCTCTGTGCAAACAGGGGCATAGGGTCCAGGATGGACGTGTCTTTCCATCCTATCATTTCTGGTGTTCTTTACAGGACAATAGCAGAAAGGTCACCAAGGGAGTTGAAGAATGGCTGCTAGCTTCCCCTTCACTTTCTTTGTGGTTGTTTATCTGGGATTCTACTTCATTCATTTTGTTGATTTCACCAGACACTAATCAGTGCTGCTCGGTGGCTCATTTCAACCATCGTTTTCTCCCGACCACTAATTTCAGAGGATGATCTTATTGTTATGCGCGACAGAGAGTTATGATGGTTGAATTGATCATTGCTCCAGTCTGATCAGTATACGTTTGGAGTCTTCTATGAGAAGATGGTATGACAGGATAGACACTGCGTTTTGCAACTGTTTGAGATAGATGAATTTCAATACAGAAGTGCGGCCTTGCTTGATGCATAGATAGAAGCTGGATGTCCTTCGTCTTCCTTCTGTGCCTGCACAACTTGTGGGTGGTCTTTATTGTCAGTGTAGCTCCTCAGTTGTGTAGACTGATGGATAGTCAGTCTTTTTTGTGTATTTTCTGGGACGGTTCTCTCTATTTGTAGTTTCTGTTGGCTAAATGGACATCCATAAATCCCTTTGTTTTGATTATGACAAACATTTCATTCTTATTAATCTAACGAGCTACTTGAGTGTGCAGGATGACAAAGCAACAAGGGAAAATCTACAAGCTTACATATCTATAATTTCATGCAATGTAATCACTGTTGTAAAAACTTGTACAAAAATATAATGTACAAGTACTTAGAATTGCATGTAAATCAAGCGTTACATTCTCCCTAGCTAAACACCACAGTTAGACAAGTCATCCCATTCAAATAGGATTACTTATGCACACTTACACACATAATTAGTGCCTAAATTTGAAACCTTGAAACTGGATCAATCTCGGTCGACAAACTCCTCGACCGAGACACTCTCGGTCGACAATCTTCTCGACCGAGAAAGATCCAAAGTAGCCGTTAGACACAACAGACAAGTTAGTTGGCAGTTGATGAAAGACGTTGCAAATCACTTGTTCCAGAGAGCCTGTCGGTCGACAAAAGTTCGACCGAGTAGGTGTCTCGGTCGACCATTTGTCGACCGAGATGGTCTCTGACAGCAACTGCAGAATTAATTAATTAGTCGTTGTTAAAGCAACAACTTTGTACCTAACGGCTAGTTAAGCACTTAGAAACCCCTAGAAGTTGTCTAGAACGTCCTTAAGCATCCTTAGGCCATTCCTATAAATAGGACAAGCCATAGGACACTCAAACACACTTGTTTACACTTTCTACACTTGAGAAACCTTTGCGTATACTTTGTGCAATCTGTTTGTGAGCAATTTGAGCATTGTGACAATTGGCCATTTCATTCCTTAGCTCATAATTCGTGTCCTATAGGCTAGTATCTCCTACCCACTACAATCATAAGTTCACATACTTGGTTAGGAGATCTATACGCTTGATCTAGGCAAATCAAGCCTTGGGCTCTAAAGGATAAGTTGTAATTTCTATTTCCTTTCTTGTTCCCTATTATTGTTTGTACTCTCCTTGCTACTCCTAGGTTGGAGGTTGCGGATTGGAGAGGGTGAAGATCTTCTTGACGAAGAAGGAGACTTTGAGCTACTTCAGAAGGCTGGTGCAACGGGAGGTTACTTCTAGAGAGGAAGGCTACTTCAAGGGGGAGCTTGGAGTTACTTCATAGAAGGCTACCTCAAAGTTGGTGCACCTACTTCAGGGTGAAGGCTGTTCAAAGGGTGTAAAAGAAAGTATTGTATTTTGTATAAATCCTCGAGAGGTAATAAAATAAATACTTTCAAATCCCGGTTGGGTAAGCAACCGGGTAGTAGACTGACAACTATAGTATTTGCTATAGTTGGAACCACTCTAAACACCTGTCTCTTTCTTCTAATTTCAATTGTGGTTGTTTGAATTCAATAAATTGTTAAAATAATTCAAAAACTCTATTCACCCCCCTCTAGTAGTTTTTCAATTGGTATCAGAGCAGGCTTCAAGGAACCCTAACAAGGTCTTGAAGAAATGGGTGACAGAGTACTCAACAACCTCAACATTGAAGGGACACTTGTTGCTAGGCCCCCAGCGTTCGATGGAACAAACTACCAATATTGGAAGAGAAGGATGCAATTCTACTTCCAAGGCATCAACTGGGATTTATGGAGAATGGTGTCTACTCCATATATGCTTCCTCAAAATGAATTTGCGGAATGGGATGCAAACACGGTAAAGCTGGCCCAAATGAATGCAAAAGCTGTAAGCATTTTATATTGTTCTATTTCGGTAGGAGAATTTAATACAATATCTAATTGTGACACAGCATATGATATTTGGCATAGACTGTCCATAACCTATGAAGGTACAGTCCAAGTCAAAAATTCCAAGATTAGCATGTTTAAACAAAAATTTGAACACTTTCGTATGGATACTAATGAGTCAATTAGTGAAATGTTTGCAAAATTCTCTACTATTGTTAATGGTTTGAGTGCATTAGGAAAACCTATTCCTGAAGAAGATCAGGTATCAAAGATCCTTCGTTCACTTCCTCCAAAATATAAGCCAAAGGTGACAGCCATTGAAGAAGCAAACGACCTCACTCAACTGAAAATGGAGCAACTTATTGGCAACTTAGAAGCTCATGAAGCAACTCTAGAAGAGGAAGAAAGAAGAGCACGTGAACCTCAGCAAGAAAAAAAAGGATGTGGCTCTAAAAGCTTCAAAAGCTATCACACAAGAAAGTGAGGAGTCAAGTGAAGAAGAGGGAGAAGAAGCCTTGATAGTAAATGGTAAGAAATACAAAAGATTTGAATCTAACAAAATTTCCAGCTCTTCTTCTACCCCTCCTAGGTGCTTTGAATGTGGAAAGAAAGGGCATTTCAAGAATGAATGTCCTAAAGCAAAGAAAGGAAAGAAAAGCTCACACAAGAAGAAGGGAGAAAAAGCCTATAAAGCTGCATGGGACGAATCAAGTGACAGTGAAAGCGGAGAAGAAACCGTGGATTGTCTAATGGCAAGAGAAGATGATGAAAACTCTCAAGAGGTAAGCCTACTTGATATTTCTAAAGAAGAGTTAGTCACTAGTCTACAAGAAATTCATGACAAGTATGTTGATGTCAAGAAGAAACTAAAGAAGGCTATAAAATCAAATGATGAGCAAATTGCTAAATTAGAAAATCTTTCTTCTGAAAAGAATAACATTGATCTTGAGAATTTATCTTTAAAAACATCTTTAGATGATTACACTAGAAAGCTACTCACTCTAGAAACAAATGTTGATCTCCTTTCTAAATAAAAGACTGATTTGTTAGCTAAACTAAAAGATTTTCAGACTCAACCTATTTTGTGTAACCATCTAGACTATGAAAATGTTATAAAAGAAAGAGATTCATTGCTATCTGATTTAGATCAAGCAAGAAAAGATTTACACAAGAAAATGAATAATATTGCTCAGCTGCAAAGAGAACTTCATGAGTTAAGAAGAAAAGATATACTTGATAACATTCTAAGTATTGGTACTGTTTTCAACGGAAGAAAAGGTTTGGGATATGCTCCAAAGAAAAATCAACCTAAAAGAACTCAAACTAGGTTTGTACCCAAGAACACAATGGCTAGAAAGAGAAATGAAGTTGACTATATTACCTGCCATTTTTGTTTACGTCTTGGACACTATTCCTTTTCATGCCCTTATAAAACTAAGGTTTCCGAATTAGTTTGGGTCCCAAGACCTCAAACTTAGTAGAGTCAAATAAAATTTAGTTGAGATATGACCAAAAAGCTCAATCTTGCTATTTATATTGTCTTATCTCAACTAAACAAAAGATTTTATGCTCATTGGTAATTTTCTGCATTATTGTACTAAAACAGAAACTTAGTCGGTCGAAGAATTGTCGACCGAACCATTAATCGGTCGAAGTATTGTCGACCGACCGAATGTCTGTAACATATCAAAATTTACAGCAATTATTTCGGTCGAAAATTGTTCAACCGAGCTACATTTCTGTGTTTTCTGGTTTTGTATCAGTAATCTTCTCGATCGACAAATTGTCGACCGAGACATATGTCGGTCGAACAATTGTCGACCGACTGGACTTCTGATTCAGAACTTTTATACAAATATGTATTTAAATGATTCTAACCATATCGGACCATCACATGGGTACCAAAATCTACATTTTAATGCAGGAATGGGTAGTTGACAGTGGATGTTCCAAACATATGACCGGAAACAAGGATGCATTCCAAACTTTTGAAGAAAAGAAAAGTGGAACAGTCACTTTTGGAGACAATGGTAAGGGCAAAATCGTTGGAATAGGTAATGTTGGTACAAACCTCGAAATTAAGAATGTTCTACTTGTTGATGGTTTGCACCATAACTTGATAAGTGTTAGCCAATTATGTGATAGTGGTTATGATGTCTTATTTAACAAAACCTGCTGCAAGTTATTAATAGAAAATACTACAAATGTTGTTTATGAAGGAAATAGAGTTGGAAATCTTAATATTCTTAAACCTAACTCTATGAAAACAGTAGTGGGAAAATGCTTGCTTGCAAATGACAATACCTTACAAATATGGCATAAAAAGCTAGGACATGCTAGTTCACATGTTATCAAAAAGTTAGTGAAATATGATCTTGTTCGTGGATTGCCTACTTTATCTTTTGATCAAGTTGAAAACTGTGAACCATGCACAATGGGAAAGCAAACCAAAACATCTTTCAAATCAAAACATGTACTTAGCACCAGTAGATCATTAGAATTAATTCATATGGATTTATTTGGACCAATGAGGACACAATCAATCGGTGGTAAGAGATATTGTTTTGTTATTGTTGATGATTATAGTAGATATACATGGGTACATTTTATTGCAACTAAAGATGATACTATTCATGTTTTTATGCAATTTTGTTCCAAGATTGAAAATCTCTTACAAAATAAAATATGTACCATTAGAAGTGATCATGGTGGGGAATTTGAAAATCATACATTTGAAGAGTTTTGTACATCTCAAGGATACACTCATAATTTTTCTGCTCCACGCACCCCACAGCAAAATGGTATAGTTGAAAGGAAAAATCGATCACTACAAGAAATGGCTAGAACTATGATGCTTGAACATAACACACCCAAAACCTTTTGGGTTGAAGCTGTAAACACTGCATGCTATGTGCTAAATAGAGTAACTGTTCACTCTCATTTAAAGAAAACTCCATATTAACTAATACATTCTAAGAAACCTAGAGTTGACTATTTTCATACCTTTGGCTCCACATGTTATATCTTAAATACCAAAGACGATAGAGATAAGTTTGACTCAAAATCACACAAAGCATTCTTTTTGGGATATTCCACTTCTAGCAAAGCTTTTAGAGTATATAACACTATATCTAGAAAAGTTGAGGAATCTATTCATATTTCTTTTCATGAAGAATCCCCATCTGAAAATCTAGAAATCATAGATCTCACTAATCAATTCGAAAATTTAAACATACCAAACGATAGTGAGAAAGGTGCTACAAATAATCACCAAACTGAACCACAACCTACACCTAGACTTATTAAAGATCATCCTCAAGAATTAATTATTGGAGATCCTAATGATAAAGTCAAAACTCGTTCTTCCTTTAAAGATGTTGCAAACATGGCTTTTGTTTCTATCATTGAACCTAAAAAGATATCTGAAGCTCTTAAAGATGACTATTGGATAATAGCCATGCAAGAAGAATTGAATCAATTCACTAAAAATGATGTATGGGATTTAGTTCCTAAACCACAAGATAAAACCATAATAGGAACTAAATGGGTTTTTAGGAACAAGCTAAATGAGTCAGGAGAAGTAATAAGGAATAAAGCTCGGTTAGTAGCACAAGGATATAATCAACAAGAAGGAATAGATTTTGATGAAACATATGCACCCGTAGCTAGACTTGAAGCCATTAGAATGTTACTAGCTATTGCTGCCCATAAAAACATCAAACTCTATCAAATGGATGTCAAAAGTGCTTTTCTAAATGGCATCATTCAAGAAGAAGTTTATGTTGCCCAACCACCTGGTTTTGAAATTCCAGAAAAAGGTGACTATGTTTATAAACTTAAGAAAGCACTTTATGGTTTAAAACAAGCACCTAGAAATTGGTATGAAAGGCTCAAAACATATCTTTTTGATAATGGTTTTTCTATTGGAAATTCAGATTCTACTTTATTTTTCAAAACATATACATCTGATTTCCTAGTTGTGCAAATATATGTTGATGACATTATTTTTGGAGCTTCAAATGATTCATTGTGCACACAATTTAGTGATATTATGCAAAAAGAATTTGAAATGAGCCTCATGGGTGAACTAACTTTCTTTCTTGGTTTTCAAATTAAGCAAACATCTGCCGGAATATTCATAAGCCAAGAAAAATATACTAAAGAACTCTTAAAACGTTTTGGGATGGATCAATGCAAACATGCTACTACTCCTATGGCTACTTCTGTCAAAATTGATAAGGATGAAAATGGGGAACCTATTGATGATTCCTTATATAGAGCCATGATTGGTAGTTTGCTTTACTTAACGGCTTCTAGACCGGACATTATGTTTTCTGTTGGTCTTTGTGCTCGATTTCAATCACAACCTATGCATTCTCATTTTCTAGCAGTTAAACGAATTCTTCGTTACCTAGCCGGTACTACTTGCTTTGGTTTATGGTATCCAAAAGGACAATCCTTGGATTTCAAAGCTTATACTGATGCGGATTATGCTGGTTGTCGACTTGATCACAAGAGTACTAGTGGTGGCTGTTTCTTATTAGGGAGAGCTTTAGTATCTTGGTTTAGCAAGAAACAAAATACGGTTGCCCTATCTACAACTGAAGCTGAATATATGGCAGCTGGGTCTTGTTGTGCTCAAGTGCTTTATATGCAACAAGTGTTAAGCGATTATGGTTTTAATCTTTCATCTACGCCTATTTTTTGTGACAACACAAGCACCATAAACTTAGCACACAATGCTATTTTACACAGCCGAGCTAAACATATTGAAATCCGTCATCATTTTTTAAGGGATCACATCTCCAAAAATCATTTTTCCCTTCATCATGTTGATACGGAAGATCAATTGGCTGATATTTTTACAAAACCGCTTCCACTAGATCAATTTAACAACATTAGGAAGCAATTGCTTACCACTCCTTTGGAGGATGTTTTCTTTGATATTTGTGCTACTTAAACAAAAACTCTTGTTTACATTTTTGGCTTTTAAATGGACATCTTTTTCATTAGATTTGATGGGATATCTAATTAAGGGGGAGTTTTTATTCTTAACGGTTATCTTTTTGAAATGACAAAGGGGGAGAGATAAATATAAAACTAAAATTTAGTAATTATGTAAAACTCAATTAATGAGTTTCATAAATAAACTCTTGGCTTTATATTGAAAGTTGCTATATTCCCAAATGATCTGGATTTCATGTTCCATAATTCATGGGGAATAATAAGCACACATTTTATACACAAGAGAAAAAGCTACAAAAGGTAATCTAAAGGTATGAAACTCATATGTTTTACATTTCCTTTATTTATATTTTGGAAATGTTTGTCATCTTCAAAAAGGGGGAGATTGTTGGCTAAATGGACATCTATAAATCCCTTTGTTTTGATTATGACAAACATTTCATTCTTATTAATCTAACGAGCTACTTGAGTGTGCAGGATGACAAAGCAACAAGGGAAAATCTACAAGCTTACATATTTATAATTTCATGCAATGTAATCACTGTTGTAAAAACTTGTACAAAAATATAATGTACAAGTACTTAGAATTGCATGTAAATCAAGTGTTAGATTCTCCCTAGCTAAACACCACAGTTAGACAAGTCATCCCATTCAAATAGGATTACTTATGCACACTTACACACATAATTAGTGTCTAAATTGAAACCTTGAAACTGGATCAATCTCGGTCGACAAACTCCTCGACCGAGACACTCTCGGTCGACAATCTTCTCGACCGAGAAAGATCCAAAGTAGCTGTTAGACACAACAGACAAGTTAGTTGGCAGTTGATGAAAGACGTTGCAAATCACTTGTTCCAGAGAGCCTGTCGGTCGACAAAAGTTCGACCGAGTAGGTGTCTCGGTCGACCATTTGTCGACCGAGATGGTCTCAGACAGCGACTGCAGAATTAATTAATTAGCCGTTGTTAAAGCAACAACTTTGTACCTAACGGCTAGTTAAGCACTTAGAAACCCCTAGAAGTTGTCTAGAACGTCCTTAAGCATCCTTAGGCCATTCCTATAAATAGGACAAGCCATAGGACACTCAAACACACTTGTTTACACTTGCTACACTTGAGAAACCTTTGAGTATACTTTGTGCAATCTGTTTGTGAGCAATTTGAGCATTGTGACAATTGGCCATTTCATTCCTTAGCTCATAATTTGTGTCCTATAGGCTAGTATCTCCTACCCACTGCAATCACAAGTTCACATACTTGGTTAGGAGATCTATACGCTTGATCTAGGCAAATCAAGCCTTGGGCTCTAAAGGATAAGTTGTAATTTCTATTTCCTTTCTTGTTCCCTATTATTGTTTGTACTCTCCTTGCTACTCCTAGGTTGGAGGTTGCGGATTGGAGAGGGTGAAGATCTTCTTGGCGAAGAAGGAGACTTTGAGCTACTTCAGAAGGCTGGTGCAACGGGAGGTTACTTCTAGAGAGGAAGGCTACTTCAAGGGGGAGCTTGGAGTTACTTCATAGAAGGCTACCTCAAAGTTGGTGCACCTACTTCAGGGTGAAGGCTGTTCAAAGGGTGTAAAGGAAAGTATTGTATTTTGTATAAATCCTCGAGAGGTAATAAAATAAATACTTTCAAATCCCGGTTGGGTAAGCAACCGGGTAGTGGACTGACAACTATAGTATTTGCTATAGTTGGAACCACTCTAAACACCTGTCTCTTTCTTCTAATTTCAATTGTGGTTGTTTGAATTCAATAATTTGTTAAAATAATTCAAAAACTCTATTCACCCCCCCTCTAGTAGTTTTTCAGTTTCTTCTGTTTAGAGTTCCTATGTTCAAGACCAATGTTAATCTGGTCTTATGCTTTCTTTCTGTAATCCTGCTAAGGGTTAGGGGGTGCGTCTTTATGTACCTAATGTTTTGAAAATTTTAATAGCAACAGAGTTTTTTCACTGACCAAAAATCTTTTGTGCCATAGGACATAAAAAATATCTATGTTTGGTGACCATTTTTTAGCCAAACTAATCATCATAGATGGAATTATGTCTAGAGTTTATAAAAAAATTGCAACCATTTTTAATTGAACTAGTAAACACACACGTGGCATGCACATGATCATTAGTATTGATAATTTTTATTAGGTATAATGAAATCAAAATATACTTTACTATCTATTATGAATGGAAATTATTATTTGTATAGATTGTTAAAGAACATTGTAATTCAACATAACTTTCTCCATGATATTTGCACTTAATTTTGAATAGTTAGATTTGTGGGTATTATGATTTTTGAAGAAGTCAATTTTAGGGTTTAACTCCGAAGCCAAAGTGAATGTGACATACATCATGCATTATTGAATTAGAAACTAATATGTAGATATAAATATCAAATGAAATAATGATGTAATTATTTGAACTAACTATATGTAAAATTTATGACCCAACAATTTTCACAAGCAATATGATGTTTGTGTGTGAAAATGGTACATCATAATAAATAGCACAAAATAGCAAATAGGCACATCTTGACAATTAAAAATGTCCTTTATGTCCCCTCATGAAAATAATTCTCACCAAAACACTTATTGATTTATAAACAACTGAAAATGGCCTATTACATATTTAGAATCAGAATACATCACTTGTTTTCTAATTTCATTGTAAAAAGATATGAAAAGGAAAGTATGTTGAAACTTTAGTGAACATTTTCTTTTTTACTTTTATTTTTAACTAATTATTGAATGAAACCATCAATGTAAGAGATTGTTTCTGACAATAAAGTAGAAAAACACCAGTTTGAGCAGTGGATTCAACAAAAGTTGTGTTGCACTAGATATTATTTCTAATGAGGTGATAGAAAATTTTCAAAAGAGTGACAAATTGGCATTTTCCTTTTAAGTATATCAAGCATTTAAGGCCTAGTTTGAAAAATAAATTATAAATACGTTATTTTTAAATTATTGCTTATATGTGTTGTCCAATACTTGAAAACCAAAATTAGTTAGATGTTTACTATTTTATCTTTATATTAGCTAACTTTCAGAGATGTTTTTTATCAAAGAATTTAAAATTTAATATTATAAAAATAATGCTAAAATATGTGAGGTATCTAAATGAATATTGTTTTCCATTTCAAATTTTAAATGCATATAAGTTATTTTCTCTAATATATTAGAGATATATCAACTCTTTTATAAAATTGCAATTTCATAAAGATCATATATACTCATATGTTATATGTCAATTTATGTTTTCTTAGAGCATCATATAGAATATTTTAGACTTGTGTTGTTAAAGGGAGGAGGCTAGCCAATGGAGGATCTCGCAATAGTGTGTGCTGAGTATTGATGCTCAACACCGGTAGAGTTGTTAGCGGAGAGGATAGATGTGTCTTCATGGAAGAGGTGGAAGTGGTTAAATTTGCAGTTGTGACAAAGGGAGAAAATTTGTGTGACAACTAGGATGTCGTCCATGCCATGAACAATTATAAGTCTGCTTGAAATTATGGGATATTGGTGAATAGTGTTGTGAGATAGTGGCTAGTTTGTAGAGGTGAATACAAATTCTCAGGATAATTGTCCTCTATTTTTTAGGAAGAAATAAAAAATACATAAAATATTGATTTTTTTAAAGAAAAAGGAGAGAAAAGAGAGAATCAAAGTGAGAGCGGGGCATTGAGAATACAGTGATCAGATTGATCATTAGTGTAATAGTAGTTTTTAGAAAGAAAAAAAAAACTCATTGTTTCTATGTTGTCTCAATAAATAACATACAAGTGCAACCACGTCAAAAAATGCAACCACACAAAGCATTGTTGTTGAGTAATTTAAAAAAATATATAGTTGATATGTTTTTAAAATTTAGTTTATTTATATTTAAGAACACCAACATGTATTGTAAGTTTTGATATGAAACTATTTACAGTAATGAGAAGTATGTCAATTCTTGTATATATACAAAGTGGTCAATCACCAATGGTAATTTATTCTCAATTGTGTTTGGATACTATTTTTATATATTTTCATGTGTAGGGTAAGATATCGCATCTTTCTTGTAATAAATAAGTAACACATTAGAAAAATGATGTACACCGACGTAAGAAATGGAATGATGTTGTAGAATTTAGTACATTTACTTGTACTGTGCACAGGGGTGGAACCAAAAATTCACACTAGGGGGGGCTGAGTTTCTAAAGGGGGGCTGAAAAATAAATATACACACATTGAGATTCAAACCTGCACTATTTACACAACTAAAGATGCAAAGTACCACTTCAACTAGTCACTCTTTACATTAAACCTATTGTGAAAAATGTATATATCTAATTATTATTAGTATTTTTTATATTTTCATAATTAGATTTCATCATTTTTTTAAAGAGGGGGGCTAGAGCTAGGGCTGGTAATCATAGACACGACATAAATGACCTGACCCGACCCGACCCGAAATTATGACCCAGAATGTCCTGAGTTAAATCCAAAAATGTTAATTTGGTTGCAAACTAAAATTCAACTATGTGTGCAAATTTTAGTTTGTATGGACCCGAATACCCCAAACTTGACCCGTTCAACCCGACAATAACTTGAAATGATCCCAAATGTACCTTTTGGTGAATTTCATAAATATTTATTAAATATGGATACTTCATAACATTTTTAGAATGTCTTATAAACAATGCTACAATCAAATATTTAATCATTTTTCAGATTGTACAAACTTTATAGTGCAAACCCGATTTAGGACCCAAATCGGACATGAAATTCACTTTACGGGTCAGGATCCGATCTGACCCGACCCGATTGCTAGCCCTAGCTAGAGCCCCCCTACCCTCCTTACTAGTTCTGCCCCTTATTGTGCATATGTAAAAATAAATTATGCCGATTTATAAGAATTATATTATTATTATTATTATTATTAAAGTATATTTTTTGACATAACTTAATTTGTATAAGTTATTATTTATAATATTCTCTTTTTATGGATCATTTAAACTGTTAGTCTTTGAGTGCCCCGCTTTCTCTTTCACCTCATTTCTAATCTAGTCAATGTGCCTCGTTGTCACTTGTTTCAAACATTAAGAAGAAATTTAGGTTAAATATTATGACAGGTAAACCCCTATCTTGATTTGTGTAATATCAACCCTTACACACAATGAAATACTTTAGCGGGCAAACACTAATAATGAAACCAATTATATAGATTCTATCTACTAAGCATGGTGCTTTGTGCATACAAACGATTATTAAGAATTTAACAAAATCATTTGACAAAGGTTCTGTTGTAGTGTAAGTTTTTCTATGCAGTAACAATAACTCAATATTGTTACTATTACACGCGGAACATGGGTGATCATTCCGCATCTTGAACCATCGCTTGCTTCATCTCAGCCAGTCAATTAGTCAGTGAATGTTGCATATTACATGTCGTTGCTCTCCTTCAAGGCTGTGGCGAAATAGAATCGGAAGGAGTGAAGCTTGTCGTCCAACCTTGCTTCCCAGATTTTCCTTCCCTATGTCTCTCCTTCACGGTCTACATGTGTCGTGCTTCCAATCCTCATGTCAAATATGCAGATTGACTGACTACACCAACAGCTTATGCGACATTCTAAAGCCCTCCACGTTGCTTCCACAACATCCGCAATTTCTAATCCTCGTGCAATGTTGCGCCCATCATGGATGTACGCTCCTTTATTGAAGGTGTCACCTACTCAATAAAAACAAAGATTAACAATGAATCAATCCTTGTAAATCTTCCAACAGTAGAGTTATTGTTTCCAGTTGCATGGATCCATAGTCGTGCATTTTCATCATGCATGATGAGTCATATGCAAAATCACCTTTTCATCTCACTGCATGCCACAGGCATGACCTCTGTCTACAACAAGAGTGGAGTGGAGAGCGGTTTTACCATAACTTTCTTGCATGAGTGGTCTCGAGAAGCATAGCAACAAGATGGTGCATGTGAAGCAGTGTTGTACACACAGTATGGCGAGGAAATCTGTATTGCCTCGAGGGGCTCATAGTGGAGGCAACCACCACTTCCAGAGTCGCTGGCCGCCTCAAGAAAACTGAGTTGGAACCAAAGCAATGACAATGACGGCAGTGATGACTGCTGGTACCTATAAATGTTAGATTGTATGAACACGATTTGTTAATCCGACAAGTCAAATTTGATTGTTAAACTTTCTTTCGTTATCTGAGAAGGGTGGACTTTTAGTGGTGACCTTCAGAATCATATACCATCAATACTCAACGTCATCCTTATCTATGTATGTGATGTCATCAACGCTCTAGTTTACTACATGTAGTATGTCATTCCATGCAAACAGAAAAGTTAGAAAATACAACCAACAATCAAATATATAAGAAGGGGCCAAGCATACAGATGGCAGATGAAAAGATACATACGTGACATGTCCACTCTGAAGTTACACGATAACTTTTTTTTAAAAAAATTAAACGAGGAAGGTATTATTCATCCTGGTTCCTCACCAGGTAAAAAACAAAGAGTGTGTCCCTTTACAAGTAGCCCCAAACGCCACTGTTCCAAAAAGGAGCTAAAAAACGTCTATCTATGTCTTTTGCGTATCGTATGTGTCTTACCCATCTTGTCATAAAAAAAAAGAGCCCTACACGGTGGAGGCATAAGGCCCAAGGAAGTGAAGAGAAAACAATATGTGCTTTGGTCCCCATAGATTGCTAGTTGCTTCGCCACACAGTTACTCATCTTCTCCACCAAATGGATCGTTCCGTTGATAGATGCTAGAGCCTTGCTAATGCTATCCACTAACTTCTTGAGTCTCCACATGCAGTCGTTGCCTCCTACAAAGAAACTGACCACTTGCTGCAGATCCAACTCAAGAACGACATTTGAAAGCCCAGTAGAAAGCCCCAAATTAATGGCATAGAACAACGCTTCCAGGTACCCTTCCACCTTGCTAGAGGCCAGCCCTGCCTAACAGAAGCCCCATAGCAGGTCCCCTTCAGAGTTCCTTGCTATCCCTCCGACCGATATCTGGCCAGCCTGGTTTACCCCGCTTGCTTTCCAACGTTTAGCTGCTACATTGATCACTACCAAAAAACATAGTATAGATGACAGTCATGTAAAAGGTTACGCACTTTAAGTGACATGTTTGTACATGACTTATAATCTATGTAGGCCTACGTAAAATAGATGACATACATTTTTGTATATTTAAAAGGGTGACATACTTTAGGTGACATGCATGTATGTCACGTGTAGTCTGTGCAACATAGGTGACAGACATTTTATCATACTTGAAAGGGTGACATACTATAGGTGACATACATTTGAATCATCTATGTTCTAATGGGGGTTTACACATGTATATGAGTCAAGTGTAATATACAAGGAGACATAACATTTAGGTGACATGTATGTGTGTCACCAAAGTTATAGATGACATAAATTAATGTCACCTAACCTTAGAATTTTTACAGAATTACTATGAGAGGACATTGTCTTGATATGGGCCTTGAATTCTGACAAATTCATTACAGGGGACCTGCTGTTAGAGGAAATTCTCATGATATGGGCCCCAACCCTCACATATGCATTTTTAGAGAATTGTCGTGAGTGGACATTGTCACTATATGGGCCCCGGTTCCTAAGAAATGCATTGAAAGAGACTTTTTATGAGAAGAAATGTGTCATGGCTCCTCCCGAGTGTATTTTTGTTGGAATATATCAACACTTATTTGGTCACAGTGCACTGGACGATGATGCGATGCGAGGGCACCGAGCCCCTGCACGTAACATGGGCACCGACGACGATTCTAGTTGGCTCCCACCTACCTCTGATTAATTATTGCACCTACCCCAGTGTCGCTGAAGGCAGGGGTTCTCTGCTCGTCATGTTCCCCACACCATAGTATCCAGATCTGACTTACCATAGTATCTCCCTAATGCGGAAGGAAGGCGACCAGAAAGGTTCGACGATAACTTCAAGTCTGATTCAACTTATCAACTTTTGTTAGACTTGGCCATACTGGTGGTGGATGCCCTTTTTTCGGCAACCACGCCCATAGCAGCAAGGGATTAGGGCAAGAATGCGCTCGGAGCATCCCTAGTGCCTAGCCGTCCAGGTCTCAACACGTCGATGATCGATACGATAGAGTCCAACATCGATTCTCGGAGGCGGTAGCCCATACACAGTTCCCTACAGTCGTGTGTTAAGCAGGTTTGACACTGGTCAACCCAGCAGGAAGGACTGCCCTGCTGGCCGCCATACACGAGAGGGTTCCCTCCATGTCTCAGTTCCGCTCTCTTTAATGGCAAAATTCAGTTTTTCCACATCGGCAATGACACATTATGACCGTCTTGCTGCGTCACAAGTGAAAAGCCGTGAGGTTGTTCCTGTGGTCTTTTACCACGTGGGGCCTACATCCTGCATGGTTGGACCTGATGCACAAGTTTCATGTCTTTTTAGGAGCCTCCATACATGTCGCGGCAAACCGTTAGCAGCTAACAGTTTTGGTAATCATCTTCAGGTTGTTCATTTATCTTCACTGAGTCGTGTTGATGGAATCCGTAAGGCGTTGGAGTATGCAGATGTTTGGGAGGGCTTGGTGTTTGCTCTTTGTTCTTCCAAGCATTGGACGTGTGGTGTATGCCTTGGCATCGTGCCATGGTCTAAAGCATGTCCTCATCAAGCTTCTGATGGCTCTGATGTTACTACCACTCTACCTCGATAGCCTGGTGAGACATCACTCGATGTGATAGTTGGTTTGCCTTCTCCC
The DNA here is from genome assembly GCA_963693085.1 of Alisma plantago-aquatica. NCBI lineage: Eukaryota > Viridiplantae > Streptophyta > Magnoliopsida > Alismatales > Alismataceae > Alisma > Alisma plantago-aquatica. The sequence continues at coordinate 426,959,154 of OY856413.1, forward strand.
ATCAATCCTATCTTTCCAGATTCTGTTCCTTGCACCCTATCAGCTCGTCAGCGTATTGAGCCACCGCCTCTCCCTGTTGACAGACTATAGCTCGACACAGATCTTCTAGATTCGGTCTTCCGCAAGGGTGTCCCTACCATAAAGAGCATCCCTCTTCTTTGTCGTTTGCCCTTTGCCGACACTCTTCGTGCTTGCTTACTCTAGGTGGCTTCTTGCCCACACTTTATTGATGCATGGATTCATCTTTTGTTGCTTCTAGCATGTGTTCTCTATCGCTTCTCCCCTAAGTCTACTCAAGAACAGTTTTCTCGAAAACACATCTCTCTACAACAACTTATGATCCTTAAGGCTTTGGAGACTTAGAATTCAGGACCTGATGGCATTCAACAACTCCTGACTTAGATTTTGGCTCATTGTTGTCCTACCGGGCGAGAACATTCTTCTGATGCTTGTATTTCACGTGCCAAGTCTAAGATCAAAGATAGCCAATTTTCTACTGCCATCCGTGTTCTATCCTCTAGTGGTTTTACCCCCACAAAAGTTGCTAATTATTCTTATCTTGAAGCTAAACACCCTCAACCTCCACTTCCATTGGTACAACCTCAGTCTAAAATTTCTAGCTCTCCATTTGTTGCTTCTTGCTCTATGATTGAAGAAACCATTTTATCATTCAAGAAAGGGACCGCTTGCGTACGTGATGGCCTCCGATCACAACATCTTATTGATATATGTGTGGGGTTGCCACTGTAGTGAAAGATGATTTTTTAATGCAGTTTCAAATGTGGTGAATCTTTGGCTCACTAGTTGTTATCTAGATTCCCTAGCTCCCTACATTGCCAGTGCTCCATTGACTCCTTTTCTCAAACCAGACAATGGCATTCGGCCTATTGCTATGGGTACTATTTGGCAGCGCCTTGTATCCAAAGTTGCGGCAAAGGGTGTAAGTTCTGATGTCGTCCCTTATCTTATGGATCATCAGTATGGTGTTGGTATTTCTGGTGGTGTTGAGGCCCTTCTACATGCTGTCACTCGACTTGTCTATGAACAACAACACCACACTACAGTCACCATGGCTCTTATTGACTTCAACAATGCCTTCCACATGGTTGATAGATCTACCATATTCTGAGAGGTTCGTCTTCATTGCCCTTCTATTGTACGATGGGTTGAGTTTTTCTATAGCTCTCCATCTCCTCTCTATATGGATCATGACGGGCCTCTTTTTTCTTCTGTCGGGGTACAACAAGGTGACCCATTAGGCCCCCTACTTTTTTCCCTGGGACTCCACCCTCTCATTTTACAGGCAAAGGATGCATGTCAACTTGACCTCCTTTCTTTCTACCTTGATGATGGTACCCTCATTGGGGACACAGAGGTTGTTTCGAAGGCTCTATCCCTCATTCAGGAGTGAGGTCCGATGTATGGTCTTCATCTGAATACTAAGAAGACAGATTTTTTGGCCATCCGATGACTCTAGATGAGGCTCGAATGTGGGCTTATTTCCAACTGACATCTCTCATCCAGAGCGTGGAGTGAAGATTCTAGGTGGCTCAATTTTTTACAGACGCATCCTTTGTGAAGGAACTTCTCCAGAAACGTGTGATGAAGACCCTTGAAATGATGGATCGCATGTCCTCACTCCAAGACCCACAGTGTGAGCTTCTTCTTCTTAGGTCTTATGTTGGGATGCCCAAACTGTTGTTTGATCTTCGTACAACACCTCCTTCTTCTATCACACCTGTGTTGGATATTTTTTATCACGATCTTCGTCGTTGTCTGGAGCGTATTGTGGTTGGTGACGGCCCATGTTTTGGTGATTTACAATGGTGTTTGGCTACACTTCCTATGCATCTAGGGAGATTGGGGATCAAGTCCTCTCATGATGTTAGTAAATTTGCTTTTGTTGCCTCTCAGATACACACTAAAGATCTCCAAGACCATATGTTGTGTGAGGTCACATGCGTGCCTGCATGGCTCCCCTTTATCCAAGCACATGCTTGCATATGCAATATCTTGCCATCTTTATGATGGTCTATATTGACAAGTACGCATTCTACCACCCCAAAGACCCAGTCTATTTTGGTAGACGCTAACTACAAAACGGGCATCCAACAAATCATGGCAAGTGACCTATCCTTACGGCAACATGCTATTCTCACTTCTTTACAAGCCGGTCATGCACAAAATTTTTTGAGGGTTGTTCCTATTGATGGCCTTGGTCTGTCTATGTTACCCATTGAGTATCGAGCTATCCTTCGGTATTGGCTTATGATTCCCTTGTATCTAGGTGATGAATGTTGTCTAATTTGCAACATCACAAATCTTGATGCCATTGGTGATCATGCACTGCACTGCCGCTCACGGCCTTGTTATAAGTTTCGTCATGATGTTGGCACTTGATCTGTGTTAAAGGTTTTGAAAGAAGCTCCTTTGGCCTTCTTTGGCACTCAATCTGATGGTGTTCATTCATTGCGACCTGCAGACATTCTTTTATTTCACTCTATGAATGGAAAACATGCTTGTGTTGACCTAATAGGAGTTTCTCCCTTGACAGGTATCCTTTCAAAAAACTTTAAAGTAGGGAAGGCAGCGTCCGAGGCAGCAATATAAAAAGTTCATAAACATGGAACAGTATGTGAGGCCAATCAACATCATTTTCTACCTTTCGCCTTTGACACCTTTGGGGTGCCTGTCGACAATGCAGTTTCTCTTCTTCGACGCCTTCAACATATATAAATAGGAATCTTATGATGCCTTCATCTACATGTAATGATTTTATTTTTGGGTCCTTTGGCTTTTCCATCCAACAAGGATTGGCAACCCAGTTTGTTGCTTGCGCTTCTGTAAGAGCTTTTATGTAATCTTTTGAGAAATTATATGAAACATATTAAGTGAATGTTGTGAGATGACACCATCATGATATGGGCCCTAATTCCTCAGAAATTTATTTTTAGGGGCTTACTGTGAGAGCACACTATCATGATAGTGGTCACATATCCTCCCAAATGCAATTACAATGGCATGTTGGGAGAGGACATTCTCATGATATGTGATGTGGCTCCTCTCAAATGCATTTTCAAAGACCTGATGTGAGAGGATGCCATAATGATATGGGCCCTGGTTCCTCCCAAAAACATATTCAGTGACATGTTGTGAGATGACACCATCATGATATCGGCCCTGGCTCCTCAGAAATTTATTTATAGGGACTTACCAAGAGAGCACACGATCATGATATTGGTCACATATCCTCCCAAATACAATTAAAATAACATGTTGGGAGAGGACATTGTCATGATATTGGAGGTGGCTCCTCTCAGATGCATTTTCAAAGACTTGATGTGAGAGGAAGCCATAATGATATGGGCCCTGGATCCTCCTAAATGAATAGTTAAAGACTTGCTAAGAGATGACATTTGTCATGATATGGGCCCAAGCACCTCCCAAATACATTTTCAGAGACTTGTTATGAGAGGACACTTTCATGAGATGAGCCATAGTTCTTCCTAAAAGCATTTTTGGGGACATGATGTGAGAGGACAACATCATGATATGGGTTGTGACTCCTCACAAATTCATTCTTAGAGACTTGCTGTGAGCAAACATTGTCATGATATGGGTCGTGGGTCCTCCCTAATACATTTCTAGGGACTTTCTATGAGAGGACATTGTCATGATATGTGACATGTCTCCTCCCGAATGCATTTATAGAGACTTTATGTGAGAGGATAATGCCATGATATGGGCCGTGGATCCTCCATAATCCATTTCTATAGACCTTTTATGAGAGGACATTATCATGATATGGGTCGTAGCTCCTCCCAAATGCATTTTTTGGGACTTACTGTGAGACGACATTTGTAATTATATGGGCCCCAAATACACTCAAATGAATTTTTGGGGACTTCTTGTGAGAGGACACTATCATGATATGATCCCTGGATCCTCACAAATGAATTTTAAGGGACTTGTAGTGAGAAAAGACTGTCATGATAGGGGGCTTGACTCCTCTAGATACATTTTTGAGAACAAGGTCCATAGAAATGGATTATGGGCCCTAATTCTATTTATTTGAAGGGACATGTTATGAAGGACACTATCATGATATGGGCCATGTATCCTCCATAATGCATTTGAAGGGACATGTTATGAAGGACACTATCATGATATGGGTCGTGGAACCTCCCAAATGCATATTTAGGGACTTGATGTGAGATAACATTTGTTATGAGAGGACATCGTCATGAAATGGGACCTGACACCACCCAAATGCATATTTAGGGACTTGATGTGAGATAACATTTGTTATGAGAGGACGTCGTCATGAAATGGGACCTGACACCACCCAAATGCATTTTTAAGGACTTATTGTGAAATGACATTGCCATCATATGTGTGATGGAACCTCCCAAATATATTTTCAAAGACTTGGCGTGAGACGACATTTGTCTTGATATGGCCCAAACTTTACCGAAATGCATTTTTAGGGACTTATTATAAGAGGACGTTGCTGATATATGGGCTATGTATCCTCCTTAATGCATTTGAAGGGACATGTTGTGAAAGGACACTATCACAATATTGTTTGTGGCACCTCCCAAAATAATTTTTAGGGACTTGATGTGAAATAACATTTGTCATGGTATGGGCCCTGACACCTCCCAAATGCATTTTGATGGACATGTATGAGAGAAGGTTGTCATGATATGGGCCCAAACTTCACTGAAATGCATTTGAAGGGACATGTTGTGAAAGGACTATCACAATATTAGTCGCGGCATTTGTCATGATATGGGCCCTGACACCTCCTAAATGTATTTTGATGGACTTGTTATGAGAGGACGTTGTCATAAAATTGGACCTGACACCACCCAAATGCATTTTTAAGGACTTATTGTGAGATGACATTGTCATCATATGTGCGATGACACCTCCCAAATATATTTTCAAGGACTTGGTGTGAGAGGGAATTGTCATGATATGGTCCAAACTTCACTAAAATGCATTTTTAGGGACTTATTATGAGAGGCCGCTGCCAATATATGGGCTATGTATCCTCCTTAATGCATTTGAAGGGACATGTTGTGAAAGGACGCTATCACAATATTGGTCATGATATTTGTCATGATATGGGCCCTGACACCTCCCAAATGTATTTTGATGGACTTGTTATGAGAGTATGTTATCATGATATGGGCCCTTACACCTCCCGAATGCATTTTTATGGACTTGTTGTAAGAGGAAGTTCTCATGATACGAGACCTGACACCTCTCAAATGCATTTTTAAGGACTTACTATGAGATGACATTGACATCATATGTGCCATGGAACCTCCCAAATGTATTTTCAAAGACTTGGCGTGAGAGAAGATTGTCATGATATGGGTCCAAACGTCACCAAAATGCATTTTTAGGGGCATATTATGAGAAGAAACTGTCAATATATGGGTCATGTCTCCTCCTTAATGCATTTGAAAGGACATGTTATGAAAGGACACTATCATCATATGGGTCGTGGCACCTCCCAAATTCATTTTTAGGGACTTGTTGTGAGATAACATTTGTCATGATATGGACCTAACACCTCCCAAATCCATTTTGATGGACTTGTTATGAGAGGACGTTGTCATGATATGGGCATTGATACCTCCCAAATGCATTTTCATAGACTTTTTGTGAGAGGACACCGTCATGATATGGGACCTAACACCTCCAAAATGCATTTTTCAGGACTTACTATGAGATGACATTGTGATCATATGCTCCATGGTACCTCCCAAATATGTTTTTAAGGACTTGGTGTGAGAGGACGTTGTCTTTATATGGGCCCAAACTTCACCAAAATGTATTTTTAGGGACTTATTTTAAGAGGACACTGCCAATATATGGGCCATGTATCCTTCTTAATGCATTTGAAAGGACATGTTAGGAAATAACACTATCACGATATGGGTCGTGGTACCTCCCAAATGCATTTTTAGGGACTTGATCTGAGATAACATTTATCAATATATGGGCCCTGACACCTCCCAAATGCATTTTTATGGACTTGTTATGAGAGGACTTTGTCATGATATGGGACCTGACACCACCCAAATGCATTTTTAAGGACTTACTATGAGATGGCATTGTCATCATATGTGCGATGGAACCTCCCAAATGTATTTTCAAGGACTTGGCATGAGAGGACATTGTCATGATATCAGCCCAAACTTCACCGAAATGCATTTTCAATGATTTATTATGAGAGGACACTACCAATATAAGGGCTTTGTATCCTCCTTAATGCATTTGAAGGGACATGTTGTAAAAGGACACTATCACAATATTGCTTGTGGCATCTCCCGAATACATTTTGAGGGACGCGTTGTGAAATAACATTTGTCATGATATGGGCCCTGACACCTCCCAAATGCATTTTCATAGACTTGTTGTGAGAGGACAACATCGTGATATGGGACCTAACACCTCCCAAATTCATTTTAAGGACTAACTATGAGATGATATTGTGATCATATGCTCCATGGTACCTTCCAAATGTATTTTCAAGGACTTGGTGAGAGAGGAAGTTGTCGTTATATGGGCCCAAACTTCATCGAAATGCATTTTCAAGGACTTATTATGAGAGGACACTGCCAATATATGGGCCATGTATCCTTCTTAATGCATTTGAAAGAACATGTTGTGAAATAACACTACCACGATATTAGTCGTGGGACCTCCCAAATGCATTTTTAGGGACTTGATGTGAGATAACATTTATCATGATATGGGCCCTGACACCTCCCAAGTGCATTTTGATGGACTTGTTATGAGAGGACTTTGTCATGATATGGGACCTGACACCACCCAAATACATTTTTAAGGATTTATTATGAGATGACATTGTCATCATACGTGTGATGGAACCTCCCAAATGTATTTTAAAGGACTTGGCATGAGAGGACATTATCATGATATGGGCCCAAACTTCACCGCAATGCATTTTCAGGAACTTATTATGAAAGGACACTACCAATATATGGGCCTTGTATCCTCCTTAATGCATTTGAAGGGACATGTTGTGAAAGGACACTATCATAATATTGGTCGTGGCACCTCCCAAATGCATTTTTAGGGACGCGTTGTGAGATAACATTTGTCATTATATGGGCCCTAACACCTCCCAAATGCATTTTCATGGACTTATTATAAGAGGACGTTCTCATGATATGAGACCTGACACCTCTCAAATACATTTTTAAGGACTTACTGTGAGATGACATTGTCATCATATGTGCCATGGTACCTCCAAAATATATTTTCAAGGACTTGGCGTTAGAGGAGATTGCCATGATATAGGCCCAAAATTCATCCAAATGCATTTTTAGGGGCTTATTATGAGAGGAAACTATCAATATATGGGCCTTGTCTCCTCCTTAATGCATTTGAAAGGACACTATCCTCATATGGGTTGTGGCACCTCCCGAATTTAGTTTTAGAGACTTGTTGTGAGATAACATTTTTCACGGTATGGGCTCTGACACCTCCCAAATGCATTATGATGGACTTGTTATGAGAGGACGTTGTCATGACATGGGCCCTGACACCTCCCGAATGCATTTTCATGGGCTTGTTGCAAGAGGACGTTCTCATGATATGAGACCTGACACCTCTCAAATGCATTTTTAAGGACTTATTGTGAGATGAAATTGTCATCATATGTGCCATGATTCCTTCCAAATGTATTTTCAAGGACTTTGTGTGAGAGAAGATTGTCATGACATGGGCCCAAACTTCACCCAAATGCATTTTTAGGGGCTTATTATGAGAAGAAGTTGTCAATATATGGGTCATGTCTCCTTCTTAATGCATTTGAAAGGACATGTTATGAAAGGACACTATCATCATATGGGTCGTGGAACCTCCCAAATTCATTTTTAGGGACTTGCTATGAGATAACATTTGTCATGATATGGCCTTGACACCTCCCAAATGTATTTTTATGGACTTGTTATGAGATGATGTTGTCATGATATGGGCCTTGACACCTCCCAAATGCATTTTTATTGACTTGTTGTGAGAGGACGTCGTCGTGATATGGGATCTAACACCTCCCAAATGCATTTTTAAGGACTTACTGTGAGATGACATTGTCATCATATGTGCCATGGCACCTCCCAAATATATTTTCAAGGACTTGGCGTGAGAGGAGATTGTCATGATATGGGCCCAAACTTCACCCAAATTCATTTTTAGGGCTTATTGTGAGAGGAAACTGTCAATACACATTGTCATGATATGGACCATGGCTCCTCATTGATACATTTTGGGAGATTTCCATGAGAGGACATTCTCACTGATACATTATCTTGATGTGAGAGGTAGTTGTTATGATATGGGTTGTGGATCCTCGTAAATGCATTTCCAGGGGCTTGGTGTGAGAGGAAACTGTCACTATATGGTTGTGACTCCTCTCAAATACATTTTTAGGGACTTGCTGTGAGAGGACACTGTCATGATATGGGTTTGGATGCTTCGAAATACATTTTTGAGGACTTGATGTGAGAGGACACCAACATGATATGGGTACTGGAATCTCTCAAATACATTCTCAAGGACTTGTTGTGAGAGGACAATGTCATGATATTGGTTGTGGCTCCTCCCAAAAACATTTTCATAGACTTGATGTGAGAGGTTGTTGCTATGACATGGGTTGTGACTCCTTGCAAATGCATTCCCATGGACTTTCTAAGAGAAGGCATTGTTATGATATGGGTGTAGCACCGATCCTTCCCTATCCCAAGAACTCTTGGGCCCCTTTGGCACTAGGTGTGGATTAGGTGGATCAAATGCAGGTCGAGGACGACTGTGGGTGAGCGGAGGTGGCACTACAATGAGCAACAAATACAAATCAAGATGCATCAAATTATAAAATTGAAGGCAAGAGTAGAACAAGTTGAGATAGAGAGTAATTACATGAAATTGGTCTAAAATTGTTTGAGGTATAGTTTTAATAAATTCTTGAGGCAAGACACTTCCTCATCCGATTTGGACACCCCTTTATCCTTAGGTTAGCTTGGAACGCATGTCCTTTTTGGGTCTCCATGTGGACTTGACAACTTTCTTTGAGAGGCCACTCCCTCATCTGACATGGAATGCCCCTATTTGTGGTTCACCTTGGCATACAAATCATTGTAGGGACTCATACTCACACTAAGTCACAACATACTTGTCTATGGATGTTGTTTTCTCACTTGTGATAGAAATGACAATCTCATATGTGAACCTAAACTGAATAGTGTTGTAGTTTTGGATTACACACACTATATATATGCACAAAATATTTCAAAATTAAATGTATTGGAGGCACACATGCATTTATGTCAATAAATACAAAAACAAATAAGCACACAATATAGTAAAAAGTAAATGAAACCCATAGTTTCTGAAGTTGTTTGAGTTCTTAGAGATTAAAAATAGAATTTAAAATGTATGGGTTCCCGATATAAGAAGGAAAAGATGGCTCCTAACTCAATCTTAGGTCAGGAGGATCAAGCCGTAATAATAATATCATCTTGAGAACATTTCACAATTTTACAAGTCAATACTCCCATTATCCCCCGTTCCAATCCCCTGATCATGCGGTCTCTCCTCCCCGCTGAGTCGACTCCTCGCCTCCATGATTCTGACCCCGTCGCCCAACCTCGTTCTCGCCTCCACGATTCCGGCCCCGTCGCCTAACCTCGTCCTCACCTCGGCGATCTGCTCACTCTCTGCCAACCAACTGCTCGTCTTGGCAATCCGATCCTCCCTCTGCCAACATGCCCCCTCCTCAGCGATCCCATCCCCTCCGCCAAGTCTCTCCTCCCCACTGAGTCGACTCCTCGCCTCCATGATTCTGGCCGTCGCCCAACCAACTCCTCGCCTCGACGATCTGGTCTCTCTCTGCCAAACAACTGCTCATCTTGGCAATCGGATCCTCCCTCTACCAACATGCACCCCTCAGCGATCCCATCGCCTCTGCCAACAGACTCCTTGGCAGGCGATCTGGTCCCCCTCCTCCAACATACTCTCCCCCTTGGTGATCTTATACCCCTCCTCTAATGGACTTCTTGATCAGCGATCTACCAGTACTCTAGACTCGATTCCTACTCTAAATCCTTTCTTCCGCCCACACCCTCCTCTCTCTCTCTCTCCTTTTCCCCATCATGGCGTCAGCTCCCCCATCCAGAGCTGCATTCGATAACGCATTTAGCAACGTTCGGGCAGTGACCACTCAATGCCTCCAGCTACGAGCAGTGTTCCAGTCGCTGGTATTGAAACATCAGGGAAAGGTCGCTCTCCTTTTCCATTGTTTTTAGCAGTTACAAGCGGTGAATCTGGTAAAATATTCATCGCAGCAAAGTGGTGCGGTGACCCAGTTGGTTGAGGAGCATCGGCGATAGAAGCTAAAGCATTTCCAAACACAACACAGATCTGCATGGCCGCTTTCCTCCTTTGACTCGTCACTGGCTTCTGCTCTGCCCAAGGTCGAGCACAACGTCAGCAACTAATTCCTGCACTGCTTGTATGGCGCTAATGTCTCCTGAATTGCTTGTAAGTCGTCAAAGTGTCATGTCCTACTTGTAAACGCCCAAACTCTACTTTTTGATGCATTGTTGAGGTAAGATTTTTTCATCTCCCTATCATATGCACCATTAGGCATCGCCAGATGGCTAGAGGCAGAGTTTTTGCTTTGTTTGACATCAATCAACTGCTCGTTGGACAATGGTCAGAGGTAGGTATTCATGCCATGTACCAAACACTAACTTTTAATGAGCTATTCTGGTAGGATGATCTGTCCCTAATTTGTGCTCCATCTTTATCATGAAAGAGGTGATATCTTTCCAGGTACTGCTTATTTCCATAAAGTATACAATTCTAAATCCCAACATATCGATGACAAACATACTCATGACTATTTAATTTCTGTTAGAGGATGAGAACATGGACATCAACAATTCTATCATCTCTCCATACTTCTTCAATGCTAGTTTGACAAAATGGTCCCTATAATATATAGCTTGACTTGAGACGAGTGATGAATGACAGAACTTGAGTTGGCAGGAAAACAAGCTGATGAACCTATTGTGTACACGGATTTTCTATATGATCTAGATGACAAAGATATGGAGATTTGCAATCTCAGTGTTGAGGTATTCTTTACTTTGGTTTATTCACACTATTATTATTTGTCTACATTTACGTTTATAAATTGTAATGATTAATAAATATACCAATTCTCCCTGCTAAAAATAGTTCCAAACATTATGTTGCGGTATACAATAACAACTTTCTAACACATCCAATATCATATTTACTTCCTGACTTTGGTTAGCCCATTTTAGAAAGGCTCCTTATTACTACAGTTCTATGTTTATAGTAGTCTGATTTATAAAAAAATAAAGAATAGAAGGTTAAAAAATTGCTATATGTTGTCTTTTGACTCCGATTCTATATCATGATCTTGTCTATTGTTGGTGATCATGTTTATATGTACTCTTAAGTATTAACTATGCTCTTCACTTATTTTAATGCATGAAAACTAAGAAATATTTGATTTTACATCCTGACAAAGTCTATTTATATACCTTTTCATGAAAAGAGAAATATAAACACTCAAGACAAGAATTAGTGATGCTTCTCTCATGTCATTATATTGTTTTCTGTTGTGTCATCCTTATTTTTGGAAGTATTGTGCATGTAAAAATAACAAATGCATAAATTTATAAATTTAGATGTGGAACATGGCGTTCATAAACACCTTAAATTTTTTTATGGATGATATCTTCAACTTCATTGTATATGCAAATTTGTTACTTTTATTTATATCTTACATGTTCATTGAACTTTTTCAAAATATATTAAATATTGTAATAGTTATTTTTGTGAAGACCATACTCCATTCTCATTTTTAGTACACATTCTTTTTTATTGTTCAACATCCCAGGAACTACACAAAAGATGGAGATCAAGGAAGAAACATGTGAAGCATTTCTCGTTGCAAGGGAGTAAGTACTTTGAAGTAGGACGTACACCAATCACATAACGTGATATGATTATGGAGTCGCGCATAATGTAGAAGATGGAAGAGACATGACATACTATTGTAAAAGTCATATATGCCAAATTTTGTTTAGTAGAATGGGTCGTTATGTAGATATCTCGTGTCATCTGTCCATGATATGAAGTTGTAAAATATTCCTACGTGTTAAAAGACATGTGTAACTTAATTTTATATAATAAAAAGGTCCAATTTATCCAAGTTCCTATCATCTGAGTGTGATATTGTTGCCAATTTTGCTTGTATGATTCGTTACAACTGTTTCTTTTTCTTTGTGATGGTGAGAAAGGTGGTAGTCCACTTAAGAATTTATCTTTGTTTACATACAATATGTGCAATTCTTCACCTAAAAAATTAGGTAATAGAGTATAAAATTTAATTGTATATACAATATTTTATGGTACGTGACAATTGTGGTTGTTCGCTGTTCCATGTATACATCACATACAAACATGTCATCTTAAATAAATTAGGTGATGTTGTTTGTCATCGTCTTTTATGAAAAAGGTGATAGTCATGAATGTAATCTTTAATAAGTAAAGGTGACGTACTACTTAAAGCCTACATAGTGTATAGATTACATTTAAAAGATGAAAGTCATTTGGTAGATGATTGTGAACTACGTCATCTTTTATAGTAAAGGTGACACAGTTGTCTGTCATCCATGATAAGTTTTTCAGTAGTGGATCTTAGTGGCTGTTGGCAGTGGCTGTTAGCGCTCAGTTGCCACACTTTGTCAAGTTCCTTAAGACAGTGGGCATTGGGAACTGATTCCTCCGGCAGTTATCATGGTCGTACTCTTCGGAATAGGCGGACGTGGAGGAGTGGCGAGACAAAAATCTGAAGACAATGGATTGACCGTTGGCGAGATGGCAAGAAATTAATCCCTCACAACGATAGATCGACCATTGCGGATATGGCAGCGTCCGTGGTACTGCCGGTTGCGTCATTGGAAGGGATCAACATGGTGCCAATGCCGAGATCATCTACTGCAAAATCTGGTACTGCTGCAAGGCAATGTGATAAACTCATCCGGAAGTGCAAGTGTGCCGTGTGGGGAGACACACACTATCACGTCAGAGAAGTAGTAGCGCATAGACTGCCGAAAGAGTATGATTATCATTAGACGATAGAATAATGAGAGGGGAGAAACTCAGTAGGCAATATTAGACTTGAGCATTGACCAGCCGAGCACGAATCTGGCTGTTGTCTTCAGATTGTCGTTGTAATCTGAAACTTGTTATCATCAGATCTCCATGTGCAGAATGTAATTTCCTTGACTTTATACGTAGTTTCCTTTCCTGCACTCACATCTCTTCCACAAAGCTACTTCGAGAAATGGAGAGAACGACCACAGAAGATGTGCTGCTCTTGGATTCAAATAGATACAGAAGCATAACACTAGAGCCGGAGGAGGGCGGCGTATGTGGTTGTTTGGGATTAGGTAGATATCGATCTTGACGGTGAGGGGAGGGCTGGTAGGGGTAGTTGCATTCTTGACTGTGAGACCAAGAGGAGAAGACGTGGGTTACTGATTGCGAAGCGTGTGTAGAAGTGGACAGAGTGGACACGGTTGCCGAACTGAACACAACCTAGAACATCTGTAAAGGGTAATTGGGGTTTCGATATAGCTGGCATCGGTTTCTTTCCCTCAAAAATAGAAGAAAACTTGTGGAAAAAACTGAGAAGAGAGAGAAACGTTGTGATTGCAGCAAATTTAAATTTCTGACTTCTGATTGGTTAGTTGGTTAGTAGTGGCACAATTATAACTAACAATAGTTATTCACTTTTTTTACAGTAGTATTAGATAAACTTCAACCCATTGCTAGAAGGCTTGGGTTTTTATAGTGGCCTAAGCAGTTTACCTATAAAGTAAGATAGGCAGCCATTGAGGGCTTTATCAACCAATGTTTGTGCATGTATGTTACGTCGACTCAAGCCCAGGAGGTGAAAACTCTTATTTAGTGATATACCCTTAAACTACTTGGGATGAAAATATTTAACTTATAATGTTAAATGCGGCCGAGTTTGGGCTGGTTATCCGAGTAGAACCTCATATCTTCCCAGCTACACACCGTTGTTTTTATTGTATTTGTGATTAAGTATTGATTAGTGTTGTGCTGCTGCCAAAAACGAGAGAAAGTTGTCATTTTTTATAAGGTTTTCAAAGAAGATATTTTCTTGTAACACTTTCCTTTAACGCAATCAAGCTAAGTACTATCCTTATTATCGACAGTTTAAGCTAAAATAATGTTGAACATATATGAACCTTGCTTATTCTTGGTTATTAAGTGGGAGGAAACACCGGTTCCGGCGATCCGTTCACCGGGCCATGAAGCTGAAGCCACAACCAACAAAGCTTTTTAACCCACCAAGGCGACACATTTCGGGGTTGCGGGCTCCGTCTTGTGCATGCTCCGCCACAAGGGTTCGACGACGTGCCCGGGCGCATGAACCAAAATTCACACGACTGGCGCGAGTAACGGCTAATTTGGTTCCGTGTGGTTGCAATGCACTTGTTGAATTCAAAAACTGGAAAACGAAAGCAGGAAATGGAACTAGACGTCAACGGTTTGGTTGGAAGCATCTTCAAATCCAATTTTCTGTTTGTTTTCATTTGGTTGGAGGTAGATTATGCATGGAGTTATCTGCGCTAGCATTAATTGTGATAAAAAAATAAGTGATCAGGCAAGAGGCACGGTGGGAAGAGACACGGACGGGTTCTGGAAATGGAACCGCGCCCTTTCGTTGTGCGGTTCCTTTTCCCAGTTTTCTGTACAAATCAAAGGGCACTGTGCGTTGGTTTTCACACCTCGGCTCCGTTTGCAGCCCAACCAAACAAATGGAAATAAAAAACCAACGTTTTAGAACCGCGTGACTTGGTTTGCGGCCCAACCAGACGGGCCCTAAGATGGCAAACCACGCAACTTTATACACACGCAGTGTCGCTCAACCATCGGGACCGGAATTCTATTTGGGAATTTTTTTTTTAACCTAAATAGCACCTCCGTCCACTTATTTTTGGATATAACAAACTTTTAGAAGAAAACGCCACTCTGGTGCATTCTACCGGCAATGGTCGAGTTCACCAGGGACCATGAGAGAAGACTCGTTGTTCGTGGGCCAAAACTCTGAAGGCCGAGAGATGAAGTCGTAGGCAGACACCATGACCAGTTATACTAATCACCAGCTCTTTTGGCAGCTATCGGTCCATATGCAAATTCCATGAGTGTTAGATTTTGATCTAAGGAATCGAGCAAGCATAATTTTGGACGAAAGCTCACGCTGCTTTTGAGATTTATATTCCGTCATGTATTTTGTGGTAGAATATTCGGAACATGGATGCATTGATCATCCTTAAAGGAAGTACAAAAAATGCTAAAGATAAAATTTAATGGAGGGAATGGAATCATCAGGAGGCCCTCCCCAGCTGTTCACAATCACCCGACGAGTAACTCTCCAAAGGAGTTGGCATGTTTGGTGTTCAAGTCGTCGATAAGCGCCAATCAAGTTGGCATTTCCAGAATAACGTCAGTTTCTCTGACGTGTTTAGGCGCATCATCCGTGAAACGCCAGAATATGTAGCACTTTCTCCAAAAAGTGTACTATATGTAGAAATAAGTTGAAAGAAGTGCTATTTAGGTAGATTTTTATATATTTCTATTTTTTCCATTCTATGTTATATATATAAATTTAGAGTATTTTTGAAAATGTGGACTCAACCAGTCAGCTCAGACCTTAGGCAAAAGGATTTGGTTTATTTGACGTGTGGAGTAGTTGCACGAGCATTTGACGCGCTACAAACCACTCTTGCCGGTGTGCAGGTCCCTTGTTTGCCTTTTCCTGTCTATTATTTATTTTTGTAAGAAAAATAAAAGAAAAGGGAAGTAAGAAATAGAATATATTCTTTTGCTTGTAATAATTTTTTGACAAAAAAATTTGTTATATCTCTTATAAAAAATACATTTCAACAAAATTAATATTGCTATATTATAGAAATACATAAAATGTAACTAATTTTAAGTAGAATGTGCCCACTTTTACTACTAGTGCACCCTCATTTTGGTATAATTAAATAAACACATAGATGCAATACTAGTGTTACACTCAATTCTTAGTGTACACATATAATAGCAAATGAATATCTTACTAATGTCTCTGATTATATTGTGAATGTGCTGAGTTCTTAGAGTATGTGCATAATAGCAACATAAATCTTAATGTAACACACTCAATATTAGTAATAAAATCTCAACTATGGTGCTATTGCATCCTATTATGATGATAACGCGTCGAAAGCGTCTAAAACGTGTGTTATGACAACTAACTTATTGTAAATGCATATAGAGTAATGCTCATAATATGCAAATGTATCTAATTTATAGACCAATGCTCCCAAAATAGGGTTAAAGCACCTAAAGTTGGGTTAAAACGTCTAAAGATGGAGTTAATCTACCTATTTACTAGTGTAGTGCCTAATTTATAGGATAATGTGTCCCAGAATGGGATTAAATCGCATGACAATGGGTTAAAATGCCTAAAAATGGGATTTATGTGCCTACTTGTTAGTGTAGTAGATATTTGAGCCTATTCTATTGTTATGTGCCTAATTTATAGGCCAATGCGATCAATAATGGGTTTAACTAAAAATGGGATTAATACACATATTTATCAGTGCAATGCCTATTTGAGCTTAAATTTGTTATTATGCGCCTAATTTATATACTAATGCGTCCAAATTAGGGTTAAAGCGTCTATAAGTGAGCTAAAGTGTCTAAAAATAGGGTTACTCCACCTACTTGTCAGTGTAGTGTCTATTTTGCATCATCCTCGACATCATCATCAGCTTCATCATCATCATATCATCATTATCATCTTCTATCATAATAATCATCATCATCGTTATCATCATCTTCATCACGCACACATATTAATTTTGTATATCATATTATTTCTCTCAAAATATACAGAGATTGATTTGTTGGATTGCATTTTTTAAAAAAAAATAACAATTTTTATTTCTTCAAAAAATACATCAAGCAATAAAGTTATAAGTAAAATAATTTGCTCTCTTCTTTTTTCTTATATGTTTATTTTTATATTGTGTATAATTTTTTTCCAAAGTATATCGATATTAGTCTTGTTGGATTGTATTTTCAGTAATAAATTTCATGATTTTTATTTTATCAAAATTATGGATGAAAAGTTATTAACAAAGTATCTTTCTCTTCGTATTTTTTTGGTCTTTTTCTGCACCCTATGTCACGTGGCAAAATAAAAAAAGAATTGAGTCCGACCGGGGTAACCAACCAGCCGAGCAGAAAACTGCCCCGCAGCCCGCGTCAAAAACCCGTGAGGCTAAGTATCGCGTCGCACTACTATTTTCGTAGCTAAAAACATGCAGCTAAAAGCTAGATATCGTCTCATTCTTCCGTCAGGTTAGAGCGTTTGTTGAGTCAGATCAACTCAAATCCAAAAATTGTAAACACGGAGGTCTCTCTCTCTCTATCTCATAGAACAACGACAAAATGCACATAGGAAGGCGAACCACCATTAGCCTGTGCTCCTCATGCACGTGCTTAAAGCCACAAATAAAATTGGATCCCCTTCGACATCCTTTAGTTGACAAACATATACTAAGGTTTAGGAAAGATTCGTCAAAATGGAAACATATCAACAACTTAATTTAGGTGACAATGGGCTTGTAGACGGGTGTCCTAAGGGGATAGGTGGTGATTAGTAAGGACTTGAGAGAAAGATGATTAGAGAGACTTGAGTGAAAAAGAAATATTTAGTTACACCAAAACTTTATATTTGTCGTTTTTACATAAATGCAATATCTATCTTAAGTTAAAATATATCTTAAAAATTGATGCAGGACAATTGTTGCATTTAGCATGGTCATTTGAGTAACAATATCACGTTTTATTAGTTTCCATATGTTTAAGGTGTCATTTCTTTTTCAATTTCCTTTTGTAAAGTATGTGTTTTAGTCCCGCATCAATAACATTATAAATGTAGGACCTTTGAAGCCCCATCACACAAATGATAAAATAGAATTAGCTATTGCTTTCCTGCAAGCTTTATTTCATATTATCTAAATATAACGAGTTATTATTTTATCTTCTTCTTTTATTATCTTTGTGTTATCATAGTGCATATCTAAATCAGAAAGTTCAAACTGCTTAAAAAGGAAATTGCAATTATTTTGGATGAAATTTCTTAATTGATGCATTGAGAGTGTATCCATTTGGATCATAAGATCTTCTTAATACTTGTTTAGTATACTACGATTCTGCAACATATATATATATATATATATATATATATATATATATATATATATATATATATATCTTCTCTCTGGTGAGTTTCACACACGCTCCATTGAAAAATCGACAATTACAAATGTTTTACATGGTATCAAAATTCGTGTTGACGAAAAAGTGACGCTTTAAACTTTCTGAAACTTGCGATAATTTTTTTGTTTTCCATACGGATTCATCAAGTACTAATAACTATACACTAGTTGATTGAAAAACACAATTCATAGAAGAATAGATTGCACAATTATCTCCAATTGGTCTAGCTGTCCAACCCACTTTCTCTCAAGGTCATACTTCATTAGTCAACTAATTATTTTATCGACTAATTCACAAACTATTTAGTCTTTTTATATCAATAAATTTTTACCGTCGGTATGTTGTATAAAAATAAATGACCAATCTAATTTTTACTTTCTAGTCGACTCCACACAGTAATTACTCCTTGTCGTTATGAAAAAATCAATAGATTGTCCATATCTCCCATCAACATTGATTTTTATGTCTACCAATATTACAAGTATGATTATGAATTTGGAAATGAAAATAATCATTATATTTTAAAATTTTGACAAAATAATTCACATAGCAGACTGCGGGTAGAATTGTAGGCTTGATCATGATTTAGTAACATCCACCGGTTGTATAAAACACCTGAGTACTCTCAACTCCTGTCATAACGATTTAACTCAAAAAGAAAATCAATTATATCTAAAAGAATGGAATTTACACTTCAATTTAAGAATTTGACGAAATAATTCACTTAGAACACAAATATAATCGATAAAAATTTATAAATTTATAAATTTATAAATCAATATTTCTTTTTACATGTAGATGAGTTTACGTCACAATGTGTGGTCATCACATCATGACCAAACACACAATAATTTTTGTATATCTCTTGAGGTGTATATATAATAGTGGGTGGAAAAAATTGGATAATGGTTGCGCCGGTTGTTCTTCTTTGTCTGTTTCCACAATTTGTATTCCCATTTCCTTTATATATATGTATGTATATATATATATATATATATATATATATATATATATATATATATATAATTATCTTTGAGAGTTTCTTGTGTGAGAAAATAGGGGAAAGCGTACGATGAAAATAAACCATCCTAACTGTAAGAAAGTTGTCTAAATATTTTACATGGTATCGAAACGTTTTGTCTGCCAATTATATTTAATCACTTTCAATAAATTATTGCAAGATAGATCTTTGATTTTTTCAACAAATCACCCAACCCCTCCATTTATCTTATGTTGTGGGTTGTGGAAGCAATTTGTGTTACATGTTCAGTCACACCTTCAAAGAGATAATATGTCTTGCATGAAAACATTCTTGCATTTACTCTTACCGCACTATAGTACAATTCCCTTTTATCATGCCCTTTGCATGATGGATCCGAAACTCAACAACTTGTATTTGAATCAATCTATTCAAAGAAAAATGGCAAACATATATTTTTTCAAGAAGAATATGAGATTGATTTAAGCCAATCATTTGGCTACAATGATTCATTAATAAGGGAATTGATGATGCTCCGTCCAACATTAACTACAAAATTTTTATCTCGTCCACCATGCATGGGTTCTGATGCATTCCCTTTCCAATATTCATACATGCTCTTTTAATATTCTGCTCGAGACTAACGCTTGAAGAGTGAACTTGCTTGGACCCTCCCATATTTTTTTAAGAGAAATATCTCCATTGACAGAGGATAAATACCAGTGATGTGGCGGTATGCATCTTTTTGTTGGGTTAAGGAGATCGACTAAGATCTCATCTACTAAATGGTCCAAATATAGCGAGAGAAATCATTGACAGTCATGAGTTGATACTTGCTACCACAAAGAGATTGAGTTCTCATTGGTCCAAATAGATGAATATGAAGAAGTTCAAGATCTCTCTCAGTACTAAGGACTCCTTTGGATTTAAAGGAGGATTTGGTTTGTTTTCTTTGTGTACAAGCTTGACATTCCTCATCCTTCTCAAAGTCCAATTTAAGAAGTCCTTTAGCCAATTCCCTTTTGCTCAACTTCCTCAATTGATGTATATTTACATGAACAAGCCTACAGTGCCGCAAAGATATATCACTCTTATCAACAACAAGGCATCTACCAAGAATAGAATTAAGAAAATCAAGAACAATAACATAAAGGTAATCAATAATAATAACATAAAGGTTTTTGTTTCTAGTTTCCTTATATATAACATTGTAGGAGAGGGAATATAGGAGCAAACATTCAAGTGAGGTAAATATACAAGATAACCATTATCACAAAGTTGGATAACATTAAATAAATTGTGATGTAGATCATCCACAAAAAGAACATTCTTGATGCATAGTGAATCTCCCACATCACCCTCACCTATGACTTTACCTTTGTTGTTGTCACCAAAAGTCACCAATCCTCCTTTCTTCTTTGAGAAGTTATTCAAGTGTCTTATGTCACCGATCATTTGCTTAGAGCAACCAATATCAACAATCCAATTTTCTTTTACCTACAACAAAGGAAGATCTCAGCGTCCAACTCAACCTTTGAATCCAGAGTTAGCTTGGGGACACATTTCATCTTTGGGTTTGTCCCCTTTTCCTTTTAAGGACAATAAGTAGAGTAATGGTCATCACTATTGTAATGTGCACAAATCATAGGGTTCTTAGAGTCGAATGACTCTCCATGGAAGATAGGAGGTCCCTTGCTCTTTTTCTTACCTTTCCCTTTCTCTTAGGAGCTACCCCTACATATCCCAAACCACTCGAACTTCATTGAGGAACTTTTTCCCTTTGAGAAACTTTTGCAAGGAGGTTGTAAGCTTGTGATTATCATTACTAAGAGTAATAACGGTAGAAGAAAGACTAGCCAAATCATCTTGAGCATGAAGCAGGTCGGCCTCTAAAAAGAGGGCTTTAGTACGATAAGAATCTCTCTCAAGAGTAATGCTAGCTACCTCATTACTAGGCAATAAAGAATTTGAAGAAAGATCATTTACTTGAGCAATCAATCTAGCATTATTAGTTCTAAGCATGATAAGCTCATCAAGATAGATCTTATTTTCATCTTTAATAGCATCTCAAGCATGTCTATGATCACTAAACACGGCAACAAGTCTATCATTTTCAGTTGTAGTTAAGACAAGCTCATCAAGGTGAGTATGGTTTTCATCTTTAAGACTGTTCATGTTATTAAGATATATACCATTCTCTACTTCAACTCCATTGAATTGGAGCTCAAGATAAAAAAAACTAGCCTTGTAAAGAATCGATACTATCAAGATGCACTTTCTCATTTTTCTCAAGGAAATCAATTTATCATACAAGTCATCAATGATCTTCCCTAACCTCTTCATCTTGGATTTGCATTTAGAATAAGAAAAGTGGGAAGCATTAAGCATATCAATGAAAGTTTCTTTAGATAGTTCATTTAAAACTGACCTCTCTTACCTCACTTACCTCACATATGTCATCACTAGTTGAGGCCATGATAGCAAGGTGGCATTCTTCCCCATTTGAGTTGGAATCACTAGAAGAAGACTCCTCCCATGTCGAATGGGCTGCATCATTTCTTCTTCTTTCCTTCTTTTCATTCCTCTTGTACTTTTCATCTTTCTTCTAGTCTTCTTCTTTGGGGAGCTGCTCTTGTGGTAGGACTTATTTGCCTTGGGGCAATCATTCTTGCGGTGTCCTTTTTGGCCACACTCCTAACATGTTGGAGTAAAGGAGGAGGATGGATTTCACTTGAAGTGCTTCCCTTTGGAATAGTTAGCTTCATGATCACTAGGGGCATCATCTTCACTTGAGGAAGGAGGGGTAGGCCAGAAAGCAAGTTGTTATTAAATATAATACTCTCGAAGGGGAAAATTGTAATTTCACTAGATACGAGTGTAAGAAGTGATTTCTAAGCCAAGAAACATCAAATACTACTACTATATTATATCTTTCTAGATTCACAAGAAATTGAAATCCTAGATCCTTATAGACATCTTAATTGGAAATTGTCATTTGGAACATGTACTGAATTCTCAATTCTATTGTTTAACTATTTATCTCCCTCTTGAATTTCATTCTTATAATTTTATAAAAGTGGTGAATCGATTTGTTATAGCCTTTCCCTCATATTGAATGTCACCACCACTAAACTAAATGTTGAACATTATTGAGTAATTGAAATATTGGTTGATTTTGATATGGCACATCAGTTGGTGACCTTTACTTAGATCTAATTATGTGACTCTTTATTATTTTAAAATAGCGTTAGAAATTAAATTTAGTACCAAACTCGCTTACTTATGTTTCCATTTTTGGGGTCCATGTGTTGTTTCCTTCCCTATGGGAACTCATGATGTGATGTTGGTTATGTATGCGTAGAGAGCCAATTATGTGATGATTATAATGGCATATCATGTAAAATTATTTGATTATTAACAAAAGGCAAGCTTCCAATTTATTCTATTTAATTCAGTTATGAGATAATGATATAACATTGTAAATGTCTAGATAATTATATTAATCAATGATGAATATAATCAAGTTACTATCCTTGTGGTTGAGATCATACATATGTTAAGAGTACATATGCATATTCTCATTATGTCCTTAATCGAATGTTATTGTGGATGGTTTATAGACAATGATAACTCATAAGATCAGAGTGTGAGTTGGTTGATGACAAAATATCATGAGTCATGAGATGGCAATATCAAACCAAGAAAACAGATACATGTTGGAGAACAATGTATTGGACAGACCCACCATGAGACTAACACATGGAAGCCATCATGGAAGTCATAGTCATGTCTCATAGTGATGGTGGTGGTTGGGGTTCCTAGACATGAAATCACTACACTCAACACATGTCATTGGGTACACTTTAACGTCATCAAATGCAGTCTTTAAACATGGGTTGTTATAAATGTGGTGATTGGGAAACTTTGACACATGGGGATTGAGTGTGAGTTATAGATATGGTATTTTCCCTCCTACTGGAGTGTGATGTCCTAGGCCTCTTGATTAGTGAGACTAAGAAATGCATGGCCATGCACATGTGAGTCAATATGTGATATGGAGCTTACATATATCTCAGACATTCTGCTCTTGGTTCAAGAAATAAGATTAAATAATAATGAGGGTGACTGCTCCATGCCTCTAGTTCAATTTGGACATCAGTGACAAAGGAACTACACAAACACTCTAACACCATACACAAATTGTAGGTTGAAGTTTCTCCCCAACTTTCCATTTACTTAGGTAGCATTGATGTGTGACTAGGCACCACTCGTTGCTTATGATGTCATAAGTTGTTATGGACATTCATTGCCAACATAATATGGGACCTATAGGGTCACACACAAAGGTCTCGACCTTGAAGAGGAGTTCAGATCTCAATTGACATTATAATTAAGTACTAAAATGTTTAGGTATTTGATTCAGTCAACAAATAGGCATACAACACTACCAAATGACCATCTCAAGAGTTGAGATGACCGTCTCAATTGTTGTGACGGGCGTCTGGGGAGTTAGGCCTATTATGAGTTCGAAATGGCTAAGGAAGTGAACCAACCACGCTGACTGGCTTGACTCGGGTCACTAGACGACCGTCTAAGGGAACCGAGATGTGTATGGGCTAGATGGTCCATATGGCCAAGGGAATGTTCTAGATATTTCCTAATTTGTTTGAATTGCACATTACTTGTTGTACAAGAAAATTAATATAGGATATTAATTGGAAACAATTTGCCAAAATTGGGAACCCGCCAAACGGCCATCTGGGTTGTGCCAAATGACTGTATGGGTTGTCAGACGACCGTCTGGGCTGTCACAGGTTGCTAAATTTCTAGAATTATTATAAAAATTTGAGATCTTTGGTCTCTTCCACTCCCGCACAGACTGGGAACCTGGACCCAATCCCTACCTACAAATAGAGGGGTATTGGGGGCTTCTAAGAACACAACATAGACAATTGAGAAATCGTTGCTCTAAAAAACATTATCCTCTCTGGTTGTGGTAACCATAAGAGCCCGAGCAAGTTCTACCTGACTAGGGAGGAACAACAGGGAAAGAGAAATTAAGATCATTATCGTGGGAGAGCAAGTTGGTGACTAGTACACCAATAGGAGGATGACTCCTTCCTAATCATTCTAGCAGGATGACAGAAGTTCTAGGCAGTCTATGTGGATTACCATAGAGGTAGGAGGCCATTTTCTGCGGCTAGGAGGACAACATCAACCAACAGTTTGTGACAAGAGGAGTTGCTGAAGAAGATGAGGTTCATGGCTACAGTCTGTGGTGCAGACCAGGAGGCACAGTAGCCAGACTTATCTCAATGCAACTAGTAATCAGAGTTGTACATGTATGATGGTAAGGATTGTCGTTGGACTTGTCCAAGGAGAGGTATATCCTTAAAACCATCCTCCCTACATTATAGTTATTGATGCGATCTACTATTTATGGGGAATATGGTAAATAATTTTTTTGTTTCCACTGCCTACTCTATAGCCATATTTCCCAATAGTGGTATCAGAGCCAACGTTAATTACTATATTATGGGATAATCTATATGATCAGATTTTGGTTTTATCATTCAATTATTGTATATGATGTGAATTATATCTTATCAAATCCAAACACTAAAATAATCCCAAACTAATATATATATATATATATATATATGCAATTTACATGCATTTCCCTAAAAGCGGTTTTGATGGTGGATGTGTAGCAAGTTTATGGCCAATAACCCCTATTATCTGTGCATGATTGTTTGGCTGGTTGATCCTCTTATCTCGGTCTGCGTACTGAGCCTCTATCTTTTCTTCTCCATGTAAATTTAATTCTTTCCTACTTTTTCTTCCCTCGAATGTAACTCGAGGTTTCTAAATAATTATATAACAGTAGTATAGTTTACTTTCTATTATGATGGATAATAAGATGTCCCAAAGAGGAGCAAATCAACTGAAGGACAAAGGAGGACCAGGAGAGCCGTACTGATTTCCTAGTGGACCCGAATGATCTGCGGGAGATGCCATGTGATGGTGACAAAAGGACCAGACGACGAATGAGACAACCTAACAACTGGACAAGGGGCGATCCGATCAATTTAATTATTGAACCGATCAACCCAGATTGGCAAGCACAAATCTTTATAGACAACATGTTTCTGCATGTGATATAAACCTATATGACCGTAGTTCCTTGTGGCTTGAAGGGATTAAATTAGGTTGGCCAGAATTGTGACTTTTGTTTATTACATGTTTTTTTGTGGGATATGCATGTATA
The DNA here is from genome assembly GCA_963693085.1 of Alisma plantago-aquatica. Classification (NCBI taxonomy): domain Eukaryota; kingdom Viridiplantae; phylum Streptophyta; class Magnoliopsida; order Alismatales; family Alismataceae; genus Alisma; species Alisma plantago-aquatica. The sequence goes on from OY856413.1 coordinate 426,984,848, forward strand.
CGTACATACTATATATGTAGTGATTGGATAAAGTATATGTAAGATCACTGGCCTGTGTTTTTGGTTAACCCTATTTGTTTTGGCTTGATGATGTGCTTAGAACCTTGCTCTAATCCTTTGTGAAGATCTTAGAGCATATGGAGAGCTTAAGTCTTTAGTTTGAGTTTTTTTGGATGTTGTTTGTGTTTTCTGTGCTAGTTTTGGTGCAAATTGCAAATTACCCCTTTGTAGGGGTAGTCTTGTAATCTGCCACCTGTAGAGTGTTCCTTCTCTCTCTTGGCTTAGGTTTTTGTGCTTTGGGGTGCCTTGGTGGACCCTTAGTTGAGTGGTGTCAACCTTAGTGGTGATTGGGGTTTTCTAGGGTTTGGTGTGCCTTGACCATGTAACCCTTGTTGGTTGTTTCAACCTAGTTCGCAACCTAGGGCTTGGTTGGAGGGTGTCGCAATTGAGACACCTCCTCTAGGTGTGGTTTTCATGACCGAGATGGTCTTAGGTGTCTTGGGTCAATATGTGTTCTCTTGTGTAGAGTGTTTTGACCTAGGGTTTGTGGTGACCTTGTGTTGCGACCTAGTGGTCCTTGGTGGTGTGTCGCGACCATAGGCGGTTCTAATGGTGTGTTGCGGTCACAACATGAGGGTTGGATGGACTAAGTGGTCGAGATCCAACCTAGAGTGTATCACCATCTTTTGCATGTGGGCCTTATGTTTTTGCATGTTAGTTTCTTGAGGGGACAAGTGTCCCTTTGGGGCCTTCTTTCGTTGACACCTCATATCTTGCTCTCTCTCTCTCCTCCTTTTCTATATAAACCCTCTTTTCTCCATGAAAGTGATCTTTTTCAGCCATATTCTTCCTTCCTTCCTTGGTGCTCGTCCTTAGAGCTTGGTGGAGCAAGAAGAAGATGTTCTTGGTGCCTAGGATGTGGTTCAACCCTTTCATGTGGTGCTTGTGGTGATCCTTGGTCATCTTTAATCTTGGTGAGTGTTTATCTTTCCTCTTTGATGTTTTCCTTGGATTTTCTACCCCATCTTCTTCCTTTTTCTCGGCCCTATATCGTGTTTTGACATGGTGGTCATTCTTGAGAGTAAGCTTCTCAACACAAGGATAATAGGCCATGTTTTGACAAGGCAAGATCCAAGTGAGAGGGAGTTTCTTCTCTCTTTTCCCCCTTCTATCTTCTGGTTCGGCCTTGAGCTTTTAGCCCTCTTTTCTTGAGCTGTCACTTGACCTTGGTGTTTCTATTTCTTGAGGTGATCTTGTGGCCGAAAGTGGAGCTTTTTTTGGATCTTGATCTTCCTTGGTGATCATGTGTTTGGAGCTTTCCTTCCTTGGATTTGATCTTCTATAAGGCCGGTTATATAACTCTTAAAATTCTCTATTATTGCACTTTACATGCTTGCATGTTGCTTTTTTCTCTCTCTAGAAGTTTTATTAACATGATAATGGATGGTGATAGATCTTAGAATTTTGATAACATTGAGATTATGCTTAGTTAGGATGTAATCCAAAACCCTAATTTGCTTTGTACTCAATTTTGGTGTTTATGGTTCATGGTTGTTTTACCTCCTTTCTTGGCATTGGCTAGAGTTGCATGTATGATGATCGAGTGTTTCTATGTTCTATGAAGTTTTGGTTCGGTTTTGGTGGTGATGATCTTGGTTTCTCTCCCTTGTTGAGGTATCTTTTCATGGTGGTTTTATGAAGCTTGTTTTAGGGTTTAATGACTATTTTGCATGATGTTTTCCTCTATGGTGACAATGAGTTTCCCTTGTTGGATCATCTATTTTATCCACAAATATATCTCTGTTTGGACCTTGGTTTGATCTTGGTTCTTATTCTTGATGGTGGCTTGACCCTTAGTAGTATCCATGACCGATTTTGTCTTGATTCGAGGCACCTTTTTTCTTTGGCTTGAGGTTTTGGTCATGGTCGTAACACCACATTTTCCTTGGTTTTTGTCACGGTCATAATGCCATGTTTTGTCTTTGGGGTCAAGATGGGTCTTCTCTTTGGGTGTTGCGGTCACGACATCTTGGTTGGTCGTGACCCATGAGCTATTCTGGTTGGGATTCCCTAGTTGTGTTTTGTTCTCTCCTGCCTCCTCTTGGTAGGACCTTGCTTTTGTTTCGGATGAATGCTTCCTCGTGTGTTGAAGACAACCGTTGTCTTTGTCATGGTCACAACATGTATAGGGATGGTGGTCACAACAACCCTTCTTCTTGGGGTCGCGAAAATGTGCATTGTGAGTGGTCACGACCCAATATGGTGGTGGTCGCGACACATAGTTTAGGTATGGTGGTGACACATGCTTGAGTACCTAATCCATGTACATCTGTGAGTAATGTTTGAGCCATGTATAGTGTTATGTGGATAGCGGCTTGCTTAACCTTAATCATGCTTCTTAACCCTAAAGTGTTCGAAGAATGTGGGAGACACTATATCTATGGCTTAGTTCTTGTATGTAACTACAAGACCCTAATCAGCTAAAGCTCGGAGCCCTAGTTCTAATATTGAATTATGTGTTTGCATTCTCTCTCATGAGATGTTCATCATGTAGAATGTTTTTCTCTCTCTTGCTTATATGCACTAAATTTGCAGGTGGTATGTATGTCATGGCTTGTGTATGCTACATTGATGATTATGTGATACAAGGTGATGATTATGCACACTAATTAGACCATATGTGATGATGAACATGCAAGGCTTAATGTGATAGATCCTATGACCTGGTGATGGCTTGATGCCTATTGAGAGGTGATGTCCTACGGTGATGGGATTAAGGGATTAAGATATGATAATGATATTGACATTGATGATTGCCTTGTGGATGGAAAATCTTTGCGTACCATGTGATGGTTGTGTGACAAGTTCACACCTCATACATTTTATATCTTCTAAAGTTGCAACACATCCTTATTCTAGTAGAGTTTGTTTTAGCTTTATACATTGTAACTTGTTTGATGCTAAAAAGTCACCCAATTAGCTAACTAATCAAGTGAAATCTAATAATGTTGTTGTATACGTTGTAACTTGTTTGATTCTTCCCAACCTGTGGCAAGCTTGTGGAATCACATGTAATTGGTTTATGGCTTATGGTGCTTTAATAAAATTGGTTTTAATTTCCTGCGATTTCGGGTAACTCGCTTTCTTAGTGATGTTTTGGATTTTGGTTTGAGTAATCTCTCTTGTGGAGCATCAGGGCGTCACAGTTAAGTTGGTATCAGAGCTTTAGGTTCACTATGTCTACAAGGACCTAGGACTAGGGTTTGTGTCTGTTATAGTGTCCTCCAGTCTATCTTATAGTGACTTCTACTTATGTACAAGTAGAAGAAGAGTAGAAAAGATGGCTAGAGAACACAAAGAACACGGTGTAGAGAGCAGTGTTGCCACACACAATGGTGGTGTGAGGGCTCAGACAAGAGAAGATCAGGTGCCTGATGAGCCCCAATTTGACCACCCATGGTAGAGAACCCTACTTTCCATTATCTATTTGGGCAGTTTATTGCAACGATGACACACATGTCAGACAAGATGCTTGCTCCTCAGCCTAGGATGATGTCCCCGGTGCCGAATCTCCAGGATTTGGGAAGACTTTTAAGAGGTTGAGATGTGTTAGTGTTGTGGAGTATGATGGAATGACTGATCCAACGGATGCTGATCTATGGTTGATAGAGTTGGAAAAGGCTTTTAAGATCCTTAATATCCTCGAGGTAGATAAGGTGAAACACATAGTGTGTCTTCTAAAATGAGTACTGGCCATTGATGGGTCATTAAAGAGGAGAAACGACCAGGTGTTGATATCAATTGGGAGGTGTTCATGCGAGAGTTTGTCAGCAAGTACTTTACATACCTATCTGGATGAAAAGATCAGTCAGTTTGAGTGGATGCGTTGGGGATCCATGTCGATCAACAAGTATGAAGTGAAGTTTATGGAGCTGTTGTGGTTCTGTCCTCACATGTCATCAACAGATGAGGAGAGGATTTGACATTTCGGGAAGGGTCTGAACGATGAGCTGACGATGGTAGTGGAAACACTTGAGAACCGTGAGAAGTTTGCGATGTGTGTGGAGTCTATTAAGAGGATTGAATAATCTGTGGTTGAGAAACGAGAGATGAGCACCAAGAAGAGGCTGACGCAATACCACAGGCATTCGTCGGGAGGCTTTTAGAAGCCTAGGTTTTCTATGCCGCCCACACAACAGAGGTCCAGTGCACAGACCCAGTGGTCACCCAGTAAGGGAAGAGGACGCAGTTTTCCACTAGCACCAGCTCAGAGTGTAGCACCAACTTTGGTGACAGGGTCGTCTAGGCTATGAAATGAGAGCAAGACCTATTACAAGTGCAGACAGGTTGGGCATATGAAGCTATTTATCCTATGAAGGATGAGGAAGTGACCCAACAATCGAGGTAGAGGCAGCAGGGCTCACAGAGACAACAATTCAGTGGTAGGGGAAGGGGACATGGACAAGCATTTCAGGCTAGTTCTTTAGGATAGGCCTATAGAGGAAGAGGATGGCAACACACGATGACTAGATTCTACACTATGAGTCAGCTTGAAGGAGTGGTAAACCCGCAAGGAGTGGCAGGTCAGATGGAGTTATTTCATTTTGATTTGTCTTCTTCTTGCTTTGTATCTATTTTGGTTGATCCAAGTGTGACACACTCTTTTGTCACTCGAGAAGTGATTGATGCTTGTTCCTTACATGTTAGTCATAGATGGGATAACCTTCCTTTAGAAATATCGTTAGTTGGTTTGTGGAGTTACGGGAGGTGTGTCCTTCATGTGTCCTTTCTTTCTCAGGACATAGAATACAAGTGGATCTCTTACCACTTGATATGCATGGATTCGATGTGATCATTAGAATGGACACCTTGGAGAAGTATCAGGTGGTCTTCTATTGTAGTTCCAAGGTGGCGACATTTGTAGACAGTGATGTGTCGTGGATCTTCCTAGGTGATAGGAAGATTCTTCTTGCCTATTTTGTGTCAGTGATGGTGGCTGAAGAGTTGATGAGATGGGGTTGTGATGCATTTTTTGTGCATGTGGTGGATACCAAGGCGAGGAGTCTGAGTATCCAGGAGGTGCCAGTTGTCAAAGAGTTTGAGGATGTGTTCCCAGACGAGTTTCCAGGTGTTCCCCCTATCAGAGAGATTGATTTTGAGACCAATCTAGTCTCGAGCACGCAACCAATAGCGCAAACACTGTATAAGATGGCACCAGCTGAAATGGCGGAGTTAAAAAAATGGTTGTAAGAGCTTCTTGAGAAGGGCTTCACCTAACTAAGTACGTCTCTATGGGGTTCTCTTGTGCTATTTGTGAAAAGGAAAGACAAATACATGAGGCTTTGTATAGACTATAGATAGTTAAATAAGGTGACGGTAAAGAATAAGTATCCTTTGCCGAGGATCAATGACTTGTTTGATCAGTTATGAGGGGTTGAATTCTTCTCCAAGATAGACTTGATGTCAGCGTATCAGTAGTTTCAGATTAAGGTGGATGACATACCTAAATTGGCTTTTAGGACTAGGTATGGTCATTACAGGTTCGTGGTTATGCTGTTTGGGCTAACCAATGCGCCGACAATGTTCATGGACTTGATGAACATAGTCTTCTAACCATTCCTTGATCAATTTGTGGTGGTGTTCATATATGACATCTTGCTATATAGTAATGATAGTCAACAACATTAACAACATCTTCGTCAAGCGTTGACTGTGTTGAGGCAACATCAATTGTACACGAAGTTCAACAAGTGTGAGTTTTGGCTGAAGTAGGTGTCTTTCATAGGACATATGATATCTGCTCAAGGTGTCCGTGTGGACCCCAAGAAGGTTGAATCTATGCTAGAGTGGGAGAAGCCAAAGACGCCAATGGATGTGTGCAACTTTTTGGGTTTGGCAGGCTACTACAGGAGGTTTATTAAGAACTTCAGCTTTGTGGTGTTGCCCCTAACCAAGTTGACGAGGAAGGATGTACCATTTGTTTGGGATGACAAATGTCAGTGTACTTTTTAGTTGTTGAAGGAGAAGTTGACGAGTCCACCAGTGCTAGTGTTTCCTGAGCAAGGGAAAGGTTACATAGTTTTCTATGATGCTTCACGGAATGGCTTGCATTGTGTGCTGATGCAGGACAAGAATGTGATATCTTTTGCTTCTCGATAGCTTAAGAAACACAAGGAGAACTACCCTACCCATGACCTAGAGTTGGACACAATGGTTCATTCTGTGAGGACTTAGAGATACTACCTTTATGGCAAAAAGTGTTAGATCTTCATTGATCACAAGAACCTAAAGTATATCTTCTCATAGCAGGAGTTGAACATGCGACAGAGGCACTAGATGGAGTTAATCAAGGACTATGATTTTACCATTGATTGTCATTCAGGAAAGGCGAATGTCATGGAAGATGTGTTGAGTATAAAGTCTTCTTCGACATCATCTGTGGGCAGTGCACAGTTGAACTCCTTGGTGTGGGTCATAAGAGAGACTTGTTGGTCTCCTTGCATCAGATGAATGTGAAGCTAGAGGTATCTATGCTAGCAGGTCTATTGGCTCAATTGAAGGTGAAGCCGATGTTGAGATAGCAAATCAAAGAGGCATAGCGGTTTGATATTATGATACAGCAGATACGATCAAAGTTTGATAACCAGAAGTGTGATGGTTTCCACAAGGCAGATGATGGGATAGTTTGTTACCATGATAAAGTTGTGGTTCCTGATGATTGAAAGTTTGAGAAATATGGTTCCGGAAGCGGATCACTCTTCAATGTATGCGATGCACCTAGGTAGCACCAAGATGTACCATAATCTGAAAGATTTGTATTGGTGGCCTGGCTTGAAGCGGGATGTGGCTGACTTCATGGCTAACTGTGTGGTATGTCAGCAAGTCAAGGCAGAGCATCAGAAGCCTATAGGGACATTGTAGTCATTACCCATACTACAGTGGAAGTGGGACCATGTTATGATGGACTTTTTGGTTGATCTGCCTAGGACAACTAAAGGACATGATTCCGTTTGGGTGATAATTGACTAGTTGACAAAGTCAACACACTTCTTGCCAATGAATATGACATATTCAGTAGAGAATCTTGCTCAGATATGTGTGGATGTGATAGAGCATTTGCATGGTGTCCCAACTACTATCATGTCAGATAGAGGTCCTATGTTCATGAGTCTCTTTTGGGAGTGATTGCATACAACTTTGGGTACGCAATTGGGGTTCAACACTAATTTCCACCCACAGATGGATGGACAGTCTGAGAGGACCATACAGACCTTGGAGGACCTGTTGAGAGCTTGTGTCTTGCAGTTTTTGGGGAGTTGGGACATCCACCTTAGTTTGATGGAGTTTTCCTATAATAATAGCTATCAGAGGAGCATCAACATGGCACCGTATGAGGCATTGTATGGGAGACATTGCAGGTCTTTGTTATGTTGGCATGATACATGTGAATATCAACTTCTTGGTCCTGACCTGATACAATAGACAATAGAGAATATTAAAGTGATACAACAACAGTTGAAGGTAGCCCAGGATAGATAAAAGTCATATGTCGATAATTGTTGGAGACCCTTAAAGTTCCAAATGGGAGACAAGTTGTATCTCAAGGTTTCTCCTTGGAAATGTGTCTAAAAAAGAAGGACATAGTGATAGTGAAGGTTTTGTGGCACTAAGGAAGCCATGTGGGAGCTTGAGGAAGAGATACAGAAGAAGTACCCATCTCTCTTCGCTTAGGATTTTGTCGGCAAAATCCTTGTTAGGGGTTTATGGATTGTAAGACCCCTGACCTCTATTTTGGGTTAACCCTATTTTTTTTGGCTTTATGATGTGCTTAAAACCTTTCCCTAATCCTTTGGGATGATCTTAGATCATGTGGAGAGCTTAAGTCTTCAGTTTGAGTTTGTTTAGATGTCGTTTGTGTTTTCTGTGCTAGTTTTGATGCAAATTGCAAATTACCCATTTCATGGTGTAGTGTTGTAATTCGACACCTCTAGAGTGTTCCTTCTCTCTCTTGGCTTAGGTTGTGGTGCTTTGGGGTGCCTTGGTGGATCCTTAGTTGAGTGGTGTTACCCTTACTTGTGATTGGGGTTTTCTAGGGTTTTGTTTGCCTTGACCATGTGACCCTTATTTGTTGTTTTGATCTAGGTCATGACCTAGGGCCTAGTTGGAGGGTGTCGTAGTTGAGACAACTTCTGTAGGTATGGTTGTCACGACCGATATGGTCTTTAGTGTGTTGGGTCAAGATGGGTGCTCTTGTATAGAGTGCTTCAACCTAGGGTTTGTGGTGACCTTGTGTTGTGACCTAGTGGTCCTTGGTGGTGTGTCACGGCCATGGGTGGTTCCCATGGTGTGTTGTGGTTACGACATGAGGGTTGGATGGCATAATTGGTTGAGATCCAACCTAGAGTGTATCACCATCTCTTGCATGTGGGCCTTATGTGATTGCATGTTAGTTTCTTGAGGGGACAAGTGTCCCTTTGGGGTCTTCTTTCATTGACACCTCATCTCTTGCTCATTCTGTCTCCTCCTTTGCTATATAAAACCTCTTTTCTCCATTTGAGTGATATTTTTCAGCCATCTTCTTCCTCCCTTCAATTTTTCTTGTCCTTGGATCTTGGTGGAGAAATAATAAGCTATTCTTGGTGTCTGGGACGTGGTTCAACCCTTGCATGTGGTGCTTGTGTAGATCCTTGGTCATCTTCAATCTTAGTGAGTGTTTATCTTTCCTCTTTGATGTTTTCCTTGGATCTTCTACCCCGTCTATTTCCTTTTTCTCGACCCTAGACCATGTTTTGACATGGTGGTCGTTCTTGATAGTAAGCTCCTCAACACAAGGATAATAGGCCATGTTTTGACAAGGTAACATCAAAGTGAGAGGGAGTTTCTTCTCTCTTTTCCCCCTTCTTTCTTTTAGTTTGTCCTTGAGGTTTTTGCCCTCTTTACTTGATCTATCCCTTGACCTTGGTGTTTCTCTTTATTGAGGTGATCTTGTGGCCAAAAGTGGAGCTTTTAGTGGAGCTCAATCTTCCTTGGTGATCGTGTGTTTGGAGCTAGCCTTCCTTGTAGTTGATCTTCTATAAGGCAGGTTATATAACTCTTAAACTTCTCTATTATTGCACTTTCCATGCTTACATGTTGCTATTTTCTCTCTCTATAAGTTTCCTTAACATGCTAATCGATGGTGATAGATATTAGAACTTGGATAACGTTGAGATCATGCTTGGTTAGAATGTAATATGAAACCCTAATTTCCTTTGTACTCGATTTTGGTGTTTATGGTTCATGGTGGTTTTACCTCCTTTCTTGATTTGGGTTTGAGTTTCATGTATGATGATGAAGTATTTTTGTATTCTTTAAATTTTTGGTTTGGTTTTGGTGGTGATTCATTTAGCTTCTCTCCCTTGTTGTGGTCCCTTTTCATGGTGGCTTCATGAAGCTTGTTTTAGGGTTTAATGACCATTTTGCAGGAGGTTTTCCTATATGGTGATGATGAGTTTCCCTTGTTGGATCATCTAATTTAGCCATAGATTCATCTCTATTTGGACCTTGGTTTGATCGTGGTTTTTGGTCTTGGTGGTGGCTTGACCCTTAGTGGTCGCCATGCCCGGTTTCATCTTGAGTCGTGACACCTTTTTTCTTTGGCTTGAAGTTTTGGTCACGGTCGTAATGCCGTGTTTGCCCTAGTTTTGGTCGTGGTCATAATGCCACATTTTGGCTTTGGGTTAAGATGAGTCTTCTCTTTGGGTGTCACGGTCGTGACATCTTGGTTGGTTGCGACCCATGAGCTGTTCCGGTTGGGATGCCCTAGTTGTGTGTAATTCTCTCATGCCTTGTCTTGGTAGGACCTTGCTTCTATTTTGGATGAATGCTTGGTCGTATGTTGAAGACGACCCCTATGCTTGTCGAGGTCATGACATGTATAGAGACGTTGGTCGCAACAATCCTTCTTCTTGGGGTCACGACAATGTGCATGGTGAGTGGTCACAACCTAAGATGGTGGTGGTCATGACACATAGTTGAGGTATGGTGGTAACACATGCTTGAGTACCTAATCCATGTACATTTATGAGTAATGTTTGGGCCACATATAGTGCTATGTGAATAATGGATTTCTTAAATTTAATCATGCTTCTTAACCCTAAAGTGTTCCAATAATGTGGGAGGTGCTATATATAGGCTTAGTCCTTGTATGTAACTACAAGATCCTAACTGGCTAAAGCTTGGAACCCTAACTCTAATATTGAATTATGTGTTTTCTTTCTGTCTCATGAGATGTTCATCATGTAGAATGCTTTTCTCTCTCTTTATTATAAGCACTAACTTTACAGGTGGTATGTATGCCATGGATTGTGTATGCTATGGTGATGGTTATGTGATACAAGGTGATGCTTATGCACACTAATGAGACCATATGTGATGATGAATATGCATGGCTTGACATGCTAGGTCCTATGATCTGGTGATGACTTGATGCCTATCGAGAGGTGATGTCCTCAAGTGATGGGATTAAGGGATTAAGATCCCATTGTGATATGTGATGTTGATGATTGCATTGTGGATGGAGAAGCTTTGAGTACCATGCGGTGGTTGTGTGACAAGTTCACACCTCATACATTTTGTATATTCTAAACTTGTAACACACCCTTATTCTGGTAGAGTTTGTTTTAGTTTTATATGTTGTAACTTTTTTTATGCTAAAAAATCACCCAATTGGCTAACTAATCAAGTGAAATCTAATCATGTAGTTTTCCATGTGCTATAGATCTATTCTAGTGTTAGCTTTATTTGCTGGAGTGTTGGAATGAGTTCAACTCAGAGCACATATTTTTGAATATGCGAGGTGCAAGTCGAGTATCTCCTTGTCTCCTTAACTAAATGTTGTTTGAGACACCCATGCGTGAGCCGATCTCCTGGTGATATGGATGGCCATGTGTGAGCCAATCCTTCTTTTTAATAAAGTTCATACATGAGCATGTTCTTCTAGCAATGTTACCTCTACTAAGGTGGGCTAGTTGTATATATATGGACGTCCATGCATGAGCCGATCCTTGTACTAAATATATGTCAATCTTTTGTAGTTGACTGATATGTCTCTGTGGTGTTCTCTTGTGCTGACCAGGTTGTGAATTCTGGCTCTTCCATGGACCTTGTATGGCACCGTGGGTTGCCTTTTTGTAGGGGGTGGTTGGATTTGAGTGGTACAACTCAAATCCTCTGGGAATAATAAAACATGTAATACAACCATGTTGCATTTGTGTTGAGGATGACACACGTCTCACATTGGTTGAAACATTTGCCTTGTCTTTTTACTAATTTTTTAAATTATAAGATGGTAAGAGAAGCCAACTATTATACATGTTCTTCATATTCCTTTTTAGAATATAACTAGATCTACTCCTTAGTGGTGACTGCCTAATCTTGTTTAGTCTTCTTTACCTGTTAGATACATATCATTTAGCTGAATCTGTTCAACTTACTAGATTATATTAATTATCTGCTTAGTTTCACCAGCTTAGTATATCTGTGCTTTAATAGCATTGGTGGAGAGTTATTTCTCTCAGTGGGGTGTTTGGTCTCAGCCTGTGGGTTTTCCACATCTTTTAGGTGATCATGCACGAAGAGGTAGAGGTTGTGCAGTTGAGGAAGAACAACAACAAGAGCAGTAGTTGATAAGGTCATGCAACTGAGGTAGAACTATCTCTCTTATAAATATCATGTTCTAGAGGGGCTATCTGAGGCACAATCTTACAACTACGAAATAGTGAGCTTATAGAACTCCTTGTGGGCACTTGGCAAGCCCCCATATAGATTTTCTTATAGTTAAGGGTGTCTACTAGACACTAAATTCAATTGAATTAAATGCTAGTTGATTTTGGAGGTCTTCACCAGATGTATTTTTACTTTTTATCCCTTGTTATAATTGCACTTTACAAAACGTAGGAATATACTGCAGTTGGTTAAATTTTTAGAAAAAAACCCTGTCAATGGCACTTACGATATTGTGCCAATTTGTTGATCACTCTAAATTTGAGTTAGCATAAAGTTGAGAGCCATGTCATTCTAGAAAGAAACAACAAAGGCTGTCATTCATATTTCCTCATGAGTAACTATATTGATGCCACTTTCTATTTTAGATTTCCCAAAACTTTCTGAATGCACTTGTAATTCAATCTAATTAAATTACTACATGCTTGAGCTACAAGTCATACAATCATTACAAGTGATTAACAATAAATATCTAAAAATAATTCTATCTATTCTTCAATCTTGATCATAGTGGATGTATGACTTGATTTCTTCAACTAAGATTTGCAAGATTGGGCATTTGGAATGTCTCTGTCATTTTTGAAATTATTTAAGTAGAATCATCAACACAAATAAGTAAAATAGTTTAGTCATTACCAGAATATGGGTAGACTGAGTCTTTTAAGTCACACCCAAAATTAAACTGCAATAGAGGAACACCTGACAACATACCCATGAGGAGATGAGAACCCATATGAGAACATAAACAACACACATAAAAAGGATAATAACAATGTGTCAAGATGAGTCATAAATGGGGGTTGGTTCCTCATTAATACAAGAGCACTATCGTATAAACCTTCAGGAGGAGCAAGCATCATCATCTTCGATTATAGAAAAAAAGGACACGTGGAAGTAAAGGCCTCAAGGATATGTGGGTTCACATACAGTGAAGACATCTCGACATCCTCTTCAAGGTTTATAATAGTCTTGGTAGATGGTGAAGTCTCAAGGAGCGGTATTCACTTTCAGGGTTGTAGTACATCATGTAGCATTTGAAATATTCAAAATATGGAAGGGAACATATATTTTCTGGATTTTTATTCTAGCCTTGGATGCATAACTTAAGGAAGGCTGAGAGATGAATTTGTTGGCAGATACCATGACCATTTATACTAATCACCAGCTCTTTTGGCAGGAATCAGTCCATATGCTAATTTCATGAGTGTTAGATTTTGATGTAAGGAATTGAGCAAGCATAATTTTGGACCAAAACTCACGTTGCTTTTGGGATTTATATTCCATTCGTATCATCCCCTACTGAACATGTATTTTGTGGTGGAACATTTGGAAATACATGGATGCATTGATCATCCTTAAAGGAAGAACAAAAAATGCTAAAGATAAAAGAATTATAATTTAATAAAGGGAATCATCAGGAGGCCCTTCCCCACTGTTCACAATCACCAGACGAGTAACTCTCTAGAGGAGTTGGCATTTTTGGTGTTCAAGTCGTCAATAAGTGCCAACCAAGTTGGCATTTTTATAATAACGTCACTTTCTCTGTCGTGTTTAGGCGCAACATCCCTGAAACGCCAGCATATGTAGTGCTTTTCCCTAAAAGTATTTGGAAATAAGTTGGGAGAAGTGCTATTTAGGTAAATTTTTAAATTTTTTTTTCATTTTACGTTATATAAGTTTAGAGTATTTCTAAAAAGTGTGGACTCTACCCGACCAGCGTAACCCGGGCGGTCAAGCCAGTGCGTCCCTCACGAAGGGTCGCTGGTTCGAATCCGCTCGGGTCAGCTGTATTTACCAACCTCTTGGGTCATCCGGGCTCTGGCACCAGTTTGGAGAGGGGGTGGGCTTCGGCCCATGCAGATCCAAAAAAAAGTGTGGACTCAACCAGTCATCTCGGACCTTAGGTAAAAGGATTTAATTTATTCGATGTGTGGAGTAGTTGCACGAGTATTTGACGCGCTAGAAACCACTCTGTCGGTGTGTAGGTCCCTTGTTTGCCTTTTCCTATCTATTATTTATTTTTGTAGGAAAAATAAAAGAAGAGGAAAGTAAAAAATATAATATATTCTTTTTCTTGTAATAAGTTTTTGACAAAACAAAAATCTTTATATTTCTTATAAAAATTATATTTCAACAAATTAATATTTCTATATTCTAGAAAAACATAAAAATGAGACTAACTATAAGTAGAATGTGCTCACTTTTACTACTAGTGCACCCTCATTTTGGTACAATTAAATATAAAACATAGATTCAATACTAGTTTACACTCAGTACTTAGTGTACACATATAATAGCAAATTAGTATCCTTCTATGTGACTGATTATCAAAGCAATGTGCTGAGTTCTTAGTGTATGTGCAAAATAGCAACATATATCTTAACGTAACATGCTCAATATTAGTAATAAAATCTCAACTATGGTGCTAATGCGTCCAATTATGATGATAACATGCACAAAACATCTAAATCATGTGTTATGACACCTACATATAGAGTAATGCTCATAATATACAAATGTATATAATTTATAGACCAATGCCCCCAAAATGGAGTTAAAGAGCCTAAAGTTGGGTTAAAACTTCTAAAGATGGAGTTCATCTGCCCACTTGCTAGTGTGGTGCCCAATTTATAGGATAATGCGTCCCAAAATGAGATTAAAGCACCCGAAGATGGGTTAAAATGCCTAAAAATGGGGTTTATGTGCCTACTTGTCAGTGTAGTGGATATTTGAGCCTAATTTACTATTATGCGCCTAATTTATAGGTCAATGCAACTAATAATGGGGTTAACTAAAAATGGATTTAATATGTCTATTTATTAATGCAATACCTATTTGAGCTTAAATTTACTATTATGCACCTAATTTATATACTAATGTGTTCGAAATAGGGTTAAAGAGCCTATAAGTGAGCTAAAGTTTCTAAAAATAGGGTTAATCAACCTATTTGTCAGTGTAGTGTCTATTTTGCATCATCCTCATAATCATCATCAGTGTCATCATCATCACCATCATCATCATCATCATCATCATCATTATCATCTTCTATCATCATAATCATCATCATCGTTATCATCATCTTCATCATACACACATATTAATTTTGTGTTCATATTATTTCTCTCAAAATATGTAGAGATTGATTTGTTGGATTGTGATTTTTTAAATAATTTAACAATTTTTATTTCTTTAAAAAAATATCAAGCAATAAAAGTTATAAGTAAAATAAATTTCACTTTTTTTTCTTATATGCTAATTTTTATATTATATATCAATTTTTCTCAAACTATATTGGCATTAGCTTGTTGGATTGTATTTTTAGTAATGAATTTAATGATTTTTAATTCGTCAAAAATATGGATGAAAAGTTATTAATAAAGTAAATTTCTCTTTTTTTTCTTATTTTAGTCTTTTTCTGCATTTTATGTCACGTGGTAAAAAAAGAATTGGGTTTGGCCGGGATAACCAACCAACCGAGCGGAAAACTACCCCACAGCCCACGTCAAAAACTCGTGAGGTTGAGTAGCGTGTCACACTACTATTTTCGTAGCTAAAACCCTATAGCTAAAGGCTAGATTCCATCTCATTCTTACGCCAGGTCAGAGCATTTGAGGATTTATGGGTTGGTTACTTGTTAGTTAGTACTGGTTGAAGAGAGGTCATTACAGTAGTTACTATTATGACACATAAGACAAAACTAGAGCACCGCGGGTTAATTCACGTCTTAACTGTTGAGTCCGATCAACTCAAATCTAAAAATTGTGGCAACAGAGGTCTCTCTCTCTCATATAACAATGTCAAAATGCACATAGGAAGACGAACCACCATTATGGTTAGTTTGGTTGGGTGTAGTACGGTGTAGTTGTGTGAGCTCGCAATGTAAAAATGTACATCAAACATGTACTTTGTCATCCGACTACACCCTACCAAACACTCATGCACGTTCCTAAAGCCACAAATGAAATCAAATCCCCTTCGGCATCCTTCAGTTGACACGTAGATACCAAGCTTAAGTTTTAGGAAAGATTCGTCAAAATGGAGAACATATCAACAACTTAATTTAGGGGACACTTGGCTTGTAGGTGGGTGTACTAAGGGGATAGGTGATGATTAGCAAGGACTTGAGAGAAAGATGATTAGAGAGCCGTGAGTGAAAAAGAAACATTTAGTTGCACCAAAACTTTATATTTGTCTTTTTACGTAAATGCAATATCTACCTTAAGTTCTAATACATCTTAAAAATTAATGTAGGACAATTGTAGCATTTAGCATGGTCATTTGAGTGACAAATATCACGTTTTATTAGTTTCCATATCTTTAAGGTGTCATTTCTTTTTCAATTTCCTTTTGTAAAGTATGTGTTTTAGTCCCGCATCAATTAGATTATAAATGTAGGACCTTTGAAGCCCCATCACACCAATGATAAAATATAATTATCTATTATTTTCCTGCAATCTTTATTTCATATTATATCAATAGAACGAGTCATTATTTTATCTTCTTCTTTTATTATCTTTGTGTTATCATGGTGCATATCTAAATCAGAAAATTCAAACTGCTTAAAAACGAAATTGCAATTATTTTGGATGAAAATTCTTAATTGATGCATTGAGAATGTATCCACTTGGATCATAAGATCTTCTTAATACTTGTTTAGTATACTAATATTATGCAACATATATATATTTATATTCTTCTCTCTGGGGAGTTTCACACACACTCCATTGAAAAATCAACAATTACAAATGTTTTACATGGTATCAAAATTCATGTTGTAGAAAAAGTGACGCTTTAAACTTTCTGAAACTTGCAATAATTTTTTTTTGTTTACCATAAAGATTCATCAAGTATTAATAACTATATACTAGCTGATTGAAAAACACAATTCATGAAAGAATAGATGATACAATCATCTCCAATTGGTCTAGCTGTCCAGCCCACTTTCTCTCAAGGCCATACTTCGTTAGTAAATGGAACCATTTTATCAACTAATTCACATACTATTTAATCTTTGTTATATCGACAAAATTTTTCCGTCAGTATGTTTTACAAAAACAAACCGTCAATCCAATTTTCACTTTGTAATCAACTTCACACAGTAATTACTCCCTGTCATTCTAAAGATTTCAATAGATTGATCACATCTCCCATCAACATTTATTTCTATGTTTGTCAACATTACAAGTATGATTATAAATTTGGAAATGAAAATAATCAGTATATTTTAAGAATTTGACGAAATAATTATGTAACATACTGAGTTCTGGGCATTTTGCCTTTTGATCCTCTTTTCCACCTTTTCCTCTCATTTCTATCCTCTTTGGCCGTTCTATTTATTTTGTGGAGAATATAATGGTCTAATGAACATTTGTTCATCTTTTATTCCAATATTTAGATTTATGCACAAATACCTCATTGAAAGCTTAACTACCATAATTAATTACTCTAAATCTTAACCTAACTTTTTGATGTGATTTTAAAACATAAAATATGCCACATAACTCATTTTGGTAGTAATATGAAGATAAGAAATTTAATTGGATGAATAATTTAGATAATGGGCCGTTAATGGGCCATATGACATATCTCATAAAAAGAAGTCTCAAAATAGGAAACAAACTTCAAATTCAAAATCTACATATCAAAATTATCCTACATGTCAAAATTCATCTAATTTGGACAACCTTGAAATATTAGGATAAGTTTAGGAGAGAGAAAATGAGTAAAGTGCATAAGTAATAAATAATGTGATTATATAACTTCAAAATATATAAATAATGGCAAATTAATATTGCAAACATCAAATATCACTTGTGGATAAAGTTTGGTCCAATTTGGATGTTGTTTGTGCAAGTTATGCAGTTTTAGGTACATTTTGGACTTTTATGCAATTTACCCAATTGGGAGGTTTTCATTGCAAATTATCACATGAATTATAATAATTAGATACCACCTTACCATTCTCTAATTCTAAAACCATGGGAGCACCTAGTTTCACCTTGGTTTGATGGTATTGCTTTCCAAGGGCATTTTAGGGTTTTCCTCTTTATAAGTGAGCTTATCTTTAGAAGCCATCGACCAATGGGGTTATTTCTTTGATGGAGGTCGGTTGGGATGGCCTATAAGGGTCCATAAATCGACCTTAGATATTTTAGAGCCTGCATGACGTGTCCACTTGCATGGCCATGAAGCCCTAGGCTAAAGACACATGGAAAGTCCCATAAAACACCTCATGCTTGACCTTTTTCTATATATAGCCATACATACCCCTTTCCCAACTCACAAATTCGAAACTCTTGGTCTCCTTTTCTTTCCTATAGCTTAGATAATAGTTCCTTTAGTATTTGGCCATGAAGTTTCTGACCCAAGGTAATAGAGGGAGCCTACCTTGGTGAAGAAGGCTCATATGGCTTCCAAATTGCTCTATTTGGGTTTCTAAAGCTCCTCCTTGGTAATTTCGACCAAAACTAGTAAGTATCATTCTTTCCTTCCCTATTTTCATATTCATAGTATTTCTCACACCTTCCTCCAGGTCAGAACCATGACCTTCCATGATAAAACTCCACTAAGAACCCTAAAAACACCTCATCTCTATGCTATTTTGCTAGGGTTTATCACCTCTAAGTGGAGAAGGTGATCTTTGTTCAAGAAAGGAGTTGGGCTTGGAGCAACCAAACCTTATAAGCTCGAGATCCTTGCTGTTTGGACCTTATTATCTTCCCTAGGTGTGAGCTTCATAACCCCCTTCCCATATATTTCTTATTACATGCTTAAAACTCACAATCTTATGTTAAAAATTGACGATGTGTCGATTTCTAATTGGTCGATTTTCAATAACTCATAACTTTTGATTCGTTTGTCCAAAAATTAAAGTAAGATAAGTTCTGAACTCGGAAAAACATGTTATTTTTAATAAAAAATATTTCCAAGTATTGGTTTTCAGTTTTGTCGAAAAGAGTTTTTAGAAAATGAATTAAATACCTAAAAATCACCAAAAAAATACACTTTAAACTTCATAACTCCAATATATGCAAAATTATATATTTTCTTAATCAGAAAAACCTAACTAAGTCAGTGGTGATATTTTTGAGGTCTGAATCGAAGGTTTTTGTAAAAAGTTCATAAGTTTGGGTTTTAACTCTTTAAGGTATATATGTTGTTCTAATACATGAATATGAAATTAGAAATAGGACAGTGGACCCTAATTTCAGCTAAAGGTTTGGAAAAGAGGTTAATAGGACTCTAAGTAAGAGGTATGTGCTATGTATGTGCAATCCCTATTTATGTATGTGCATTTACACCTTAAGTTGGGAATAATTGTTCCTTAACCTATTTTTCTATAATGAGGCTTTATTAAACCCTATTTCATATACTCTTGAATATTTTTCTATACTTGCCTCATAAATTAGTTTCAAAACATTATTCTTGGGTCTTGGAACCCTACCACCAAGTTGTAATTATGTGATGATTTATCTTGCCACTTTACTATTTCTTGAGCATGATAGTTTATTTGGCTATTTAACTATAGTAGTGGTACTTATGTACAACCACCCACAGAGGGCATGTAAATAATCACCCTGGGGAACGTCTTATTCTCCCCCTGGGGAATGTGTTATTCCTACCCTATAAAATTTGATAGGTAACTGGGAATGTATGAATTCTCCCCTCACCTATAGGTTGAGGTCCGGTAGGTGCCTCAACCCTACTTAGTTAATGTAGTCCAATTAATATCATGCATGCTACTTCTTATATGTTTTGTAATGGTAAGAATCTATTTTGTTATGTGCCTCATTCTCTTAGCCCTCTCATCTTATGATGATTCAATATATTTATGTTTCATATGATTTCCTTTTCTCTTGTACTTATTCATTATTTGAAACATACCTTGTTTTCCTCTCCCTTTTGCTGGGTGCTTTCCCAACCACCCAGGTGATGAGCAAGGTGATGAACAAGACAAGGAGTATATAGCTTTTGGCTTGGACTCGGTTGATGGATATGTTTTTTGGAGACAACATTGTAGTAGTCTAGACTTCCCTCTATCTAGATCCATTTTGTTTCATCTTGTTGTAAACCCTAATGGGAGATTTTGATGTACTTATGTAATCTTTTATGAAAGATGACTATAGTCAGTTATTTTTATTCCGCTGCTTTCTAATGGTCTTTTATATACCAATGTTTAATAAATTTGGAAAATTTATTCCCTTTCCATCACACCTCTGAGAGTGTTTGGAATGGATGTCAATTCTTCAATTTTTTTAGTAAAGGGGTGATTTCACTCCCTTACAACATGGTATCAGAGCCCATGGTAGTCAGAATCTGACTATTTCAGTTTTGTCTCCCTAATTAGAATCCCTGCCTTACATAGTTCCTTTAGGTGACATGGTTGCCCTACAGTTGATCAATAAATGATGAAAAGTTGATTTAGGACCCTATAGTTCCACATTAGTATCATGATGAATAAAACCCTAAAATACTCATAACTAAAATATGCATAACTTAATGTTGTTTAGGTTTACCTTTAGGCAACCATTAGGGCATGAAGTTGAAGCAAAGGTGTCTAGAAAGGATCATGGCTTCGGGGGCTGGCAATATTTTCCTCCATGCCACTAGCTTGGTTTACGAGGACTCCCGTGCCCATATGATCCTGGCCTGGCCTGAGATAATATGAATTGTCCAAAATAGTTTCCTTTTAGGCAATAGTAACCTTAGAGTTATGTGTTCTATATCTTTGGGTATCCTAATAGTTTGACTTAAGTTTCACATGTATGTTGGTTTCTCCTAGAACCCTAATATGATAACCTGATGACTTGTTTGAGGATGGATACCAAAATAGTCTCCTTATGTCCCTTGGGATCACATGCTTGGATAGTCTATCCCTAGAACCTAGACTATAAAGTTTGGGGTTGAGTGAGTTATCAGAGTGCACAGTGGAAGTATGATGGATCTTGTATAAGGTTTAGTTAGACTTATCCTTTAATCCTTATGTAGTTTGTCTTGATAGGTCGAACCCCTTAAGGGGTGGAGTATAGTTAGTTTGATGTTTGAGTGGTTAGATTTCGTGAACGAAATCCTCTTTAGGGGGATGGAATCCTGTGATTTCTTGAAATCTATCTACTCTATCTTTAGAAACCCTAACTCCATGAATAGGAGGTTAGTATGCTTGGGTCTATGGTCGTGACCAAACATGTAATAGTGGTAACTCTAATGTGCTTGTTTATATATTAATGAACATGTAATGGTCACCTAATGAATAATCCATATGCTTGAATCCTAATGAATATCTAATGCACATAATATGAATATTAATGCTAATTGTCAATATGTAAGATGTTGATCAAGTCATGAACCTATAAACCCTAATGATATGATGAGTAAGATAATTATAACATAATACAAAATTAATGCATGCTAAGGATGAATAAGTGAAATAAGATGGTCATGTTGACCTATACCATAAGTTGTAATAATCTAACCCTAATCTATACATCTTTAATGCCTTTCATGATACATTAATGATGTTAAGTGCCATAATAAGTTAACCTACATTGATACACATAAATGATATATATATATAATCATGTAATCACATTTTGATCAAGTCATGTATATGAAGTACATGTTACCTTACTATATAATACACACGTGATTAATCACCTAATGTGAATCAATTCATTAATATGTAATATGCCTCGCCTTGATCATTAAAATACATGTAATGGCTTCAATGTGAATATGAAGTGTTTGGATTCACATATATGTGCAAAACGAGTAATATAAATGAATATGATTAACTGTGACATTAATGTGAGCAATAAAGATAATGTGACATTGTGACAACGTTAATATGAATATAAGTGACTAATGTGACATTCATTGGAATAATTTTATTTTTAACCACAAATTGAATAGAATGTCTTATTTCATGTAAAATAATTTGTTATAATTAATGAAGTGGTAATATGAGGATAATGAAGTATAAGTACGAATTATTAAAGACAATGATCAAATATAATAATGAATGTTGAGATAATTTAGTAACCCCTAATTGTGCTAAAAAAATTAGTAAGTAAAATGAGATACATATTTTGTTTCATGGATGATATTGAAATATAACCCTTTTGGCAATAAAGTGAAAATGACATGACATAATTAAAATAATGATGATAATGTGATATCATAATCAATGTAATCCTAATGAGCCATAAATGTAAATAATTTTATGCTAAAAAGGAATATCTTAATAGTGGAACCCTAGGCAATCCTTGAGAACCCAACCTATGATGAGATGTATGTGAAGTTTTTGAACCCTTAGGTGTAGTTGAAGTATAAGTTATGGTGGAAGTTTTATGGTTGGAGGAACAACCTGAAGTTTTGTAATGTGAGGTTGCACACTCACCCTTCCCTAATTCCTAGTGATTTCGGGGAGGAAATCCTCTTTAAGGGGTGGA
Source organism: Alisma plantago-aquatica (assembly GCA_963693085.1). NCBI lineage: Eukaryota > Viridiplantae > Streptophyta > Magnoliopsida > Alismatales > Alismataceae > Alisma > Alisma plantago-aquatica. Next base: position 427,007,059 of record OY856413.1, read on the forward strand.
GTGTTGTAACATACTGAGTTCTGGGCATTTTGCCTTTTGATCCTCTTTTCCACCTTTTCCTCTCATTTCTATCCTCTTTGGATGTTCTATTTATTTTGTGGAGAATATAATGGTCTAATGAACATTTGTTCATCTTTTATTCCAATATTTGGATTTATGCACAAATACCTCATTGAAAGCTTAATTACCATAATTAAGTACTCTAAATCTTAATCTAACTTTTAGATGTGATTTGAAAACATAAAATATGCCACATAACTCATTTTGGTAGTAATATGAAGATAAGAAATTTAATTGGATGAATAATTTAGATAATGGGCCGTTAATGGGCCATATGACATATCTCATAAAAAGAAGTCTCAAAATAGGAAACAAACTTCAAATTCAAAATCTACATATCAAAATTAGCCTACATGTCAAATTTGATCTAATTTGGACAACCTTGAAATATTAGGATAAGTTTAGGAGAGAGAAAATGAGTAAAATGCATAAGTAATAAATAATTTGATTATATAACTTCAAAATATATAAATAATGGCAAATTAATATTCTAAACATCAAATATCACTTGTGGATAAAGTTTGGTCCAATTTGGATGTTGTTTGTGCAAGTTATGCAGTTTTAGGTACATTCTGGACTTTTATGCAATTTACCCAATTGGGAGGTTTTCTTTGCAAATTATCACATAATTATAATAATTAGATACCACCTTACAATTCTCGAATTCTAAAACCATGGTAGCACTTAGTTTCACTTTGGTTTGATGGTATTGCTTTCCAAGGGCATTTTAGGGTTTTCCTCTTTATAAGTGAGCTTATCTTTAGAAGCCATCGACCAATGGGGTTATTTCTTTGATGGAGGTCGGTTGGGATGGACTATAAGGGTCCATAAACCGACCTTAGATATTTTAGAGCCTGCGTGAGGTGTCCACTTGCATGACCATGAAGCCCTAGGCTAAACACACATGGAAAGTCCCATAAAACACCTCATGCTTGACCTTTTTCTATATATAGCCATACATACCCCTTTCCCAACTCACAAATTCGAAACTCTTGGTCTCCTTTTCTTTCCTCTAGCTTATATAATAGTTCCTTTAGTATTTGGCCACGAAGTTTCTGACCCAAGGTAATAGAGGGAGCCTACCTTGGTGAAGAAGGCTCATATGGCTTCCAAATTGCTCTATTAGGGTTTCTAAAGCTCCTCCTTGGTAATTTCGACCAAAACTAGTAAGTATCATTCTTTCCTTCCCTATTTTCATGTTGATAGTATTTCTCACACCTTTCTCCAGGTCAGAACCTTGACCTTTCATGATAAAACTCCACTAAGAACCCTAAAAACACCTCATCTCTACGCTCTTTTGCTAGGGTTTATCACCTCTAAGTGGAGAAGGTGATCATTGTTCAAGAAAGGAGCTAGGCTTGGAGCAACCAGACCTTATAAGCTCGGGATCCTTTCTGTTTGGACCTTATTATCTTCCCTAGGTGTGAGATTCATAACCCCCTTCCCATATATTTCTTATTACATGCTTAAAACTCATGATCTTATGTTAAAAATTGACGATGTGTCGATTTCTAATTGGTCGATTTTCAATAACTCATAACTTTTGATTCGTTTGTCCAAAAATTAAAGTAAGATATGTTCTAAACTCTAAAACACATGTTCTTTTTAATTAAAAATATTTCCAAGTATTGGTTTTCAGTTTTGTCGAAAAGAGTTTTTAGAAAATGAATTAAATACCTAAAAATCACCAAAAAATACACTTTAAACTTCATAACTCCAATATATGCAAAATTATATGTTTTCTTAATCAGAAAAACCTAACTAAGTCATTGGTGATTATTTTTGAGGTCTGAATCAATGGTTTTTGTAAAAAGTTCATAAGTTTGGGTTTTAACTCTGTAAGGTATATATGTTGTTCTAATACATGAATATGAAATTAAAAATAGGACAGTGGACCCTGATTTCAACTAAAGGTTTGGAAAAGAGGTTAATAGGACTCTAAGTAAGAGGTATGTGCTATGTATGTGCAATCCCTATTTATGTATGTGCATTTACACCTTAAGTTGGGAATAATTGTGCCTTAACCTATTTTTCTATAATGAGGCTTTATTAAACCCTATTTCATATACTCTTGAATCTTTTGCTATACTTGTCTCATAAATCAGTTTCAGAACATTATTCTTGGGTCTTGGAACCCTACCACCAAGTTGTAATTATATGATGATTTCTCTTGCCACTTTACTATTTCTTGAGCATGATAGTTTATTTGGCTATTTAACTATAGTAGTGGTACTTATGTACAACCACCCACAGAGGGCATGTAAATAATCACCCTGGGGAATGTCTTATTCTCCCCCTGGGGAATGTGTTATTCCTCCCCTATAAAATTTGATAGGTGACTGGGAATGTATAAATTCTCCCCTCACCTATAGGTTGAGGTCTGGTAGGTGCCTCAACCCTACTTAGTTAATGTAGTCCAATTAATATCATGCATGTTACTTCTTATATGTTTTGTAATGGTAAGAATCTATTTTGTTATGTGCCTCATTCTCTTAGCCCTCTCATCTTATGATGATTCAATATATTTATGTTTTATATGATTTCCTTTTCTCTTGTACTTATTCATTATTTGACACATATCTTGTTTTCCTCTCCCTTTTTCTGGGTGCTTTCCCAACCACCCAGGTGATGAGCAAGGTGATGAACAAGACAAGGAGTATATAGCTTTTGGCTTGGACTTGGTTGATGGAGATGTTGTTTGGAGACAATAATGTAGTAGTCTATACTTTCCTCTATCTAGATCCATTTTGTTGCATCTTGTTGTAAACCCTAATGGGAGATTTTGATGTACTTATCTAATCTTTTATGAAAGATGAATATAGTCAGTAATTTTTATTCCGATGCTTTCTAATGGTCTTTTGTATACCAATGTTTAATAAATTTGGAAAATTTATGCCCATTCCATCATACCTCTGAGAGTGTTTGGAATGGAAGTCAATTCTTCAAATTTTTAATAAAGGGGTGATTTCACTCCCTTACAAATTCACTTAGCATACTCCTGGTAAAATTGTAGCTTTTGATCATGGTTTAGTAACACTCATCGATTGAATAAAAAATATGTATGCTCCCGACTCACGTCATAATGATTTAACTTAAAAATAAAATCAATTATATCTATAGGAATGATATTGCATTTTAATTTAAGAATTTTACGAAACATTTCACTTAGCACACAAAAATAGTCGATATAAATTTGTATATATATTTTTTATATGTAGATGAGTTTACATGACAATATGTGATCATCACATCATGACCAAACACACAATAATTTTTGTATATCTTTTGAGTTGAATGTATAATAGTGGGTGGAAAAGATTGTATAATGGTTGCGCTAGTTGTTCTTCTTCATTTGTTTTAACAATTTGCATTCCCATTTCCTTCATATATATATATATATATATATACATACATATACATACATATATATATGTGTGTGTGTATGTGTACAAAAATATCTTTGAGAGTTTCTTGTGTGAGAAAATAGGGGAAAGCGTATGATGAAAATAAACCATAATAACTGCAAGAAAGTTTCTAATTTTTTTACATGGTATCAAAACGTTTTGTCCACCAATTTAATTTATCTACTTTCAATAAATTATTGCAAGATAGGTTTTTTATCTTTTTAACAAACAACCCAGGTCCTCCACTTATGTTATGTTGTGGACTATGTAAGCAATTTGCGGTACATGTTCAGTCAAACCTTCAAAGAGACAACATGCCTTGCGTGAAAAAAAATCTTGCATTTACTCTGACCGCAGTATAGTACAGTTCTCTTTGGCCATGTCCTTCACATGACGGATCCTACACTCAAAACTTGTTTTTAAATCAAACTATTCATAGAAAAATTGCAAAGATATATTTTTTCAAGAAGAATATGAGATTGATTTAAGAGAACTAATTGGCTACAATAATTCATTAATAAGGGAATTGATGATGTTTCTTCTGATATTAACTACAAAATTTTTTATCTCATCCATCACGAATAGATTCTCATGCATTTCCTTGCCAATATTCATACATGTTCTTTTTATATTCTGCTCGAGATGACACTTAAAAAGTGAACTTGTTTGGACCCTCCCATATTTTCTTAAGAAAAATATCTTCATTGACCGCGGATAAATACCTATGATGTGGCGATGTGCATCTTTTTGTTGGGGGGAGGAGATCAACTAAGATCTCATTTACCGACTGGTCCAAGTATAGCGAGAGAAATCATTGACAATCATGAGTTAATACTTGCTACCACAAAGAGATTGAGTTCTCATTGGTCCAAATAGATCAATAAGGGCTAATGACTCATTTGGATTCAAAGGAGAATTTGATCTATTTTTCTTGTTTATAAGGTTGGCATTCCTCATCCTTCTCAAATTCCAATTTAGAAAGTCTTTTGACAAATTTCCTTTTGATCAACTTCCTAAATTGATGTATATTTACATAACCAAGCCTACAATGCCACAAAGATATATCACTCTTATCAACAACAAGGCATCTACCTAGAATAGGCTTAAGAAAATCAAGAACATTAGCATAAAGGTTTTCATTTCTAGTTTCCTTATATATAGCATTGTAGGAGAGCAATCTTGGAGCAAACATTCAAGTGAGTTAAATATACAAGATAACCATTATCATAAAGTTGGGTAATATTAATCAAATTGTGATGCATGCCATCCACAAGAAGAACATTCTTGATACATAGTGAACCGCCCACATCACCCTCATCCTCCTTTCTTCTTTGAGAAGTTATTGAAGAGGCTTATGTCACCAATCATTTTCTTGGAGCAACCACTATCAACTATCCATTTTTATTTTACCTACAAAAAAGGAAGATGTCAGTGCCCAACTCAAGCCTTGGGATCTAGAGTTATCTTGGGGACCCATTTTATCTTTGGGTTGGTCCCCTTTTCCTTGTAAGGACAATAAGTAGAGTAATGGTCATCTCTCTTGTGATGTGCACAAATCATAGGGTCCTTAGAACTGGATGATTCTTTGTGGAAGATAGGAGGTCCCTTGCTCTTTTTCTTACCTTTTCCCTTTCTCTTAGGAGCTCCCCCTACATATCCCAAACCACTCATACCAATTTGTTTGGTAGAGTGATCTAGAACTTCATTGAGGAACTTTTTTCCTTTGAGGAACTTTTGCAAGGAGATTGAAAGCTTGTGATTATCATCACTAAGAGTAATAACGGTAGAAGAAAGACTAGCTAAATCATCTTGAGCATGAAGCAGGTGGGCCTCTAAAAAGAGGGCTTTAGTATGATAATAATCTCTGTCAAGAGTAATGCTAGCTACCTCATCACTAGGGTATAAATATCTAGAAGAAAGATCATTTACTTGAGAAAGCAATCTAGCATTTTCAATTCTAAGCATGATAAGCTCATCAATATAGATCCTATTTTCATCTTTAATAGCATCACAAGCATGTCTAAGATCACTAAACATGGTAACAACTCTATCATTTTCAGTTCTAGTTAAGCCAAGCTCATCAAGGCGAGTTTGGTTTTCATCTTTAAGACTGTTTATGTTATTAAGATAAATACCATTCTTTACTCAACTCCATTGAATTGGAGTTGAACATCAACAAACTAGCCTTGCAAAGAATCAATACTATCAAGATGCACTTTCTCATTTTTCTCAAGGAAATCAATTTTAGCATACAAGTCATCGATGATCTTCCCTAACGTCTTCATTTTGGATTTGCATTTAGAATAAGAAAAGAGGGAAGCATTAAGCATATCAATGAAAGTTTCTTTAGATAATTCGTTTTAAAACTAACCTCTCTTACCTCACTTACCTCACATATGTCATCACTAGTTGAGGCCATGAGAGAAAGGTGGCATTCTTCCCCATTTGAGTTGGAATCACTAGAAGAAGACTCCTCCCATGCTAAATGGGTTGCATCTTTGCTTCTTCTTTCCTTTTTGTCCATCCTCTTGTACTTTTCATCTTTCTTCTAGTCTTCCTTCTTTCTGGAGCTGCTCTTGTGGTAGGACTTCTTTGCCTTGGGGCACTCATTCTTGTAGTGTCCTTTTTGGCCACACTCATAGCACCTTGGAGTAAAGGAGGAGGATGGCTTTCACTTGAAGTGCTTCCCTTTAGAATAGTTAGCTTCATTATCACTACTGGCATCATATTTAGTTGAGGAAGGAGGGGTAGTCCGGTAAGCAAGTTTTGTTGGAAAATAATGAACTCCACTTGATCTTTAAATGTATTGTCCTTGATATTCTTTGACTCCTTATGTTCTTTCTTTTCATCTTCCTCTTTCTTGTCAAGTCTAGGCTCATAGGCTTGAAGATCTTGCCAATAAGCTCTTCAGTTGCAATGTCACCAAGGCTTTATATTTCATCAATAGAAGTCACCTTTGATTCCCACCTTTTGGGAAGATACCTAAAGATCTTGGAGTTGATGGTGACTTGATCCATAGGATGGCCCAATGAATCAAGTCCATCGATGATGTTTCCCAGTCTTTAGTGTTAATAGTAGTAACTGGGTACACATTTTCATCGACCTAGCTGATTAAGTCATTGTTAATAGTAGTTTTTGGGTACACATTTTCCACATGTTAAATATCCATACCTCTTTAGGCCTATATTACATTGATACACACACTTGTATTTGACGTGTAGTTTATGTGAAACAAACAGTAAAAAGTGATTATTAAATATTATACTCTTTAATGGGAAAATTGTAATTTCATTAGATATGATGTAAGAAGTGATTTCCCTAGCCAAGAAACATCAAATAATCCTACTACATTCTATCTTTCTAGATTTCCAAGGTATTGAAATCCTAGATCCTTATAGACATCTTGATTGTAAATTCTCATTTGGCACATGTACTAAATTTTCAATTATGTTGTTTAACTACTTATCTCCCTCTTGAATTTCATTCATAAAATTTTATAAAAGTGGTGAATCGATTTGTTATAGCCTTTTTCTCTTGTTGAAGGTCACCACTACTAAACTAAATGTTGAACATTGTTGAGTAATTGAAATATTAGTTGATTTTGATATTTAACAAAAACTCGAAATATTAGCTAAGAGATTTGTCTCACAAGATTCGACGAGTCATATCCCCAACCCTATGCATTTGATAATGGACAATTGATGGTCACTAGTTATGCTACAGGAGAAAGTGTTGTTGTCTAATAGAGGGGAGAACACTAGGCACCTAGCCACTGGCGAAGACAAAATATTAGATTAATTGTTCCAATTGATAAATCATTCCATTTTAAATAATTTAATATATTGATATTAATTTTGAAAAATCTCTTTATTGTTTCTAGTTACCACTTTATATTTATGTACCCTTTTCCAAAAGTAATATGGTAACTAGATTATTCTCGTGTTATTACCATAGTACACTAAGCAAATTTACCTAGATTTGATTACACAACTATTTATTTTTAAATAATGATAGAAATTGAATTTAGTAACAACCTCGCTTACTTATGTTTCCATTTTTTAGGTCTGTGTGTGGTTTCCTTCCCTATGGGAACTCCAACAATAAAACAACAAGATGATAAAATAGTATGCCTTAGATACAGTAACCAAATGTCTTAGTACAAAATATTCTAAAAAGATAAATATGTCAACACCTAAATACTAGAGAACTAAAATATCTAAGCTATATGTATGCTATCTAAGTCAACTGGGTCATCATCGGAATCATCAGCATTAGCCTCAGGCTTGTAGTCTTCATCACCATCTGATGGTGCAACAAAGACAACATCAACACCTACATCTCTAGAGGAACTAGTGAATCTATCATTAGAACCATCACTAGAGCCATCATCCTTGGTGTCCTCATCATCATCAGCCTCATCCTCAGCATCGTGGTCAGGCATCTCCTCATCGGTAGGAGGACTAAAACCACAATTGGTCCATCTGGCATTCTACTCAGCCCAAGACATGCCAATAGCATGTAACGCCTGTTCTTGTGGGAAGGTGGGAGCAGAAGTCCCAAGAGTAGCAAATAGGGTGGTAGAAGGACCAGTGGGCAGGGCCAGTAGAGGAAGCACACCAGGGGCAGGGGTAGGGGTAGGTCCACCATTGGCAAAAAAGGTGGCAGTGGAAGCAGCAGGTGGAGGGGTAGGGTAGAAGTATTTGTATGCATAAGAGGCATAGTCACCGTATGGGTAGGGATGGTAGGTAGGGTAGGGATGGTTGTAAGACAAGTTCATGTGTGATATGATCTGGTAGAGGTCCTGGTGGAGGTGATCCTGAACCTGAAGGTTGTACGCCTATTGGTGCATCATGTAACCCATCAGGGCTTCATTTGACACCAAGTAAGAGGTGTGGTCAGGTCAGGGTGGTGGTGGAGGTGGACATGCCTATGTGGAGGTAGAGGTCAGTGCTCTAGGTGTGATAAGAGAGGTACCTCCTTATTAACAGTTGTAGTGGTGAGATGAGGCTAAAAAAGAGCTCTAAACAGAAAAGGGTTCCTAGGAAGGAGCTCTTTATAGTGAATTAGAGCTTCATAGGAGACAAAGGAGATCCTATCATAGATTAAGAGGCAAGGATTACTAAATCTCATTAGTCATGATATTGAAATACCAAACCAAGCACACAGATACATGTTAGAGAATAGTGTATCGGATAGACCCACCATGAGACTGATGCATGAAAGCCATCATCGTGGAAGCCATAGTCATGTCTTACAGTGATGGTGGTGGTTGTGATTCTTAGACCAAAAATCACCACACTCAACACATGTCATTGGGTACACTTTGACATCATCAAACACAGTCCTAAAACAAGGGTTCTTATAACGGTGATGATTGGGTGACTTTGACACATGGGGATTGACTGTGAGTAATAGATATGGGATTTTTCCCTCCTACTGGCGTGTGATGTCCTAGGCCTCTTGATTAGCAAGACTGAGAAATGCATAGCCATGCACATGTGTGTCAATATGTGATATTGAGCTTACATAAATCTTAGACAGTATGCTCTTGGTTCAAGAAACAAGATTGAATAATAATGAGGGTGACTTCTCCATGCCTCTAGTTCAATCTAAACATCAGTGACAAAGGAACTATACAAACACTGTAACACCCTACACAAATTGTAGGTTGAAGTTGTTCCCCAACTTTCCATTTACTTGGGTAGAATTGATGTGTGATTAGGCACCATTGATTTCTTGTGATGTCATAATTTGTTATGTACATTCACTACCAACGTAATATGGGACCTATAGGGTCATACACATAGGTATTGACTTAGAAGAGGAGTTCAGATCTCAAATGACAATTGAATTAAGTACTAAAATGTTTAGGTGTTTGATTCAGGCAACAAATAGGCTGACAACACTGCCAAATGCCCATCTAAAGAGTTGAGACGATTGTCTAGAAGTGTCAAACAAATGTCTCAATTGTTGAGACAGGAATCTGGGGAGTCAAGCCTATTATGAATTTGAAATGGATAAGGAAGTGAACTAACCACACTGACTAAATCGACTCGGGTCACCAGACGACCTTCTGGGTGTACTGAGATGACCGTATTGCATGGGCGAGATGGTCCAGTTGGTCAAGGGAAGGTTCTAGATATTTCCTAATTTGTTTGAATTGCACATTACTTGTTGTGCAAGGAAATTAATATAGGATATTAATTGGAAAACAAATTGCCAAAATGGGGAAACAACCAAACGATCATCTAGGTTGTGCCAAATGACCGTCTGGGTTGCCAGACAACCTTCAAGGCTGTCACAAGTTACAAAATATCAAGAATTATTCTGAAAATTTGAGATCTTTTGATCCCTTCCACTCCCACACAGACTGGGAACCTGGACCCAAACCCCGCCTACAAATAAAGGGGTATTAAGGGCTTCCCAGAACAAAACACAAACAATTGAGAAATAGTTTTTCTGAAAAATGTTATCCTCTCTGGTTGTGGTAACCACAAGAGACTGAGCAAGTTCTACCAAACTAGGGAGGAACAACAAGGGAAAGAGCAATTGAGATCATTGTCGTAGGAGAGAAAGTTGGTGACTAGTACACCAACAGGAGGGATGACTCCTTCCGGGTCATTCTAGCAGGATGACAAGAGTTCTAGGCAGTTCAGGTGGACTACCTTAGAGGCGGTAGGTCATTTTCTGCCGTTAGGAGGACAACATCAACCCGTAGTCTGTGACAAGAGGAGCAGCTAAAGAAGTCAAGGTTCTTGGCTGTACTTTATGGTGCAGACAAGGAGGCGCAGTAGTCAGACAAATCCCAATGCAACCAGGAGCATCTATGATGATAAGGATTGTCACTGGACTTTCTCTAGGACCAGGTATATACTCAAAACCATCCTCCCTACATTATGTTTATTGATGCGATCACTACAAAAAAGAGTTGATTTAGCTACATTTATACTAGCTACATATACTATATTTATAGCCAAAACCTCTTTTCTTTACATATTATATAAATGTAAATAAAGTAAATGTAGTTAATTCTAATAACTACAAACTTAACTACATATATCCATCAAATACAAATTTGTCTTCCAAATCCTTTCTCCTCCCTCCCCTACCAATCCGAAATAACCCATACACTCAAAAATTTTAAGTTTACCGCACTTTACTCCCTCCTCCCCCTATTGGCACAGTTAGTACCCCCTTCTACCCAATCGACACCGCATGGCATCTGTACCCGGTATCCCCCTTCCCTGACCCCCACCCCCATCATCTCACAGTCACCCCTCTAAAACAACCCTAGATCTGATCGCTCTCTTCACCTGTCACCCTATTCTCCTCCCTCCCATTCTGACCTCTGATACCAGTGGGTAGGAGGAGTGAGGTAGGGGCGACGACCTGATTCCTTCAATGTGTAGTGCCTCGTCTAGTTGTCTATCATCCTCACCATAGGCGGTGTGGGTGGAGCAGGTGTGTACCTTGCAGACTAATAGAGAGGACATCCCAACATGACGGAGCCCTACAAGGAAATGGCCATGCCTGTAGATTTGCAACAACTTCCTCAACGACATTCATGGCAAGGTAAGTTGAATTCATGGTCTAAGGGGAATGCCACACCCGCAAGCCACAACTCCTATGCCAACGATCATTTAAGAGTAGAATATTGATTTTGCCCAAAATCAACTATGTCAAGAGCAACGTTGTTCTTTTACAACTTTTTGTCAATAGTCGAACCCAAAAAGCCCTAGGCACTAGTTTCTGCTGTAAACAATAATGACAGTAGTCGCATAGTTCATGTACCCCCTAGCGCTAGTGCACTTTCTGATGTGCTCATCGGTACTCCGATTTTAATGATTGATGGTGATGGAGGTAGCACATTTGCTGCTACAGCTGCTGCGACTCCCGCAGGTGGCTTTGATTTTGGTGTCGATCATAACTTAGATCCAGAACTAGCACTTGCACTTAGAGTTTCACTAGATGAAGAGTGGGCCAGGCAAGAGGCTACTGCCAAAAAGTCTGCAGAGGAGACTGCTAAAAAGGACAAGGGTGATGTTTCAAGTTCTGATGAAGCAATGACAGAAGCAGTGTCCTTCGCACAAGATAATGAGCCAAAAGCGGAAGCAATGGATGATGAAAATGCTCTGTTACAGCAGGCACTTGCTATGTCAATGGATGATGCAGTAGCCAGCCAACCTCGATTTGGAGATGTTGATGTGGTAGATGTTTCTACTGATGACCCATACCTAGCCATGGCTCTCCAAATGTCAGTACTATATAGCCCCAATGAGTCATCAACACAAACAAACATGAGTAAAGTTCTTGCGTAGCGATAGCAAGGTTTGGAACCGGTGCACTACAGAGCATGATGCTGACCCCAGTAGAGCTCCTGAAGATCTGGCTCCAGCTCCAGTCATAGAATAGAGCTTCTTCTTTCCAACCCCACAGATCAGCACACAGCGGCAGCGCCGCCGGGCCCATGGCGCTGGCCCGGACCATATTCCGGAGAGAAGGCATCCGGGGCCTCTACAGGGGCTTGTCCATCACAGTGCTCTGCGATGCTCCGGCACACGGCGTCTACTTCTGGATGTATGAGTACACGAGGGAGAAGCTCCACCCGGGTTGCCGGAGGACTGGTCAGGAGAGCCTCGGGACAATCCTTTATGTCATCTATTCTGGCATCACTCCCTGGTGTTGATCCGAACGACTGTTTAGATGTATACTGTTTGTTTATTATGTTTTTTGCTGTCTCTGTTCAGTCCCATAGCAGGTAGTTAGGAAATAGGTGTTATCACTACCTACTCCTATAGGTAGTGAACCAGGGGCAGTTCATATTCTACATGAGATGGAAGTGACACCAACATGATCGTAATCAATCCCTGAGGTATCAACTACACATTTGTCTTCAACATGGAAAATGTACCTGTTGGGGGATCTTGTTTGGTTTGCTATGAAATTGTTCAATAGATACTTTTTTTAGGTGCTCTTACTCTTGGCTTCCTCTATGCCCCAGTGAGGCCAATCATGAGCTCATTTTCTAGAAATTATTAGTAATGCACACCAGGCCCATTTAAATGGTAAAGAGTAGAACCCGAAGAACATCAGAAACAAATAAGGGGAAGTTAGAGAAGTTGTAAATAGATAATTAGAGTCATCTGGACAAAATTTCATACTTAGTTCTTGGATAGAAAAGGCATTCAAAGTGCAGGTATATAAATTTTACATTTGGTGGCCAACATATGTTACCATACTGTGAGTTTGCCATTTTTTTCTGTTTGTTCTTATATTTCTCTCTACAGCTACACTTCCTTGGGATTTTCCTATTCTTCCTCTACCTTGAAATGGTTGATTGCGCTCACTTCTAATAGCTCATGTTGACTATCAAATCTGTATATTTTGAGTTGATGAACATTAGGTCCTGCTCAGGCATGGTCGAGATACAGTCTTCCCTTAGATGGTTCCCACAATCTTCCCTAATTCATTGCCTTCCATGACTCCCTTTCCTTCACACTACCCAGCATAAATTGTGGAGTCATAGTAAATTTTCATCATTCCTTCTTATGGATGTTGCTAATGGTCAGTGTCTAGAAGTAAACTAGGCAGTGCGAAAAGTGAACTATCCTAAGTGACTATTCAGTTAATTGCAGTGGCTAACATTTTCCCTCAGTACTTGGATAGAAATGAGCTAGTCTTCACATCTAAGAACTCACATCCAACATTAATGTACATGAATTCAATGTGTTGGGTTCTCTCTCATGGTTATGTAGTTAAATTAAATATGTTCCAAACTAGAAACCAACTACTGTCCAACAAAATTAGAACAACAATTGGTTAATGCCTCCTCTAGATCTCATCTAGATGATCGTTGGTGCAACTTGTTTTGCTGGTTTGATGGTGTCCCTATCTACTATTTTCAGATGTTCTATAGGCAAGATTATACGTGTTGCTTCTCACATGATGATGGCCAACTGGTCTCGCATGTGGTTGAATGTTGATCCTCTTTGCTTGGGTTGAAAATGGTACTTAGAGCAAAAATCAAAGAAAGAACTGTCAATATTATTTTCACAGTTGTGATCTGGAATGAAACTTAATATATCTAGCCGGTCAAAAATTAAATCATCTACCACCTTTTGCTTGTCCTATTTGGTTTGTAAGACACACACAAGGCTAGTGTTTATAAGTATCGTAACCAAATTTGTGTGAGCTGGCACACATATGGCAACTAATGCAGCCGTATCCAATTTCAAAACTGAATGTTCTGATTCATTATGCAAATTTATACTTTTGAATGGAGTTAAGAATTTGGGTTCTAATAGAATCAATTTTCATAATTACTAACTTCATATGATTATATCATTTTGGCACATCTGTGATTACTACTACTCATTTTAACAGAGTCAATTCTACTTGTTAGCTATCATGTCGAATTTTTATAAGAGAAACATTATATAGATTCCATTTAGAAGACAATGATGAATGACATTTTTTTATAAATATAAAATTTATGGACGATCTACTGTTTTGAAATGTAAGATTCTATTTTGTCTTGTCAGTTTAATTTTGGGAACTGTAATTTTATCTGATTGATCTAATATTTTATATTGATACTCTGCTACACAATCTCTGAATCCTGCTACCCCCAATATTGAGACATTGTGATTGACATAGAAATCTTTTTGCAAAATGAGTCAAGAAAGGCCAACCAATTCCTTAGAGTCTGTCAACCATATCTTACCAAGATTTTCTAAGAGCTATTAATGCCTTATAATCTTTCATGTGGCTACCACCAACTGGTTTTCAGGTTTAGAAAATTGCTCAACTATGGGTAGTGCGAATAGGGTGTGGTTTTGGTGCATAGTGGATGATTTTCCATCCTTACATAGACACCAAAATCCAATATCCATGCTGAGTCAAAAGTAGAAGCATGTATGCAAATCGAACTGCATGCATGTTGATGAGAAACATTAATTTTTTTTGGGTATGTAACAGATAAAATCCTATTTCAAAGTCTTTAATCATGATTACAACCCAGTTGGGAGGGAAAACAGAGAATTTGAACAGAGTGTGGCCATAGGTGAAAACAGAGTTGGCAATAGTATGAACAAGGACATTCCCATGTTTCTTCACAAGCGCCTGCTTGAAAATGCTAAAAATTTGGGCACATTTGAGTATCTCGAAAACTACCTTATCAAGATAAGTGAGGCCTCCTTGTTTTACGTTAGCATTCTAGATAGTCAACCTTTTCGTTTGAAACGTAAATCGGATCTTACCTTTGTTGTACAATATGATTGCTTTCCTATTTGTTATACAATAATGCAGTGCTCTGTAAAATTGTAGGTTATTCCCTTCTTGAGAGGAATTGCATGGGAGCAACCACCTCTAGACATTATTTTTATGTGGAGTTAAATAAGTAGATATTTTCCTATATTCTAACATTTCATTTGAATTATGAAGATTCTATCATGTAGATGCGCAAGTGAAACTATTTTTATACACAAGGATATGGCTAGACCAAGTGTTGAATCTATACAAAGGTTAGTTGTTGCAAGTCGAGAATCATAGATGTGGAGATCGAATCTGCTCAGATGATAAGTTCTTGAAAAAATAAAATATGTTTTGAGATCACTTGGGATCTGATATGAAATTTATAAGTACGTATGAGAGCCCCATCTTCATGGCCCCTTTATTAGGTCTGGTCCTCATACTCCACTGATGAATCAGAGCGGTAAGTGTTACGGTCACACATTATATGTTGTATCCATCCCCCTCCCATATTTTCCTTTCATATCAAGTTTTTTTAAAATTTATTGGAGCTTTTCCTTTTTGCTGAATAAGGTGACAATTTTATGCCACCTTTGAAATGTGTTTCGACTTTTGAGCTAGATGTTGTCCTGAATCTATGTAGCATGTTTCATGAAGTTATTTGTTCCTGGTCCTTGTTGATTAAATATTATGGAATTTTAGTGTTTGTTTTATCTTAATTCATGTTTTTTCTATCCTCATCAATATGTTATATGATAAGTATCATTCTGAAAGTTTATTATTAATATATCGCAGGCTGACCCTTAATTTTTTTATCAACATTATATTTCTATTTTGGTACATGTTACTTTAGTTGAATTCATCATGCAGTAGAATAAATACCATAGATGATGTATATGTATAGTTAGAAATGTCTATTGCATATGGCTAAACTTTTAAAACATATTTTCCTACTATGCTAGTACAATCAGTTGCCTTATATTCATATATGTATTTTCTTGCACTTATAAGATACTTATTAGCTTTGCAATAGTCTAACTTGACCCATTGCTCCCAAGAAATGAGGTAGTCTTCCAACATCTTGAGTATTCAGTAGCATCTCAAATGCTAGTCGGCTATCTGTCTCAATTTTGTAGCTTCCATACTCCAATTTCTTGGAGAAGTTTAGTGCCATATCAATGACCATCCTCACTAGGTTGAATTAATTAATTGAGAATTGAGAACCAGTGGCCTTATTGGTTATATACTAATATCTAAAAAACTTTGATGATTACCTAACACAATTTCACTTCTCTTGTGCTTAAAGGTAGAAACTAATGGTTTGTTTAAATATAACACAATTTCACTTTTTGGAAAATTTTAATATTTCATATGTAGATTGGTGTGCCATTTCTCCTTTATTTTAATTATGATTTCCATTTCCATTACTATAGTAATATACTTTATATTATAACCAAACTTATTACATTAAAGATTCTTATCTAGCTTATATACCACTCTATTACTCATCATCATTGAAACAAAATTTCTATATATTTATTTTTGATCTGCAAGCACATCACTCCTATATAGCAATGGTAGGTCTAAGCTTGGCATCTTCTTTTGTAAGAGCATAATCTCAGGTTTCTATAACTTATGTTGGCCTAGGTTGGATTAATCTTTAATGCCATACCCTCCATCCACTCAATGAAATGATCAGTGATTTTAGTTAAGAGAATCCATCCTCCTATTTCTAACACTGGTAGCTACAAGCATTGTTCTGGTTGGCTTCAACAGAGTCTACTCAAGCTACCAAGCCCTTCTAAACATTGTTAGGTGGCTCAAGGATATGGTTCCTAGGTCAAATATTTAGGGTCAAGAGAAGATGTGAAAGAAGGAAGAAATACAATACTTAAGTCTAGTTGTAGATTCAGAGACACTCAAACGATTTACAAGAAGCTTTACCACGTCAAATTGTGGTTTGAGGCGATTTTCAAATTTGGGCTGATGCCCTCCACACTCTCTACAACCTATAGAGTTTGGGGTGCCAATGGGTGCTTCCCCATATTCAACCAAAGATAGAAGATATTCGGAACCTACAGATGCTCTAGGATGAAATGATTGGTTGTAGATGCTCCAAGTTTCACATTCCTATGTATTAAGTTCATAGAGGGAAGTGGGGTTTCCTACAGATGCTCTAGCCCACGTTTCTATA
This sequence comes from Alisma plantago-aquatica, assembly GCA_963693085.1. Taxonomy (NCBI): domain Eukaryota; kingdom Viridiplantae; phylum Streptophyta; class Magnoliopsida; order Alismatales; family Alismataceae; genus Alisma; species Alisma plantago-aquatica. The sequence goes on from OY856413.1 coordinate 427,023,967, forward strand.
CTGACTAACCAAATATCCTACTGCATCAATCCACTTTTGGTGACACCGTTGTCACTACTAAGTGCCCCCAACATTGAATTATTAACACACCTTACTTGTACCCCCAAAAGTAAACTGTCAACACGCCATACATATGCCCCCACACTTTTAGTACTAACATATTTGACTAATGATTGGTGGATACTCAAACACCAATTAATCATTTTATGTCAGTACTCGAGTACAAAAGAAATAGTTTGCTTTGCGTAATAGGAAGTCCGTTAGATTTGTACCTAACCAATAGAATATTATTTCTTGGCACTCAAGTACCTGGCATTCATATATATCGATACTTAAGTACTAGATTGTTTTATAAGTAGTGAAACATTGTACCTGATCGGATATTATATACTGATGAACTATTTGTTCCAGCCTTCTTGTATAGCAGATGCTTTTTTCTCTAGGCTTCTCTTCTATGATCTATTGGTGGTCGATGATATTTTCTCCTATTTTAATGGAATGCTTAATTGCTTTAATGCCTTGGGCCTAGTTGCTTGGTAAAATGCATGAGATCACTCTCTGTTTCTATAGACCAGATATGGACTTTTATCTCCTATTAGTGCTCTATAGTGGCAATCAATGCTATAAAAATAGTAAATGTGCACTTGGTCCTTAGAGCCTTGATTTTTTAGAATATAAGCCTTTTAGAGGCATGATCTTTTACCATTTGATAGTCAAATGTTATAGTTACATAAGAAAAATAGTACTTTTGTCTTCTTGCTGAAGTTGAAAGAAGTGTTCAAAGATCTTACGTTTTGGCTATTAATAATACAAAACAAAAGTTAATATTATCCTCCTATATGGTAATCATTTTTAATTAACGGTTGCATCATCCTTTTGATATTGTCTCATTCCTTTTTGTGTCACTGATGATTCTCTGACATAGCATTATTGCTAGTGACTATGGATCTTGTTGATTGTCCAACCAAAGTTGCTTGAAGGGTACTACTTCAATGTTGATCATCATACCACTACCTATACAGGTTCTGAGCTCTGTTTATATATTTTGCTGAAGTGTTTTCATTTTTTACTAAATACTTCTCAATACTTCTCTCCTATAATCTTTTGTACTTAATATTTGACTGTTACAACTATTTTCCCAGTACCCATCTTCAAAGCCAATCATGAACTAAGGACAATCCTTATACTCAAGCATCTATTCTCAATAAAGGTGAGCTATTACATTTTTAGTTTCAAGTGAGTAATTGATTCCGTTAAGAGTATTCATCTATCATTCTTTACCTCAATATTTTCAAGGTCATAATGTTCAAAAACCTATAGAAAATTAAGGATACCAAGAGATTCTTGTAGCCAAACCATTCCAGCTCCCAAGAACCGTCTTTGCTATCATTATAATGGTAGTGACCAAGTGATATTTGAATATTGCTCCAACACTCACTTTTTAGCACAGAACAAAACCAACATCTAAGTTTATTCTAATTGAGCCAATAGAAGGGGATGACGAGGAGGTACTCAATGTGGTAACATGATCTAATGTTTTATTTTAAGTTTCACTACTCCACTTCATAACTCTTAATACAACGCAATAGTCCATGCACTATGAGTAAACATGGTGTTGCTTTAGCATTTGAAAAATTGTTGTTCCTTCTAAGTTACACAACTAGACAAGTAGTAATAGCCATTGTGAAGTCATCCTCACTCCCCTTTGTTTGAAGCCAACTTACAAAGACATGAAATTATGTATATCTGCATAAGTCAGTAAATGAAGTATAGGGGAATTACTCCACACTTCCTATAAATGCTATCCCTTAAGGATCAACTGAGTGCCTGAAACATATCTACTGACAAATTGTTTCTGGTATGTTGACAAATTGCTTGTCATTGGAAACATATCTTGATGTTGGTTAAGCATCGATCATGTCACTGTTACAGCTGGACCAAGGAATAATAAGTGAATCTTCATACATCACACATAGTATGCAAAGCTTCTAGAGTAGCTTCTTAACAACCCAGGTTGATAATTATTTGTTAGATATGAATCTAGAAGTAGAGCTAAGAGGGTAAAATTGAAGTTAGTGTTTCATTTGCAGGGCAGGCACCAACATTGAGGTATCTGTTTGCTTGCTTGCTTGAGCTTGATTCATGATTTGTCTAATACTATGTGATCCACCTGTTTTCTTTGGTGTGACTTATAGCAGTTTCGTACCAGAAATAAACACGTTACTGTTCTTAATCACTGAGAACTACTTTTCTTTATCTTTACACTAATAGATGCAAGATCATAAGTTTCATTTCTGTAAAGTTTGAAAAGGTGTCCTTTATTAAACAAAAGCTGGGACATTGCACTTAGTTATATTCGTTGCATGTAAACTTTGCAGGTAGGTGGCAAATCACATGCTTTAACTCTATGAATCCAGAAATGTTACTATGCATAGAGGCTTTATGGATCTGTATCTGATCCACTTCCAGTTCTAGAACATGGTAAGAGGCTCTATGATTCTTTCTCGACCTTACTCCTGAATTTCTAGGAGGATCATCAGTCATGTGTATATCGATTTGGCATAAATCACCTTTAAACAAATATTGACCAATAAATTTTGAACAATCTGCTATCAGCAAAGTGACCTACAAAAAAGTAGTTTGTGCTGGAGAAGTAGAAATAATTGTTCAGTAATAGAAAGGGGAGATCCATTCTATAATGGAGGGTAGAAGGGATAGGTGTGGAACCCAGACTTGCCACGAGCAAAGTATACAGCTCAACTAGTTTCAAGGACCTGCTGTAATAAGATCAACTCATTGGGAGATTCTGCAGCGCAGATGGTTGAGAGAGTTTTGGTGGAGGGCCATTTATCTGTAGAAGTACCATGATGGCCAATAGGAGGGGGACTGGAACTTCCAATATTCAATGGGAGGGCCATCTATCTACAACAGTCTCATTACCTAAGATATGGGGTGCTCAATAAGTTTCTTCTCTAGGTATGTGCATTACCATTAAGTAATACTATTTTCAGCTACATTATGAATTTTCTCCTGATTCGTAAGTATTCTAAGGATGATAACTTGAATGATATTGGGGGGTGGCTTGGCAAGAGCTTAAGAACAACAGTCACAAGGGAAATTAGTTGTTAATGTCAAGAAATGCCAAAATATCCTCACTGTATTGCTGTAGTACATGTAGGATATCCCTAGTGTGATTGTTCGTGTGGGGTTCTATGTGAAATTGTGGATGATAATGATGGTTCAATGGCTAGGGTGCCACAGCTGTGTGAGTTTGCTCGTAGAGAAAACCTGAAAATTATATTTATTGTTGATTTAATACGGTAAGTTCAAAGGTTCTACTATCAAACAAATAATCTCTTGGAAATATTAAGTTTTAAGTGTTTATTTAGAGATAATAATCTTTATCGGAGATGGGGCGGAGAAGCGGAAGGGGTGGGAGAGGTCGAGGGAGAGGGGGAAACCCTAGGGGTGGCACTACCTTGAAGGTGAGAATCCAAACTACTGAGCCGGAATCAACTCCTCCTGAAAGCTCAAGCGCGGCCGAGGGAGCGAAGGGGATCCCAGCATCCAAGGATGGAAGCGGCAGTCCAGAAGCGGCTTCTTCCTCAACGAAACCTGTGGCCTCTTCAAACCCCCCGACTCAGGTGCCGAAGGAAGGTGAAGGTGCGGGTCTCCCCGAAGGGTCCAAGGTGCCTGATTGGTTGTCAGTCAGCCGGTCGGGGCTTCCCTACGAGGTCATCACCGCAGTCACCTACATCGAGCCAGAAGTCATCGAAGGTGTGAAGACCTTCTCCATCTCGAGTGAGGATGAGCCACTCCCGTCTTGGGAGGAATTCGTCTCGATCAGATTCACAGGGAGAAAGCCCTTCCGAAGTCAGCTCCATGGGTGGATTCATCGTCAGTGGAGGCCCAGTGATGTTTTCGACATTATTGCGGAAGAAACTCAGGGATTCGTGGTGAAGCTGCCTACGGCGAGGGAAAGGAGAAGAATCCTAAGTGAGGCGCCATGGATGATGGATGGTTCGCTAACCATCGTCCAGGAATGGGAACCTGGGTCCCTTCTCCAGCCTCTATCATTCTCCAAGCTCCCAATATGGATCCGAATCGAAAATCCAGGAGTTCACTGGACTTCGAGACGGCTCAGTGGCATAGCTAGCCTAGTCGTAACTCCACTCGACCTAGAGGACACAAGTTTCTCTGTTCATTGTCTAAGTGACGCCACTGTTTGTGTGGAACTCACCGTGCAAATTGGGTTTCCGAAGATGGTAAAGGTGAGAGTGGACGGGAAGACCAGAAATCTAAAGGTGAGCTACATGGCAAAGCCTCAGGTCTGTTCCGGATATCGCCATTTCGGTCATCGTCAACCTTCGTGCCCTGAGGGTGCAGGGAGCAAACCGATGATCAGTCAGCTTCAGCTTAGGGCCGAGAAGCTTTTCAACCATCAAAATGTTCAACGTTCTGCCAGGATGAATCCCCACCACTGTGAGGATGATCGCGGAGCTAATCTGGGATCGGAACATAAGGTAGACGATATAACCTACAGGACTGAAGAACCGGAGATGAAGAGTAGCTTTTCTACAGATCTTGAGGGAGCAATTAACTTGGACTGGGAACTATCCATATCTAAGCCGGCTGCTACACCCTCATGTCTGAAGCAGCTTGTCCAAGACACAATTATCTCCTTGGAATTTCATCAAAGGCCCATTTGGAATTCAAACGAAGGCTCTTCGGTGAGTTCTTATGATCATGATCATGAGCTATCAGATGACTTCAGTGTGAATATGGAGCTGAGATCCAAGAAGAAAAAGAAGAAACATAAGAGGAATGGGAATGAAGAGATCCCTATTCTTGGCTTCTCGGAGTCTATATGAGATCTCTCTGACCTTCTCGGTGTTTGTTCTGGTTTCTGATCAGACTTCCATCTTTGTTGGATGAATCTTCTTCACGGTCTATCTATGTTTGAAGTGATGGTTGATATCAGAAGGGTAGATACTCTTTGTGGGTGTGCATACTGTCAGTATTCTTTCTTTCTGATGGAAGCCATTTACTGATAATTTAGGTGATGTTAATTTGGGTTCTGAAAACACTGCAGTGCTCGTTTGATTAGTACCCTTTTAGATGGAGCTGCAACATGAGGTGGTAGATCATGTTCTTTCCAGGGAGGATGGTTGGTGTGGCAGATCAATCTACCCTTTTGTTTCCTTAGGCTTCCCAGGTCCTGATGCTTCAAGATGCAGAGTCAGTTCCTTATAGGAGTTTAAGCCCTAGAGGGGCAGTAAGGGTTTTCTCTGGGATTTCTTTGTGGGTGTACTTATATGCTTCCTCGTGATCTTCCTTATTCCTCTCAAATGTTTGTACTTACTATGAGTATCTCTCCTAGCTCTTAGGGTCTGTTCTCTGGGTTTTCCTTTGTTTTGGAGCTGATGTGCTTCTCCCTGCGTGGAGTCACATAGCTCCTCTTTTTTATTTCTGAGGCACTTTGTACCTAATGTTTTGGTTTAATAGCAACAGATTTTTCGCCGACCAAAAAAAAAGTTTTAAGTGTTTAATTACTTGGAGGTTCAACAATATAGTTCATATGTATGAGTTGATATTGCAGGATGATTATCTGAGATATTATATGATTGACTCTTGTTTCACTGCTAATCTTACTAACATGTGAAACTAAATACTACTTCATCTTCTTAAACTTTTAATTCACTTTGCATTTTGAAAATGGGGTCCTTTTGAAACACACAATAGATATTTCAGTTCCTAAAGATTGGATATTTCTTAAAACTTCATGTGATGGGTTTAAAACTTTGTGTGATGGGTTTTTCCTTCTCAAATGGAATGATCTACAGATATAGAAGGAAGAGAGATAGGCTTGTTGAGCATTCTACAGTTGCTCGACTTCCATTAAAATGGGGGAATGTTCAGGCATACTTCTATAAATCATTACTTGATGGAATGGATCACATTGCCATGGTGAAAGTATGTTCATATTGCCTTTGTGTTTTTAATCCATTTTTGTTGTGATCTTTTATTCCTTAATATATGTGTTAATCTTTGACATAATCTTTCTTTTGGGTTGTGATCATTCACAATTCTACTGATCTTCAGCTTCGATTTGAGTTGATATTATCTGAACTAAACAGAAAAACTGCATGTTGACTAAGTGATTTTGTTTGCTTCTTGATAGGGTGACATTGGTGATGGACAAGATATTCTAGTTAGAGTGCACTCAGAATGCCTAAAAGGTGATATATTTTGGTCTGCAAGGTGCGACTGTGGCAAGCAACTTGCTCTTGCCATGGAGCTTATTGAAAGAGCTGAGAGGGTGTGATGATTTACCTTCGTGGGCATGAAGGAAGAGGCATTGGATTAGGTAATAAGCTCTGGGCCTACAACCTACAAGATAATGGACGAGACACTATGGAGGAAAATGAGGAACTAGGACTGCCTATGGATTCAAGGGAATATGGAATTGGTGCACAGGTACTGAGCCTTGACATATAAAGGAATCTGTTATTCACAACAATTAACGAACTGCCACCTTTTCTTCTTTCTCAAACTAGTATGAAATACTGATTTTGTAGGTCTAATAATGCATTAATTTGTATGTTTGCTATGCTTTATAGGGTTCTCAAGTTATCTATAGAAAATTCAGTTCATAAAGACATCAATATGAACAAGTAATAACTCATTGCAAAGCTTCCTTAAGTTTATAAGTAGTTGGCTTAGTTAATTCTTGAGAGGTTATAGACTATACACTATTGTAGGCTCAACTTAGGTCTATGCAGATGGGGAGGAAATTCATATGTGAAATCATTCTGAGTAGTTTGCATGATACCTATTATAAAGAAATTACAAAACAAGTTTACATGCTTCGCATGTCACCTTAATCATGCAGCTTTCCTTATGTGGAAAACATGCTATATATTTGCTAGAAAATCTATTGTAAATTTTGTACTTTGAAATCAGCAACTTGAAGTTATGAAATTTTGTTTGTGATTGATACTTCTCCATGCATCTTTTAGAATCACTCTTTAGGAAAGAGTTATGCAGTGTTACGTATGGAGATGCAACTGCATAGAGAATATGCAGTATGTGGGAGCATGTGCAAGTTTCTTATATATGATTTGCTTTGTTGGACGTGCTCAAATTGCCAGTTTGACAAATGGCTGTGCAGCATCATTCAACCATCAATTTCTTGAGAACAACTGCCTAAGAGTACTTGGTGTAATCTGACATAGACGTATGTTAACTAGTATCGATATCTCAGATTTCCTAATCGTGTTCCTTGTCTGCAATTGGCATTGTAGTTTCCAGACTCAAATTTGTATAACATTGTGGCATTAGATTAGTCTATATCATCTAGCTTACAGCTAGTCTGATAATGCAAACATCATGATATGTATCAGACAGTTCCTTCTATGAGAAATTACACTGGTTAATTAAGAGTCTTATATATCATGTTATATTGAGTTCCTATTTCTGTCTTAATCTGTCAGTAAACTTTACACTCTGGTCTTTTGTTTATACTAAATTGTGGAACAACTGTATCTAGAGTGGAAATGATGTTGTAGCTTATATTTTGGATTTCGGAGTCGGTGTATATGCTCCCCGCCCATCCAATTTCCTATCAAAACTTTGGGAAACGCTGATCCTGAGTTCCTGAGTCATTGATCCTACCTGAACCCCAATCTCTAGGGAATAATTTATTTTCTACAAGCTTTTAATTTTTTGATAGGCAAAGAAGAGGTTCATGACTCAATTTGTTATGATATAATCTCTAAAGATAGGTTCCTCATTATTTTCATTTGTATGGGGTTATCTTGTGATTTGTATAGATATACTAACATATGGTTGTTTTGGACATTGATGAACATAGAATGATCAGAGTGGGGTTTCAGTGGTCCTCTCTATGACCTCTAATTTTTTTGGTTGAGTTCTGGAGTTGAAAACGGGAATGAAATGTGCTTAATGGTCTTTAAGGTCCAAGTTATATGATTCGACATATTGCAGGTGGTGTACTCATGGGTTAGGTCTTTAAAGTTCTCAATGTAGGTGTCGTTATCAATGCAATGTTTTATTGGCATGTCTCTTTTTTTGTCTCTCTTTAGAACTAACATTGAGTGAGTACTTCTCACCTTGATCTTCTACACAAAGGTTAAGAAGTTGTGATTTATTTTAATATGGAGAAATAAACCATAATAACATGGGTTTGGGATATTCAAGTTGACTGATCTTTACTAGGAATTAGTTCAGCATTAGGTTCAGAATTTTAATTTCTGTAATATTCAGGTTCCTCTATTTTCTGTCATAACTATCATACCTTTTTGATATGAAGTTGTTTATAGATATGGGTTTGGGATATGATTGATGCACATTAGAGGAATATGTAATTAGTAGCGCAGGTTGTTGATGAGAAAGTGATGGTTGCACAAGAAATTGTATTGATGAGGCAGTAGGGGTAATGTACTTGCATAGTTTTCTCCTTCCTTGTTGCCACTTTGGGTTGTATCTAGTAGGACGAGCTCATACACAATTTTATTTATCACATAACACATGTAAAAGTCGCTTGCTTTTGATCCTTATTCACATTTGGTGTTCATATCCTTTTAAGTATTTGTGAAGTCATTTTAGAATAGAAATCTCTATATGCTTCTACTACGGACTAAATCAACTTTATATGCTACTACTAGGGATTGAATAAACTCTATATGTTGTTCTTAGTGACTGAATCATCTCTATATGCTGCTGCTAGGGACTGAAACATCTCTATATGTCTTCACCATGGTTGTGGTTTCAAATTTTTACTTTTTCCAAATGCTGCTAGTAGGACTGCAGTTAGGAATGTTTAAACATGAGACCACAATGGAGTCGTATGCTTAGGGGCCACAAATATGCAGTATTGGTTCCCTACAAAGTAGGGTATCAAAACGACCTGTCTACTGGGCATGAATTCTGATCAGCTTGACTGGTTGGGCCAATGCTCAAAGCATCTTAAACTTTAGGACTCAATATGGAAGATGAAAGCGCCATCAAATCTCTGACATTTTACATGGAGCTTATGCTCAATAATGGCTATGATTCTATTGTCCGGTTGTTGCAAGAAGAGGATTACAAGTTTGGAGGTAACATATGAGCCACTCATGTTGATGATCTGGTTGGTTTTAATACATCAGAAATATTGCAATATAATTTCTACTTGAGGATGAATCTTAGTCTTTTTTGCAGGTGTTAACTACCATCACTGCCAATGATCTTATTCATGGAAACATGGTCTTGCAAATTCCTATAGAACAACAAATCATCCTTCATATCATTTAACTCGAGCAGAAGGATCCAAGGTATATGCAAGAGTATAAACACCATGCCAAATCGAGCATTTTTCATGTGTGCCTCCTATAGTTTCTATGTACTGTCATTATGTTGCATAACTTTGTGATGACATTCTAACTACATGATAATTACATGGAAATTCTTTTTTTTGTTGGTTAGGTATAAAATGAAGTGGCAATGTACAAGGATTTGGAAACTCTATATTAAAGGAACCAAGTGAAACTATTTATTCATTTGGGTCCTAGATTCTTGTGTTCATTTATGTGCAGAACCAAGTGATCGTGCCTCCCCTCCTATAAAGATCAGCAACATTGGAAACCAATGTAAGGAACTGGAATTAGCACTCATGATTCAACTATCTTCCAACAGAAGAATGGGGGAACCGTTGATAGTCTTTAGAAAAGCTTGAAAGGTCTGAACAGGACTTATATTGCATGTCTAAGTGTTAAAATGAAGCTGTTGTAGTAGTTTCTTCTATGAAAAGTTAAAAGATGAAAGTATATATTCATTGTGTTCTACTTTATTTTTTTATTCAAGTAACAACTACTATGTACGTAGTTGAATAGTTTTTTTTAACCTGTAGCTGATATATTTCCCTAGTGTGTTGAATCTAGATGCCTCAAAGCAAGAAATATGTAGGCATCATGTTCCAAAGATCTCAAAATGTAATCACATCTTTAGGGGGGCTTAAGCTCACATTATAAGGGACACCTGATCCTCAAGATATGTCTGAAAGGTGAAGTACGACTGTCATCAATTATATTAAGCAATTGCCTTTACAAACATGAGTCAACTTTCCTGTCTTCTTCAGGTTCCTCATTGTATTTAATAGAAAGGGGGTATCAATTTCTGAATTCATGTTGTATCACAGTGTCATGAAGACTCCTATCAACCATTTGATTGTGCTGGCTACCACGGCCGTGTTGGGCTCTGTCTACCACGGACATGCTGGCTAGCACGACCGTGCTGGGCTTTGGCTACCACGGGTGTGCTGTCTAGCACGGCCGTGCTGGGCTCTGGCTAGCACGGGCCTGCTGGCATTCTGGGTCATTTTTTGAAGTTATTGTTAGTTATTTGTTTATATTATGCTAATTATTGTAATTCAGTATGATTATGATTTCTGCAAAGCACTACAAATACCGTGCTCCATCTGTATAGAAGCAATTTGAAGACTCTTATCTTTCGATTTGAAGGATTTACTTGATTTGATTCATATCTTCTTTTACTGATCATTAGTATCCATTTAAATATTTGCAATTCACAAATTGTCGTCAGGGCAACTAGACTATATATTGAATTGTAGAAAACTGAAGGCATGAAGCCCATAAATACTTTTCATTCACTGGGAGAAGACGGCTTATGTAATAGGTAAGTTATGAGTAGGAGAAACTATGTTTCTTGTTTCTTTTGTGAGCTATATCTCAAAACTTGAATGTTTCTTTGTAGGTATCCATGGTGGTTCGCACAAAGTGGATGCTACTATCAACTTGATGGCACTTGAGATCCACAACATACAAAAGTACAGAACGTATGGATTATGAGAAGAAATGCCAATACTTTCTGATCCAGGGGGATTCACCAACCAAAACTACATACATGAACCTCTACATGACGTTGCCAACTGGAAAGGCTGCAACTCTTGTGCTTAGTCCTATGTGTTGAGAGCTCTGGGAGTTTATGGGGACATGTCACATACCTTGTTTGGGATTGGAAGATTCACCACTAAATCTGAGATTCATAGGGTTGTTGAACTCATTGTGAATTAGGTGAAGGAACTAAGGGAGATGAGCCCTCTTTATATTGTGCTTTGTAGTCTACAGTGGATATATGTAGTCAGAAGAAGATATTGTATACATGTGTCTTTTTTTCATGCATATTGTAAAATAGGGGCCAGGTTAATGTCCTCCCCATGTGTACTCATTTTTCAAATATAAATGAAAGTATCATTGGTGACATTGTAAGCACAACTCGATCTTGAATAACATTCATCTATTTTCTTATTGAAAACCACTCTACATTGGCAAGCGACTGACTGGATACATAATGTCTCTCACTACATATGTATGTATAGTACATGGTGTCTTTCACTACACACTAGCTATAATTACATGTGTAGAAAGTGCTAATTTTTGCTATACATGAACTACAAATACAAATTGTAACCAATGCCATCTCTCCCTACATATCATAGGTACAAATTGAATTGTAGTCATACATTTGGCTACAATTGAAACTACATGTTTATGTGTAAAGACATTTTTACCTACAATTAGGGTTACATATGAATTTGTAGCGAGAGGAATAACTAACTACAACTTTAAAAAATGTAGCCTAAACAATTAGCTACACGGGTATCTGCTATATATTATAAATGTAAGGATAACTGTAGCCAAAGCTTTTAGCTACAAATTTTGGGGTTTTCGCTACAATTTTTTTTTGTAGTTAAAGATCATATTTTTTGGGTATATAATGTTAATGGTGAATATGGTAGATAAAATTTATGTTTTCACTATCTGCTCAATAGCCATATTTCTCAACAATGGTATCAGAGCCAACATCAATTTATTATATTATGAGATAGTCGATAGGATCGGATTTTTGTTTTGTCATTCTATTATTATATGCAATACGAATAATATCTTGTCAAATCCAAACACTATGATAATCCCAAACTAATATCTATATGATATATATGCAATTTACACACATTGCCATAAAAAACTATTTTGATGGTGGATGTGTAGCATGGTTATGGCCAATAACCCCTATTATCTGTGAATGGTTGTTTGGTTGGTTGATCCTCTTATCTTGGTCTGCGTACTGAGCCTCTATCTTTTCTTCCTCATGTAAGGATGAATCTTCCTCAATAATAGGTTTCTGCATGTGATGTAGACCTAGATGACCATAATTCATGGCTTCTCTAAGGGATATTAGGCTGGCCATAACCATTTCTTTTTTTTATTGCATGTTTTTGTTGCGTGATATAGCATGTATATGATATGTACTATATATGTGGTGATTGGATAAAGTATATATATTGATACAAACTCCCTCAATTAAAATATTAAGTCTTAGATTCTTTCCAAAAATGGCACACATGAAAAGCTTGATCGACCAAGCGTTGGTGATGCCAAAGTGTAGTACGCCATCAATCTCATGGAAGTGTGACAGTAATGATGTAGGTGTTGCCAAAGCGGGATACATTGTTATCGTGTCAGTTTTTGGGTCAAGCTTAACTGGTGATTCTTAGAGCATCTAAGCCCAAAAGCATACAAGTGATTATGGCAAGGACTTATGCATATCATCTATCTAAAAGTTGCATATGATGCAATTGGCATGGTGACCTACCTAAATAGTCAAGTTGTGGCCGATCAACCAAAGCTGACTCGTGACTTGATGAAATATGGATCTTGGCCCACTAGAATATTATACGTTGCAATATTCTGAATTGATATTGAGGGCTATCATTTAAAAAAAAAATAGTGGGAGCAATAATAATAAAAGACCTAATTAATATTGTCCAAATTTTCAAATCAAAGATGGTTAATGACAAATGCAAATTTTCTCTTGTAGAATCAAATGATGAACAAATCAGATTTGCAATTGGTCCTGAAGAAGAACAAACTTGATGGGAGAAATTTCCACAACTGGTTTTGGACTTTCAGAAGGGTCCTCAATGAAGAGTGCAAGCTTGATGTCCTTGACAAACCAGTGCCTGAAATGCCTCCTCCTGATGCACCTAGGGAACAAGTGAATGCTTACTGGAAGCATGCCAATGATGTTTTAGAGATAAAGTACCTTATGTCGAGATGCATGAACTATGAGTTTCATGAGCAATGTTAGGACATTAGTGTTCTTGATATGGTGAAACATCTTAAGATGGTAACTCTTGGTCTTGGAAATCAAGAAAGGGATGCTATCTTGAAGGTGCTGCTTGAATCAAAGCTGATAGAGGGAACCTCAGTAGAAGAACTTGTGCTCAATATGATTGGACATGTGTATCATCTTGAAGAGATGGGATTCAACTTGAGCCAAGATTTGGCTATTGATATGATACTAAAGACTATGCTAGAATCACATATCCACTTTAGTGCATGTTATCATGTGAGTAATACGGCCGGACAAATGTTAGACATACTCGCCATGTTGATACATGTTGAAGAAAAAGTGAAGAAGGACAAGACCATGATGGTGATCAATGGGGCTGAGTCCAAGGATCAAAGCAAGACTGAGAAGAGTTCTGTGGTCAAGCCTAAGTCCAATTCTTCAACACTCAAGATAAGGAGAAAGAAAAGTGCAAGAGGAACACATCCTTTATACTTGAAAGCTTTTAGGAAGCAAAAGATGGAATGGTGATCTTCACTTCAAGTATATAAGTTATTGAGATAAATATATCTACTTCATCATCTTAGATATTAGATACCAGATGTGGATATCAAATATGTTTACATACACATGATATGCAAGGAAGTAAGCCTTTGGGAAAAGGTGAGGTGGAACTGTGAGTTGCTAATGGTGCAAGAGTTGCGGCTAGCGCAGTTGGAACCTATAGTATATCTCTGCCCATGACACTTGTAATAGAGTTAAAGAATTGCTATTATGTACCTTCTATAAATAGAAACACCATTTCTATATCTTGTATGGACAAGGATGCATTTGAATTCCATATTAAAAATGGGTGATGTTCTATTTCAAAAGTTGGGATCTTATATGGCATTGCCCCTATGCCTTATGGTCTTTATTTGTTAGATCTAAAGACAGATGTATATAACATTAATACCAAAAGAATAAAACTCAACAACTCAAATGAAAGATACCTTTGGCATTGTTGTCTAGGGAAGATAAATGAGAATCATATATCTAGACTCCGTAAAGATGGTTATCTGGACACTTTTGATTTTGAACCAATAGAGACATGTGAATCTTGTTTGATGGGAAAGATGGCTAAGACTCCTTTCACTAGTAAAAATGAGAGGGCTAGTGATCAATTAGGACTCATACATACTAATGTTTGTGGACCTTTTAGAACAACCTCTAGAGGTGGGTATCAATACTTCATTACCTTCACTTATGACTTCAGTAGGTATGGCTATGTTTATTTAATGAAACATAAGTCAGAAACTCTTGAAAAGTTCAAGGAGTTTATGAATGAAGTACATAACCAACTTGATAAAAGTATTAAGGCATTTCATTCTGACCGAGGTGGGGAATACTTAAACTAAGAGTTTGAGAACCTTCTTAGAGCCCAGGGGACAGTATCCTAGTGGACTCTTCCTGGAACACCTCAGCATAATGGTGTATCAGAAAGAAGGAATCACACATTACTGGATATGGTGCAATCTCTGATGAGTTTAGCCGAGCTTCCAACTACCTTCTGGGGGTGTGCTCTAGAAACTGCCGCATTTACACTAAATTGAGTACCATTTAAATCGGTTCAAAAGACACCATATGAGATATGGACTGGGAAGCGTCCCAATATGTCTTTTATGAGGATTTGGGGATGTGAAGCTTATGTTAGCAAGATCTTTCTTGAAAAGCTTGGTCCTAAATCTGATAAATGTTATTTTGTTGCATATCCTAAGGAAACTAAAGGATATTAAGTTTATTCCATATCTGACAGCAAAATGTTTGTTGCCATAGATGTCGTATTCGTAGAAAAGGAATTGATTTCCAAAGGAATTAGTGGGAGAAAAGTGGAACTCGAAGAGGTTCCAGACCAACAAGGAAACATTGAACAATTAGATGTACAAGAGGAACTCAAAGATTCGCAAAGTGTTGTGGAATCTCAAATTCCTCAAGTAACATAGTAACCCCGTAGATCTAATAGGACACACCTTGAACATGAAAGATTTGGATATCTTGTAACTTAGGAAGGCAATGAATTGGTCATAGATAATGAGATCTTATCAATATTGTATAGAGGGGCCAGAGTATGAGAAATGGCTTGAGGCCATGAGATCCAAAGATAGAATCCATGTATACCAACAAAGTATGGACTTTGATAGATCCATATGAAGGGGTAAAACCCATAGGGTGCAAGTGGGTCTTCAAGAAGAAGACCAAAATGGATGGAAAAGTTCAACATATAAGGATAGATTGGTTGCAAAGGGTTTTTGACAAGTTTAAGGTGTTGATAATGAAAAAACCTTTTCTCCAGTGGCTATGGTTAAGTCCATCAAGATCATGCTTGCTATTGCAGCTTATCATGACTATGAGGTTTGGCAAATGGATGTTAAAACCACATTTCTTAACGGGAATCTTGTTGAGGATGTGTATATGACACATCCTGAGGGGTTTATAGATCCAAAATTTGCTAATAAAGTCCATAAGCTACAAAGGTCAATCTATGGATTGAAGCAAGTGTCTCAGAGATGGAATCTTTGTTTTGATGAGACAGTCAAAGGGTTTGGATTTATTCTAAATGAAGATGAACCTTGTGTGTACAAGAACGTTTTTGGGAGCATAGTAACATTCCTCATATTGTATGTAGATGGCATACTATTGATGGGAAATGACATCCTACTTTACAAAAGGTAAAGACATGGCTTGGAATTCTCTATGAATACTTGGGAGAAGCATCCTACATATTGGGGATAAAGATCTATAGAGATAGATCCAGAAGGATTCTTTGGACTAAGTCAGAGCACATACATGGACAAAGTTTTGAAGTGGTTCAACATGGAGAACTCAAAGAGAGGAAACCTGCCTGAGCAAAGAGAACTCAAAGCATCATGGTGTCCCCATCTCTAGAACTCAATGTCCCAGTTCTAGTGAAGAAAGGGAACGCATGAGTGTGATTCCATATGCCTCAGCAATTGGATCAATCATGTATGAAATGTTGTGTATCCGTCCAGACGTCTCGTATGCCTTAAGCATGATGAGAAGATATCGGTCAGATCCAGGTGATGCTCACTGGATATTCATGAAGAACATCCTCAAGTACTTGAGAAGGCTAAGGATCAATTCTTGGTCTAAGGTGGAGAGAAAGGTTGTTGGTAAAGGGTTACACTGATGCAAGCTTGCAAACAGATCAAGATGAATACAAATTGCAACTAGGATTCGTATTTAGCCTCAATAATGGAGTTGTGAGTTGGAAGAGTTCCAAGCAAGAAACTATTGCCGGTTTTAAGCAAGAAACAAATGCCGATTTTACAACATAGGCCGAGTATATTGTCGCATCAAGTGTAGTAAAGGAGGTTGTATGGATCAAGAAGTTCATCACAGAAGTTGGGTTGTTCTGAGCATAAGCGAGGCAATCAAGCTATATTGTGACAACAATGGAGCTATTACACAAGATAAGGAACCCAGATCACATCAGTGCTCAAAGCATATACAAAGGCGATCCCATCTCATACAAGAGATTGTGTAGCATGGAGATGTAAAGATTTGCAAAGCATACCAACTGAGAACAATGTTGTTGATCCCTTGACAAAGGCACTTTCACAACAGAAGCATGACGATCATGTAAGATCACTCGGAATAACATTTGTGGGTGATTGGCTCTAAGTGCAAGTTGGAGTCTATTGGTTATGTATGCCCAGAGAGACAATTATGTGATGGTTATAATGGCATATCATGTAAAATGATTTGATTATTAATAAAAGGCAACCTTCCAATTTATCCTATTTTATTCAGTTATGAGATAATGATGTAACATTGTAAATGTCTAGAGAATTATATTACTCAATGACGTCTGTAATCAAGTTACTACCCTTATGGATGAGATCATATGGATGTTAAGAGTACATGTGCATATTTTCAATATGTCCCTGAACGACTGTTATTGTGAAAGGTTTGTAGACAACAATAACACATAAGATCAGAGTGTGAGTTGGTTGATGACTAAATCTCATTAGTCATGATATGGAAATATCAAACCAATCACACAGATACATGTTAGAGAATAATGTATCAGACAGACCCACCATGAGACTAACATATGGAAGCCATCATCATGGAAGTCATAGTCATGTCTCACAGTGATGGTGGTGGTTGTGGTTCTTAGACCTGAAATCACTACACTCAACACATGTCATTGGTTACACTTTGACATCATCATACGCAGTCCTAAAATATGAGTTGTTATAACAGTGATGATTGGGTGAATTTGACACATGGGAATTGATCGTGAGTGATAGATATGGGATTTTTCCCTCCTACTAGAGTGTGATGTCCTAGGCCTCTTGATTAGAAAGACCGAGAAATGCATCAACATGCATGTGTGAGTCAATATGTGATATTGAGCTTACATATATCTCATACAGTCTGCTCTTGAGTCAAGAAATAAGGTTTCATAATAATGAGGGTGACTGCTCCATGCCTCTAGTTCAATTTGGACATCAATGACAAAGGAATTATACAAACACTATAACACCATACATAGATTGTAGGTTCAAGTTGTTCCCTAACTTTCCATTTATTTGGGTTGAATTGATGTGTGACTAGGAACCACTCATTGCTTGTAATGTCATAAGTTGTTATGGAAATTCACTGCCAATGTAATATGGGACCTATCAGGGCACACACATAGGTATCAACCTAGAAGAGGAGTTCAGATCTCAAATGACAGTTGAATAAGTACTAAAGTGTTTAGGTATTTGATTCAGGCAAAAAATAGGCTGACAACACTGCCAAACACCCATCTCAAGAGTTGAGACATTTGTGTGGAAGTACAAAATGGTCGTAAAAATTTGTTGAGATGGGCATCTGGGGAGTCAGGCCTATTATGCATTTGAAATGGCTTAGGAAATGAATCGACCACACTACTGTATCAACTCAATTCACTAGATGACTATCTGGGTGAACCGAGACGGCCGTCTCACATGGGTGAGATGGTACAGTCAGCCGAGGGAAGGTTCTAGATTATTCCTACTTTGTTTGAATTGCACATTAGTTGTTGTGCAAGGAAATTAATATAGGATATTAATTAGAAATGAATTGCCAAATTCGTTTACATTTGGGAAACAACCAGATGACCGTCTACCATGCCAGATGACTGTATGGGTTGTTGCAGGTTGTAAAAATTCCATAATTGTTGTGAAAAATTGAGATCTTCTAGTCTCTTCCACTCCCACAAAGATTGGGAACCTGGACCCAAACCCCGCCTATAAATAGAGGGGTACTGGGGGCTTCCCAAAACACAACACAGACAATTGAGAAATAATTTCTCTCACAAAATTTGTCTTCTTAATTGTGGTAACTACGAGAGCCTAAAAATTCTACCTAACTAGGGAGGAACAACAAGGGAAAGAGAAATTGAGATCATTGTCGTGGGAGATCAAGTTGGTGACTAGTGCACCAATGGGAGGGACCACTCCTTCCTGATCATTCTAGTAGGATGACAGGAGTTCTAGACGGTCCGTTCAGACTACCATAGAGGAGGGAGGTCATTGTATGCCTCTAGGAGGACAATGTCAACCAACAGTCCATGGCAAGAGGAGTTGTTGAAGAAGATGAGGTTCGTGGTTGTAGTATGTGGTGCAGATCAGGAGGTGCAATAGTCAGATGAGTTTCGGTGCAACTAGGAATTAGAGTTGTGCATCTACGACAATGACGATTGTCATAGGACTTGCTCCAGAATTAGGTATATCCTCAAACCATCCTTCCTACATTATAGTTATTGACGCGATCTACTATTTATGGGGATTATGATAGATAATTTTTTTGTTTCTGATGCATGCTCTGTAGCCATATTTCCTAACATGTGATACAAAGGAGAACTAGAAGAGACGTGCAAGAGTTGTCCCCTATTGAAAAGTAGATAATACTTATCCATACTCTAATGTTTTAGTTCTATGTATAGATATGCTTTTGCGACTCTAATATAAGATGTGATTGTAAAAATATTATTTGTTTTTTTCTGATACAATTTGGTGAAATTTTGATTATGAATATCAAGCCTTTACAATATGAGAATAGGAGGATGAGAAGAAGTGTTGAGTTGCTCTATTGAGGTAAGAGAAAAAAAACATTATCTACATATGGAGTTTTATCCTGCTATCACTCCAGTTCAAGGCCAATGTCCATCCTCACCATTCTAATTCTGAGTTGCCAAACATTGGGGTATCATTCAAAATTCATCTTCTTACATCAACATCAGCTGAAGAAGATGATTCCTCATCCATTGGATGTCATTAGCGCTCTACATAAGGTGAATATGTTTTTTCATCGGCCATGTCTTGGTCATTCTACTTTGACAACACTATAGTGTTCTAGTATTGGAACATCTTATATTATTTGTGCATTTGTTTTTGCACCGGTCCAAGACACCTATATTTTATAGAAGACCATTCATTCATCTACACCAACAACGTTTCCTCCTTTGTTTATCTATGCCCTCTCAAGCATGGTGATGTTCGTCTATGCCATGCCAAGCATGTTGATATTTGTCTATGCTTTGTCAAACACGTTGTTGCTCCTCTATGTCCTGTCAAACACATGATGTTTGCCCATTCCATGTCAATCATGTTGATGTTTGTATGTGCCATGTTAAACATTCTTATGTTTGTCCATGACCCCTCAAGCACATTTACGGCCTGCTACAACCTTGTCTTCCTATGGCACATATCCTGAACACTACGTCAACAATAATAGAAACTGAGTTTGAGACTCATATGATGTTTTCATTTTCCTTCAGAATACTTCAAGATACAACCTCCAACCTAGTCAAAGCTCTAGACTTTTCAATGATTCAATTCTTATCAACCTCTCTCAAATATCTAGTATTTATCAATCTTAGGGGAAGCTTTGAAGTCAAACATTTGAAATATAGTAAATATGAGGGAGTGAACATGTCACACCAAGTCAAGGGGATAAATGTTTGAGTCATCTTTTCTATGTCTTGTTTCTGTATATCATCTAAGATGGACATGTGATTCTCCCATGCAACAACTTCGGGGGAGTGTTAAAAGTATAAGTCATATCATATATGGGATGGAGTCTATAGGTCCATATAGAGTCTAGTTAAATCTAGAATCCTCTAAAGTCATGTCCACATTTGCCAATATGAAGGAGAGGGGTCTCTCTTGTACATTATAACAATATTGTGAATATATTATCTATTCATTATTTCACACACAACTTAAAACTCAAAGGTATGTGAGAATTACATCAAATACAAGATTACTCATAGAAAGAACTAATAATGTATATTAGAGCTATCTTGAGATTATAAATAAAATTTAGTCTACATAGCGGTTGTATAAGGGCATGCATATCATTCTATATTCACTCCCAAAAAGCAAAAGTAACATGCATATTGATTTTCACATCATATGGCACCAAAATACCATAAGATTCCACATGCATTAAAGTTTCAACATAAACATGTTTAGGTGGACATGAGATTAACAATATGGATCACATTTAGTAGACAAGAAAGATCATGAAATTTCATTTACCTCTCACTACCTAGAAAAACTCTCAAGAAATCATTGTCAGCATGTTAGTTGATTACATAGAAAGATTAGGGAATATTAGAGAATGTTTAGGGTTTTGCATGTACAACTAGGTAAAAGAATGTCAAAAATGATATATCACTCTCCTCTCATGATGATGAAGTTGAGATCCATCTAGTACAGTCAAGAAAAATCTTCTAGATCTTAGATTAGTCCTTAAATAGCCGCAAAATGTAGCTCCAAGAAAGATCTAACTTCGTTAAGAACAAAGAGAGGAAAAAAGAAGGTTCATTAGCTAGATGGGATAGGTTCCACCATGAAAGTCCATGACATTCAGTTAAAGGAATATCATTAAGTGAGGAACAAAAATAACACCAAAGCCTCCTTTCTGCACCAAAGATCACCTCTCTAGCTCTAAGACTCTCATCTATGGATGGTCTAGAGTATAAGGACAAAAGAAGATAAAAGAAGCTATTTTAGCTATATAAGTAAGTTACTACCTTGAGAAATCATGAAAATCAGACAAGGAAGAAGGTGTGAAGAATAGAATGAATAATAAATCAGGAGAGATAATCTTACATTTTTGAGGCAAGAAACAAGGTTGGGTAGCTTGGTAACACCACAAAGTTTCTTGATCTTAGACATGCATCCGCATGCAAGTTCTCATCCATGGACATCAACCTATAAGGAGTTTTCATCCATCTCCAAGGCTCCTCAAGTGTTCCTAAAAGAGATTTGGCTGTCAAATGACCCCCAAGCACAAAGGGTAGGAGTTTTATATAGTAGGGTGCACAAAGTCCAAAATTGCACTTAACTAATGTCTAGTGCTACCGTTGGTCAAATCAGGACTTCTTTTGGTCAAATAATCCCTTCCATTGGCCCTCCTAGACCTACCATAGTTTGTAAATCATTCACATTGATCTATGTAAAATATCCATCGATTTACCACTTCCATAGGTCTAAAAGTCCATCAGTTGGGTACATAGAAGCTCCACTGATTAACAACTCATAAACATCACCAATTGTAAAACCTACCTCCTCATTAGCTGTAATGTCCAGGGTTTACATTGGTTTTCTATAGCATACTGAATTCTGAATGTAATCTCCATGTAACCCTTTTCCCAAAGTTTTCTTCTCATTTCTATCCTTTATGTCCTTGTTGATGAATTAGTGGAACTCATAGTGGTTTGGTGAACATTTGTTCAATAATTATACCAATGGAAGTGTTTATGCACAAATACCTCAGTGAAAGCTTATTTAAGGATCTAAAATGCAAAATAACCACAAAAGTGGAACAATGGTAAATAAATTCGTACTAGAGGTGTAAGGCCTCAAACCTTGCTTAATGTGTTGAACAAGCTTAATTAAATTCTCCAAGCCTTAATATAACCTTGTTAGGTGTTTTTAAATCATGATATAAGCTTAAGTTTCAAAGTTTGGTCCAATTTGGATGTTGTTTGTGCAAGTTATGCAATTTTTGTGCACATTTTGGAACTTTTTGCAATTTACCCAATTGGGAGGTTTT
Organism: Alisma plantago-aquatica; assembly: GCA_963693085.1. Classification (NCBI taxonomy): domain Eukaryota; kingdom Viridiplantae; phylum Streptophyta; class Magnoliopsida; order Alismatales; family Alismataceae; genus Alisma; species Alisma plantago-aquatica. Next base: position 427,046,215 of record OY856413.1, read on the forward strand.
ATTTGCAAATTGTCACATGAATTATGATTCTTATATATTTCCTTATCATTCTCAAGATTTTTGGGCATTTTAGGGATTTTCCCCTTTATGGATGAGCTTATCTTTAGGAGTTATCAACCAATGGGGTGGTTTCTTTGTTTGGAGGTCATTGGTGGGCCTGGAGAACCAACAATTGATGTCTAAGAAGTATCTAAGAGATGTGGAACAGCTGTTTGCATGGCCATAGAAGCTTTAGGCTATGAACACATGGAAAGCTCCATGAACACCTCATGCTTGACTCCTTCCTTATCCATAAAGGCTTGCATGTCCACGGGCACCCTTAGCAATGAACAAATGGTAAGTAACTTGACACCTCACGTTTTGCTTCTTCCTTATACATAAAGTATTGCATAACCATGGTCACCCTTATACATGGACACATGGAAAGTAGCTTGGACACCTCATGCCTTGCTTCTTCCTGAACCATAAAGCATTATATACTCCTTCCTTACCTCCCAACCAAAATATTTGATCCATATCGCCTCCATCCTACTTAGAACTTCATCCGCTCTCGTTTTGTCCTTGGAGGATTTGTCCCAAGGTAGAAGAAGACTCTATATTGGTGAAGAAGGTCTTCTAAGGTTTCATCTAAGCTCATCTAGGGTTTCTAAAGTCACCTTTTTGTGTTTCCGACCAAGGCAAGTAGGTTTCTTCCCCTTCTGCTCTATTTTACCTACTTTTATTCTTCCTTCCACTTTCTTCCAGGTTGAAACCCTAGTCTTCCATGGAGGAACTCCATATAAAGCTCAAAAACTCTTCTTTCCATACTCCTCTTGCTTAGGGTTTGTATCCTTGAGAAGAAGGTGATTCTTGCTCAAGTTTGGAGCTTGTGCTTGGAGCTACCAACCCATCTTTCTCGAGTTTACTACTGATTGGGATCTGAACTTCTTCCTAGAGGAAAGTTATATAACTTGCTCCATGTTTATATCTTATTATAAGCTTGTTAGTTCATATGCTTATGCTTAAATGATGATCTCCACCTTTAGATGATGGTCTAGTTTAGGGTTTTGTTTCTTTGATGTTCTATACTTTGTTACTAGCTCTAGATGTACCTGAAATGATTGGTACAACTCTCCTAGGGTAAAGTATGGCTTAGGACAGGTTATGGGGGGCCAAATCACGGGTCGGCCCCTCTCCCTCTCTCTCTTTGTCATTTGCAACTAAATTGCTGACATGACATTTTCTAGTTGGTCAGAATTGGAAATTCATATATTTTAAACTGCTTGTCCAAAATTAACAAAAAAAAATCTTTTAGAATCACAAAATTAGGCTCTATCTAACAAAAATGCTTCTGAGGTCTGATTTTAAAGTTTTACGAAAGGAAATTTTGGAATATGATTTTAATACATAAAATCCATATAAATTACACTTAAATCACCATAACTACAAAATTGACAAAAAGATTGATCAGGAGAACCTAATTAGTCCAATGGTGAGATTTTCCAAGTCTAAATTTGAGTTTTGTGAAAAAAAAGTCCAATCTTAAGGTTTCTATGCAACAATGTGCAATATGTACACTAATGAATGTTATTAAATTTAAATAGGCCAACATTGAACTTGGAACATCTAGAAGTGATGGAACTTGATATTTGAACACAGTAAAGAGGTATGTGCATTCTTACACCCTAAGTTGAGATATTTGCAAACCAAACCCTATATTCCCTAATGAGGCAATGTATGAACCGTATTTTCACTATTCATGACTCTTTTGCTAAATTGCCTCAAAAATTAATATTGATATTCTATTTCTTAGGTATTTTACCCCACTTCTATGTTTCAAATAATAGTTTCTCTTAGCGTGTTGATTTTATTAGTCTGTTTGGATAATATAATGGTACTTATGTACAACCACCCATGGATGGGGAACTTGTTATTTTGCCCTAGGGAATGTGTTATTCTCCCCCACATATAATTTGTGTAGGTGACTGGGAATGTGTCATTTCTCCCCTCACCTATAGGTTGGGGTCCGATAGGTGCCTCAACCCTACTTAGTTCATGTAGTCAATATTAATCACACTTGCAATTCCTTTAATTTGTGTAGGTGACTGGGAATGTGTTATGTCAAGCATCTATTTTGACTATGCCTTATACTCTTGATCTCTTCATCTATTGATGAACGTATAGCCTCTACTTCCGTATTATTTACTTTCTTTTGTTCTTGATCATATTGTTTACACATATCTGGTTTTTTTCCCCTCTTGCTGGGTGATTTTCCAACCACCTAGATTTTGGACAAGGTGTTGAACAAGAATTCAAGACTTGCTTGAAGGATGTCTAGGTTGCTAAAGCTAGATCCTTTGTTTTCTCATCTTTTTCTTCTGGAAAACTTATGTAGTGAACAATGATGAAAGCCATGCAATAACTTTAGTTTCTTTTCCTTTCCACTACTATTGATATTTTATATGTATCTGGTGCATGCTTATTTACTTGGAATAGTATACATGCATCCCTCAATATCTATTATCTTTGTGAAAAGATGGATGTTTTGTATTTCCTTCAAATTCTAGTAAGGAGGTGATCTCACCTCTTTACATTCTCAATCCCAGAGGTCTGATAGGTTTTTGTGTCAATAACTCTCATAGAAGATGTGTCTAGGAACTCCATCAGTCGAGAGGTCTGATACTCTCATCCGTTGAGAGGTCCATCGGTCGTCATCAACCACCAAACTAGCTAGGATTAGGGATAGAAACCCTACAATAAAAACCAATCAAAAACAAGTTTAATGTTCATAAAATTAAGTATTATTAATAAGGAAATTATTCATTTAGATAAATATACTCAATTTTACAACTAGTTCCTTGATCATGGTGAAATTGCATATTAGCCCATAGTTGTACATGAAATTGCAAATCAACACAAAAATGATTCGATTGAAATCAAATTAGATTCATATATTAACTACTTGATTTAAAGGATAATATATATATATATATAGAAATGCCAATTTGTTTGAAGGGGTGTCTCTCTCTCTAGCGGAGCTCTCGCCTCTCTCTAGGGCTACCCCGGCAGCTACCGTTGGGGGGAGGGAGTGCCTCCTCGGTGCTTTCCTCCCCTGGCCATCGGTACTCTCACTGTCCTAGGAAACATCACCCGTCGAAGAATGGTTCTCAAGCAAGCACCATCCCCTGATCGGTAACCTGGATTGAAGAGGGTCGAGAAGTAACTCGCGGAACCAGTTCGACGAGGGTCGGCATTTCGGCGCTTCCCGACTCCAACCTGTTCAAGCGAGATGGATGGAGAGAGCCTTCCCCTGGATCTGGTGCCTGCTGGTTGGTTGCTCCAATCGCTGCCGATGGTGACTGAGTTGCTCGTTCCTGCGCCACGATTGATCTTCTTTGGTCCGAGTTGCAGCCAGTTATGGCAACGGTGGTTGATGGCGGCTGGCTCCACCTCTCTGGCTTGGGATACTTTGCTTGGGGACCAAGGCGGGCGTCGTCGTTGCTAGCGCAGGGTAGTAGGGGATTTCGTCCCTGGAATTATGAATGATGTCGAGGGGTCCATAAAGATGGCTTGTTCTGACTGCGGGCTCAGGTGGGTTTGGGGTGGGGAGGGTATGCGTCTTCCCTTCTCCTCTGTTCTCCTAATGCTATGAGTTCCTAGTGAGGCTGAGTCTCACCGGGCCTGATATGGAGGCGCTTCCTCTTTGGCGGCCTCTCGGTGGGTGGTTGAGGAGGTGTGGCGTCGGCTGTCTGTAGGTGATTGCTGGAACACCCCTAAGGTGTTCGATGAGGCGCGCTTGTGCAAACAGGAGCCTGGACTCCGTTCACGATGTAGCAGAAAGCCCAAGGGGTGTAGCAGTCACTTGGCTATTGTTCCCGGATGCTGCTTTCCAGATATTCGATGGTATGCCAGTGATGGCTGACCTCTTCTTCAAGCTTCAGGTCCAGACGGTCTGGCTCTGGTCTTGAGTCGATGATGAAGGTTGCCTAGGCTTTATCTTCTCTCCTTCATACTGTAACACCCCTGACCTGGGTTATACTTAACCCTAGGTGTTTTGATTAAGAAAGATGATTAAATTCTTAATCTCATCTTGTGAAAAGTAATTAGGCCTCAATAGGAACTTATGTTGCAATTCTAGTCCTTTTTTAACATTGTTGAAATCAATGTTTTGTTTGTATTGGACTAAAGTGCAAATTACCCAAGTTGAGAGGTTTAAGTGAAATTGTGCATGATAATATGTTCCTAATGTGTTGAAGCATCATGAGAGTGAAAATGATTCTAAGTTATGGCTTATGGAAGCCTGAACACTAAGAAAGAGTTGATAAAGCAATGTTTGTACATAAAAACCTAGTTTTGGAGTAATGTGCAATTTACCCAAAACCAAGGGTTCAATATACAATTTACCACTTCAATAAAGTCCCTAATGTTTCTTGGCATCATGGAGAGCAAAGAAAACGAGAGGTACCTCTCATTTGAATTAAGATGGAGGAGAGAGAATCTTGATATTAAAATAATCAAGATTTAATCCTAAGTGAAACCCTAATCCAATTTAGGGCAAAAATGAATGTATTAATTAAAGGGCCTTCAACAAAAATTAAAATGGTTGGATTCAAATGTGTGTGGATAAGCCTAAATCCTTTCAAAGGTACGAGCATATCCTAAGGAGGTGAAAATTCCACTCACCATTATTATAAGAAAAAGAATTTCCACTCAAATAAGGATATTCTTATTATAAGGGTTAAGGTGCTTAATTTCTTTTCCCTTAATTCATGGATAATGGAAGGGAGTTAGGTGGGGATATAGATTACCTTTCATGCAAGAAACCAAGGGGGAAGTGGTGGCAACAATTTTGGAATTTAAAAGACTTTTATAAAGTATCTTCTCTCTCCTCAATTTTCTTATAAAAGTACCTTTTCCAAGCCAAATGGAAGGCTTTTACGACCCCACTTCTTCTCCTTGCTTGCAAAACCGACCAAGAAGGCTAAGGACAGCAGGGAGAACGTCCCCAACCTGTTGGTAAGCCTTCGATCTTCGTTCTTCATGATTTCATGGTGAAAATCATAAAACAATGTGTAATTCCTTTATTTCTTCACTCAATCTTCAATTCTAGCCAATCATTTCACTCCAAATCTTGAAGTTGAGCCTTGGAATAGTTGGAGAATCTCCATACACCATTAGAGACGTGTATCTTGGAGCTTGGAGATCAGATTTGAGGTGGGTTTTATAACTCAAACCCTTAATCATTGATATTGCATCAATTCTCTATACTTTGTTGATTGTTTTCTTTAATTTGATACACTCTTGTTTCTTTGCTGCAATTTCCATCAAGAACGGTTGCTGTTCTTGATTTTTCAAAGGAAGGGGATGATGACATAATCCTATATGATTATCCAAAGAAAAGTACCAAGCCAAACGGTTTTGATAGCTACTCCAAATCATTTTAATTTGATTGGTTATGCGGTTTCAGCAAACCGTTTGGGAGAAAATGGTTTCAAAACCGTTTGAGATGGTTGACCAAGCGTTGAACGTTTGGTAATTTTGTTCCTAATTATGTAGGCTGATAACCCACAAAATTTGAGGGATTAACTACCAAGGAATCAAGAGTTGAAGGCTAATCAATTAGGCAATCGAATTGAATTAAGTGCTGATTTTCAATCTGTTTAACTTGACCTTTTTGGGCAAACGGTTTCAAAACCGTTTGAGATGGTTGACCATTTGGGATTACTGTTCCTAATGATGTTGGTTAATGACTCACCAAATATTAGGGATTAACTCCAGAGGAATCGTGAGTTGAAGGCTAATCAATTAGGGAAACCTAATTGGATTAAGTGCCGATTTTCAATTTGGGTAATTCGACTTTTTGGGCAAACGGTTTCAAAACCGTTTGAGATGGTTGACCAAGCGTTGACCGTTTGGTATCACTGTTCCTAATGGTGTTGGTTAATGACTCACAAAACTTTATGGATTAATTCCAAACGAGTCATGAGTTGAAGGCTAATCAATTGGGTAAACCCTAATTGAGATTAGTGCTGAAATTCCAATGAGTTGATTTTGAGATTTTGGGTTGATTAGCCCAAACAGTTTCAAAACCATTTGGGGATCACCCAAGACCGTTTGGAGGTCTGGGGTCAAGTATGGTTGACCAATTGAAGGTCCAAAGGTACCAAATCACATTGCAATTAATTGCTGATGTGTTGATCAACTCGATAGACCAAACCTTGATGATTTTCACTAGAATCCAAGGGTTGGACGAGCCAAACGGTCTCAAGACCGTTTGGAGCTAATCCAAATGGTCTCAAGACCGTTTGGAGGTCACCCAAGACCGTTTGGAGGTCTAGGGGTGAGTATGGTTAAGCAATTGATGATCCAATGATACTAAGTTAAAGTGTAATCAATTGCTGATTTGGTGATCAATCCAATGATCCAAACTTTAATTGGTTGACTTGGATTTTGATGATATGATGGCAAACGGTCTTCACATGCTTGGCCAAACGGTCTTCACCTGCTTGGCCAAACGGTCTTCACCTAATTGGCCAAACAGTCTTCACCTACTTGGGCAAACGGTCTCAAACCGTTTGGAGACCTAGGTGGTTTCAAGGTCAAGTTGTGTTATGCAATTGAAGGTTCAAGTGGTCAATCCAATTAGATACCTAATGTAATTGAAGGTTCAATTGGTTAATCCAATAGAGAACCTAATGCAATTGAAGGTCCAATTGAATAACCTAATTGAGTACCTATTGCAATTGAAGATTCAATTGACCAATTCAATTGGATACCTTATGTAATGGAGGTCCAATGTGATTGAATCTCTTGAGAATCAAGATGATGAATGATCCATTGATCCAATGCTGATTAGTAATGATATTCAATGAAGGTACAAAGGTTGAAACCCTATTAGTACCTAAGTGGTTAGTGCCAATTATGGGATGAACCCTAATTGCTTATAGGATCAATGACTTGGTACACTATGTTAATCATAGTTGTATGAACTCGATTGAAGGGTTGATATGACCTAATCAAGTTGAGATGATGATAGCATGAATTCATATAAGAATATGATTCATGTGGTGTTTAAGGGTATGATCCTTAAGTAGAGAGATCATGAAACCCTAATCATGAACATAAACCCTAATTGACAAGGATATTGAACTCGAACCCTAGTTGAGGGTGTATCCTTATGAAACCCTAGTTGAGGGTGATTCCATGTGAAACCCTAGTTGAGGGTGATTCCATGAGAAACCCTGACTAAGTATTAACATTACATGATGTTCTAATACTATGTTGTGATGAGAGGCCCTGAGAAGGGTGAAGGTATATGAGACTCTAATGTGAAGTCATAATGCATAAAGCCCTAATCTTGGGCAATATGATAATGAATTATAACCCTAATTTTAATTAGGGTATAAATAAATCTTAATGATGAAATAGAAGGAATGGCCTTATAAAGGTGAAACATTTCATGAGGTGAACTCCTATAGCACGACCATGCAAGGTAGAACGACCATGGTAACTTCCCTTTGTACGACCATGCAAGGTAGCACGGCCGTGGTGACTTTCTTTGCACGGCCGTTCCTGGCTGCACGGCCGTGGTGCTCCATGATGGACTTGGGGATGATTGATAGTGACCTAATATGGTCATATACCTTGATGTGTTATAAGTCCAATATAATTGAATGAAGGATACATGAGATATGTGATGGAAACCCCTAATCCTGATAAAGGAATAAGGGTGATACTCTTGAAATAATGATACATTTGTTTTGCATGGTATTGATAGATAATTAATGTACTGCTATCATATTTGCTAACCATGCAGGTATCATGAGATGATGAGCATAGCCAGGTATGGGCTATGATGTTTTATTAGTTTGAATTTGTTTATTGGGCCTGGTGTGCCATAATATACCTTGTGCCTGGTAAGAGGTGGCAAGAGAGTTAATGGGCCTCAAGTGCCATGATGGATGCTTGTGTAGCAAGTATCATATTTACCTTGATCAGATGACCTAAAGGTGTTAGTTACCTGAGAAAGTGATAACAATGCTCATGTGATGAGCTAAGGGTTTGAATACCCAGGATTTCATGGTTATGGTATTGAAATTGTGAAGGGATGAGAATTCCCAGTGTTGAAATGAGGGATTAAGATCCCAACACTTTATGAAAAGAGTATGGCTACGGGCCATGACTCCACAATGATAATGCCAGGCTTTAGATATATGATCTAAGCCTGAAAAGAGTTAATGCGGTGGTAATGATTCCGAGTTTAAATAGATGTTATACATGTTCTTCATACTCATTAAAGAATAAGTGACATGTTGATTCTATCAAGTTATAGTTGCAATGCTTCTGATATAGAATAATGTTCTAATCTGTTAGACATTAAAATATCTGTTGTCAAATAAATATGATTACCTTGTTCATATTTATCTTCTTAAGATGCAATAATAATGTTTCTCGCGGAGAGTTATAACTCTCGCTGGGGCAATTTTTATAATTGTCTCACCCCCGTGGGAACCACATTTTTAGGTGGACGTGGACGAGGAGATAGGAATCCTTCAGTAGGTGAAGAACAGCAGTAGCAACAGGGACATCAGTGATGTCTCAGGTGGAGACATTGGCTGTCATGACATGTATAGTTGTATATAGAGTCCTATGTGTCGTCTTTGTACTCTCAGGTCCTTGGAGTAGTAGTTAGTGCTTTCGAGATTTTAGATCAGTGTCTCGAGATTTTATACTACCTGTGTTTATCTTAACAGTTCAGCTGATGCTTGTAATTCTCAGAAAGAGATGATGCATGATATGTACCTTTGATCCAAAAAGTAAATGTGTTATACTTTGGCTCTTGAAGAAAAATATTTACTATGTGTGGATCTCTTTGCAAAAAGTTTTAATTTTTAGTGATTTTCGCTAATCCGCTACTTGATGAACGCTTCTGCATTAGTTAATTCTGTTTTTATGAGTTGTATGCCACAATTTAGTGGTATCAGAGCTCTAGGTTCGCTGAGTCTACAGAGACATAGGACTAAGGTTGTAGTGTTTATTCTAAGTGTCTTCCAGTTTATCTGATAGTATCTTCTGCTCACATAGGAGAAGAAGAACTTGAAAATGACTGGAGAACATGAGGAACACATTGCTAAGGGCAATGTTGTTGCACCAGGAGAAGGTGCATGGGACCAGGCAAGAGGAGAACAAGTGCCTGAGAAATCCCACCTTGACCTAATCAGGATAGAGAATCCTATGTTTTGCTCTTGAAGGGCAGGATAGGACAACAATAATGCATATAGAAGACTGGATACTAGTATTACAACCTAAGTTACCAGTCTTTAATGCATAAACTGTGGGCTTTGATAGGATTCCTGAGTGACATAGTCATGTTAGAACAGTCAAAATGATGTAAAGATTAACATATGGCAAGAAAGTAGACTCTGCCATAAGTTTAGATAGATAAGTACATTTGTGATGATAGTGCCCAAGGAGGGGCAATAAGCTGAGAATTAATGTAAGATCTCTATAATTTTAGAGATATTTGCCTAGATATTCTGAAAAGCCAAAGTTTTTGGTGTCACCAGTGCAATAAATTCCTAGTGCACCAGGGCAGTGGCCACTAAGTAAAGGAAAAAGAAACAACATGAGGTAACTGGACACTATGTGTTGAAATTAACCTAATGTGGTAGGTGACCTTGAGGGGTGATACTTAAATGAAATATATTCAATCTGATACTTCATATTATGATTCTATGTGTTAAAGATATGAAAGTAGTTGTTTTTGAATTCCTTTGACTAGTCCTATAAGGACACAAGGGAAATAAGAACTTATATCTTACTCAGTGTTCCTTAAAATGTTTTATAATCTCCCTTATCTGTGTGTTGAAAGATGAGATTTAGAAGTGATGCCTGAAGAAAAAAATTCAAGAATGGAAAATCCTGTGTGTATAATGATATGAAAAGTGAGGAATATTATAGCAAATAAAGTGCATACTACCTAATCTCAATACTTGTATACCCTGGCCAGGTATACGATTATTGTAGATTGAGCAAGTATGAAACTCTTAGATTGTTATCTTTTTTATTACTCTGATCAAGTAGTCATTCTAAAACAATCCAGAGAGTATAATGAAATTAAATAGGAAGAGCTAAGTGAAATATTTTCAACAAACTTAGTGAACTTGCTTCGTGAATACTTAATGAACTTGCTTCGTGAATACTTAGTGAACTTGCTCCGTGAATACTTAGTGAACTTGCTCTGTGAATACTTAGTGAACTTGCTTCGTGAATACTTAGTGAACTTGCTTCGTGAATACTTAGTGAACTTGCTCCGTGAATACTTAGTGATCTTGCTTCGTGAATACTTAGTGAACTTGCTTCGTGAATACTTAGTGAACTTGCTTCGTGAATACTTAGTGAACTTGCTTCATGAATACTTAGTGAACTTGCTCCGTGAATACTTAGTGATCTTGCTTCGTGAATACTTAGTGAACTTACTTCGTGAATACTTAGTGAACTTACTTCGTGAATACTTAGTGAACTTTCTCTGTGAATACTTAGTGAACTTGCTCCGTGAATACTTAGTGAACTTGCTCCGTGAATACTTAGTGAATTTGCTCCGTGAATACTTAGTGAACTTGCTCCGTGAATACTAAGTGAACTTGCTCCGTGAATACTTAGTGAACTTGCTCTGTGAATACTTAGTGAACTTGCTTCGTGAATACTTAGTGAACTTGCTCCGTGAATACTTAGTGAACTTGCTCCGTGAATACTTAGTGAACTTTCTCTGTGAATACTTAGTGAACTTGCTGCGTGAATACTTAGTGAACTTGCTCCGTGAATACTTAGTGAACTTGCTCTGTGAATACTTAGTGAACTTGCTCCGTGAATACTTAGTGAACTTGCTCCGTGAATACTTAGTGAACTTGCTTCGTGAATACTTAGTGAACTTGCTTCATGGATATTCTCAACAAACTGCGTGAACTTGCTCCGTGGATATTTTCAACAAACTTAGTGAACATACTCAGTGAAACTTCTCAGTGAATATTCCCAAAACAAATAAAGGATTGCTGAATGAGTTATCTGTGTTAGATATATATGTTTCCCTTTTAGTAAATATTATTGGATGATAATAGAAGTATGTTCTTTTATGCCCTTTCCTTTCAATGACATGGACATCATATGTTAGGGGTTTATGCTTTGCATAAACATAAACAGTGATAAAGAGGAATTAATGAAAGGAAATATGTGTGAATTACAGAATTCATGATATCTCCACAACATTAAGATGAGATGTGGAGACTTGAGGGCAGGATTAATGAATAATTTGTTCCTCTTCTTGTTTGGGATTTCGAGGACGAAATCCTTGTTAGGGGTTTATAATTTGTAACACCCCTGACCTGGGTTATACTTAACCCTAGGTGTTTTGATTAAGAAAGATGATTAAATACTTAATCTCATCTTGTGAAAAGTAATTAGGCCTCAATAGGAACTTAAGTTGCAATTCTAGTCCTTTTTTAACATTGTTGAAATCAATGTTTTGTTTGTATTGGACTAAAGTGCAAATTACCCAAGTTGAGGGGTTTAAGTGAAATTGTGCATGATAATATGTTCCTCATGTGTTGAAGCGTCATGAGAGTGAAAATGATACTGAGTTATGGCTTATGGAAGCCTGAACACTAAGAAAGAGCTGATAAAGCAATGTTTGTGCATAAAAACCTAGTTTTGGAGTAATGTGCAATTTACCCAAAACCAAGGGTTCAATATGCAATTTACCACTTCAATAAAGTCCCTAATGTTTCTTGGCATCATGTAGATCAAAGAAAACGAGAGGGACCTCTCATTTGAATTAAGATGGAGGAGAGAGAATCTTGATATTAAAATAATCAAGATTTAATCCTAAGTGAAACCCTAATCCAATTTAGGGCAAAAATGAATGTATTAATTAAAGGGCCTTCAACCAAAATTAAAATGGTTGGATTCAGATGTGTGTGGATAAGCCTAAAGCCTTTCAAAGGCATGAGCATATCCTAAGGTGGTGAAAATTCCACTCACCATTATTATAAGAAAAAGAATTTCCACTCAAATAAGGATATTCTTATTATAAGGGTTAAGGTGCTTAATTTCTTTTCCCTTAATTCATGGATAATGGAAGGGAGTTCGGTGGGGATATAGATTACCTTGCATGCAAGAAACCAAGGGGGAAGTGGTGGAAACAATTTTGGAATTTAAAAGACTTTTATAAAGTATCTTCTCTCTCCTTAATTTTCTTATAAAAGTACCTTTTCCAAGCCAAATGGAAGGCTTTTACGACCCCACTTCTTCTCCTTGCTTGCAAAACTGACCAAGAAGGCTAAGGACATTAGGGAGCACGTCCCAAACCTGTTGGTAAGCCTTTGATCTTCGTTCTTCATGATTTCATGGTGAAAATCATAAAACAATGTGTAATTCCTTCATTTCTTCACTCAATCTTCAATTCTAGCCGATCATTTCACTCCAAATCTTGAAGTTGAGCCTTGGAATAGTTGGAGAAGATCCATCCACCATTAGAGCCGTGTATCTTGGAGCTTGGATATCATATTTGAGGCGGGTTTTATAACTCAAACCCTTAATCATTGATATTGCATCAATTCTCTATATTTTGTTGATTGTTTTCTTTAATTTGATACACTCTTGTTTCTTTGCTGCAATATCCATCAAGACCGGTTGCTGTTCTTGGTTGTTCGAAGGAAGGAGATGATGACATAATCCTATATGATTATCCAAAGAAAAGTACCAAGCCAAACGGTTTTTATATCTACTCCAAATCGTTTTAATTTGATTGGTTATGCGGTTTCAGCAAACCGTTTAAGGGCAAACGGTTTGAAACCGTTTGGGAGAAAACGGTTTCAAAACCGTTTGATATGGTTGACAAAGCGTTGAAAGTTTGGGAATTTTTTTCATAATTATGTACGCTGATAACCCACCAAATTTGAGGGATTAACTACCAAGGAATCGAGAGTTGAAGGCTAATCAAATAGGCAATCGAATTGAATTAAGTGCTGATTTTCAATCTGTTTCACTTGACCTTTTTGGGAAAATGGTTTCAAAACCGTTTGAGATGGTTGACAAAGAGTTGACCATTTGGGATTACTATTCCTAATGATGTTGGTTAATGAATCACCAAATATTAGGGATTAACTCCAGAGGAATCGTGAGTTGAAGGCTAATCAATTAGGGAAACCTAATTGGATTAAGTGCTGATTTTCAATTTGAGTAATTCGACTTTTTGGGCAAACGGTTTCAAAACCGTTTGATATGGTTGACCAAGCGTTGACCGTTTGGGATTACTGTTCCTAATGGTGTTGGTTAATGACTCACCAAATTTGATGGATTAATTCCAAACGAGTCATGAGTTGAAGGCTAATCAATTGGGTAAACCCTAATTGAGATTAGTGCTGCAATTCCAATGAGTTGATTTTGAGATTTTGGGTTGATTAGCCCAAACGGTTTCAAAACCTTTTGGGGATCACCCAAACGGTTTCCAAACCGTTTGGGGATCACCCAAGACCGTTTGGAGGTCTGGGGTCAAGTATGGTTGACCAATTGAAGGTCCAAAGGTACCAAATCACATTGCAATTAATTGTTGATGTGTTGATCAACGCGATAGACCAAACCTTGATGATTTTAACTAGAATCCAAGGGTTGGACGAGCCAAACGGTCTCAAGACCATTTGGAGGTCACTCAAGACCGTTTGGAGGTCTAGGGGTGAGTATGGTTAAGCAATTGATGATCCAATGATACTAAGTTAAAGTGTAATCAATTGCTGATTTGGTGATCAATCCAATGATCCAAACTTTAATTGGTTGACTTGGATTTTGATGATATGATGGCAAATGGTCTTCACCTGCTTGGCCAAACGGTCTTCACCTGCTTGGCCAAATGGTCTTCACCTAATTGGCCAAACGGTCTTAACCTACTTGGGCAAACGGTCTCAAACCATTTGGAGACCTAGGTGGTTTCAAGGTCAAGTTGTGTTATGCAATTGAAGGTTCAAGTGGTCAATCCAATTAGATACCTAATGTAATTGAAGGTTCAATTGGTTAATCCAATAGAGAACCTAATGCAATTGAAGGTCCAATTGAATAACCTAATTGAGTACCTATTGCAATTGAAGATTCAATTGACCAATTCAATTGGATACCTTATGTAATGGAGGTCCAATGTGATTGAATCTCTTGAGAATCAAGATGATGAATGATCCATTGATCCAATGCTGATTAGTAATGATAGTCAATGAAGGTACAAAGGTTGAAACCCTATTAGTACCTAAGTGGTTAGTGCCAATTAAGGGATGAATCCTAATTTCTTATAGGATCAATGACTTGGTACACTATGTTAATCATAGTTGTATGAACTCGATTGAAGGGTTGATATGACCTAATCAAGTTGAGATGATGATAGCATGAATTCATATAAGAATATGATTCATGTGGTGTTTAAGGGTATGATCCTTAAGTAGAGAGATCATGAAACCCTAATCATGAACATAAACCCTAATTGACAAGGTTATTGAACTCTAACCCTAGTTGAGGGTGTATCCTTATGAAACCCTAGTTGAGGGTGATTCCATGTGAAACCCTAGTTGAGGGTGATTCCATGAGAAACCCTGACTAAGTATTAACATCACATGATGTTCTAATACTATGTTGTGATGAGAGGCCCTGAGAAGGGTGAAGGTATATGAGACTCTAATGTGAAGTCATAATGCATAAAGCCCTAATCTTAGGCAATATGACAATGAATTATAACCCTAATTTTAATTAGGGTATAAAGAAATCTTAATGATGAAATAGAAGGAATGGCCTTATAAAGGTGAAACATTTCATGAGGTGAACTCCTATAGCACGACCATGCAAGGTAGCACGACCATGGTAACTTCCCTTTGTACGACCATGCAAGGTAGCACGGCCGTGGTGACTTTCTTTGCACGGCCGTTCCTGGCTGCACGACCGTGGTGCTCCATGATGGACTTGGGGATGATTGATAGTGACCTAATATGGTCATATACCTTGATGTGTTATAAGTCCAATATAATTGAATGAAGGATACATGAGATATGTGATGGAAAACCCTAATCGTGATAAAGGAATAAGGGTGATACTCTTGAAATAATGATACATTTGTTTTGCATGGTATTGATAGATAATTAATGTACTGCTATCATATGTGCTAACCATGCAGGTATCATGAGATGATGAGCATAGACAAGTATGGGCTATGATGTTTTATTAGTTTGAATTTGTTTATTGGGCCTGGTGTGCCATAATATACCTTGTGCCTGGTAAGAGGTGGCAAGAGAGTTAATGGGCCTCAAGTGCCATGATGGATGCTTGTGTAGCAAGTATCATATTTACCTTGATCAGATGACCTAAAGGTGTTAGTTACCTGAGAAAGTGATAACAATGCTCATGTGATGAGCTAAGGGTTTGAATACCCAGGATTTCATGGTTATGGTATTGAAATTGTGAAGGGATGAGAATTCCCAGTGTTGAAATGAGGGATTAAGATCCCAACACTTTATGAAAAGAGTATGGCTACGGGCCATGACTCCACAATGATAATGCCAGGCTTTAGATATATGATCTAAGCCTTAAAAGAGTTAATGCAGTGGTAATGATTCTGTAGTTTAAATAGATGTTATACATGTTCTTCATACTCATTAAATAATAAGTGACATGTTGATTCTATCAAGTTATAGTTGCAATGCTTCTGATATAGAATAATGTTCTAATCTGTTAGACATTAAAATATCTGCTGTCAAATAAATATGATTACCCTATTCAAATTTATCTTCTTAAGATGCACTAATAATGTTTCTGGCGGAGAGTTATAACTCTCGCTGGGGCAATTTTATAATTGTCTCACCCCCGTGGGAACCACATTTTTAGGTGGACATGGATGAGGAGACAGGAATCCTTTAGTAGGTGAAGAACAGCAGTAGCAGCAGGGACATCAGTGAAGTCTCAGGTGGAGACATTGGCTGTCATGACATGTATAGTTGTATATAGAGTCCTATGTGTCGTCTCTGTACTCTCAGGTCCTCGGAGTAGTAGTTAGTGCTTTCGAGATTTTAGATCAGTGTCTCGAGATTTTATACTACCTGTGTTTATCTTAACAGGTCAGCTGATGCTTGTAATTCTCAGAAAGAGATGATGCATGATATGTACCTTTGATCCAAAAAGTAAATGTGTTATACTTTGGCTCTTGAAGAAAAAGATTTACTATGTGTGGATCTCTTTGCAAAAAGTTTTAATTTTTAGTGATTTTCGCTAATTCACTGCTTGATGAACGCTTCCGCATTAGTTAATTATGTTTTTATGAGTTTTATGCCACACATACCTTGTGGGTGTATCTAATGCTAGTGGAGGAGGTTTCAAAGTCTTCAACCTACCTCACCTCCTCTTCAACCGAGTCAGAGATTGGTTGTTCCCTGTAATAGCTTTGACGCTTGGATGCATAGATGTTTGGAGTTTCAGGGTTCATTGGAAACCTATGCCTCTTCTTGGGTTCCCAGGTGGATGGTTCTCCAGCTAAGAACTTGGTGCTTATGCTGTCGGTGAAGAGCAGAAGCTTTCAAGCTAAGTTCTGGCAGGTTCTCTGGAGGATGTCTGGTTTAGAGTTGTTTTTACCTTTTGTGGGTGAGCTAAATGCTTGTAATTACATCTCTTAATTGGCTTCCTCCTAGATGGTTTGCTCGGTTTTAGCTTGTTGAGTTCTCTGGTCTTCCTGCCTTTTGGTTTCTTTGTCATGTATTTTTTTGTTTTTACCCCCTGCGTGGGGTATCTAATCCTAGAGTGAGCTTTTATAGCTTCTGGTTTGTATTGGGGTACCTTGTGCCCAAAGTTTTTGGTATATAGTAACACGCTTTTTGACCGACCAAAAAAAAGGATAATAATATATGGACATGAAGGAAAATTCATGTATAGATATTTTCACACAAGTTGCAATTAACTCCTCATACTTTGTTGAAATTACAATTAAGTCAACAACTTGCAAGGAAACTTGAAGTTAGGGCAACCAAAATGAAAATTAAACAAAATAAGAAATATCTCTAAACCAATTAGTATCAAAACTTAACCTAGAACAAAATTATGATAATAAATTATGATTATATGATGATTAAGATTGATCTAGGTTCACAGTCTCATACAGTAGTACCTTTTTAACCTTATGGTTTCTTATTCCACTTATATTGCTTTCATTACTCCTATTAATAATTTGCTAATTGGCAACTTTACCTTGTACGAAATCATCCTTGTAGGAACCCCTCACCCACAATTATTGAAACAAGAAGAACAAGACTTACCTTTGTAGGGTTTCCCTTTGGAGTGCATGACATCTTCATCACTCGGACAAGATTCATAACTTAAGGAAGAACCTTGAGCATTGAAGGCTATCTCTTTGCCCTTATTTTTTGGTAGAATTCTTTAATCTCCATATCTTCTCTATCATTGTGTATCACTAGATAGGTTTAATGTTCTCTATCAGATCTTTCATAAGGAGACTTGATAGGTTTATGGTCTCCTCTATTGTGATGACTTTCTTCTCAAACTGAAGAGGGAGTGTGGCACATTGGTCCTTCGATGATACATTCTTTCCAAGAGTACCAAGACCATTGATGATGTCAGTGAAGTGTGAGTGCATCTCTCCAATGGTCTCTATATTGTTCATCTTTAAGAGCACTACTTGATGGAGAAGAATATTAATCTTTGGTTCCTTTATTTGCTCAATTTCCATATAAATGAAAAAATATTTCCTCCAACGTATATCACTTAAACAAAAATACATATGTTTGAATTCATAGGGAAGGATAGAACATAATAAGAGATGCGCTTGAGTATTTAAGGTTTATTTCTTGAAGGTTTAAACATCTAATTTCTCTATATTTACTTCATGTTTCTTGTATGAAAATACCACATTTTCCCATGTCTCAAAGCTAAATCCATAAATGTACAATTACATTCTTCCATTCTAGTACTAATAGTTGATTCTATCAAAGATTTGCAGGTGGATGGTGTATCCCCTTTGTGTTGGCATGACCATGTAGAATGTTTCCCATAGTATCATACTCGTGGGAGTATTGCTTGGAGAAGACATTGCTTTAATACCACTTGTTGGATCTATGGGCTCAAGAGGGGTGAGGAGTGAATTGATATATAAGAACTTAAACCAAATTCATTAGACATTCATAATATATCATAAAATAATTAGTTCAAGTATCAAAAGCAAAGGGGATAAAGACTAAAACAATTTTAACGAGAAGGTAAGATTTAGAATGGTTCCATATCAAAGGACGTAGATCTAATACCTAGAGTGGTCAACCTCTAGGATGTGAAAACCTTGAGTAGCACCTTGTATCAACTCATAAGTGTTATACCAAGAGAGCTCTCTATTCAGGTCAAGGGTTAACACAATTCCTTTGACCATAATAAGGAACCTATTACCCACCAAGGGACCGACCTACCCTTATGAAGGGTTTTGTTCCCCTTAGATTCACCTTCCTTAGCTAAGAAAGAGATTCAACCACCAAAGGATGCCTTCCCTTGTTGTGGGCTTCCTTCCCTCCATATCCTATTTTCCAAGAGACTATCGCTTTGCCAAGGGGTGTCGTTGTTTGCTAAGGGATGAAATTCATGCTTATCTTATCCAAGAGAGGGAATCATTCTTCAACTGTGAGAGAGAAATTAAGAGGTAGCAAGTGAGATTTTCAAGAGAAATACAAGGTAGAACTATCTCTCTTATAAATATCATGTTCACCTCTAATCAATGTAAGAAGTGATTAAGTTCAGAAGAGCAGAGAGGGGTTATTTGAGGCACCATCTTACAACTATGGAATAGTGGCCTTGTAGAACTCCTTGGGGGCACTTGACAGGCCCCCATATAGATTTTCTTATAGTTAAGGGTGTCTACTAGCCACCAAATTCAATTGAATTAAATGCTAGTTGATTTTGGAGGTCTTCACCAGATGTATTTTTACTTTTTACCCCTTGCTATAGAGCACTTTGCAAAAAGTAGCAATAATATTGTGGTTGGTCAAGTTTCTAAAAGAAACTCGGTCAATGGCACTTACTATATTGTGCCAATTTGTTGATCACTCTCAATTTGAGTTAGCATAAAATTGAGAGCCAGGTCATTCTAGAAAGAAACAACAAAGAATGTCATTCATATTTCCTCATGAGTAACTCCATTGATTCCACTTTCTATTTTGAATTTTCCAAAACTTTCTAAGTGCACTTAGAATTTAATCTAATTAAATTACTACATGCTTGAGCTACAAGTCATACAATCATGACAAGTGATTAATAATAAAGATCTAAAATGAATTCTATCTATTCTTAAATCTTGATCATAGAGAATGTATGACTTGATTTCTTCAACTAGGATTTGCAATATTGGACATTTGGAATGTGTCTGCCATTTTTGAAACCATTCAAGTAGAAGCATTAACACAAATAAGTAGAATGGTTTAGTCATTACCAGAATATGGGTAGGCTATGAGTCTTTTGAGTCAACATGATGACACCCAAAACTAAAGTGCAGGAGAGGAACACCTGACAACATACCCATGAGGATATGAGGACCCATACGAGAACATAAACAACACATACAAAAAGGAGAAGAACAATGTGTCAAGATGAGTCATCAATGGGGGTTGGTTCCCCATTAATACAAGAGCACTATCGTATAAACCTTCAGGAGGAGCAATCATCATCATCATCTTTGATTATAGAGAAAAAAAAGAACAAGTGGAAGCAAAGGCCTCGAGGATATGTGAGTTCACATACAGTGAAGACATCTCGACATCATCTTCAAAGTTTATAATACCCACCGGAGTGGAGTCATCGACGTCTTGGTAGATCGTAAAGGCTCGAGGAGTGGTCTTCACTTTTAGGGTCGTAGTACCATCACATAGCATTTGAAATATTCAAAATATGGAAGGGAACATATATTTTCTATGATTTTTGTTCTAGCCTTTGATGTATATATTGTTACTTTCTGTTGAAAAATTATATATAATACAAATGAAAAGATAACTAGAATCTTGTCCAAACTGGATCAAGACAAGAATCATCATTGAACAAGGAAACAAGTAGTCTATCAAAATGCCCCAAGGGAATTCTCAACTCTAATAAAAAAATATGACCAGATTTGTTATGTAAACATCCAATCAAAGAAGACGCCTTTGTGCCACTTACTCAACTGCCTACAAAGAGGGCAAATGTAAGGACCATGGACATCATGTATTACATATTCGGCACTAACAAACATTTTTTTGTGACGTAAGACAAAGCAAAATATCTATGTTTTGTGAACATTTTGTTCGCCAAACTAATCGCCATAGATGAAATGTTGTCTAGAGTTAATAAAAAAAATTGTAAGCTTTTTCAACTGAGTAAACTTCATCCCATTGCCAAAGGCTTGGGCTTTTATAGTGGCCTACATAGTTTATATATAAAGTAAGGTATGCAGTCATTGAGAGCTATATCAACCAATGTTTATTCATGTATGTTATGTCGACTCAAGCCCAGGAGTTGAAAACTCTTAGTTAGTGATAATACCCTCAAAGTAATTGGAAAGAAAATATTAACTTTTAATGTTAAATGTGGAAGATTTGGGCTGGTTATCTGAGTAGAACATCAAATCTTCCCAGCTACACACCGTTGTTTTTATTGTATTTGTGATTAGGTATTGATTAGTGTTGTGCTACTGCCAAAAGTGAGAGGAGGGTGTCTGTCTTCTTCATCTGTCATAGCTACTAAAGTTCAAGATGTTTGCAAAGGCACAACCAACCATAGGCAAAGAAGGAAAGATCCACCACCAGGTTGCAAATATTCTGACAGGACTAGAAATCATGAGAACAGTGAACAACTTTGTGTTGTTTGTAAGACACTTATTGATGAATGTATGTGTCTGGGAACGCCAATGTCTAAGAAAGTGTCAAGATCTGGCATCTAAAGGGATATATGTTAGCATGCTCACGTTAGAGTGGTCATTCATCTAATTGAATAAAGGAGCAACCACATGGGATCAAAAAAAAAAAAGTGAGAGGAGTTTGTTGATTTTTAGAAGGTTTTCAAAGTAAGATATTGTCTTGTAATACTTTCCTTCGACGTAATCAAGCTAAGTCCTATCCTTATTATCGACAATTTAAGCAAAAAACAATGTTGAACATATATGAACCTTACTTACTCTTGTCTATATAATATTTCATGCGTTGGATATTTACGAGTTCATTAAATTAACTCTATACTGCCGGCTCAAGGACACAAAAAATTGCACCGGCTTTTTAATCTGGTCGCGCTGCTTGATCAAAGTGGCTATTAGTGGATTTGAATTAGTAATCCCAATTCTCATCTCAGCACAACGATTCATTTTAGGGCCGCCGCCGGCATCATCCCAACGAGGATCACATTCTATTCTCAGTTTATGCTTTTGAAATTGTTAATGGTAGCATGATGTTGATTAACACGAGTACCACATGTATTTTCCCTCCCCTCAGCTGTCGGACTTTTCTTATACGGGTCAATGCACGCCCTTCTCTCTGTCCCCACCATCTTCCCTTCTAATTTCGGCCAACCGTAGCTGAACCTGATCACGGCCCCGACCGACCGTGGCGCAGCGTTGGTGCAGCGAAGCGGGCGGCCCCGTTGCGGGGCCGGCTTGGAATGTGGGATATCAAATGCAATCTGCTTTTGTCCATTCCCGTCCCGTGACGACATACATGTGGGATCATTCATACGAACAGGGGAGATTAACAACGCGGTGGTTGGAGAGATTAATTCGAGGTGGTTTGCGGTCGGGCAGGGATCTGAAATTTTGAACTCTATACCGGTGTCGAGATATTGTGGTTTTTATTCATCAACTGCTAGGTATGGATGGTCAGGTTGTATCTGAGTTGGCCCGAAAACTATAGACTAGGCTTATTATAGTGGGTTTGAAGTTTTCCATACCACATCTGGCAGTTAGCGAGGTACATGCCAGATTTTTAACTTGTCAGTAAAAAGTATGATCAAATTCATCACAAAATCAATACGATGTAGTATCTACTGTTAGGATATTTGAACGAAGGTCAAACATTTAGAACGAGTCCAACGAATGGCAGATTTGATTTTGACGCCTGAATCATTGACCATATTCAGCTAGTTTATGATATAGAATCATGTATTGTCTACGTATACTAAGTGCATGATCATGTCTTTGTCAACATGCGACGAGTACAAAAAAATTAAGATAAGGGTCATATGCAGAAAACATGACATAAATGTTGAAAACATGTTAAATGCTTATGTATAAATGTATACTATAAAGTCTAAACTTAGAGTACAACATATAATAATCATTACACAATTTACAAAAACAGTCATTCTTCCTTTCACATGATCAACGAGATCCATGTGCTCATTTTCTCTATACATTTGGTGAAATTGACTTTGTAAGTACATACTTATAACGTTAACGTATTGTATTAGTAGAGCAATGAATTACTGTGTGTGTATATACTTATCACATATATGTGTTTGTGTATAGACACATCACTGCCTCTTGTTCACATAGTATCTAAGGCTTAGTTTGGCTGCTGACTTCCAAAATTCCGGTACTTAACACAGTAAGTGACGACGGCTAGTCACGTTATAAACGGAACTCGTAAATACTCTCCAGTAATCAAATCAACGGTGACCGCAGGCTTTGCCAGGCACGTCAAATTGTTAGGTAGTGAGAAAGCCCGCCTCCTGTCTGATCTTCTGTCATATTTCATCTTTCTTTCCTACATGTTCACCGGAGAAGTCCGCACGCGTGTACAGCTCATCGCTCATGCCACCTTAAAAATGACGTTGCGATTTAACAAACTACCAGATTTATAATGTTGACGGCCAAATTGGGCCTAATGTAATATGTGATACAAAGCAGTACCTTTTTGTGTATCGGCTGCGGCACAAGGTCTATTATTTTGGATTCATACCACATGATATAACTAGTCGGGCTCTCTCTCTCTGGATTCACGTGTCATCTGTATACGCATAAGAGTAAGCATGTTGTCACATAGCCTTGCCCCGTAGAGGAGGAGAGATGAATGGAGTCCAACGGGCTTGATTCAGATAAGTTTTCTAATTTGTGAAATTAGATGTAGCCTTGCCCGCAGAGGAGGGATGTGGAGTTTTATAAGTTTGCGAAAAGAATTGGTATTAACTTCAACAACCATCTTAATGCCAATCTGGCTCTACGGTGATTGAAAAGGACATGGGTTGAACAACATCAGATCCATGACCTCGATTAACGAACATGGCAACTGCTTAGGCTTATGATTTTCTCTATGATTCTTCTTTAAGATAACTACTGTGCTTTTATCCTTAATGCTGCATGGAATATTTGAGGTGCGGTCTTTTCCAAATGTAGGACGATTCCTGGAAATTTCAATCTGTATAATAATTTTAAAATTATTACAATTGAAGAAATTATAGCCGATCTTTCAAACATTCGCCTATCCACTGTTGATGAGAATATCATTAAGAATGGATTCAAAAGCCCCTACTGTAGGATGAGTGGTGCACTTCTTATCAAATGGAATCCTCCATTTTTTTGCTCATATCTCTACTAATGGGAGGAAATTATCTATTTCCATTAAGCTTGGAAATAAAAATGACTACCTTGAGTGGATTTTCGGTGCAACCTATTGGGAGACGGTTATAGCAAAGAGCTCAACACCGTTGCCACTATTTATAATAAGTTGTCTTGGATTGTAGGTGGTGACTTGAACCTTAATATATTTATCTCACCTCACAACAACAACGACTCTACCACTCGTATTCACTCTCATAATAGCATGGCATTAGATAACTCCATTAATTTACACCTTCTTGTAGACCTTTCTGCTAATAATACTAACTTCACTTGGCATTGTGGTGTTTCTTGTTCTTGATCGAATTTATAGTTTCTATGGCTCGGGATAACCTTTTTGCTCCCAGTCACACCACTAGTTCCTATCATATTATTTCTGACTACTTCCCCATCATTTGAGACACAAATTTTCAACCTCCGGACCTATGCTATTTTGTTATGAGGGATTCCAGATCACATATCCATCTTGTATAAATTTATTTATTGTTGTTAGGAAGACTATAACCAAGAATTTGATCTGGGTTTCTCTTTACACAACACAATAATATCAACAACTTCTATTCTAAAATCATTAGATGTAACTCATAATCCTTTGAAAATATTTATAAAAAGATTTCTCAAGTGGAAAAGGATCTCCAGAATTTGGATTCTAAAGTAACTCTTACCCTGTGGATGTGGACTCTACAAGATTGGAGTACGATGACTTTCTCCTCCATTGAGAAATCTTATGGAAATAAAGATCCAAATCTCATTAGATCAAAGAAGGAGATAGGAATACCGATTTCTTCCACAAAATGTGTAACCAGTAGGAAATGAAATTCCTTCATTGACAGTCTAACAATGGATAATTTGTTGACTTCGAATAGGCATTGAATCATTAAACACATAATTGCATATGCATCTAAGCTCTTCAAAAAACAATTCCTTATATGGTCTCAAAAAAATCTTGGCCTTCTTTTCCTTCAGGAAGTAGTTGACCAACTTCTTTGCTCGTCCCTTTATGGAAGTGGAAACTCATATTTGGTTACTTACATGGTCCATGATCAATATACTAGGTATGATTGTATGAATATGCCATTTTGCAATCCCTTTTTGAGAAAATCAAAGATCAAACTTCATGAATAATATTCTCTACATACAATGCAATGATGACATCACACCCAAAAAATCAAACTCACATTTTCATATCAAGAAAAGGAAACATCCTTCTAAATATAACATTTTAGGCCTATCTATATTATTAAATATTCCTACAAGATCATTTATAAGACCCTCAACAATTGCCTTAGATCTCACCTTAAAGGCTTTCTTGGCTTGGAACAAATTACGTTAATTGTGGAAGACATATACAAGAGACTTACATTTTGGATAATGAAATTATACATTCTTAATCATTTGTGAGTCGACTTATATTGACCCTCAAACTTGATTCCAAAAATGCCATTGAAAAAATCAATTGGAAATTAGGTATTCAATCCTTACAAGGGTTTGGGTTTTCTAAAATGTGGGTTGATTGGATTCACAACTGCATTAAAGCTTGGCATTTTTGTATGTTAATTAGTGGCTCTCCTTTTGGTTATTTTGGAAAATCCAATGGACTATGACAATGTGACACATTGTCCCCACTTCTTCTTTATCCTTTCCACTTTAATATTAGCCCATATGATTAAACTCTCTCTCTAGAAGCATAATGGACAAGATTCATGATAATAATTTCTCAATGGATGATATCATCCAATTTTGATGCTAGGATTTCCCTCAAGGTTGATAAAAAGAATCTTATAAACATTTTGCATATCTTAGAAATATTTTCACATCTATCGAGATCTTATAATCAATTTTTAGAAGTTGACTATTGTTGTCACCCAGTTTCCCCTACCAACATGATTATTGTAAGGATCCTGACCTGATTTTTGGGGTAACCCTATTTGGTTTGGCTTGATCATATGCTTAGAACCTTTATCTAATATTTTGATATGTTATTACGGCTTGTGGAGAGGTTAATTCTGCATTTTTGTCTTGTTTGGATGATGTTTGTGCTTTCTGTGCTAGTTTGGTGCAAATTGTAATTTACCCAATATAGGGGGTTGATGTGTAGTTTGCCATGTCTAGAGTTTTACTTCTCTCTCTTGGCTTCATGATGGAGATTGTGGTGCTTTTGGGTGCCTTGTTTGGCTCTTGGTTGAGTAGTATCACCCTTAGTGGAGATTATAGTTTTCTAGGGTTTGTATGCCTTAGCCTTGTGACTTTGTTATTTTGCCTTGACCTAGGTCGTGACCTAGGGCCTATTGTGGGGTGTCACAGTTGCGGAACTTCCACCTTGGTGAGGTGGTTGTGACCAAGGTTTTCTTGGGTTGAGGTGGAGGTTGGAGAGGTGTGTTTTGACCTAGGCCTCATGGGGTGGTCTTGGCGTCACGATCTTATGGTGATGTTGTGGTGTGTCACGACCTTGTAACCCTAGGTGTGTCTCAGTCGTGACATAGGGTTCATTGATTAGGTGGTTGAGATCCTACCTAGGGAGTATCATTGTCTCTTGCATGTGGACCTTATGTGGTTGCATGTTGGTCCTTTTAGTGGACAAGTGTTTCTTTGGAGCTCTATCTTGTTGAAACCTCATCCTTTATCTTACCTCCCTCCTCCTTTGCTATATGAACCATATTCTCTCCATGAAAGTGGTTCTTTTCAGTCATCTTCTTCCTCCCTTTCTCTTGTGCTCGTCCTTGAAGCTTGGTGGAGCAAGAAGGAGTGTTCTTGGTGCCTTGGAGGTGGTTCATCCCTTGCATGTGGTGCTTGTGGTGATCCTTGGCCATCTCTAGTTCTGGTGCTCTTGTGGTCAAGTGTGGAGCTTTTGGTAGACCTTATTCAACCCTTGCATTGTGTGCTTGGTGATCATGATCTTGGATCTTGGAGCTTTGGTGGTGATCTTCTTAAGGTGGGTTATATAACACTAAACCCTCCCTATTAATTTGCACTACTTGTTATGTGATGTTGCTATTTTCTCTCTTAAAGATGTTCCTACATCATGCTAGCATATGAAGATTAACCCTAAAATTCTTTTGGGAGAGTTATCATGCTTGGTTTGGAAGTAACCCGAAACCCTTACCTTCTTGTATCAGTTTTGGGTAGAGATGATGATATGGAGTTTCTTCCCCATGTTTGACCCTTGATCTGGTCCCCGTGCTTGGTGTTTATACACCTAGAAGTAAGTGAGAGGTTAGTTTTTGTTTTGGTCATCTTGGTCGTGGTTTCTCTTCTTTTTGTCATGCTTTTCACGGACCTTTTCCTTAGGGTTTGTGGAGATCAACTTGCTTGAGTATCCTTTCATGATGACCATGGTTCTTGCTTAGTATTGGGCCTGTTTTGGAACCCTAGGTGTTTACCCCCACTGTAGTCATGACCCAGGAGGTTTGATGGTCAAGACATGGGTATGGGCGTCATAGTCGCGACATAGTCCATTGAGATGGATGTGACCTAGTTGGCTTTGGTCGAGATGTCCCTTCTTGTGGCGATGTTTGACCTAGTGATGTTGGGTTGAGACCTTTGGAGCATAGCATCCTTGAAGCTCTTAGTTTCTTGCCTTAGCTTGGTGGAGACATCCCTTGGAGTGGTGGTCTTGATTAGGGGATGTTGCGGTCACGATGTGGTGGTATTGAGGCGTCACGGTCATGACATAGATTTGGTTGAGGAGCTTGGTAATGGAACATGGTTGAAGGGTGAAGAGAAACCCTAACCCTAATGTTGTGGTGCGACATGTAGGAGATGGTTGCGACATGGTGAGGGAGTAAAGGTTGAGATACCCATGGTGTATGTCATGGTCACGACAATACTATGGAGGGTGGCCGTGACCCATGTGCCTAAGTGGTTAACATGTGGTGATGGTAGGTGGTTATCAAATAGGTATGAACATCTAATGTTAATTAGGTATACATATGTGTTATGTTATTTTGTATGATATCCAATCTTCTCTAATGATGTTTCTTGGTCCTAACGTACTCCATGATGGTGGAGGGTGGTGGTCCTAGGTTGGTTGGTTGACCCTTACCTTGTGAACCCTAATCGACAAAAGTGGAAACCCTAACCCTAAAAGTGAATGAGTCTTGCCTATATCATTACCATGGATAATTCTGGTGTTATGTGATCATATCTCTTGATTATGATCTTCTAACCATGCATGTGTTGCCAAATTGATTATCATAGCTAGTGTGTGCTATGATGGCTATGATGTGAGACATGGATTGAATGTGCCCTTGTGAGGCATGTTGATTATACATGTGATACATGAATATGGTTGTCGGGCCTTATGTCCTAACAGTGGTTTTTGTTCTAACATGAAAGGATGTTTCCTACTGATAGAGTTGATGGATTGATATCCCATGGCATGTGGTTCTGTTGATGATGTTGTGAATGGAAATAATATATGCATCATATGGTGATAAGTGATATGTTCACATGTTATATCTGCTGGAAGAGTATTATGCACTTATCTTTGTAGAATTTGTAATGATTTTATATGTTGTAACTTGATTGATACTAAAATACACTTAAATGACCTAACTAATCACGTGGAACTTAATCACATAGCTTTGCCCTACGTCATAGATCCATTCAATGTCAGAACTTGCTGAATGGTGAAATGAGTTTAACTCGGAGCGCATATTTATGAATATATGGGGGTGATGATGAATATCCCCTTACATCTAGGATATGTGATATAGGATTGGTTGCGGCCCATACCCTGACAGGAGTGTGGCTTCGGGTTGTAGATCAGTGACATGTGATATAGGATTGACTATAGGCCATACCCTGGTAGGAATGTGGTTGTGGGTCGTAGCTCAGTTTCACTGGCACTGTGACCTATACCAAGGCGGCCTAGATTTGTACAAGTGGACTATATATCATTGGTAGTAGTTTGACTGATGATGTCATTGTAGGCTCACTCATACTAACTGAGGGGGTGAGGTCATGGATATTGACTCTTCCATGGACCTTGTATGGCACTGATTTCGACTTAGCAGTGGTCAGTTGGATTTGGGTGGTACGACTCAAATCCTCAGGGCATAATAAAATATGTAATCAGCCATTTAGCATACTTGTATAGGATCAAATACAGAAACATTGGATGAGACCTTGCTTGATTTTGTACAATATAGCTGGTAGTGAATTTACATGTTCTTCATATTTCTTTTATGATGATAAGATGTTTCATAATCTAATGGCAATTGCTTATTCTGTTAGCGATGATTACCTATTTATTATGGTTGTAGCTTTACTGCTATTCTTTAATCATCTTAATTGTGCTAATAATAGTGTTAAGGGAGAGTTATATCTCCTGTTGAGATTTAGAATCTCACCTGTGGGTTCCCCACATCTTTTTGGGTGGACGTGTACGAGGAGGTAGAGATCATGCAGTAGAGGTTGAGCAACAGTCAGAAGGACAATAGCTGACAAGGTTGGAAGTGTTGCTGGTGGTCCTATTATTGTTAGAGTCCTAGAGTTGTCCCTGTACACTCAGGTCTTTGGGATGGTTTGGGTGTGTTTTGTAGATGTGTTTCTATACGTGTTTTGGCTTGTGCCTCCTTTTCATGTATGGATATATTGGATATGTATATATATGTTTTTAGGACAAATTTTCTTGTAACATGTTGATGGCAGACATGGTAAGTACCGTGTGACATGAAAGGACTCATATGTAAAGGCTTTTGCTGTTTTGGAATGTGATGAGAATGGTTTTAATTTCCAGTATTTTCTAGTAATCTATTTGTTTAAGTTTGTTTCCGCGGTTAGTTTTGAGTTATGTTGTAGTTTGTGTCATGGGGTGTCACATCCTTGGCTATCAAAAGGAAACCTATCCATAAAAATGTAGGTTTTTGACACGACTTAAGTGTGTGTATAAAACGTGAGTGTGTGTGTTGAAGTAATATCAAAACATGAGTCTCAAGTTATCAAACACAGGGAGTTGTGAGGTTAAAGACTACTATTAATTAACATCAATCAACTAGGTTAAAGGAAATATGTTGATTTTTTTTTATTAAAGTAAAGACAACTAAGAAAAACTAGGTTAAAGTTGGTTGTGAAGGATGTTTAAAAGCTCTCCACAACTTACCATTTCACCACAACACACATAGTAATTGGATATTCAATTAATTACCATTGTTCACGAACTACAAACCGATAGCTATATTATCCACTCCCACAACATAATTACCTAAATTAAGCCAAACCGAACTCCCATGACAGTTTAGGAATATAATCTAGGTGCATAGTAACTCTCTCTGGATTATATTTTGATAGTTTGTAGCCCTCCTCTGAAGAACATTATAGCTGTGTAAAATTGTGATTTTTTCTAACTTATAACCCCTCTCTCGAAGCATTTAGAAATCTAACATTTTGATTGGTGATCAAGCATAAACAAATCAATATAAAGATCCTAACTTCAAATCCAGAATTAAAAAATTATACTATAAATTCATGAATCCCATTTAATAATACACCACACTAATTTTGAGTCTTGGGTAAAAAGAAATTTAGCCGAAAATGTATAGTATGGTATCATATTAGATGAACAAATGCAAAATATGAATTGCGGTTAAGAAAGAGAACCAGAGCAGATGAAGAAGATTTTCCATCATTTATGTGACCAAAGCGCCTTTGAAGTCCACCAAGTAGGATTTTTCACTTTCCTCCGTCTTTTTCTCTATTGCCCCCTCTGATACTGAACTCAATGTGGTTCTAATGGTCTCCTTTTCAACCATCACACATGTTTAGGTTAGAAGATAACCTATATAAATTAAAAACACAATAACTATTATATCTAAGACATCCAATCTAGACCGTTAGAGTCAAAGTTGGCACCGCTGACTATGAAAGTCAGTGCAACTAACTATTTATAGTGAAAGTCTTGTTTTAGTCCATTTGGAATAGTGATACAATTTTCACTTTGATACCATGTTGGTACCTCTAAGTTGAAAGTCGGTGATATTGACTTTGCTCCAGTAAGTAATAATTATATACAATAAAATAAGTAATGAATTATGCTAAATCATGTTGTATTAATTAAAATATATACAATACATGTAAAATACTTGGAAAAATATAATATTTAATGCACAACTGGTTTATACTAATTTGAGAAAAAAAATATAAAAAGATATTTAGTAAAGATCATTAGGAAAAAAAATATCCAAACTAGGACATAAAATTAACAATAATTATGCATGAATCCAAGCCCAAAGCTTGAATATTGCTCTTCCTCCTGGGACTGTACTCTTAGATTTGTTTGAAGAAGTCAACAAGAAGAATATTGCAAATCAATTTCATTTTCCTAACCACCTCCACCTATCAATGCCATATCTGCCTTTGCTAATCGTGAAACAACTACTCTAAAGTGATATTAATGCTTTTAAAAGTTTTCATTAAGAAGATTAATATAAGAACTATGAACTTGGAGCAACTAACATCATGGTCGGTAGGACTAGTCATTGGTACACCATGTGATCTCCAAATCTATATTACTCTAATTTTTCAAATTAATCTACATTGAAAGAAGTGCCCATATATACATGGACGAGGGGAATAATCATAATGGTGGATTACCTTTCTGAGCAATGGGTGATAAAGATGGGTGGCTTTGAAAATATAATTTATAAGAATAACCCAAATCATTTATGCAAAGAATAAAATATGATGCATCTAAATGATAGATAAAATGCAAATATTTCATTCAAATGCCTATTTCCATACTTTTTGGTGGAATTATGTATGAAAAGAATGTTTCATCCTAATTATGAGTGTATAGGAAAATGTGTGTAGATAAATAATATTCCAACTTTCTCCTTATTTAATGTATAGAGAGAATGTGCAATTAAACTTATGAATCTTTCTTCTCCTTTCATCCTCTTTTTATTTCTTTTTCAAATACTTTTTTTTCTTTCCCTTATTTTAGAAAGAAAAATAGCATGCTTAGAATTTTCCACTTTTTTTTATCTTCTTTTTTTCTTTAGAGAAAGATTAAGATGGATTTTTTTCTTAACTGAGTCAATAAAAGTGGAGAATAAAGATACACCTTACGCAATATGTAATGAAAATTCAATCAATATGCAATTTTTGTTATGAAAAACTAAAATACTCAAATGGGATGGTATGCAAAAGTTTTCTTTTCTAATCCAAATGAAATTATTTGTAAATGAACTAACTATATGCTTCTTATCATGTCATGTAATGCAATCAAGAGAAATATAATATGGATTAAACTTGGTCATCCTATGATGATGAATGAAAGTGAATGAAGGTGGATGAGATCACATGACTACGACACAATACCTTTCCTAACCATGGCATGTGCCCTCCTATTTACTTGTGTAATAGCGTAACTACCCACATTGACCAAAAATATATGGGGTGATACATGTCCTTTTGGTAGTGAAACTTAGTTCAACGGTCGCATAGAAAATAAAGACAAATGTTCAGAGTAGCCACCACATTTTATATGGAAAATGAGGAAAATGTAATAAACGATTGGGAGCCCATAGTTGAAAGCTGAGTAATCATCTGACTTGGACAAACAAAAAATAAAATAACAAAATAAACCTAAAGAAATCAGGTTTGGCAATCTTTTTACAGGTGGGGAAGGATTTGCACCCCCAACCGACCATAGTAGCCCAGGTGGTAAGAGATCGGTAAGTCCCAATGAAGGACCTAGGTTTGAACCTCACCAAAGACACTTTGTGAATGACAATCCACATTGATTAGGCATTGGAGGTGGGGTGACCGGACCACACCCTCTCATGCCTCGAGCATTTGTCATGTCAGCTTCGCCCGGGGAGGGTTCTCTCGGTCATAAAAAAAAGATTTGTACCCCCATCTTGCCCAATAAACTGGTATCAAGCCGTTTTCATGTGATTGCAAAGAAAAGGTGATTTTAGGACTATAATAAAAACAAAATAAGACAATTGTAACATAGAAAATACAATTTTAATAGGAGGGATTTTTGGACTGAATATATCCTTATCGTTCTTATCATTATCCAAAAAGTCCTATTTTTTAGGTAAACTGGGGTCCTAATCAACATAGGACCTCCCACAACAAAGATCCCTCATAGGTGATTAGGATCGATTGTAGGATGTACTAGAGGATGATAAGCAAGTGTGGGTGTAGAGAAAGATCTAATTTTTCATTCGAGATTAAATTAATAGAAATAGAGAGAAGTATCACATATGTAATGTTTAACATATATTATCAATTCAAGAAATTGTGATAGACATAAGTTAATGCAAATAGAAGTAGATGTAGTAGTTAGGTTACCATTTTTGTAGCCTAAAAGAGTTAATATAGTAAGTGGTGTCAGAAGAAGAATCATATGATCACATGTAATGCAAGAAGTAAAGGTGGGGGGGAGTCAGTTCGACCCTCTAGTTTTAGGAGGTTCTGATGGGACCTGGGATATAGTGCCTATAGGGGGGTATTTGTAGGTTGATATCAGGGTTCGGGGTTCTCAATAGAATCTTCTGGAATAGGTAGAAAATCCCATTGATGTGCCATATATGTAGGGCATGTGGAATGAGGCAATCCGCCATGTGGCACATGGTGGGTGTTTCAAATTTGTTGTGTGTATTGATTGGATAAAAATGCAATTTTTGTTTTTCTAGTAATTTCATGAATGTTCTGAAGAATATTGTGGAGAGGGATAATTTGAGATTATCCCTTGGGTTTATTAGGGAAAAACAATCAAATATTTTCAAGAAAAAATGGATGTTTTATTTAGGATTATTCAACTAGATAGTTTATGAAAAAGAGCGTACAAAAAGAAGAATTGAAGAGCAAATTGCACTTTTAGTTGAAAAAGAAGGTTTATTCACAGAAGCCCCTAACTGGGTGAAAGTAGGTGAAAATGGGTTATGAAATATGTAGAAAATGTCAAACAATATGGGAAATATAATGAATGTGAAGAAAGTGTGGAATTTTGAATGGACTCCATCACTCTCTAGAGAATTTTCATTTATCATGAGTTAGAAAAAATGGGTGTCAACACTTTTCCCCTCTCTTGGAAAATTTCTAGATAAGAGTGAGAACCACACACTTGAGCCAAGTATGACCCCAATTTTTTTGTCACGAACAGCCAAAAAGGTTGGAATCGTCAAGGATGTTCTACCAGACCTTGTGGAGGATGGATATCATAAGCAATATCTTTTCCTTGTGAGTATCGATTGATTATAAATTCATAACAAAATTAAGATCGGGCGTAATTGATTTCTTCACAAAAAAGGTAGCCTCTAGACAAGGTATTTACATGTGTATGACCAATAATTTACTCCCATGAAGTGTAGATGAGCCATTCGAGGTTCATTGGTCGTACAAGTGACTCATAATTACTCTAGTTCTTGAATTAGTACATGTATGATTCTCTCACTAACTCATGACTTAGTGGAAAAAGATATTAAAAAACATATTTGTGGTTTTCTAGGCACCAGTAAGATCAAGAGTTTGTAATTATTGAAAGTCATGGAAACTAGTTAACTGTGATAAGATCTTTGATAAAGAGTTCATCGTCTATTTGCCTGTGTGTCTTTACTTTTCTAATTTTTTCTTTGATTGGGGCATTTTGGGATTGGACCAAAATCCTTGTAAAGGAAAAAATGTAGGGAGTTCGCATATTTGGGATAGGGCTTTGGGAAATCTGGATTGGTGGTTGAGCATAAGATCATCTCTCAAATTTAAGGTGACCTCCAGGCCAGTGACTGTATTGGTCAAATGTCTATCTTGGAAATCTTTCAGAATAAGATGAGGTCGGGTGATCATTTAGTAAAAGGATTCCTTAGAGATGTGTTCCTCCTCTAGTACATTGTCCATTTCCCTAGATTTTTTATGAGCAATTATTCTCGACTCTCTAATCCTTACCTGAGATTTTAGATTTGAACCTGAATTTGGAGTCATGATTCAACATCATAAAAAAGCATCTAAAGAGTCGATTCATTTTCAAGTCTTGATCCAAGATTTTTAAGAGAAAAGAAAGTACCATTTGGTTCAGTTTAAGGTCATGCTTTAAGATCAAAGAAAGATATAAAAGTGAAAGTAGGGTTACAGTCCACTTTTTGGCCATAGTCTGGGACGTCAAAAGATTTGTATTAAATGATGATTTTAGTTTAATTTAAGGTCATTATATAAGACCATGTATGAAAATTGAGGTTTTGAGTTGGTTCAATTTTAGGTCGTGTCCAGGACTCAAAAGATTGAAAGATATAGAACATGATTGGTCTAGTTTTAGGTCATATTCCAGGACTTGGTGATCATAGTTAGATGAAAGATTTTTTTTTGTCAAATAGAGGAATTTTAGGTTTTTAAGAGAAGGTTTAGAATCTTCAAATTTTTACAAAATTTTTAGTATATTATTTGTAATTTTTTTATTTTTTTGTTTTAAGAATGTTCTAGAAATTCTGTTGAAAATGTAGGGAAATGTTTGCAATATTTGCAAATTTTTATTTTATAACGAGTGACATTAGAGATATTAGGAACCTTTATATTTCATCTTTACTCAAGTGTAGCAACAACAATGATGACCTGCTTGGATGATCAAAGGTGACAAAAACAACAAGGAGAGAGAAAGAGAGAGTTGAGGGCCCTATGCCAATGGATCACATCTTTTCACCATCCCTACCCAAAAACATTATGCGTGGTGGCCCTATGGTGATGGAGGGGCTTCAAATTTCCCTCACTAGTGGTGTTTTATGGTCAGACACATTGTATGGTTCTTCCTTCTTGATCTAGATGATGTCACTTCCTTTGATTGGAGTGGAGGCATGTATGATAACTTCCTGATGAAATTGAGGAGGTGTCTCATGGGATACATATTCACGGGGGAAGTGGCCCAAGCTATAAAAGGTTGCAGTGGTTGTTTAGGCTTGATTGCTGTAAATATTTACCCGTTGATTTGTATTTTTAATTTGAAAAATATGCTAATTTTGTAGATATTTCCTTCCATATGTGAGGCTACAAGAACTTCAGGCTTCATAGACCTATTACTCTGAGCGGTCCAGAGAGTTATTTGCATGTCTTTCTCCCTATGTGTTGCCACTAGGTTGGTCACAATACTAGGGTGTAATACATGCAATAACAGGGTGAATTGGAGATTATGACAGTAGTTGAGGTATGTGTAGTACTTTAACATTGTATTATCTTTGGCTGCACTTTAGCTAATTACAATTCATGATTGATTCCTAGGATTGATTCATTATCTTTTCCCAATTCAAGTATGGTGAAGCGGCCACCTCATGCATAACCTACTTTGAGACATTCTCTTTGGATGCTTGCCGGATCCAATTCGAGCCACCCTCTAGGAGTGGTTTGTACATGGACAAGTATGCTTATCATTAGTGGGCTAGTAAATGGCACATTCCCTTTGACCCTTTGCCTTGGTTGATCCCTCCTGGTCTTAGGATCCATCAAGATGCTCGGGAGATGATTTGGGGTTAGGTGACACATGATGAGTACCTTGAGTTGTATTATGAACATGGGAAGAAGAACTTCTCTCTAAAGAGGTATCAAATTGTCTTTGATGTCCTCTAGTGGTAAGTGTTTAAATCTAGTTTATCTTCATTTGTTAGCATTGTCTTGACATGCATATTATATAGGTAATTGACAATGATTTATTGAATAACATGATGGTTACAAGTATGACTTTTGTCATCCACATCCTCCTAAGGAGATTTCCCCTCTTGAGTACCAACCTTCTCTACCTGTTGGTGCTTGAGTCTTTGATGCTTTTTTGGGACTGAGGTCTCATCAAGACATAGGCGCTAGAGGCTCATGTCGCTTCCCATGAAACTTGGCTGGGTTTTGTCTATCTGGGAAGTTGATGCAGATGTGGGTATAGTGAGTGGACTCTTTAACTTGAGCATCCCACCTGGATATAGACATAATCATCACTTTGGGGGTTCCATTGGTGTGGATGACTTCTCTTTGGAGGTCCAATTTCTGACCATACATTTCCTATCGACTGCCTTTGGAGCAAGTTCCTCTTATCGTAGGGATATTGATTTGGTTGTGGAAGTTCCTTACATTAGTTCTTCTTTGGGTCATTAGTGGTCCAACAATGCTATTCACCTAGACACGAGTAGGGGGCATCAATCCTCCATGTATTCTTCCATTGATTAGACCTTTTTCCAATCATTTGATGGAGGGCTGAAGAAGAAATTGAAGAAGTAGAAGCTATTTTAGCATTTTAGACCCACATGTATTTTTCTTTTCTATAAGAAAAATCATGCATTCTTTATATTGTATTTGTAAGCTCTTTGAAAAATCAAAGTTCAAGTTGAATTAAGATAGTGAGGTTTTCCAATCTTTGATTTAGAATCAAATTCCAGCTATTTGATCTTTAAAAGATCTTTAGTAGACTCAATGGATTGATTTCATCCCCGTGCTAGCTCTGGGTGGATGACTTCTATCATCCAACAGTCAGTATGATAGAGAGAGTCCCATTGCATGAGGATATGTTCCCATGTTGATCATCAATGTAGATATCTATGGTGGACTGCACCATTTTGCTAGGAGAAGGACAAGAATCCTTTTGTCACTCTAAGGCAAATATGTCTTGTTTGGAGCCTATAAATAAGGTCACATGATTTCATCTTTTTTGCACATCTTGAATTTTGCAATTCATTGTCATGGGATAGTGGTTGATAAGAGGGATCCCACTTTTGCAACATCCTACCATGATTCTATCTCTAGTGCATAATTGCATTTTTAATCTCTCTGAGACTGAGGAAATTGAGTTGGTGTGCTTTACCATGACTCATCACCTTTATCATATGGCTTACATCCCTATTGTGAGTGTTGATGCCAGGAAGGATCCTTTACAAAGATACTCTGAGTCACTCCTTCTGCCGAGGGGACATCATTTTGACTCCTAACTTGGAATACATGGCCAAGATTGCTCAGCTTCCTCTTCATGACTCCATGTTGCACTAAAGAAATCGAGTTTGGTTGTTGAGAAGATGAGTCTTCTAGGCATGAAGAAGTCCCAAGCTGCTTGATAGTTGACTGAAGATGGTTTTTGTTTTTATATGGCCCCCATGTCAAAGTCATTCAAGAGAAAGGGGTGACATCCTTGTTGGCAATCATATACCTTGATTATCCTAGTGGAGCTTTTTTAGGGATACTATATGGGAGATTGATGACTGCAGGTTCTAGAGTTGTTGCTGCCCTTTAGAGGAAAGAGACCATCATGACTTTAACATTTTCCAAATTATGCAAGTTCCAGAATAAGACGTTTGAGGGGTAGGATGAGAGGACCCTTCAAGGTCATGCAAAATAATCTCAGAATGTGCATCGGTCATGCTAGGTTGGTGGAGTCATCAAACCCTTAGTATAGCATGGTGAAGGAGTACTTTTTGAAGCACATTCAGGTTGATGTGCCTTATCAACTATGTGGTGACCTATTGTCACAGAACTATTTGTTACCCTAAGTCCACCCTCCAAATGGCTACAAAGCCAAAGGCGAGTGAACTTGGGCGCCCGTTGGTTGAATGGCACAAATATTTCACACATGCAATCACTACAAAAAATTTGGCCTTTGTTGAAGAACATTTGTGAGGAACCATAGATTGTGAATAATGATGTCTATTTGTGAGGGCTCATCCTTCAAATATGGGACAAAATCCCTCAACCGTGTTTTTAACATCCTTGGAAATACTAATCCGTCACAAATACATTACTCACTAATCATCCCGTGAAAAATACCATGCCAAATGTTTCCCTCCATCTCATATCCCTTCCCTCCATTCTAAAATACAACATTTCGAAATCAAAATAAAAAAGGAAAAGAAAAACCCTCCCCACTCGTTCCTCTGCGCAAGAGGTCCTCCCCTTTCCGCAGCCGTTCTCCTCCCATCTGCGTAAGAGGTCCTCCCCCTCTCCGCAGCCGTTCTCCTCCCCGTATTCTCCTTCCCACTCGCTCACTTCCATACTCCGCACCGCCAGAACGTCTGAATCAGTCCCGTGTTCACTGATTTGCTCCCATTGTGAACAATTTCATAACATGGGGCGCAATCTCAACAAGGCCTTACTGGAGAACGAACGTGTGTACCTTAAGCGGATACCAGACGCCCGTGGGCTTCCGGCTCTCCCGGTGGCAAAGCTGGCGAAAGCCACACCAGTAGATGATGTTCTGGATGGTACCAAGGAGAAACTCTTCTCTGGCCTCGTCCCTGAAAAGGTCGCCAAGGCGCTTGCCAGATATGTCGACTCCGTGAACAGAATCATCTGGGAGAATGCTGAGAAGATGAAGAAGGCGACAGAGACCTCGATGGCCAAACTCCAGGAGTTAGGGCTCCCGGATTCCATCATAGAATTGGAAGCAAGAGAGGAGGGCCTGTCTGTTTCAGTGAATGAAGATACAGAAGCGATTCGAGCCGCTGGTGGACCAGCTGCGCTGGAAGCAAAGTTGAATAAGGTAAGAGATTTGAAAGTTGTGAACCAGAAGCTGCTGGAGCAGGTAGAGGAGTAGCTGCGCAGGGAGGAGCAGGAAGACAGTCAGTTCAGGGCCCTGTTTGGGGTGCAGTGGACCAGACCCGAGTCCAAGGTATTAACAAAATAAATCAAACAACGGCTGTATAGTCTCGCTGAGAACCTTAGACAGGCGGCTGATAATGATCAGTCCATTGAGAAGGCGTTTCAAGAACACTCGGATCTGTTGGCAACTCTCGCTTCCCAACAAGTATGTCTCTGCTCATTTGCCTCCCTTTCTCTTGTTAATTGTTCATTTTGTGCATATTTGATTGTCCATTGATGCATATTTGCTCATTCGATTCGTTACCTACTAGTGAATAGTATCAGGTACAGTTATGCAAAATCCACTTAAACTGTTCTTCCCTCCCTTTTAACTATTGTCTATAGCTCAAATTGTGCTTATTTGATTGCCAATGATTCTTTAGATTTGTTTATTTGACTCGTTGCCTATTTTAATAGTCATGTAACAACATTGACTGAACCCTTCTGAAAATGCACTATAGCGAAGCAAAATATAGGCTTTCAGAGATGGTATTCAATGCTATATATTTACACTCAATCCTTGACTACTGGTTTCCCTTAATTGAGCTATGTACTTGTTGGCTATCCTTGAATTGAAAACCATTTAGCTTGAAGCTTGCCTTCTTGAAAGAAGACCATATGAAAGAGATATTCACGGTCTTTGTATTAGTTTGGTGTGAATGAAAATGAGAGCAAAGTAAGAAGAGTTCATATGGAAAACAGTTGTCCTGATCCAAAGAATGCCTTGAATTATAAACCAATTAACTTATTTATATCCGGAGTTGTAGGAAACAAGGAATACTTTTGTAGGTCCCCTACTGGATTTGGTTGTCAATTTGACATGCTATGTACATAAGTTGTAACATGTATTGATTCTGATTTTTACCTACTAGTGAACGGTTCATTTTGTTGTGCTTTTCGATATTTTGTCCACTTGCACTCATTTGATCTTTTTATAACAAATTGCAGATGGAATCAATATTACCTAGTGTTTCCAGACCCCTTACTTCTGCGGATGGAAATGAAGATGCATTTATTGCACTTTTGAAAGAGAGCTTGGTATTATTCTTTATCCACTTGCACTCATTTGATCTTTTTGTAACAAATTGCAGAGGGATTCAGTACTGCCTAGTGTTTCCAGACCCCTTCTAGCACCAACGTGTCTACGTTTGTAGTTTCTGTCACCTGTAAGTGAAAAATTGTTGCCCTGGAACATTGAACTCGTTGTACTTGCCTAGTATTAGGTAACTAGAACTAGAAGTCTAGAACTAAAAGAAACGTGACAGATATCATGATGGAAGTGGATGTGATATCCCTACACCGGATTGGCATCATAATGCTTAATGTCTATAAGAGACACATTTCACGTGTGTTGGTGTTAGAGAGTATTTGTATTAGTCCTATATCTAGTCCCGTGTTGGGGAATACATGAGTGCTACCCTGTCACCCCGTCTACCCCTCCTATCTATATACCTTTTAATCATCTGTTAATTATCTCAATCTTATACTAATTACCATTTTGCATGGATGGTAATCATGGTATCATTGCAGGTTTCATCCTACCCCCTCTCCTCCCTTTCCTTTTTCCCCTCTTACTCTTCAAGACAACTTCTTTCCTCTCTCTCTCCCCTCCCTCCAGTTATATCTTTTCCCATCCTCTTTGTTTGCGTCGCCCACAAATACTCCTATGCCTATATATTTTGACGATGTTGTAGCTATTTTCATCGTCAATAATATAAGAGATCAAGCACATCGAAGTCGATTGCCACTTTGTATGTACATGCCAAGATGATCTGCACCCGATTCACAAAATCAGAAGAGAAAATTGTTGATATGTATCCAAACACTTGAGTTAACTGATCATCCTATTCCATAAAAGGAACAGCAGTGGCAAAAATTTCACACCACAGATTCGTTACTATTTTATACAAGATGAGCAAAGATAGGTACCGCTGGTACTTGTGTGTCCATTTAGTTGACATCGTTGGGCCTCGATCACTTTCCATATGTTCAACTGCAGTAGAATAGATATGAGGTTCCTATGATACATTAACAAAGAAGGAAGTATATGAAAGTAAGTCACTGAAGTCCATATCAGTGCTTAATTGTATCTGTATAGATGCAAGGGAAATAAAAAACTATCTGAATTCAACAAAAATTAGAAGTTTAATTAAATTTTTCTCAACAGTGAAACATTTATGTTCCTCTGAGGTAAATTGACACTTAATGAAGAGTAAGTCCTACAAAAAACAGCTGGATATAGCAAATTTATAATTGATTGGTAAATAAAGCTGTTATTTTTCAGCTCAGGGCAAAAAGGGTACAACATTCAAGTTGAAGAAAAATCCTTGAGGAAGGGTCTTATGTGTGGACATTTATTCTGTTCTACAAGCTGGTCAGAACACTATGGCACGATACTCATCTTTCACTGCCAGTGCAAACGTGACCACTGCCCCACTTTACAAACATCCACGAGTCTTATCGGTTTAAGGTTTATCTGGCTCTTTATGAGGGTAATGGCAGAAATGCTTACTGGGGAGCTCAAAAGGAAAGCCCTTAGAATAGGTATTGGTGTAATGGCAAGACACTGATGATAGCCAAGTTTTCATATTGTTCTTTTATTTACCTTGTAGCTATGTTGAAGCTGTGGTCTGCAGAGGGAAGCACCTCGTGAGAGTGAAACCTACAATGAACCAACAGAAGAACCTGCAATGAAATCTGATTATTATAGAACTACATTTTTGTCATATCTTCCTACTGTAAGTAATTCATTTCATCTTATCTATATTTTAGCCATATTCTTATTACTTTTCACTGCCTTCTAAGATATTGAAGTTAGCCTTTTTTTTTAAAAAGAATGGCTAATGAAACTAAGTACATTCCACTTATATGTACATAGTAGTGTTACTGATTTGACTTACAACTGAAATGAGATGTATTTTGTTATTTTATATTAATGTTTGAATGTATGTTGAATTGGTAGACTTCAGAGATTAGATTCACGAACAATGATCGTGATAGATAAGAAAACATCAGCACTGTCATCTTGGTCAAGCCTCAATTCATAATATTTCAGATACAAAG
Organism: Alisma plantago-aquatica; assembly: GCA_963693085.1. NCBI lineage: Eukaryota > Viridiplantae > Streptophyta > Magnoliopsida > Alismatales > Alismataceae > Alisma > Alisma plantago-aquatica. The sequence goes on from OY856413.1 coordinate 427,088,438, forward strand.
TTTATAGTGACTTTTCTTTAGTCAATGCTTAAGAAGTTGCACATGTTTAGTCTAAACTTTGAATTAAACCTCTGTTTTCTAGACTATCTAAATAACTAATAGTTGAGTAATTAATATAGAGTGGTCGTTCCAGATTTTACGGGACACAATTGCAACTAGCAACTGATGTCTATATACAAAATTCTTAAAAGGTAATCATTTTTTAAGTTGGTCACTACAGTAGAAAAAAAGATCAAAGAACTACTATCTCATCCTTGAAATTTTAAGTAGGTAAGTAGATATAGAAAATCACATCTGATTTAATAAGCTGCTATTACCAGAATCTTTATAGAGTCTGTTGATGCATCCCGCACTATGGTCCCAACAGGGCAGTTGGGATCTTGATATTAGAAAGAAATCCTAGTGAGAAGCTTACAGGTCGTGGAGGGGTCTATTAGGTCAAGGAAGGTGGAGGGGTCTGTCGTGGAGGGTCTGTTAGCAAGAGCATTGGAGACGGAGAAGAACTAGAGAAGGAAGCAGAGGCAAAGAGGGGATTTCCACTGAAGATTGGTGGCATTGCAGATCTGCAGTGTGAGAGAGACGTTTGCGCACTGGCTCGGTTGATGTCCAGCACTGAGGATGGTCGTTGCAGCAGCAGGCGCTGGCGATACCACTTCATATAGAAGTGATGGGTTGGGCTAGAGCATAGAGGGGATTAGCTTGTAATTTACTTCATATAGAAGCTGGTTTATGTAGGTATTATTAACAGTGTGAACTTTGAAAGGATGCTGAAAATATAATTTTTTACAGCAAATGCGTTATGGTGTATCCTCTTTTTTACAGCAAAACATAATTTTTTACAGCAAAAGCCCTAGTTCTGGTAGTACACATGCAGCCTGCAAAGGGTTTGGTGTAGTGGACATAGTGGTATATCGGGCCATGATACTAACCAGTAAGTACCACCTGCTAAGGTTGAATTATACTGGAATTATCCAGGTACTATTATGGTTTCACTACCTTTTATTGTGCTAGCTCTTTGTTTACCCTCTCCCCTCATGTCAGGCCCCATGATGTTTTATGGTTCTAGGTTCTTCCTGGTTTTGTGGTTTTAGCAGATCTTGGCTAAAAAGCATAGGATAAACTAATGACTGCAGCTGCATCTGTCAATGAGAAACAGTAATTAACATCCTTATCGTTGTAACTAATGACTACAGCTGCAACTAATACACCTCATGTCAACTGCAGCTACACACCTGAAAGGTGTACCAGCATAAACGCCTCAAGCGTATAGGATATCACCTTTGTTTGAGATGTGTGTTGTGTGAAACGCATCTGGAAACAAATGACCATCTCAATTTGTGATTACACTGTGCTCCAACGAAGCATTATGTCTTCAGCTCCACTAATTAACAGAAGATGATCAAGAAGACAAGTTCAGTAATAATCCTTTTGTATCATGTGAGGATCGTCCTCTTTTTGTATCTATAGATGCATCTCGCTGATGACAGCAACTAAGTGCAGTCCACAGAGATATAGGCATATAACCCACTGAGTTTTTTTAAATTATGTACTATTTACTAAGTTCAATCATAATTTTAGTTTACGGGTGCATGTTGTTGCTATGTTGGTTCACTTACATTTATCTCTACTTCACACTCACTCTGATTCCTTTTTGAATTTATATTGATAGGGTATAATTACTTTTAATGATAGATTTCGACGGACAATGCACCTTGGAGTAGACCAAAACCGAAATATAAGGGTAAGTTGTTTGTTGTACTATGATTTATGTATAAACTTTAAATTCTATTAATATAATGATTTGTCATTTTTAGGAGAAGAATATTCAAGTACCTAACCGTATGAGGCCTGGCATTGATGAAGAGCACCACACCATTTGAAGGAATATGGAGACATTATATATCTTAAGAGTTTCTAGCATGATATGTTGATTGTCATCAATCTCAAATTTTTGAACCATATGTACTCTTTATTTATATCAATGTTGAGCATGCAATGTATGGATAATATTTTGCTTCAATAACAAAATTTGGTTTGAGGTGATTTAACATTTTTATGTGTCATTTTGGTGTTGAATCTTCTTATGATGTCATGTGAATTAGTATAAAAATATTGCTTGAGGTTATGTATACAAAGTTTTCATTTAAAATTTGATATTCACTATAGTAACAATTAATTATCATTCAATAATCAATAACCAAATCATTTACAATAGTCCCTCATAAATATATTGATGAAGGTCCAAATTGCATTGATGACGATCACATAGCCCCTCAAAAATAATATTAATGAAGGCAATATCCCTTCAAAAATATATTCTCTAGGACCATCAAGTCCCTCAAAAATGTATTTATGAGAACTAAATAGTCCCTCAAAAATGTATTTATGAAGGCTAAATAGTCCCTCAAAAATGTATTCATGAAGGCTAAATAGTCCCTCAAAAATGTATTTATGAAGGCTAAATAGTCCCTCAATATAACATTCTTGAGGGTCAGTTGGTCCGTGACAATTGCATTCATGAGGGCCACTGGTATTTGTCACGTGAGTTCTCTTCACGGACCATTTGTGAGGGCCAGACCCACAACTGTCCCTATTTGTGAGGGCCTGTAGAGAGGGGTTTGTGACAAGACTCACTCATGAATAATGGCCCAATTTTTTGAAGTGAATATATATGTAAAAGATAGTAACAACACAAAGAGATAACAAGATACTAAATGAGACAAGAGATATGTACCCATTTCTAGATTCAAGTATACGCATTTGTGTTTCATGTCAGAGCTTAGAGTCTTGAGTGCAGCAGATCTTCATTTGGCAACTACAAAATTGATAAACAAAACATATTAATGTTAAACCATTAAGTACACTATGAAAGGGAAAGTAAACAGTTTAAGAGTAGTATAAAATCTTGCTTGGCTAAAAACATCATATAAGCAAGAATTAGAAACAAGAGCATGAAACACTTATTATATTATCCACAAAGTCTAAACATGCAAGATCACATTTAGTCATATAAGATTCCTTTCATGCACTAGCATCAAATATCCAAGTCTTATGATCATAGAGGAGTATCAGATAGATCTAGTTGGTATCTCATGCTACTAACATGATGGACTACTATGTGAACAAGATGGAGCATGGGGTTATCATAACAATCATATTTTATCATATGGACACAAATAGGTCAACTTAGTCATTTAATGCACAAGATATGCACTTGATGTTTTAAGGGAAAAGCATGGAAAGATGCATTAAATCTCAAACAAACATTTTGCAAATCATCATAGTATTTACTTATTCAAGATTGAGAAATTAGGTGATGACAAAATAAGCTAAAGTTAGAGACTTGGTCAAGTCATAGCATGCAAGCACACAAATGATTCTCTTTTAGGAAAAGGACTAGCATAGAAGGTCAAATATCCTTATGGTGCGTATAGATGGTCCAAGTCAAAATAACAGTAATAAGTAAGATAGTATTACTGATTTAGGAAATTACTATAGCTAGGGATTATTAAAGGAACATGTTGTACATGATTGAGGTTACTTAATAAGCATAGTGCCATGAAGGCATCATCTTTACTAAATCAGAGATGAGACAAGCACAATCAAAAAAATACACTAGTATCACTATAAAGATGGTTCTTTTCTGATCAATGTGATATACAATATCATATCATTCGGTTAATCAAGCAAGGAGTTACATAGGTTTGAAGATATACCCTTTTTTAGGGTTAACATGAGGGTTTTACCTCTTGTTGGGCCGAATATGGCCCGGTGCCCAGCCATGTGTGGGCTTCCTCTGGAAGACACATGCTGAGGCATGCATCATGGGCGTGATCAGGGACCTGCTTTGAGTGGTCACTGGCATCTACGCATGGTTGGGTGCAATGTGGTGGTGATTTTAAGTGATGACTAGCGTGTCTGGGCAACTTCACGCGGTGTTGGAGCAAGTCGGGCCATCGCCACACCAACCGAGGTGGTGGGCCCTGGGGGAACGTGTGGCATGCTGGGAGTAGGCGAGCGCTAGCTGGGTCTCACTCAAATGAGAGAGATACAAGGAGAGGGAGATAGCATGAAGGGCACAATAGGAGGCGAGCGCAGGCATGGGTGTGTGTGGCGTGTCGGTACTTGTCGGGAAGTGCCAGTGTGGTGTGGAGAGGGGAAATGAGATGAGGAGTGTGAGGGGGAGAGAGAGAGACTCTACTCGAGACCTATGCATGTGAGAGAGAGAGAGGAGAACAAGGAGATTTGATCAACGCCCTTCGTGCCCCATCTGATGGGGGAGGGGTTGTCATCTACCTCACGATGGGGTTTGCAACATAGTGGGTGGATGCGGGTTGGTGGAGAGCACAGGAGGCAGCGGCGACACTTGGGCATGAAAGAGAAAAAGGAGGAAAGGTCAAGACAGAGTAGATGGACCTATTTATAGATGAAATGAGGTAGCAGGCAAGGATTTCTAGGGTTTGGGAGGTCGACGACCATTGGAGGAGGGTAAACGGGTGAGGCCAGCTCACCTCTAGCCCAAAATAGAGGGTTGATGTGACTGATTGGCTTCATCTACATGTCAAACGGGCCAAAGTGTAGCCAAGTTGGCCATGAGGTGAGAGCAAGGTGCACTACCACACGAGCAGGTAGGCGCAAGGCTGCTTGGTTGGCGTGGGGGGGGGCGTGCCTCAGTCGTTGGATATCCTCCCCAATCCATGGCTCATATGGATATGACGACACTCAGATGGTCGGGGTCAGATGTGGGGTAAAAGTGGTTAAAAGAAGGGAAAGGAGTATAATTGGGCCGCACGCACCTCAGCCCAACAAGGGCTAAAATGGTTCATAAAGGGTTAAAAATAAGGTTAAACCAAAGAAAAATTCAATTGAACATATCTCCTTCATCATAGCTCTGATTTGGGAAAAACAAGATGCCTTGAAACCACAAGAGAAATCTCTATAACATGAGAAAAATAATAGGTTATATGCATGTACAAAAGTATGATAAAAAAATAAATGAAGATAATGATGTGTGGACTAGTTCAAAATTGTGTTTTATATTAAATTGAGCATCATCTTAGTGATAAATTTATACTAGATGGACTAATTGTGGATCAAAACTCATTCAAACAAGAAATTGGGGGTGAGGACAAGAGTGAGATCAAAAATTGGAAATTATATAAATCGGGTGAAGTTGCAGGTTATTACATCCTACCCACCTTAAAAGAAATTTTGTCCCCAAAATTAAACCAATTCATCAATCAAGATTTGAGATTTCATATTGAATATCATAATCAATTGGTATTTCCCCAACCTTGACACTTTCATAATTGAGATATCGAGTATCTAGATCAAAGTATAGTCTCATCGATCATTGAATTGGGAAGATCATCATATGAGTCACAAATCGAGAGAGATCATCCTCAAGATCACAAGGAGAGATCACATTTTTAGGTCAAACAAATAGGGATCTTGAATCATGATCACAAAATGATTTTTCATCCCAACATTTTAGGGTCCTAGCTTTTACATTTGCCTAGGTGGGGTTATACATCCATGGTTGAGATTTTGTATTTCAACAATTTGAGACAAGCACCGTAATTTTGTGCTCAAAATCAATGGAAGGTCCCACCCTACTCAACATGGGGCTCATCCCTAATTCATAAATCGAGCGAATCAACATTGTCATAATTTCAAAATTTTGAGGTTAGGGAATACAAAAGCCATTAGTCATATATTGAGGGTGACCTCAAGATCCAAATAGAGTGATCATACGAGTCAATCCAAAACCAAGATCAATAATCATGAGTCAAGATTCCATACATCAATATCAAAAGTCAAGTTTGGACATCCAAGTCATATGTTCAATATTTTGTAGCTAGGGTTTAGATTCCTATTTAGACCTAAAGGTGATCATTCATCTATATACGACAATCGAGCAACATTTCAAACATTATTCGAGCAACATTTCGTGACATCAATATCGAGTTCAACTTCATGATATTCAAGATTGATGAATGATCTAGACCTAGGTCTTTCAAGGAACTTAACCACAAGCTATAATCAACATTGTCATACTTCCATATCATCAACAAATTGAGATTCAAGATCGAGTATCAGTTTCACCATATATCTGACCTAGACTTAGGTATAGAAATAAAAATTGGGTGGAAGGGGCTACCTTTCCAAACTCTAAATAATCAACAAGATGAAAATTTATAGGCAATAATAATAGAGTTGAAATGAATCTAGATTAAGGGATTCATAAGTCAACTATTACCCTAATCTAGCAAATTAGTCCAAATTAGTTGTGAGTATCAAGCATATCCAAATAGGGTGAGTATCAACTATCAAATCATATTTCACAAGATCATGAGTCAAGCATCAAGATGATAATAGAGAACTCCTATTTTAAGATTTACATGATCAAGGCGTAATATAGAAACCATGTTTCAAGATTTTGCAATATTGAGATCACAATCGTGTTCCCTTCCTTTCATGGTCAAGGTAAGAGTATATTTTGGAAATCAAGAAGTCAAATAAGGGAACCTAAGAGTTTGAACATAATAGTGCAAGAGGGATATCCATGTCCATCCTATTTATTCCAAAATTGAGCTTACAAAGAGGCATAGAAGTCAATAGGGAAATGCCTCTTGTATAAAAGTCATCATATCATAATCTAGGGGTTCAAAGACATGCTCATATCAGAGTATGTGGCATGATACAAATCAATAGGCAAGTCTTTCTTAGATATGTTTGAGGTTTGATCAAAATAGGGACAACATCAGTATAGTCAATAGGGACCCCATCTAACATGAGGTGTAAAACATAAGTTCCACCTTATTTCATCATATCAATAGTTTACAAGTAACATAAAAAGAAATTATTTTTTATTTAATAACATTGACTTTGCATGAGTACATCACTTTCTAGAGACTTTCTTACATCAAATAGAGTTTCCAAATATAAAGATCAGATACTGGCATTATCATTTTAAGAGAACTTTCATGATTTCAAATGAGTTTTACTTTTCCCCGTGCATAAGCTACCCATAATTGAGAAACCATGTGATTAGTAGTCATAAGAGACTAATCACATGAGACAAAGAGAAGACTGACTAATCATCCACTTGGGTGGCTTAGGTGATCCTTAAAGAAGAGATGAGATGATAGAAAACTCTCTAAACCTGAGGAAAGGATATTAGTCCTCACTGAGTTCTTAAGATATGTTATGCCTTAAAACATGTAGAGGTGTGTGTGTATGGCTCTAATACCATTTGTCACGGAACTGTTTGTTACCCTAAGTCCACTCTCCTAATGGCTAGAAAGCCAAAGTCGAGTGGACTAGGGTGTTCATCCGTAGAATGGCACAAATATTTCACACATGCAATAGATATGTAAAATACAATAACAACACAAAGAGATGACAAGATAGTAAAGGAGATAAGAGATATGTACCCATTTCTAGATTCAAGTATACCCATTTGTGTTTCATGTCAGAGATGAGAGCCTTAAGTGAAGCGGATCTTCATTTGGAAACTATACAATTGATAAAACAATTATATTATTGTTAAAGCATTAAGTATGCTATGAAAGGACAAGTAGACAGTTTAAGAGTATTATAGAAGCTTGCTTGGCTAGGAACATCATATAAGCAAGAAATAGAAACAAGAGCATGAAACACTTATCAACATTCTTTTATACAAAGTGTGTTTTAAGTGTATTTCCATTATACTCAACAACATATTATGGCCAACTAGCTTCCCATTGGAAGGGTCTGTAAGGGTGCTCAAGATTAGCTACCCTTTTATCGACATGGTCTGCCTTATCTAGACTTCTCAAGTAAGACACCCAACCTTGTGACCTTACCCTGAGAATACAGGCAAGTACACAAGGTTTTGTATAATGGACAAGTTCAATTATGTTCAAGGTTTTTTCAACATATATCTAGAAAAATGAACGTACTAGTCATAGGGAACAAGTAGCTCAAACAAGTAAGTAATTAGACAAGCATTCATACGAGCATACATACAAATAAGCCAGAACCATAGTAGGGTCAAGAGAGTAAGCGTACATTGCAAGTAGTGAGCAAGTCACAAACCATGAGTTAGATTCTATAGAAGGTCCCAAACAACAAGGACCTAAGTACAAAAGATACAAGATAGAGTCTTAGATAACTATGGTTTGATAATACAAACATCATAACAATCATGTGGATGTTTCCCTAGATCTAGGTTTCACTTAGTTCAAACATACTTTTAGAGGTTCCAAACATACATGCAAATATTCTGCATATTACAAGTATCAACATTAAGGCCTAGGTCTAGGCAAACCATTCACATTATAATTGATACAAGATTGAGATAAAGTCTGATTTGAAAATTTGTAAGCATGATAATTAGATTATCCACAAAGTCTAAACATGCAAGATCACATTTAGTCATATAAGATTCCTTTCAAGCACTGGAATCATATATCCAAGTTTTGTGATCATATAGGTGCATAGGATAGATATAGTTGGTATCTTGTGCTACTAACATGTTAGACTACTATTTGAACAAGATGGGGCATGGGGTTATCATAATAATCATATTTCATCATATGGACACAAATAGGTTAACCCAGTCATTTAATGCACAAGCTAGGCACTTGATGTTTTAAGGGATAAACATGGAAAGATGCATGAAATCTCAAACAAACATTTCACAAATCATCAAAGTATTTACTGATTCGAGATTGAGAGATTAGGTGATGACAAAACAAGCTAAAGTTTAAGACTTGGTCAAGTCACAGCATGCAAGCACACACATGATTCTCATTTAGGAAAAGGATTATCATAGAAGGTCAAAGATCCTTATAGTGCATATAGATGGTCCAAGTCAACATAACAATAATAAGTAAGATAATATGACTAATTTAGGAAATTACTACTAGGGATCATTAAAGGCACATGTTGTACATGATTGAGGTTACTTAATAAGCATAATTTCATGAAGGCATCATCTTTACTAAATCAGAGATGAGCATGCACAATAAGAAAAACACATAAGTCTCATTAGAAAGATGGTTTTTTTCTAATCAAAGTGATATATAATATCATATCATTCGGTTAAACAAGCGAGAGGTTTCATAGGTTTAAAGATTAACCCTTTTAGGGTTTATATGAGGGTTTTACCTCTTACTGGGCTAAATATGGGTCACTTCCTAGCCATGCATTGGATTCCTCTGGAAGACACATGTTGAGGCATGCATCCTCAGTGCGACTAGGGACCCTCTTCGAGTGGTCAGTGGAATTTGTGTGTGGTTGGGTGCGGTGTGGCAATGATTTCAGGCGATGACTAGCGTGTCTGGGTGACTTCGTGCGGCATTGGTGCAAGCTGGGCCATCGTCACACCAGCAGAGGTGGCAGCCCCAGGGGGAATGTGTGGAACACTGGGAGTAGGCGAGCATCAATACCCCCCCCCCCCGAATGAGAGAGATATAGAGAGAGGGAGACTACATGAAGGGCATAGAATGAGGCGAGCGCGGGCTCGGGTGTGTATGGTGTGCCGGTACTCGCCGGGCAGCATCATCGTGGCAGAGAGAGGGGAAATAAGATGACGAGTTCAAGGGAGGTCAAGAGAGAAAATCTGCTTAGGACCTATGTGTGCAAGAGAGATAAAAGATCAGTACCCTTTGTACCCCATCGAACATGGGAGGGGTTGTCATCTACCTCACGATGGGGTTCCCAACACAGTGGGCAGCGACGACTTGGTGGAGAGTGCAAGAGGCATAGGTGGCACTTGGGCATGGAAGAGAAAAGGGATTAAAGGTTGAGGAAGAGTAGATGGACCTATTTATAGATGAAACGGGGTAGCAAGCAAGGATTCCTAGGGTTTGGAAGGCTGACGGCCATTGGAGGAGGGTAAAGGGGTTAGGCCAGCAAACCTCTAGACCAAAATAGAGGGTCAATGTGACTGATTGGCTTCAGACACATGTCAAATGGGCCAAAGTACAGCCAGGTTGGATGTGAGGTGAGCGCAAGGCACACTACCACTGGAGCAGGTAGGCGCAAGCTGCTCAGTTGGCGGGGGGGATGTGCCTCTACCGTTGGATCTCCTCCCCAATCCATGTCTCATTTGGATCTGATGGCTCTCAGAGGGTCGAGGTCAGATGTGGGGTAAAGGTGGTGAAAGGAAGGGAAAGGAAGATAAATGGGCCACGTGTACCTCATCCCAACAAGGGCTAAAAAGGTTCAAAAAGGGTTAAAAGAAGGTTAAACCAAAACAAATTCAATTGAACATATCTTATTCATCCTAGCTCCGATTTGGTAAAAATAAGATGCATTGAAACTGTGAGAGAAATCTATATAACATGAGAACAAGAATAGGTTATAGGAATGTACAAAAGTACGATCAAAAATATGAATGAAGATGATGATGTGTGGATTAGCTCAAAACTAGGTTTTATATTAAATTGAGGACCATCTTAGTGATACATGTATACTAGACAGACTAAGAGTGCATCAAAACTCATTCAAACATGAAATTGGGTATGAGGACAAGAGTGAGGTCCAAAATTGGAAATTATATAAAATGGATGAAGTTCCATGTTATTACACCTGGCTTGGTGGCTTGTGGGTATGAAATCTGAGAATGTGTCTTGGGGATGGATGAAATTCTATATTGACAACTCAGGTTGTGGATTTGTATGCCTAGATTTGAGCGGTTGATCATCTTTCTAGATATACATAGATGTACCACTCTATGTCATTGATGAGCCTATTGAAATATATCTAGTGTGTGTATCAGGTTGAAGCATTTCATTCTTTTTTCAAGAAGATGATGATTGATTCCTAGACAGTTCTTGAGAAGGTGGTGCAAATGTGGCTGAACCTAAAGACACATACCTATGGTTCCTTCCCTATAGGCCTTGACTACTCTCCTAAGTACCTAGAGTCACTTGCATGGATGCATCCAATGGTAGTAACATGTAATTCTTATAGAGAATTGATATGATATTTGCTTCTTTTTTTGAATTTTATCACTTTTTTTGTTTTGTTGGCAAGAGGAGCAAAATTTTTGTAGTAGATTTATTTTGACATGAAGATTGTTTTTTTCATACATGACATGCGATGATACTCCCTCCATGATTTTTTAAATGCATATTTGGACTTAGGTCCTTATTGTTTTTTTAGGCACACATCACTATGAGAGACTTCTAACAAATCAAGTGATTGGATCTATCTAGACCTCCTACCTATATGTTCAACACACCAGGGATGATTATATATTTGCATAACATCTATTGGGATCGACTTCTTCTCATACACTCCCCTTAATGAAGTCAGAAGGTTGAAACCCCAAGGATTTTAAGCTACTTCCCACCTCAATCTCCTAAGGGTAGATATTTCTTCCTTCTGAATGTTTGTAGTTCACTGCCATGTGGGGAATCTTCATTCTAAGGGAGGGTATGGATTAAAGCTCTATTGGACCTGGGTGGCATGCTAAGTGCTTAAGTCATGTTGTGTAGTGGGTGTATTAGCGATAACTCCCTACCAGTTGGGATAAGGCGCTAGGTGTCAGACACTCCTCAGTAGGCTTCACTCTGAACATTCTTTAGTGTAGTGATCCACCATAAGCACATGTCTCCCTAATTTAAGGGATTCTGAGTAATTTATTTTGAGGTATCCACTAGTCATGGATCTTTTCATTGAAGATTTTTTTGGATGTTGATGCTCAAGGCCGTATTATGAGAGCCTAGGATTCTACATGGAATGAATGGGGTTTTCTTAGAAAAGGATTCCCACCTTCTTACTCCCAGGCTTGTCTATGTAGAGGTTTGTCTCACCTCTTTTTAAGATATGAGGCGTGAATATCCCCAAGGAGTTTCACTTTTGATTTATCTCCATGATCCTTCCCTTTTAGATTAACCTCGGCTAGTGTCAACATTGTAGTATTTGCCAAAATATAGGTGCCAAGACGGTGATTATCCCTTTTCCAAAATAATGATTTTTTTGGGTGTATTCTATTAAATTTAGCCCATTTTAAGGAGTTATTTTTAGGTTGGTGAACCATTGGGGCCTCAAGATAACATTTTTTCTCCTTTCATCCTAAGACTTGGGTTCTACTTTGACCTTTTTGCTTCTAGGAGCATGGGGACACAGTCCGATACTTAAGAAGAATTTAGGTGTATTTTAGAGGGGAATGAGCCTTTGGTTCCCTTACACGACTCTTCACTAAAGGTTTTCTTGTCATTGAAGCTAATCATTAGTAGTAGTATCATTTGACGACACTGGCATTCATGTGATGAAAATAAATATCTTCATCATGTTCTTTATGCACAGGCCATCCCAATTGTAGATGTTGTGGATGATGTAGCATCATTCCCATTTAGGGGTTAACTCGCCCCTAGAATCAATATTCTAGATGATGCACAATACTAGGTCAGCCTTATGGAAATTGTGAGACTGAACCTTCATGTTGAATGCTTGAGTTGTCCTTGCTTGGTAACATTGTCTGTGGTGTAGAGCTCTTGTTCATCATTTTTCAATGGTGTTAAGGTAGTAGATTTAGTCTTAAAGCCACTTTGCCTCTGGTATGTCTTCTTCTTATAGTATGTGAAATGAAGGGCTCTGAACTTTGACTGGAAAAACCACCTTTAACCCATACACTAGAGAATATGGTGTAATTCCCGTGAAAATTCTGACAGAAGTGCGACAAGCCCAGAGAGCCATTGGAAGGAGTTCATGCAAATTGGAATGAGATATTATCTATTCTTCAAAATCTTTATCAAGTTCATTTTGAAAACTTGTAGGGATCCATTCATCTAGCACCCATAGGGTAATGTTTGGTGGTATTAAATCCCCAAAGAGCTAAGATACTCATTGGTGGTTTTAGCGATAAAGTTTGTGCCATTGTTGGATACGATCTCATGCGGTATCTTATACCAGATTATGATCTTGTTTTTAAGGAACTTGATGACTTGTTGAGCCGGCGCATTGGTGAGGGACACTACTTCCACCCGTTTTGTGATGTAGTCAATTGTGACCAGGATGAAGCAATTCCAATGTTACACCTTAGAATTGATTTGCCAATCATGTTGATTCCCCAAGTTAAAAAATGGCCAAGATATGGCCATGTTGTATAATTGATTGGCGGGGTGTGAAAATGTATTCACCATAGATTTGGAGTGCTCAACAGTTATGGACATACTAGAAACAACATGTATCTATGATGTTCTAGTAGTACCCTAAGGTATGTATTTTTCTTGGCTAGCATGAATCCACTAATATGTGTACTGCATGACCAGACATGGACTTCCTTCCTAATAGTTTTAGTTTTCATCTTCTCGATGCACTGGAGGAGAGTTTGGTTTTAGAATCAGTGATATAGTTGTTATTCCCCTAGGACATACTACATAGCTTGTTCTTTAAATGTCTATCACTCCTCCTGGGAGAGGCTTCCAAGGATAGATTGATTTTCTAAGTATTCCTTGATGATTTGGAATAAAGCCTTCTCTGTGTCATTATGTGTGTTGTTGATGACCATGCAATAGGTGGAATGAGAGAGTCCTTGTACATTAAAAGGGAAAGTCTGGTCCCCTTGGATGTCAGTCCAAGAAGCAAGGGTTTCTATGACACTAACAAATGCATTATGTTCTCTTCTAACAAAGTGGAAAGAGGTGTACTCTTAGTATTGGGATTGAGAGCACATGTGTTCTTGATATGAAACCAAGTTCTGATGGCATGTCTTGTTGTTATTTTCCTTGAGATCTTACGAGAAGGGAGTCCCCATAGACATGTAGCTGGTGTGTCCCTTACTATCGGGTGATCTAGAGTCCTAAGATATAAGATTCATACTCGACCACATTGTTAGTGGTGTTTAACTCCAACCATCTTGATACTAGAAATTGTTCTCCTTGAGGGTTCTGAAAAACCACTCCTATACTGGCTCCATTCCAAAGAAAATTGTCAATAGATCTGAATTTCAAGGAGTAACCTCATGAGGTGGATAGATCATACCTTTGTCTTCAATTGGGAACTCATGCTCATGTGTTACTTCATTTTAGAGTAGGAAATAAACTAATTGATTGACCAAGACATGTGCTTTGGCTGCCTTTATTAGTAGATAGGTGATGTCAAACTTTGACAACATATCCTGACACTTGGAACATCTTCCAGTTAGGGTAGGGCGGTCACTCAGAAAGTGGAGTGGGTCATGATTGATGATTAGATATAGAAGATACATCACCAAATAGTGGTGCAACTTCCTCATTGCATGTATCAAGTCTAGACAACATATTTCAGTTGTAGTGTAGTCAGCCTTGATGCATTGAACTTCTTTCAAAGGTAGTAGATGGTGTGTCCACCATTAGTTGTTAATTGAATCATGAATCCTCCCATTGACCTTTCACAAGATAATAAGTGGATGATGAGAGGGTATCCCAGGACTACTAGTCATAGCATCAATGAGTTGGTAAGGTATTTATTAATCTTCTAGAGTGCCTCTTTACATTGTTTTTCCATCCAGAGTCTGAGTTCTTCTTTAGTAGAAAAAATAGGCTCACATATTGGTGTAGGCTTAGCGATGAAGTGACTGGTGTATTGGAGATGACTGAGAAAACCTCATATCTCCTTCTCATATTTGGGGGAGGGCATCTCTCAAATATCTCAAGCCTTCTTGGGGTTGAATTCAATTCCTCTTTGATAGATAATGTACCCAATTGCATTTCAAATGTAACCCCAAGGGTGCACTTAGATGCATTTAGGAGTAATGAGAATCTTCATAGTCGTTGAAATAGATTTTTGAGATTAATGATGTTGTCTTATGAACTTGTAATATTTGTAATCATGTCATCCACATAAACTCCACCTCCTCGTACATCATGACATGGAACAAAGGTGACGACCGCTCATTGATATGTTTCTCTAGCATTCTTAAGACTGAACAACATGATTCAAAAGAACAACACTACCCATTATGTAATGAATTCTATCTTCTCTTTATCTTCATTGGCCATCTTGATTTGGTTGTAACCATAGAATCCATGCATGAAACTAAGGAGTGAATGGTCGGCTGTGTTGTTTATGAGCACATCTATGTGCGGAAGGAGAAAGTCATACTTAGGGGATGCCTTGTTGAGATCGTAATAGTCCACACACATCTGTACTTTGTTATTCTGTTATGGTATAGGTGCAATTTTAGTGAGCCATGTTGGGTAGTTACCCACTCTAAGAAAACAACAACTTCTTGCATGATCTTTAAACTCCATTTTGTTTGTAGTTGTGTAGCCTTTTGCTTGATACAACAAATTTTGGGGATGATAGGTAGTCAGTGAACCGTGATCACCTCATCTAACCCAGTCATGTCATAGCTTCATGTGAAAACATCAATGTAATGTCTTAGAAGCTCTATCAAATAATCTTTGATATTCTAAGGTATACACACACCTATTTTGAATTTGTGTTGCTAGGGGCCTAAGTTGAGATTTACCATCCATGTCTCATCTTCGATATGAAAAGTCTGATGCTCCTTTATCATACACTCCAAGATGGGAATGTATTCAAACTCTATGTCTTCATCATTGTATATAGGTGCTACTTTGGTAAAATTGTCACCAAACTCTTAGAGATCTTGATTGTATTTAGATATCTTTGGGTTTTCTAAATTTTGTAACCTTTCGAGGTTTTGTGGTTTTTATAACTTTTTAGGAATTTGTGAGGGAGAACAGGAATGTGGCAGAGCATGACTGATCAGACACTCTAGGATCTCTACCATATTAGGATGTTGTTCCTTTAATGATCTTTTCTTTGGTATGTGAGGGGACATGGACCTCAAGACATTGTAGTTGTCCAGACACCAATTATGGGCCTCTTTGACATTCTACTTGGGGAGGATGAGGGTTTGTGGGACTTTTGTAGCTTTGGTGTTGAAGATGGCATTGAACCCCAGCCTTTGATCATGTCATAGGTGTCATCACACTCATCCCACATCACATCATAGTCTTCATCCATGACTTCATGACTTGTAATCCCAATGTCATCTTGGCTTAGCCAGCTAGGGCATATCCAGAGAAAATGATACCTGGCTGCATTATATGCCGTTTCCATACTTCTAGGATTTATTCGATGATTTTCACTTGGATAAAGTGATCATCTTACTGATATTTGATTCTTTCTTTGATGTTGAGGTGCTCTGGGCATGACTTATTCACTGCATAAGCAGGCATGCACTTGATTACTTCCTCATTTGGAGGGATGAACTTATCCTTGGACTGTTGGTTGTTCTAGGTGGTCTAGACACCCTGGCTTGCTTTAGTGATGAGGGCGATCTCCTGAATGCTATCCCCAGTCCTAGAGGAGACATCATGTTCATCTTTATTGAGATCTTGCATGAGGTAAGTCATTGTCACGGGACGATAGCCTTGGTGATGTTGGAATCATCTTTGGTTTTAACTACAATGCAGATAAAGTAAGGATGTGGACCTTTATGCTCATGAGGTTCCATACATACAATACCTTGAGTCGACATTCTTCATCTGGACAAACACATCTGGCTTCTTGGCTCATATCTTAACTCAATGGTAGACAGCTGAGGTAACCTCTTCAGGTCAAGTCCATCATAGTGGGCCACAATGTTGCAGGCTTCCAATAAGGCATCCACTTGGTGATTAGAGGTTGTGCATAGGATATACCATAGAATCCCAGGCATAACCCTTTTTGTCTTTGAGGAGACTTCAAAATCAAGCACGTCACAGCTCCAGGCAAAAGCTTGGACATTTTCTTCATACTAGTCAGAACTGTCAAGTGAACACATAGTGTGTATTTGCTTCATGAAAACTATGGAACGTTGAACTTTCCAAGCACATAACATGCAGATATTTGCACACACTGTGTCATATGAACTTAAGCTCACCGGAACACCTTTCTAACACTTACACGTTGTGTCTCTTAACCAACACACTGTGTTGAAGCAATATTGTTGTAGAATGTTGCTTTTTCTTTGTTTTTAGATGCACCTGCAATGATACTTGCATATTAATTATGAGGCCCTAAATCATTACGTTCATCCATGATGAGTTTATTTGTAATTAAAATGTTCTTTTAATAAATAACATAAAGTAAATATATTCTAATGGTGGGTTCAACTCCCGGAAAGGTCCCCAGCTTAGAGTATGGAGTGAGACTCTTCATTTGCACCAGCTTGCATTGAAAAAAAGGGTATGAAACTCCCTTGTCAACCTTGTATCTTGGAGTTTACAACTTGCATCTTTTTCCATTAAATTTGAAGGTAGATTCTTACCTTGAAGTTCTACAAATCCATATGGAAAAATCATTAGAACTTGGAAAAGTACCAAACACTTAGATCACAGCTTCCCAGGAAAAAGCTTTAGCCTAGATTTGAGAAGTAGAAGTAGGTATCCTTCAGAGAAGTATTTTCTTCTAATCTTCCTTTCATTCCATGACTTAGTCCTCTCATGTAAATCTTTACATTCTAATAAGAGTCAAGTCTAAGTTCTTCTAATTCTTGCAAATATAGAAGTCTCTTCTCTTTAGCTTTATGCATTTCTAAGTTTAGAAATTTGATTGCCCACAAAGCTTTATGATATAACTGCATGGGAAGGTGGCATGACTTGCCATAGAGAAGTTTGAACACAGTGGTTCTAATGGTGGTTTTGTAACTTGTCATGTATTCCCACAATGCATCCTCTAGTTCATTGCCCAGTTTTACTCGAATGGACACCATCTTCTCTGGTATCCCTTTGAATTGTCAATTTGAGATTTTGACTTACCTAATGTTTGTTGATGATATGGAGTTGTTGTTTTGTGTTTGACTCCATAATTTTTAAGTAGATTTTTGAAATTATTCTCATTGAAATGAGTGCCTCCATAAAAGATGACACCTCCTGGAACACCTTAATAAGGAAAATGATTTTGTAAAATAATTTGATCATAGATTTAGCATCAAGATCTTGGTTTGGAATGGATTATATCCATTTTGACACATAATCACAAGCGTCAAGCATGAGTTTGTAACCACATGATGATTGAAACATACCTATATAATTAACTCCCCATACATCAAAGACTTCAATTTTAGTTTTTGAACTGAGAGACATTTCATCACTTTTTTACATGTATTTTGTCCTATGGCATGTATCACATGCTTTCACAAGTGCATGAATATCATAGAATAAAGTAGGCCAATAAAACCATGCATGAAGAAACTTTATTGTTGTCTTATCTCCTCCATAATATCCTCCATAGGGGGGAGAATGACACTCAACTATGATACCTGAGATTTCATCATCTGGAAGGCATCTTCTAATTAGCATCTTAGTTTCATGCTTAAACAATAGCGGATCATACCAAAAATAGAAGTTCACATCATGAAGAAATGTCTTCTTTTACTGATAGATAATATCTGGGAGAATTTTTTTGGTTGCAAGATAGTTTGCAAAATCTGCAAAAGAAGGTACAAGAAGAGACCCCACAATGTATAACTTCTCAATTAGAAAGAAATCATCAATAGGAATAGAAATCTTATGCAACGGTGTTGAGACTAGAAAGGTGATCAACTACATTATTTTATGTCCCTCTCTTGTCTTTGATCTCTATATGAAATTATTGAAGTAACAAAATCCAACAAATAAGTCTAGGCTTTGCATCCTTTTTGCTCAAGAGGTACTTGAT
The DNA here is from genome assembly GCA_963693085.1 of Alisma plantago-aquatica. Taxonomy (NCBI): domain Eukaryota; kingdom Viridiplantae; phylum Streptophyta; class Magnoliopsida; order Alismatales; family Alismataceae; genus Alisma; species Alisma plantago-aquatica. The sequence goes on from OY856413.1 coordinate 427,107,089, forward strand.
TGCATAATGGTTCACGTAAACCACAACTTTGGAGCCTATAAGATATTGTTAGAACTTATCTAAAGCATACCCAATTGTAAGAATTTCCTTATTAGTGGTTGCATAGTTGATTTGTGCTTCAACTAAGGTTTTTCTTGCATAATGAATGAGATGAAGCTTGTTATCTCACCTTTGTCCTCGCGTTGTTCCTATTTCATAATCATTGGTTCACACATCATTTCAAATGGAGAACCCCATTCGGGTGGCTGAATAATAGGGACTGAGTTGAGAGCATATATTAATTTCTTGAAAGCTTCTTGGAAATTTTCATTGAATATGAATTCAACATCCTTTGCTAGTAGGGAACATAGTGGTTTTGTAATTTTTAGAAAAATCCTTTGTTAACCATCTATAGAAACTACATGTCCCAAGAAACTCTAAACTTCTTTCACCGCCGTGAGGTGTGGACATCTTGTCAATAGTTTCTACTTTTGCTTTATCAACCTTACTGTGAAATCAAAAAATATGGCCATCATGCATCATTGAAAAGTAGCGAGTACATAGTCCAAAAGGCATCCTACTATACGCATATGTCCTGTAAGTGCATGTCAAACTAGTTTTCTCTTAGTCCAGTGGGTAGATAGGAATTTGGGAAAATTCAAAATATCCATCTAGAAGAAAAGTATGAATGGTTTGCATGTCTTTCCAACATTAGGTCAATCAAAGGCAAGGGGAAATGATCTTTTCTAGTGGCCTTATTTAACCTTATATAATCAAAGACATGCGCCACCCGATGACTGCATGTGTTTCGATGAATTCATTATTAGCTCCTTTCATTATAGTGGTCCCCCCTTTCTTAGGTACAACATGAATGACACTTATCTAAGGGTTTGACACTGATTGGATACAATATTCCAACATTTCTTAATTTAAAATTTTCTTTCTTTACCACCTCCATTATATTTTGATTTAATCTTTGAGTTGTCGCAATGCATGGTTTGACACCATCCTCTAAAGATATGCAATGCATGCAAATAGAGGCATTGATCTCTATTAGGTCATCTATGGAATAGCCTAAGTGTTTTCAACAAATTTTCTTCTTATTCTTGGGTCTATTCAAAATTTATTATAAAAAGAGAAGTAAAGTTTGGGTTTAGAGATGCATACCTCAATCATGATGGAAGGGGTTTAAGTTCTACCTTTTTCTTTGGTGTGGTGGTGTCATTTGCCTTGTTCTCTTGTGTTGTTTCTTCAGAACTTGAGGTTGGTGTTGCTTTAGAATTTTCTTCATGAAAATCACTCATCACTTGTGTTGTCCTATTCATATTCAAAATCATGCAGAACTGGATCAAGGAAATTCTTGTCATCCTCCAGGAAGGTGTCTATCCTATCAGTCAAACAAAGATATTCCTTTGTGTACTTAGTTATATCATAGAATCATGAGTAGAAAATACCAAGGATTCATCTCCAACTCTGACAGTCAACTTCCCTTCTCTAACATCCACAATTCATCCATCAGTCTTGAGAAATGGTCTCCTAAAGAGAATGGGTTTGCTGGATTTCATGCATATCAAGGACTAAAAAATCACAACCAATGTAATACTTTCCTATTCGAAAAGGAATGTTTTCAATAATTCCTTTTGGATATTTGATTTAAAATTAGCTAGTTTGGTGTCCATTGAAGTGGGTTTCAAGCCTGATTCCTAATCAAGTCTTTTCCATAAAGAAAAAGGAGTACACCAATGCTAGCTAGAACCATGATCTTACTAGTCCTTTGTCAAAAGTTGAATCCCCAATTTTAGAAGGGAGAGTGAATGCTCCAAGATCATCTAGCTTCTTTGGCAACCAATTTTGAATGATAGACCTAATTCTTTTGGAAAGCATAACAATGTCAACTTGATCAAGACTCCTCCTATTTGTCAACATGCCTTTGAGTAATTTAGCATATAAAGGAATTTCAGCAATAACTTAAACTAATGTAAGATTTAGATACAACTTGTTGAGAATATCCATATATTTATTGAATTTGATGTCATCTTTCTTGTTAAAAAATTGTGAGGGAAAGTGGCTGATGCATGGGTTTTGAGTCACTTTTATAGGCTTATTTTATATATGTTTTATGCATGTATTTGTCATTTTCTTGATTATATTTGCATAATTCACTATAGTTGGCCCTTAAACTCTTTTTGCATCAAATTATACTTCTTTTATCATATTTATATGATTTTATATAATCCCTGGACTTATACACATGTTTTGGCACTTTTTCAGGCACTTTTGCATTGTCCGGAGTCGATACTATCGACCCCCAGGTCGATAGTATCGACATTTCATCAAAAAGCAACCCCAAAACGCGATCTTGGAAGGAATAACCTGTGCCATGGTCGATACCATCGACCTAGGGTCGATACCATCGACAGCGTCGGGATCTGGCGATTTTCAGCACTAAAACGGAGCGTTTTAATCCGACGGTTGAGCTTTTTCGGAGCCGTAAAGTGGTCCTATGACCTAAGAAGAGCACGGACGGCCCGAGGGGGAAAGGACATTGTGTTGCACAACATCCAAGAAGGAGAGAGAGAGATAGGAGACGAGAGACGAAGGCCGTCAACCGAGCGATCCGGGCACCTTCGACGGGCGATTTTGCTGCCGGAAGACTGCAAAACGCACGTTTCTCGAGGAGGATCTCCAGGAACACCTTTGTATCAGGGGTTACACGAGTTTGCTCCATGTTTCCCATGTTTTTCTTCTCTACTCCTCTGTCTTTCATTGAGATGACCATGCGGGGCTAATCCCCTTTGTCTTTAGGACCGGGAGTAGCCCGGGGAATGCATTGTATGACAATTTTATATTGATAATTCATATTTTCTCTCTTAAATCCGTGGTATAGATTCGTTTTCTCCATATATATTGTTATGATTGATCACCATAATAATAACTTAATGCCCTTAATCACTTCGACAGAAGGATTAACGGTTGAAAAGAGACGAAATCTACATTAATCAATAAAACTCTTGACAAAGGAGTTGTAAAATTAATGGTGGGAACTGAGAGATCGTTTATAATGCGCTTAGTTTAGGGGAATGATCACTACGACGGTGGAATCAACCTAAACCTAAGTAGTGAATTACACCACGACAGTGGGTAATTCTATTTTCAGGCCACTACCCGGATAGAGAGAGAAGAGTGAGGAATTATATAAAACCGAATACAATGTTGACCCGCGGTGAAACCGCCATCCTAAAGATATCCCTTTGAATTGATTAAATTAACCTTTAATCGATTGTTTTCTTTGTTTGATTTTTATTTTCTTTTAAGTTCAACAACAAAACCCTACTTTGTTAATCGGCCTAGCTGATTGCGATTAGTTAGTAGAAGTCTCCAATAATTCACGTATCCCTGAGTTTGACTCGGGCCTCACAAGGCCTATATTACTCAACGCGTATACTTGCGTTTAAGCGCGTAGTAAAATACACGTTAAGTTTTTGGTGCCGTTGCCGGAGATACGGCGAATTATTGGCACTTTGAGTGCTAAGAGCGGCCATTCTAGGCCACATTTTTTTAATTTATTTTTAGAACAATTTCAAAAATTCCTTTATTTCTCTATAATAGTGTTGACTCGTTCAAGGCATTGTACTGAACCACTACTTCCAAATTTCAGGTACTTTGTATGGTGCACACACGTAGCCGAGACTACGTGAATCGCACACCTGAGGTTCCATCTGCGGGACCAGAGGATGAGGACTACTACGAGGAGGAACACCACAGTGATATACATTCTGAATCTGAGCAAGAACAAGAAGAAGTAATGGCTGAAGCACAGACAATATGGGAGAAGATCAAGGCGTCTTCTTCCTCGGCATCAAAGGGGCCTATAAAGAAATAGGGGCTAAACATTCCAACCTACAAGATCGATCCAGCATTGATTAACCTGGTTAAATCAAACGCATTTCACGGATTAAAAAATGAAGATCCAGTGGCCCACATCAGCCAGTTCGTGGAGAACTGTGATATGGTAAAGATAGATCGATTTCCACAGGATGTGCTCTACCTCAAGTTATTCCCGAGTTCCTTGGCTGGAATGGCAAGAGAGTGGCTTCATAACCTCGACGACGAGTTTGTTGAATCATGGGATCACATGGTGGAGGTTTTCTTCGAGAGGTTCTTCCCTCCTGAGAAGACCAATGATATGATCAGGAAGATTCACAATTTCACCCAACAGGCGGGTGAAACTTATTCTGAGACTTGGGAGCGATTCCAGGTCATGTTGAGGAGATGTCCACACCATGGACTAGACAAGGAAACCCAAGTGAAGATCTTCTACTTTTCTCTCTCCGAGCATGATAGAAGAAACTTAGACTCGGCTGGTTCCGGATTTTTCCTAAATAACACTGACAATAGATGCTGGGAAATACTCAAGAACATGGCTAGGAAACAGTCATGGGGTGACAGAGGTGCAGTGGAACAGGTCAAGGCTGCTGGTGAATCCAGAATAGTTAGGGAGCTAAACGATAAGTAAGATCTTCTAGCCAAGAAGGTGTTAACTAAGGAGGATGCATCTAAGGATGAGGAAGCCCAAGTAAAGTACATGCAACAACAGGGCTATAGAAACAATGACTATGCATGGAGGAAAGATAAAAAAATTTCATGGAAGGATCCGAACAATTTTTTACAGGATCCGGATGCCAAGCCACAACAGAAAGCCGAGGACAAGAACACTGAATTACTAACTCAAATGGTCCAGCAAAACCAAGAGATGATGGCCATGTTTGGAAAACAATTGCAATCTCAAGGTGACATTCTAACCAAATTTGGGCCGACGCTGCAAATCCATGGAGCACAAATGCAGGCATTAGAAACCACCGTGGCACAGATTTCTAGTGAAGTGGCAGCCATCAAGCACGCCAATCAACAGAAACTGGCCGAGAATGCAAACGTAGCCCAAGCACACCATCAGGTCAAGTATATTTCTGTGGTAAGCAATGAGGAGGAATCTCAGGTGCAAGAAGCTAAAGAGGAAAGAAAAATGACGTTTAATACGCATGCGTCACCGGAGATACCGTATCCATGCACTTATTATGGACTGCCGGGCGGAAACCCTTTCTTCAGAAAATCACAGCGAGTTATGAATATTGTATCTCCCTCTAGAGAAAAAGAACAATTGAAGGTTGTTTGTACACGTGTGGAAACATCTAATGCGAGAGAGGAACCACAACAAGCAATTACTGTAGATGATGTCTCGCCAAAGCCCACGTCAGAGGGAGTAATTGAAGCAAGCTTAGGGGAGATGACCCCGAAAAGCTCATATGTGCCACCCCACAAGCGTGGCGATGCGGCAGTGGATCCAACTATGAACAATCTGAAGCCAAAGAAGGAGCACCGGCATTATAGAAAATTCTTGGAGATGTTCAGAAAACTACATATAAACATTCCGTTGGTGGAAATGATTGAGAAGGTTCCCGCCTATGGGAGGTTTATCAAAGAAATAATCAACAAAAAGCGGCGGATTAAAGACACCGATGTATGCCGGATGAATGAAATGGTGAGCTCAATCATCCTTGGGAGTTTACCGGAGAAGAAGAAAGATCCGGGGAGTTTTTATATTCAATGTTCAATAGGTGATCAACACTTCCCACGAGCTCAGTGTGACTCAGGGGCAAGCATTAATCTTATGCCACTTGCCACTTTTCAAAAGCTGGGATTGAAGAAGCCAACACAAACATCTATGACAATTGAGTTGGCGGATGGATCCATTGTGAAGCCACAAGGTATATGCGAGGACGTGTTAGTCAAGGTCGACAAATTCATCTTCCCTATTGACTTTGTGGTCATGGACATGCATGAGCTGGAAGGAGGTGAGATGCTATTGGGAAGGCCGTTCCAAGCTACGGCTGATGTAATCACTGCAATTGGGAGAGGTACATTGACCTTGGGGATTGGACAGGATCGAGTTCAATTCAAATTGCCACATGACTCATTGGAGACATCTCTTGACAACCCAGGTTAAAGGTATCTTTATGTCAAGCCTAGGACATTAAACAAGGGCGCTTGTTGGGAGGCAACCCAACTTTAGGTTCAATTTTATGTTTGGTTATGTTCTTTTATGTTTATGTACTTAGTTTTTGCTTAGGTTTTAATAATTTTTGTAAAAATGGTACCCTAACTCGTGTTTTGAAGTGTGCAGAATGTTAAGGTCGATACTATCGACACCCATGTCGATAGTATCGAGTTTGGAGAAGTAAACACTGAAGAAAAGTCGATACCATCGACCCTAGGGTCGATAGTATCGAGATTCCTGAAGATTTACAGAAAAATTGGTGCCAGTAAAGTCGATACCATCGACCCTAGGGTCGATAGTATCGACACTTTTGAGTTCCCAGGCTTTTAGATGCGTCGATTCAACAAAATCGCTGAGTCTGGGTCGATGGTCGATGGTATCGACACCTGCAGGACAGCTACATAAAACAGGCCGTAAAAGGTATCGAAATGAGATTTTTTCGAACCGTTTTTTGCAGAGGAAAGATGGATGAAGCAAGTCACGTCTTAGAACCACTAAGGCACAAAAATGGGCCACAAAAAGGAGGGAGATAGCAAGCATCACTTGGTCTACTTGAGCATCTGACCATCCTTCCTCACCACACTTCAAAGCGAATGGTACCGTTGTTCCACCTCTTAAGTGAGAATGTTGACTATGAGGCCATAGTCATATTCAAGCTTAGGGGGGGTGTTGGAACAACCCTCTATCTTAGTTTTTACTTACTTATTCATGTTGATTTTACTTTTGAGATATTAGTTGTTTTTATTTCTAGGTTTACCGCTTTTGTAGGATCCACATCTATCTAGTGTAATCTGTGGAGCAATAAATGCATGGTTTCAATTGCAAGTTTTACTCTTGGGTTGTGTGCACATGAAAATATGAGCATATTGAAAACTTTTTGAGCTTATTCTTGTGAGTAATTGAGTTGCATAACTGAGGAAGTGCTTGGGTGAGTCAGCTTCAGGACACGGGGACATGAATGACCATCTTTATTGTCCAAGGAAAAGTGATTGACAAGGATGTTTGAGCCCAAACCGACCAAACGCTAACGTGACCTTAGACTAAAGTTTAAGAGAGAAATCCTTCAGTTACCATGTACACAGGTCTTTAGAGAGGGACATATGATATTTTTGAAAGGTTCTGTCAATTAGTCTTGTGATCTGATCCACCGCAATTTCATTCACACTCCACCATAAGAAATGGGAGCACATTATTGTCTTTCACTTTTTGATTGCATCTCATGTAGATAGGTCTTGCATTAAAACTATTTTCACATTTTTTGCATGAGAATGAAAAAAAAAAGATAGAGTAGTTATACATGCACATTATCCTTAGGTGCATGTCATAGTAGTTGCATAACTGTCATTATGTAGTTGCATTTACATCTTTTGAGCATATTGTACACCATGTATCTTATGTTACTCTGAAAACATTAAAGGTGATGAACTTGTTCCATACCCTCCAAATAGAATGCTTCAGATGCACACGTATGTAACAAGAAGTGAGCCCGACAAATAATTCATTGTCATCTATGAAAATAAGGGCTTGAAATTATTTTTTTGAAAAAATAATTGAAAAAAAAAGAGAAGAAAAAAAAGAGAGAAAAAAAAAGAATTGAGAAGTAGGAATGAGAGGGAGAAAGGAACATGTTCTCACTTACATACTAAGAAGAATAAGCACATGGTGTAGTTTTCTTAGATATTCCATATCACCTTGAGATGGAATGATAGTGCATGCATCATTCCACCAAAAATGTAACATTAGGACATTTTCACTTGCATTTTGCATCATGATAGGTCATTAATTTTTGTATTGCATGATTGACTATTATGTGCTTCCATATCTTCCACAACCACCTATCCCATCCACCCGTTGCTCTAATCGGTAGGCCACCCATGATATTCTCCTCATTCATTAATATCAGGAGATCTGCTTCCATTTAGATGGTAGTTAGGAAATGAGCAATGTAGATAGGAGATCACAAGATGAATCAAGTATGGACCAGATGAATTTATCATATTAACTGCTTTAATTGATAATGTTTCATTGATTGGGGGATAGACATCTTTTACATAGGTCTTTGGTCGCCTGGATGGCAGTTAGTGTTCAGTGGTCAATGAGGGCCGGTTTGTGGATTGAAAGTGGGGACGATGTAGATTCATTTCATGTATTTATGTCCTGTTGCTGACTTATCTCAACCAGATCCAAAGTTTTGTTGCTCGAGGACGAGCAAGGTTTAAGCTTAGGGGAGTTTGATGCATGGGTTTTGAGTCACTTTTATAGGCTTATTTTATATATGTTTTATGCATGTATTTGTCATTTTCTTGATTATATTTGCATAATTCACTATAGTTGGCCCTTAAACTCTTTTTGCATCAAATTATACTTCTTTTATCATATTTATATGATTTTATATAATCCCTGGACTTATACACATGATAGGAAGGTGTCTATCCTATCAGTCAAACAAAGATATTCCTTTGTGTACTTAGTTATATCATAGAATCATGAGTAGAAAATACCAAGGATTCATCTCCAACTCTGACAGTCAACTTCCCTTCTCTAACATCCACAATTCATCCATCAGTCTTGAGAAATGGTCTCCTAAAGAGAATGGGTTTGCTGGATTTCATGCATATCAAGGACTAAAAAATCACAACCAATGTAATACTTTCCTATTCGAAAAGGAATGTTTTCAATAATTCCTTTTGGATATTTGATTTAAAATTAGCTAGTTTGGTGTCCATTGAAGTGGGTTTCAAGCCTGATTCCTAATCAAGTCTTTTCCATAAAGAAAAAGGAGTACACCAATGCTAGCTAGAACCATGATCTTACTAGTCCTTTGTCAAAAGTTGAATCCCCAATTTTAGAAGGGAGAGTGAATGCTCCAAGATCATCTAGCTTCTTTGGCAACCAATTTTGAATGATAGACCTAATTCTTTTGGAAAGCATAACAATGTCAACTTGATCAAGACTCCTCCTATTTGTCAACATGCCTTTGAGTAATTTAGCATATAAAGGAATTTCAGCAATAACTTAAACTAATGTAAGATTTAGATACAACTTGTTGAGAATATCCATATATTTATTGAATTTGATGTCATCTTTCTTGTTAAAAAATTGTGAGGGAAAGTGGCTGATGCATGGGTTTTGAGTCACTTTTATAGGCTTATTTTATATATGTTTTATGCATGTATTTGTCATTTTCTTGATTATATTTGCATAATTCACTATAGTTGGCCCTTAAACTCTTTTTGCATCAAATTATACTTCTTTTATCATATTTATATGATTTTATATAATCCCTGGACTTATACACATGTTTTGGCACTTTTTCAGGCACTTTTGCATTGTCCGGAGTCGATACTATCGACCCCCAGGTCGATAGTATCGACATTTCATCAAAAAGCAACCCCAAAACGCGATCTTGGAAGGAATAACCTGTGCCATGGTCGATACCATCGACCTAGGGTCGATACCATCGACAGCGTCGGGATCTGGCGATTTTCAGCACTAAAACGGAGCGTTTTAATCCGACGGTTGAGCTTTTTCGGAGCCGTAAAGTGGTCCTATGACCTAAGAAGAGCACGGACGGCCCGAGGGGGAAAGGACATTGTGTTGCACAACATCCAAGAAGGAGAGAGAGATAGGAGATGAGAGACGAAGGCCGTCAACCGAGCGATCCGGGCACCTTCGACGGGCGATTTTGCTGCCGGAAGACTGCAAAACGCACGTTTCTCGAGGAGGATCTCCAGGAACACCTTTGTATCAGGGGTTACACGAGTTTGCTCCATGTTTCCCATGTTTTTCTTCTCTACTCCTCTGTCTTTCATTGAGATGACCATGCGGGGCTAATCCCCTTTGTCTTTAGGACCGGGAGTAGCCCGGGGAATGCATTGTATGACAATTTTATATTGATAATTCATATTTTCTCTCTTAAATCCGTGGTATAGATTCGTTTTCTCCATATATATTGTTATGCTTGATCACCATAATAATAACTTAATGCCCTTAATCACTTCGACAGAAGGATTAACAGTTGAAAAGAGACGAAATCTACATTAATCAATAAAACCCTTGACAAAGGAGTTGTAAAATTAATGGTGGGAACTGAGAGATCGTTTATAATGCGCTTAGTTTAGGGGAATGATCACTACGACGGTGGAATCAACCTAAACCTAAGTAGTGAATTACACCACGACAGTGGGTAATTCTATTTTCAGGCCACTACCCGGATAGAGAGAGAAGAGTGAGGAATTATATAAAACCGAATACAATGTTGACCCGCGGTGAAACCGCCATCCTAAAGATATCCCTTTGAATTGATTAAATTAACCTTTAATCGATTGTTTTCTTTGTTTGATTTTTATTTTCTTTTAAGTTCAACAACAAAACCCTACTTTGTTAATCGGCCTAGCTGATTGCGATTAGTTAGTAGAAGTCTCCAATAATTCACGTATCCCTGAGTTCGACTCGGGCCTCACAAGGCCTATATTACTCGACGCGTATACTTGCGTTTAAGCGCATAGTAAAATACATGTCAGTGGCATTAGTCTTTCTAGAAGAGTTAACTTGTTGAGAATTTCTTGCAGATTTCTTACTTTGGTTTTTTAGTTGTCTCTTCTTCATTGGTATAAAAACATCCTCATATTTTCTCTTTGACGGTGTGAGGATCTTTCAGTTACATCTCCACTCCTCAATGTCACATACTCACAAGTCTCCCTTGGATTCATCTCTATTTGTCTAGGTAAGGAATCAAAATGTGCTTTTTGATTAGCAAGAGCTTTTTAGGGAATATGGTTCTCCAACATGCTCATGTGAGTAGTAATACCATCCACCTTGGATGAAAGTTGGTTAATGGCATCCGTCATGAGTTCTTCCTCATTTTTCTTTATTTGAGATGAAACAAAACTTTCGAAAAGAGATTCCAAATTGGACTCTAGTTGTTGTTGTTGTTGGTTGAAATTTCTATTTACATTGTTGTTGAAACTCGGTGGACTATATGTCATTGGTGGCATGATACCCATGTGACGTTGTTGTTGGTTATGTGGTTGTTGAGGAGTTTAGGTGTTGTTGTAGTATAAGAAAACATGATGGTCTCTCCAAACCAAATTATAGGTGTTGGAGTATGGATGTAAGGTTGTTTGTTACCATAATTCCATATCACATTTCATTGTTCCATAGTTTCCTCAAATGTAATAAAAGAAGGGTATCTCGAAGAAGATACCTATCTTGGAGCTTCATTTGCTTTAGAAATTAGATTGACTAGATGGGTGGCTTGAGTGATTAACTTCTCAAACCTTAGGGAAAGATCATCCAACTTTGTTACAATCAAACCCACAACATCACTAGCATTTATAACAACTTGCTTCCTAGAAGAAATAGAAGATGAGGAAAGGTAGTTATTCCTTTCAGTGTTCCAATGACAATGATTAATTGTCATGTCTTTAATTATTGCATAGGCTTCCATGTAGGAATTTTTTATCAAAGCTCCATTGTCTACGACATATATGGACATCTTTATGTTGTAAAACATCCCATTGTATAAAGTTTCAAGAAGTAGCCAATTGTTGAGATCACAGTGAGGAGAAAGATGTTAAATGTCTTTTAAAATCTTCATGTGTAATAGAGGGTTTCACCATACCTTTAAGAAAAAATAGTAAGATGGCTTCTCAATCAAATGGTCTTGCTTGGCTGAAAATTCTTAGCTAGGAAAACTTTGAGAAGCTCCTCCTAGCTATTTCTAGAGTTCCATGGAAATTATGAAACCCTCTCCTTGCCTCTATCCTTCAAGGAGAATGGGAATAGAAATAGGTGAATCCCATCATTAGGAATTTCATTAGTCTTGAAGGTGTTTATGTACTTCAAAAATTCAACAATTTAGAGGTTTGGATCCTCCATGGAAATTTGTCCAACTGTATTATCTGCACGGTTTCCAAGCTGATGGAAAAGTTATTTTCCTTGATCTATGGGTTGTTCATAGCCCCATTGATGGCTATAACATCTGGAACAGTGAAGGTCCTTAAGAGGATAGTTTTTTTTCCATGACTATCTCTTGATGTTCGGGTGAGGAGGTGGTGAATATGAAGCTATGATAGTTGTGAGTCCTCCAAATTTGAAGATTTTTCACTCCTCCTTGATCTTCTATGGCTGCTAAAAGTATGTTCAATCTCCAGGTCTAGATATATAGATGGCTCAAGAACTAATTTTAAATGCCACATACAATCCTGCAATTTTACAACTGAGTGAGAAATGCTAACAAAATAATGGAAGATGTGATTGATGGAAGGATTGTGTGATCTAGTCTTGTTTACACTTTAACACTTCTTACTCTAACAAAAATAGCAATGCCTCCAACAATGGCACAAACAACTTTTTACATGTGTTGTGCAAGTCTTGATATTTATAACTCATACACTACCCTGCAAGTATACGGGTGCATGTAGTATTGTTGAGGTAATTCAAGGACTAGGGTATAGTTAAACACAACAATATATAATTTCAACAATCTAGATCAATTTTAAAGGATGATGGTGTTTTATACTAGTTAACTAAACAAATTAGAGAAATGAACTAAAAAATGGATCACTTGGCTTAATGATTCCAATAAATTAAAGTTATTGAGAATGGGATTTTTCAACCATATCACAACGTGATGAACAACAAAAATCAATAATGCCAGAAACAACACAATGGAGGTTTGTATCCTACACCCACCTTTTGGTAGTGTAGGACAGTCCTAATTCCATGTATTACTCTCTAACATGGAATTTCAAATTACAAACCTTGCCCCTAAACACTACTTGGTCACTTTTCTGGTCAAGGTAATGTTTCCAAGATATATCTCTATCCTACGCATATCTTCTCAGATCATACAAAGAGCATAAATCAAACACACCAAGTGTCCAACAAAGCATGTAAGAAGAATTCAATTTCGATAAACCTAAGAACAATGGAATAACTAGAACTATAGAATATTTTTGTTCAAACAAGTTATTACATGAGAAATTACTCCCCCATGCCTAAGGACAAGGTTCTACTTATCCATGGCTAAAGAATATAATTTTGAGAAGTAGAATATGGATTGTAACATAATAGAAGAAAGGAAAGAATGAAAATATCCAAAGAAGTAGTGGAACAAAGTAGAACTCTAGCTAGGAGACACAATTGCATCCCTGCTATGACTCTTTCTCTAGAAACCTTATCCTTGAGTGGATGGAATGGAAAATAGAGGCATCTACTACAAATGTTGAAGAAGAATTGAGGAAGAAGGAGGTTCTCTCTCGAGTAACCACCCTTTCTTCTGCAAAATCACCTTCTCATTTTATTGGCTCTACTCTGTGCATCTTTTGCTCTAAATGATACGTGATAACCATTCCCAGTGAGTCTCATTCATATATAAAAGTGAGGGACAATTTTCTTTAAATTTGAACTAAAACTGCAAGAAACAAAATGTGTTGGTTGGCCAACACAACTTGTTACTTGTGGTAACTAAAATCGATTTGCCTAGATTGAAGATGACACATCGTGTTAGTTGACCAACATGGCGTGTTGCTGCAAGTTAGGGGTGTTCAAACAATTTTGGAGTCACTGAACATACCGTATTGAGGTAACAATACATTGTATTGTTTTAATTTAGAGAGTCGTTAATTCTTCTGGATCAAGAGGGCATAGTGTGTTACTTGGACACAATGTGTTTCTGCACATCAGGGAAAACTACAAAATCTAGAATGAGAGTACATATTGTGTTTATGGAATCCAATGATGAGTTCCTTGTATCTGATAGGACATGTCGTGTTGGATAGACAACATGTCGTATGATTTTCTTGAATGTAGAGTGTAATTTTCCTACTATGAACACACCCTATTGGATGGCCAACACATCATGTTTTTGTTAGATTTCTCAGGAATTGCTTCAACCTTGAGGAATCACTTGGGGGATGTGATTAAGGTCTAATTATGACCAATTCATCCCCATTTTGGTGTCAAATAATAGTACATGCAGTCCAAACCATGGAATAAGTAATAATATAAAAGGATGAAGAATCTAGCATGATTAAGCGTGATAATTAGGTGGGACTGATTTGAAAAAGCAATCAAAAGTGGTCCAAAAGATGATATAAATGTGCATATCATGTGTTGACATTGTGGTAGGTGCCACTGAGTCTATAAACATGTTTCCTGTTACAATAAGATGACTAATTTAGTGCCAGTGATAGGTTGTCAATGATACCAACTTTTTTGAGTTTTAAACATTGAATACACATTTCATGGCACCCTTTTTACTTGGATCAAAACTAGATATCAACAATCTACAAAATAAGATGAATGAATACTTACAAGAACATATAATTGAAGAATGAAAATTCATCCAAATAAAAACTAATATGATAATCCTAATTTGTGGGTTGCCTCTCATAAAGTGCCCTTATTTTATGTCTTAGGCTTGACATGATACTTACCTCTAGTCTGGGTTAATAATTTGACAATCTGACCTCCACCCTGTCATCATAGATTCCCATTTTTAAGTATCATCTTCCCATGGAAACAATCACATCATCCATAGCTTTGAACAACCTTCCCAACAATAATGTAGATCCTTTAGATTCTCGCAAGTCCATCACCACAAAATCAACTGGATAGAAAAATTTGTTGACTTTAAAAAGCACATCCTCACATATCTCATAGGTCCTCACAAGTGAACCATCCTTCAACTGGACTATCATACAAGTCTTTATAGGATCTTCAGTCCTATTTTAATAAATGTGGAAAGGGGCACACACTTTATGCTTGCCCCAGAATACTGCCTCTATAAACGGTTGGCTGCCAATGAAACATGGGATGTATAAGCACCACATGTTATTATTCTTAGCGGAACATGATCTGAGTCTTTTAGCCTTCTTTTCTTGTTGGTGATCTCTTTTAGAAATTTCACATAGCTTGATATCTTCTCAATGGCCTCCACAAGTGGGATATTGATGTGAAGATTTTGGAACATATCAAGACACTTTTGAAACTTATCATTATTTCCTTGCTTTAGACCATTCTAAGAAGGGACTTCTACTGCACAATTATGGGAAGGAATGTACATCTCCTTGGAGGTCTCCTCCCCCAAGATGGAATTAACGCCACCCTCTGGAATGGAATCTGGCACATCAGTTATGGTTGAAGTGACCTGTGGCTGCACCTTCTTGACTATAGGCCTTATTTAGAAATTGGGAAGTTGACATGGTGGGGGTGGAATATTAAAGTTCCCTATCTTGGAAAGTCAGTGTAGCTAGAATCTCTTTGTCCCTCCATGAAGACATTGCATTAAGTGAGGCACTTGCATGTGAATAATTTTTACATTTTCAATATCCCCCCAATCTTCCAATCAGTTGGGAGAAGGAACTTGTGGCACGTATACACACCCTTGTGGAAATATGGATCTAGTGTCTTCTCAATGGCACACTCCTCTCCCTAGAAATAGAAACATTATTTACTTGAGGGTGATGGTGTACTACCTTAATGTTCCCAAGAAAACTTGGTTGTGTTGTCTTCTTCAACGCTAGGACAATTGTGACCATCTATAATATTTGAGTCCCTAAATATCTGATTCAAGCACCCTAATTTTTCTTCTCCCTCTCAAATAAATCATTATAAGAACCGAACTTGATATTATTTATCTAAAGAGAGCCTCCAACCTATCTATCCCATTTAAATCTTCGTCCTCATCACTATAATGCTATTGTGGATGCCTAAATTGATATGCAACATGTGCAAAGTAATTTGGATCCCTCCAAGATGAATAGTGATCACTATGCCATGGTTGATCATTGTGCTTGTAATCATTTTACTGTTGTGAGTACCTCTAATTTTCATAAGTTGGAGCTCATTTTATATTTAGGATCCCCAACTATATTGTCAAGACCTTCATTTGTGCAATCATCTCAACCACCAAGTCATTCATTCATTGTTCCTCTATAGTTCTCAAGTACATGCAATTCAAAGGTACTCAACAACTGTGACCATAAAAATAAAGCATGCAAATTTTGACAAAAAATATAACATTTTTTTTAAGAAAGATATAGCAATGACATTTTGACAAACATATTACGAAAGAAAATTTTTGTCCTAAAGTGGTTGATACTAACTTTTCATAGTGTTAACTATTCCAACTCCCTAACAATGATGCCAAAATCTTGACACAACTTAAATGTGTGTGTGAAATGCAAGACGTGTTGAAGTAATATGAGATTACGAGTCCCAATTCAAAACCATGAGAAGTTGTGAGGTTAAAGACTACTAGTAATCAAGATCAATCAACTAGGCTGAAGGATAGAAGTTGAGCTTGAATTATTAAAACCAAAGGAGAAATGAGAAAGACTAGATTAAAGTTGATTGTGAACTATGTTCAAAAGCTCCCAAAACTTACAATTTCATAATGACACACATTGTAATTGCATTTTGTTAATTTATATTTAGTTATCATTATTCCTGAACTAGAGATCCATAACTAATATTACCGGCTACCAGATTGTAATGCACTACCCAGATTAAATCAAACCCAATTGCCACAACCATTGTGGAACTTAATCTGGGTGAATAGTAACTCTCTATATATTACTCTCTCATATATATTATACCTCCTCCAAAGCATGCTATTATCTGTGTAAATTTGTGATTTTTCTAACTTCTAACCCCTCTCACAAAGCAATTATAAATATAACATTTTGAATATGCTAATCAAGGATAAACAAATAAATAAAAAGATCATAAATTGAAGTTCATAATAATGACATCATATTCTAAACTCATGCATCCAGTTACAATAACACACTACTCTGGTTCTGGGGTGATAGAATTTTAGCTGAAAATGTATGGAATGGTATCACAATAGATCAAAAATATGCAAAACATGAAAAGCCAACATGCTTTCAACACTTCTTCTTCATTAACCCTAGACTGATAGGAATTTTGAGCAATATACTTTGGAAAATAAAATTCCCCATGATGTTCATCATTTGTATTTGGTTGATTCTTCAAAAAAATGGCTTATTGAATCTCACTAGAAATATAGGATTTTTTGGGTCTTTTGTTTTCTCTCTTCGTAACATGTTGTCTTTCTACATTTCTCATTGTTCTAGTGTTTTGGTCTTATTTTTCATGTATAATATAGATGATAGTTATTTGAACTTGGTGTCTTATAAAAATTAAATCATTGACTTGGATTCATCCATACATATATATTTCTTGTTTAAGACTATTTTATGGTCAATTTGGTGTGAACATAATAACCATTTCTATAATGATCATTGTGAAAACATTATTTACATTTGTGATTCTATCTTTTCCCTATTCTCCTTCTAGCTCTCAAAATTCACACGATGATTCTTATCTCAAAAATATAAGGGTGAAGGCCCAAGTGTTGTTGCCTTCAAGGATGAGGGGGGGTTTCCCAATGCCAAAGGATGTCTTTTTTGAATATCTACTAGAGGCCTCAGTAGTGGAAGCCTATATGAGGAGGCCATCAGTTGTTGGGAAATCATTATGATGATGTGTGATCTTATTCATTTAATAGTTTTTCTATTTGTAGGTTGTTGTAAGGGTAAACCACCACATTCTGTGTACCTTTTGACCAGTCCCACCCGTTAAGACTATCATTCTAGTAGGTTCTTCTTGTACCTACTAAATGATAGCTCCCAACTCTTCCAACCACTAGGTTTGTAATGATTGTATATTATATGCAATAATGGTTTATTAAAAAATAGGAAGGGAGAGGAATGAACAGTTCATCAGACCTAATTCAAAAGATAACTTATAATTGGTTCAAAAAAGTTTTCTTGTTACTATGTTTTGGTGCTACACATTTTTTTGGCATTTCTCAGTCATAAGAAAACTAATAAAGCTAAATTCAAGCCTCCCCTATGATTTACCTAAAGTAGTATATAACCACCTCCAATGTAAAAAGGTTCTTGAAATTTTATGACAAAAATCAAGGATTTATTAGAGCAATTAATTGGAGTAAAATGGAGGCTATTAGCCCTTTTTTATGGACTTATTGGAATTATCTCACTTGTGGAGATGTGATGGTATATTTGAAAATTAAAAGGGACTTTGGGAATATGTCCAAGACTTTCAGACTGATTAGACCTAGATCGACATTATCTCATCACCTTAATTATGTTGACCCATTCCTATCTCGATTATAATGATGCAACTAACTTAGTCCAATGTAGGTTCATATGGAAGTGAAAGAAAAGTTTATTATGAAATAAATCATAAAAAATGGTGTCTATCACATTACAACATGTAATCATGTGTCAAAGGCCAGTGGCGGAAGGTAAGAGAGATATTGTAGATTAGTGATATTTTGAGTGGGTGAGATTTCTTATGAAACCAAATGGGTGGATATCGATGGATTGGTTATGTAACAAAATAGGAGTCACCACCATGATTATAGGGGAAAATGTGAAAAGCTTCATAAAGTGGGTGGATTATGCAAAAGGAAAATGTGAGATCTAGTAAGATATCAAGTTATGCATGGGGAAGGTTTTAGGTAACCCAATACACCCTTAATGTATCATAATCACCACAAGGTTAAAAAATATTTTGTATTTTACATTATATATCACTTATATGTGTAGGTTAATACAAGAGAAATGATGAGAAAGGTATAGAAAGAGATATTTCTACATGGTGTTTAGGTCCAAAATACTTATGTTTGATGTTGTAGGGGTTGAAGATTGATATATCTTTTCTCTATTGTCTTTAGAGGTAGGATAGGGTGGATCTAGGTACTTGGATATCACAAGGATAGCCTTTCTCTAGGGGGAAGGGCTAACCTTTTTATATAGTTTACTTTGAAGTGCCATCCTTTATTGTGGTAGCCTCTGTGTTGTCCTGTGTAAATGGTGGTCAAGGAACTCTATTTATAGTGGTTGGGGGTTTTCTAGGGTTAGGGTTTATAGTGGAGCATGTCAAGGCAGATGGGAGAGGACAGTGGTGCATTAAATGTGTACCCTTCCTATCGAGTCTTTTGTATGCATTTAGAACATAATTTGACTAGCTTAGTGATCAATGTGGGGAGTGCGGAGAACATGACACACACATAAAATGGGTTCCCTCTTTCTGTAGTCTTTTAGACATGCCCATAATGTGGTCCAGTTGACTCAATAAAGCAGGGAATGTGGGGAATGCAAGGTGCATGTAATATTCACCCCATCCCCTTTCTAGGGATTCTATGCATGAAGATTGAGTGCTTGATGAACCCATATTAGGTGTAAAAGGAGGGTGAGTGTCAGATGGTTGCTCTGCTAGTTTCAACCCCTATGGGCATGTTGGTCAAGTTGCACTACATGGACTTGAGCTAAAAATCCTTTAATAAGTGATGGGAACTAGGTTATAGAACTTATTTATCTAAGGGCATGGGTTACAATTTCTAAACAAGGTGGTCTATAGTAGTTTGTCTATCAGTTGTACGCCCATTTTGTGTATAGTCTTCCCACATAAGAGAATTTTAATCTCTAGAGTGTTTGAATATGCTCTAATTGTGAGATGTATAGAGTCTATTTTTTTCTAATGCATCAAGTGACTAGCAATCGTACTTTTTTACATTATCATATTTTGATATTTGATTACAAATTAGTCAAAATTCTTATAGTTGGTTGGATATGTTGAGTATTGCATTGAATCATCTTTCTTATATCTTGACAATAGTTAATATGTTTGTCATGGATCTATAATGTTCTTACTACTTTCTCTCACTCCATGGTGACCTTTAGTGCTTTTGACCTGATTTTGGTGAGTATAGTTAAACCCAAAGTTCATCTCTAAATTTGTTCTCATTTCAAAAAAAAAATCTCGTATCTATGTCTAATTCTTCCATTGTTTGAATTGATAGTTGTCTCAATTTTATTCCTTCATTTACATAATCACAACAATGTCAAAAAGTCCCCCCTCTCAAGACAAGGTACATAGTAAGGTTTCTTAACACAAACATGGTGAGGGTTGTAGTCTTGATATTGGTAGATAACCATTTTTGTTCATGAGTGTTGTCTTGATGACATATGATAAAGACTAATCCTTGATCCCAACTATACTCATCAAGGGAATAAAACTGGTCCAAGTTTCCCTAAGCCTGTTACATTGTAAGAATATAGAAATTCCATCAAAATCATGATTTTTCATTTGAGAAGGCTTTGTAGATTTAATTAATATATCTTTATGAGTATGTCTAGAAGTATATTTCTTATGAGATACATATTTAATCATGTTTCTTGTATCGATGAGGCTTATACAAAGCTCCAATAGGATCCAACATGATAATCCTAGGTCTTTGAGGAATATCTTGGTTTTTCTGATCCAAAAGTGTTGGATCAGAGGGCTCTGGGGGAGGGGGTGAATAGAGCTAGAAACACTTGCACAAAAATTTTTAGATCTTAAATAAACTCAATTGCAAATATTGAATTTGATGGCAACTCAACCATACATATCAAGGATGAGAGAGAATGAATCAACCAATTGAACAAGTTTCTTTAAAGTGGTTCCACTCTCCAAACTAGGAGAGAGTTAGTCCACTACCTAGAGAGGTCAAGATATAGGATTTATTAAGCTTGTCTACTTCTTATATTCACTTATAAGAGTTACAACATATGACCTTCCTTTTCTAGGACAAGGATATCCAACTTTCCTTTAAAGCCAAGGGAGCCAATAGCCTTACAAACAAGGTCTTATCTATCCAAGAGGTAATCTTCTACCTCACCAAGGTCTTACCCATTCTTGCAAGTAGTTGGATGCCTTCACCAAGGAGATCCACTTCTTGCATTAAGTCTTTTGCCTTGAAGGATTTACCCACTCATCTCCTTGGATCTTTTGCCTTGTCCTCCTCCTTCACTCAGAGAATCTTGAGGCACCTTCTTCTATAGAAAGAAGCATGCACCTCCTCCTTCACTTGGAGAAGCCTTCACTCACTTTATCTTGAAGAAAGGGATTGAGAAGGAGAAGCTTTGATAGCTTTACAAGTGTACAATGAGGGTAGCTCATTCACACAAATACCTATCTCACTTATATTAATGAAATAAGTGTAAACAAGAGAGAGAAAGAGGCTCAAGTGGACTACAAGCACTCAACTATGGCATGGACCTTGAATAGCATGCATCAAAAAACTAGGTATGAACTCTAAGGGGTCCTATTTATAGTCAGAGGTGTCCAGTAGAGTGTAGGAACACTTGTGAACACTTTATAGTCGCTTGGAGGGTTGCAACAGATATAATTTTGAGTTTTACAATAGTCCAATGGTTAGAATCACTTTTTCTACATTTTCCATACAATACATTTGATCAAGTCTCAATAAAGATAACTCAACCAATCACATTATGCGACAAAGCCAATTTAAACTATTGGTCGAGTTTGTCCTGGTGGAACCTCGATCGATCCACTTAAATTTAGTTTTATTGTGCAGAGGGATTAGTCAAGTTCTATGATTGTGAAACTTCACTGGTCAAATTCATTCCCAAAATCCATTAAGGATCAGTTGAGTTTGTACCTCGACCGATGAACAACCTATAATGAATTTTACAAAATGGCATTTAAGTGATCAAACATTCGAACTAAGTGTCCCTGGTTTTTTTTCCTCATCTTAGTTACAAGTCATATCATCAGTACAAATGATTAAAAAAATGATCTAAGGCGATTCTGAGTGTTTTCTCAACATGTGCATTTGTATTGTTTTTTACTTGAACTAAAACAAGATAGGGCTTGATCAATTTGATACTTTCCATGTACCTAATTCCTGAAATCAATCTTAAACAAACATATTAGATACATATGAATGGAATTTCATTATCAAAATATGGACAATTTGTAACACTTAGGTCAGCATTATCCCCTTTTTGACAATGACAAACCATTTCTCAATATATTGAAAAGGATATGAAAATTAAACCTTTACCTTTAAGAAAGGATGTGAGAGTTAAACTGTTTACCTTGTGAATTGCAAGGGGATACTGAATGAACAATGTGAATTTCTCCCCCTCAATTCATGCTTACCTAAGACTTCATGGTTAGTCTTTTCTACACATAATCATAGCATGTATACATATTATATGATCCTCTAGAAAGTCACATGATATGTAGATAATTGACAAGAAAAAGATCATATAAGCAATAAAAAATATGGATGAGGTTAATTCTCCCCCTTTTGACATTATCAAAAAGATAGGGGGTTAGAAGATATAAAACCACAGGTCTTCTCGACAAGCACAAGTTAAAGCAAATAACCACATAGCACACATCAAATAGAGAAAAAGCATAGAGAACAAGCAATCTAGTGTCATAATCAAAATATGAAATTATCATACCAAGAACTCATAAGATATAGTCAACCAAAGAGTTATTGTGACATCCCTAGATTTTGTAAAACTTAATCTAATGTGTGACATCCAAATTGAAGCCTCACCTCAGTGAGAATCCAATATAAACACAACACACTAGGCTAATAAGAAGAAAATCAGAGGAAGTCAAAAGGAAATAACAGTAGCACATGCACATGAACAATAAATAAACCACAACAACACAAGCTCACCATTCAACATATAATTACAAAATGAATTGTTATTACATATTGAACAGCAAACTTTACATATACATGTACTACCACTAAACAACAGGATCTTAAGACAATAGGTCCACCTATACATCAACACACCATACAACTCTCAAGTATCTTGTATCTTCAAGAACATATGTCCACAACCTAAACAAAAGATTACATGTGGTACACGTCAACACAACATTCAAGAATATTGTGCTGAGTACGCCTACATGTCTTTTTATATACCTCTCATTACTAAGACTTGGCAATAAGGTAAAACTATTACTTGGAAATTATAAATAAATATAAGAAAAAGCATATACTTGCGCAAAGATGTTTATTAACAAAAGAGAACACATATTTTAGGCACCTTTTCCATTATATCATCCATGCATTTGCCACCTAAGGGATAATGCATCATCTCGGCTATCAAAGAGCTTGAGACACAAGGCCTTGTGATCTACTACCAAAGAGTTAGATTATTGTACAATGTGATCTTCTACCAAAGAGAATGATCACTTTCCAGCACTATGCTACCAAAGAGAATTAGTAATTCATATAATGGAACAAATATATTATGTTTCATGTATTCATAGCCACAAGTATGGAAAATCAAGAAAGATATCATATAAGAACAATCATTTCATCCAATACCATATGCCAAGTATTTTGCTACATGTATAATACAAGCATAATGTACAATAAGCTAAGTAAGAGGTAATGGTGTACCTTGAACTGAGAGATAATCTAAACCACATATTCCTGATGTAAACTACCACATTAGTCAAACCCTGACCAAGACAAGATCACATATCACCATCAGGTTCTCATCATCTTAACCCTAGTTGATTCCTTTTAGGGTTTAGCTTAGGTCATTAGGACATGTGCTTAATTACTTATCTTATCTTCGTATCTTTATATTTATAGTCTTACATTCCAGATTAAGATACATAATCTGATTATTTACTTGCATATGATTATGTGCACAAATTAACCCTAGGTTACATGCATTACTCCAATTAGGGTTTCAAGACCATATATTATGAGTCATCACCATATTATCATGAATTATGTGTATAATCATGATCTCATAATTTAATATAAGGTTCCATATACTTATATGATCTTACTCTAGAATTTCAAAAAAAATCTTGAGCTTATTTTTAATTATTACACATTAATTAGGGTTATTATCCCTAATTAGCCATATAAAGAAAATTACATGATTCCATGCCCTAGCATCATCATATTTGGCATCATATGTGTTATACATAACATTTAAGAGCTACTGGTGCATTGTCCTGATTTTGGGTCATCATCTAATATTATTACACATTATATAAGTGTAAAAGATATTATATGATATCACTATGATTTAAGCATCAAAAACTGATATTAATGTTTCATGTGGTTTCACTCATTTTTCTGAGAATTTCAGTACCTTATTTGTATTTTTTTGGTAAAGGAGTTGTTTTCTATGATTAATTCAAGATATGTACATTACTAGGGTAATTACCTTTTTTTGGACTATCAGAGGTCACCACGTGGCTCTAGAGCTTGCAGCTCACACCTCCTAGGCTTAGGTTGACTCAACGGTTTACTAGATCTAGTTCGGCACGAATAGACTGTCTGGTTTCGTTGATTTGGTCAGTTCATGGATGAGAGAACCCGACTCGCTCCCTTTCTTTCTAATCTCTCACATTCTCAAAGTGATGCATCTGTGTGGGTTCACAATGCTTCAGCTTCCGCAATGGTCCAAGACTCTGGTGAGCAATATGGGGCGTGAAGATGTTGATCACTAGCATACAAGGCAGCCTTTAGCTTCGTATACACCGTATGTTCACCACTGAAGATCTGACTCCACAATCTCACCGGCCATGCCTACCTCTGCAGTGCCAGAAAAAAGGGGGAAATCATCCCTAGGCATGGAAGACGTCAATAAATCTTCCCCAAAGCCCCGTAGAACCTCCTCAAACTCATCCATGTCCTTCATTTGTGGTGGAAAGTACCCCTCGCTACCCTCAAAACCCCATTTTCTCCTCCAACCAGGTCAACCTCTTCGACTACAGAAACCTTGATGGGAGCTCACAGATGCTATCGCCTTTGAATCCCTTAACCTTGGCCTATGTTTTTGTATCTCCATTCCCTTTCGAACTACATTCTACCTCCATCTTCTACTCCCACCCACGACCTGATCTCCATGGTGGAGAGGCACTGGGAGCAGGGAGTTCATTCTCCCTAGTTCCTCACCCTCCTCCCTCAAGAAAGGGGTTGAATGGAAGCTGTAATCAATATAAAGCTAACTGCTCGGTTAGTATCGCACATAATGCTCGCTCCTAGGCGTGAGATTGTGGGTAGTTCGTGCTTGCAAACATCTCCACTACCTTGCTCTAGCTGCAAGGTAGGAGATAATTGGCAACCGTCTGATGCTATCCATTCTAAGGCTAAGATATGGCCACACGACCAATCCGTAGCTCCCTCACACCGAAAGGATTATTTGGCGCATGACACATCATATTGATTAGCAACTTAGGTCTATAAGTCATCAAATATACACATTATTTCTCATATTTCAAACCTTAATAACTCCTTCTAGGATACTCAAATTGTCACCTAATTTTAACCATAGCTTTAATAACTCTCAAGCTACATTCCACTCAAATTTGGTGACAAGACTCAGCTATTTGATCATCCAATTAAATACTACAAAAAGGCATGAACTTAGGGGTCTTAATCATGATATCAATATCAATCAACACTCAATCTTTATCAAGACACTTGGAACTCTCAAGATAACTCAACATATGAATTCCAATATGGTATTGGATATTTAAAGATTCCAATAGACCACTCCATCACATCCTACACACCTTAAGAGAAATTTCTTCCTCAAAATTAAGCCAAAAAAAATCAGTCCATCACAGTTATGGTACATGTGATTAAGATTACAACATTAGGCATGTCCTCACGAAATGAGCCACAAACCAACAATAAAACAACAAGATGATACAATAGGATGCCTTAGATACAGTGACCAAATGTCTTAGTACAAAATATTCTAAAAAGATAAATATATCAACACCTAAATACTAGAGAACTAAAATATCTAAGCTATATCTATGCTATCTAAGTCAACTGGGTCATCATCGACATCATCATCGTTAGCCTCAGGATCGTAGTCTACATCACCATCTGATGGTGCAACAAAAACAATAGAAACACCTTCATCTCTAGAGGAACTAGTGAATCTATCATTAGAACCATCACTAGAGCCATCATCCTTGATGCCCTCATCATCATCAGCCTGATCCTCAGCGTCATGGTCAGGATTCTCCTCATCGGCAGGAGGAGTAAAACCACAATTGGGCCATCTGGCATTCTACTCATCCCAAGACATGCCAAGAGCATGTAACGCCTATTCTTGTGGGAAGGTGGGAGCAGAAGTCCCAAGGGTAGCAAATAGGGTGGCAGAAGGACCAGTGGGCAGGGCCAGTAGAGGAAGCACACTAGGGGCAGGGGTAGGGGTAGGTCCACCATTGGAAAAAAAGGTGGCAGTGGAAGTAGCAGGTGGAGGGGCAGGGTAGAAGTATTTGTATGCATAAGAGGCATAGTCACCGCCTGGGTAGGTTTGGTAGGTAGGGTAGGTATGATTGCAGGACAAGTTCATGTGTGACATGATGTGGAAGAGGTCCTGGTGGAGGTGGTCCTGAACCTGAAGGTTGTACGCCTATTGGTGCATCATGTAACCCATCAAGGCTTCATTTGACATCAAGTAAGAGGTGTGGCCAGGTCAGGGTGGTGGTGGAGGTGGGCATGCCTAGGTGGAGGTAGTGGTGGGTGCTTCAGGTGTGGTAGGAGAGGTAGGGAGGAAGGTTTTCTTGATGGTGGTTTCACTGATGTAGAATCCTTTCCTACTAGATTTGTAGCGGAGATCATGGAAAAGAGATTTGTAAGTGGCAAAAGCAAAAATACCACGTATCAAGGCAAGGTAGGGGTGTTTACCTTGGGTGTTCTTACTGGAGTCAAAGTAGGTCATGTGATGTAGAATGTATCACAACCATTGGACTCCAACATTCTTCAAAAGATAGTACATGATCACAACAGTTTTTTCAGCAATTTCCATTTGGTTTTTCTTTGGGTGGACATTGTAGTTAACAACTAATGTGATCAGACGATTTTTGAGATCTAGGGAAGAGGATGGCAAGGTTGACTTCTCCCTATATGATACTTGAGGCTTCTTCAAAAACTTGTGAATATCAGGGAGAGTAAGTTCAAAGTGTTTGTAGAAAGCCTCAGGGTCAAGCAGGACAAAATAGTCAAGATATTCCTTCCTCCATGTGTCGATGATCTCAGTTCCATTAAAATAGATAATCAAGGAATCTTCACAGATGGTAAATTTTGTCTTGACAATCATGGAAGTGAGAATTACCTAGATATTGGGTTGTGGCACAATTGTGTCATAATTCCATTGAAGATTGGCATAAAATTCATGGACTGCCTTGGTGCTAGTTATGGAATTTTGGAAGCACCAACATTCCATGCACAATGCACCTAGGTGATGGGAAGAAAACAACTCTACAACCTCCTTGTTAACAGTTGTAGTGGTGAGACGAGGCTCAAAAAGAGCTCTAAATGGAAAAGGGTTCCTAGGAAGGAGCTCTTTATAGTGATTTAGGGCTTCATATGAGACAAAGGAGGTCCTATCATAGTTTAAGAGGTAAGGATTAGATGAAGAGGAGGGTTCTCCACTTTAGACAGATCTTTTCCTAGAGTTAAATGCCATGGAGACAAAATGGAGAAGCAACTACAATCGAAAGAGAGAGAGATCCTCACCAGAAGGTCATTTAACAACCTAGATGGGTGTGGGAAGAGGCAAGGGAGGCTAAACAAGGCAAGGGAGAATGTTTGCAAACCTAGGGTTGGAGCTCAAGGGTGTTGGAGGTCGGGATCGGTCAACTTTTCTCTAGTTGAGAGGGAGAAATGTTGGTAGAAACCCTTTATAAGTTTGGAACCTTGACCGGTTGGCATTTTCTCATAACCTTGGCCAAGGGTCGGTCGAGTTGTCCAGAGTTGATAACATTATAGAATCATTCTTATTTTCCCAAACAACACTTAGAAGATCCACATCAACTCTCTCTCTCTCTATTGGATAGGAACACTGGACAACTCATCTAATAGATATCTTTAACTCATATATAATTGATACACTCTTGATACTAGGATTCATTACCTTGGTATCCACTACATGTGCTATAAAGAACTCATAACCTAGTTTCATCCACTTCTACAATATCATAACCACCTAAGAACATATAGGAGGAATCTGCCTAACTCTTGGAAAGATAAAAAAGTATGCTCATTACAAAACAGAAAGATTTTAGAACAATAGTCCAAGGGAATCACACATCATATCAAGATATCCATCCCAGGATTCTAGTAATTCCATGTGTGCCAAGTGGAATGAGATACACTTCTAAGATACACCTAAAAAAGAAAGGAACACAAAAGAAAACAAACTTCTCACATCAAAGAAGCATTGTCTGAGAATCACTAGCAAAAGGTAACCAATTCTAATTTTTTCCATGAAGGTAACACTTTTTATGTATCATTTAACCTCTTATAGTTTGGGTTCCTTGCCATTAGCATAGGAATTAGTAATATTATCACATCTCATTGCTCTTTTCTCATTAACTCTTTATCATTCATATGCATGTCTTTTCATGTTATCATGTTTCTCAACCACTTATCAATGAATATATCATTATATTCCACATTTTCTTCATTCGACATGGATCATCTCCCTTAATTTCTTTCATATGTCATGAAGATTGTAAATTAGCAATTCTTACACACATAGGTTGGTCTGAGATTAACTCAGGTTCCACTTTATTCATCTGCCATTATTCTCATTCATCTTCTCATATTATGCTTATCATAGGAGTCCTCTCCATCTTATGTGAATTTCATACCTTGAATCACTTTATTAGCACATACTAATCTATTTTTTACTTTATTATCTTCTTGAATTACAACTTCAAGAACTCCTCTCTAGCTTATCTATTTTCATATTTAGGTTTCATGGTGTTGTATATTTCTCTTATAGTTACCAAATATTCAAGTTTTGATAGGTTATGATGAAATTTTCATCTTCTTTAGGGTAAGATTGAGATATGTTCACCATGATTTCTTATTTTTTATGCTCTTTAGGTTGTCTCAAAATGACTACTTAATCAGAGTAATCAGGAAGTTAACAATCTAAATTTTCCATACTTACCTTTTCTTCAATACCTGAATACATGGCCAAGGCATCCAAATACTGAGATTAGGAAGAATGCACTATGTTTTTTATGTCATATTCCAAACGTAGACATCATCCTAATCCTAAGTCCTAGTGTCCTTGTAGACTCAATGAACCTAAAGATCTGATACCAACTTGTGAGAACCTGTTACGCTAAATGAGATTACTCAAACCACAAAACAGGTGTACTCCTTAATTAAACACAACCCCAGAAAATAGGGTAAATTAAAACCAATTTCAACAATTCTCAATTGCTCAGAAACATTTATATAAAATCCCAACAACTTTCTTTACTACACATAATGTTCAATATTGTTTACAACGTCCCTGTAGCCTCATCTACAACATAAACATTGCAAAGATACATTGTTCACATATTCAACATATACAAGCATCAACATGTTTTCGAAAGCTCAATTCAATCAAAACATCATATACAAACTTTTTATTCGGACCTGATAGTACAGGGATGACTCTAGGACACACTAGACAACTAAACAACCATCTCTAGGGTTTATCACCTCAGATTCTTCTCACTGTCATGATATTGTTGTCGTCGTTGTCTATCACCTAAAAAAATGTGGTGACCCACGAGGTGAAACCCAATCCTAGCGAGAGATATAACTCTCTCCAACATATATTGATTACATCATATTAAATAGTAAAAAATTGAGCAGTTAGAGTATTTAATAGGCAATTGAGAAAAATGAACATTTCAAGCATGCTAAACAGATTAAGCAAATAAGTTTAGCAACAAGTATTTATTATCAATGTATATATAGTTAATAGTTAAATCCATTTCTTTTATCAGATATCTACTCAGGTTTCATAAGATTGAATCTAATAACAATCATTATCATTGATCCGACTATCATCATATGCCTTACTAACAACACAAGCAATCTAGAAGCATAAGCATCTTTGATATGTCTAGTAGTATGACATGGCTATCAATATTGGCATATTTAATAAAGTGAACCAATGTACATAATAAGTAGAGCTAACTTCATAGCACAACTAACTACATAAGAATAATTAGCAATTTAAGAATTTCTAATTACATAGGCATGGCTAGCAGTATTAGACATTGCTAGAAGCATAATATTAAATATCAGTGTCAGTATATTTGACAACATAAACATGTTTACAACATGATAACATCTACAGCACAAGCATATCTATCATCTCTCATTGTACTATATATGATCTCTATATAAGAAGATCAAACAAGGGTTATCATCCAATGTGAGGCATTGTGTATAGCCCTAAATAGATATGCTACACAACTTTATTACATCTTTTATTACATTGCCCTGAGGAATTTGAGGATACCACTCAAAATCCAACTGACCACTACTAAGTCGAAATTAGTGTCATACAAGATCTAGGATAACCAAATTACTAAGATCTTCTCCACCCACGGTCAGTACAAGTATGCCACAGCAACACATTAGGTCAAGCTGCTAACAACCTAGTCTTTCCTTGGCATAAGTCATGACACTAGTAAAAGGAGGTGGGAATACAAACCCTACCATCTGAGGTACAACCATAGTTGTCCTCAAATATTATCATATATGCATATCTGAGACACAACCATAGCCATTCTCCTGTCAAGGTATGACCATAGTCATCCTCCCAAACA
This sequence comes from Alisma plantago-aquatica, assembly GCA_963693085.1. Lineage (NCBI taxonomy): Eukaryota > Viridiplantae > Streptophyta > Magnoliopsida > Alismatales > Alismataceae > Alisma > Alisma plantago-aquatica. The sequence goes on from OY856413.1 coordinate 427,137,615, forward strand.
TTTCAAGTTAAGATGACAAGTACCCTGCATACTCAATAGTATGCACTCTGAGTTTCCCTTAGGAATACTCATTTCACCATCTGACAAGTCCTGACACTCATATGGATCTATGGCACAAGGAACTACATGATTAGGGTTACACTATTTAGTTATTGCCAATTGGGTGAATTAAGGATTCATCATACAAATGAACACACAAATCCTAACTCATTTCTATCAAGTGTATAAGAATTGCATCTTTAGAAGATATAAAATGTTTGAAGTATAGATCTAAATCACATTACCATATGCTATCATCCATTGCATTGTATGAACCACACTATTATCATATCATTTCAATATATCCATTTTTTATCACAAGTTCCAAGGTTTCAACCTTATTGAAACATGAAAATGATTTCACCTAAATCAGGGCTCCACATGCCCAAAGGTCATTAAGACCATCACATTATTCATAGAAAGGTCATGTCATCATTCTATGCCTTAAACAAGTCTTAAAAGATCATCAACAATTATGTGTCCATAGGTATTATTATGGCAAGGCACTATGATATTCAAATAGCATGACATTGTTATTTAAACACAACAAGAGTGTAATTCATTTTCACATTAATCATGCAAGATGGACGATTTATAACCAATCACCATCATTTAGTTACATTAAGGTTAGGTATAAAAAACTATATCACATTGAAGTTACACACCCACTTATAATGGTCATTTATCAGATATAACTATTTGAGAGAAAAGGTAAGACAACAAATTAATGATATTGAATTATCAAATTCTTATTACTAAAACACAGATATAATATCATGGGATTCATTCTAATCCATTGGATGTTGAAGCATCCAATCTTATTCATTGGATTGGGTTCATTGTTCAAAGTTATCAATTGAAGTATATGTCTAATCATTAGATCAATTGAATCAAAGAGCCATTGGTTTAAGGTTTATTCGAATCTATAATTACATACTTAACTTACCATATGTGGTGATGACCTGATCCACCATTACACCATCAGTTGTTAGATTAGCACTATATTCATGTAATACCATCAAATATTTAGCTAATGTCATCATTGATTGATAGCATCATTAGAGAATCAAACCATTGCTCATTGAGATTCCAAGAGAGCCTAACACTGACCTAAGGTGTGACTATTAGATCACACCATCTTTCATCACCCTTGGTCCCCACCTTTAGTTGTTATTGAATCCACACCATTGGGTCATGTTCTTATAGATGAAACAACATAGAACCCTAATATGGACCATCGGTTGATAGGTGCTTAGCGCCATAGGTCATGATACCAACCTGAACTAAGTCATCTCCTTCCTTAGGAAAAAAAGTGCACATGATTACAGGTTCATCTAGAACTAGAAACTAAATAGGAAACACCATAAAAATAGAAATCCCAAATAAGCTTAGATTCTTAATACCTAGATCACCATTTTTAGGGAAGAGCATGAGCTAACAAGCTTATAGTAGCCAATATAAGTAAAGAGGGCTACTAAGAAGAACATACTTCTAGCAGCAAGAAACTTGATCCAAGAAGGTAGAAAACCCAATTGGAAGCTCTGAACTCATCCACGAAGGCACTCTATTTCACAAGAAATCAAAACTCAAGAAGAAGAATCAAGAAAGGTAGGATCTTGAGCTCTAAAGCAACTTTTATGATGAAACAGTAGAGTTTTAACCTAGAGGAAGGTCTAAGGAAGGAGAAGAGAAAGAAAAATGGAGAAGGAAGGAAGAAAACAACTTGCCTTGGTTGAAAACCCTAGAAGATGACCTTATAAACCCTAGGTAGGGATAGATGGAGCTCTAGGAGACCTTCTTCTCCAAAAAGAGGTTGTCTTCTACCTTAGACCACTTTGTTCCACATCCAAATTTGTAAGGACCCCGACCTCCATTTTGGGCTTATCCTATTTGCTTTGCCTAAACCCTGATGTTTAGTTGCTTGCTAATCACCTTTAGTGGTGATTAGGGATTGGTTGTGCTTTGTTGAAGTTTTAGAGGTACAAATTGCAAATAACCCAAGTCTAGGGTTGATGAGCAAGTTTGTCACCTTGAGAGGAGTTTCTCTCTCTCCTTGCTTCCTCTAAAAGTTGAGAGGAAGGGTTGGGCTCGTTGCTTGAGTTGCCTTGGGATTGGTTGAGCCTTGTTTGGGCTTTGCCTTGCCTTGTTAGACCTTATGTCGGGCAAGAGAGCCTTGTGTCACCCAGAGGGTTGTGTTGCCCAGAGGAGTGTGTCGTCCAAGAGGGTGTATCACCCATGTGACCTAGCTTTGGTTGTGTCACCATACCTTGGACAAGTGGCTATCCTTTGTAGATGGGTGGCATGACATGTGCATGTGGCTTGCAAGGTGGCAAGACGTTGGACATGTGTCCCTAAGAGGGGTGACACCTTGCCTTGGTTCCCCTTTGATCCTCATCTATATATGCATTGTCTTTCTCTTCCTTAGGATCCCTTTTAGCTCTTTTGCTGCTCCTCTCTTCCTTGGTGCACGATACACCTCTCTCTTGCAACCTTGGTGGCTGATACCCTTGGAGGAGCTAAGGTTGGTGGTCAATCCCTTTGAAGGAGTTCTCTTCTTCCTCAAGCTTGGTGACCGGTCTATAGGTGGCCGAAGGTGGTGTGCTTTAGAGCTTGAGGAGCTTGCTTAAGGCGGGTTACATAATTTCTAACCCTAACTATACTACCTTCTTTTATGTTACATATTCCTATATGATCTTGATCGGCCATGCATGTTATTAGATATGTCTCTTACTCTAGCATGTACCTTTAATCTTGTGGATATAGAGATCTTGTTGTTATGGTTGATGTTGTGAACCCTTAGACCTAGTTGGACGAACCCATACATTAGGGTTTCCTTTGGGCATACCCCTTTCTCTCCTTGGTTTTGAGAAGTGAGTTTGAGCCCTAGTGATATAGGAAATACCCCTCTCTCTTGGTTGTTGAGAGGTGAGCCTATACTCTAGTTTCTTGAGCAACATCCTCCTCTCACCATGGATTTGAGAGGTGATTCGTTGGGTGAGTGGTGATCTAACTTGGGGGTGGTCCATCTTGTTGCCCGATTTGTGATGGAGGTTGTGCAAAACCCCTCTATCTTGGTTGTTGAGAGGTGAGCCAACTATCTTGATCAATTAGGGTTTGTAGCTAAAGAGTTTGAGGTTGAAGATGACTATCTTGGTGAGGTTCTTGTGCCCTTGCACGATACACCCTTTTTGTGGGTTTTAGCTTGGCCGATATAAGAGGATTGACCTAGTTGGATGATAGGCCTTCTTGTGGTGTCTAGGTCTTGTTTTTTATAGGTGGGCGACACCCTAGCTCTTTCTTGAACTTTATAGCTAAGATGGGCAACCCTATGTCAGGCTTGGGGTTTGTTTTTACATGACACACCCTCAGTTGAGTTAGCCGATATGATGCTTTAGCAGTCACCTTACCCATGGATGACATGGTGCCTTGGCCGACATAAGGGTTCTTTGGATGATATGGTTTGATGGTTGGCGTCATGACCTTGGTCGTTAGGGCCTTAAGCATCTTGATGTTGGTGGTTGCTCGACATGTAAACCTAACCCTAGGTGGGCGACATGGCCTTCGATGATAAGAGGTTCCCATGTGCAGCCTGATACCACCCTGTAGTTGCATGCATGATACATATCACTAGCCCTGGTTGCACGACGCAGCGTCGCTAGCCTAAGGATGTTTGGCGTCACGGGTTGCACGTTGCCCGGGTAGGTGTTGCCCGACGCAGTGTTGCACTGGGGCATTGCAGGTGGTAGGGTTGCCCATTGTGCTTGGCCGATAGTCTTGGGTGAGTGTAGTTACCCTGCCCGATACTACCTATAGTGAGGGTTGTAGGAGCTTTGGTGAGGGTTCTGATAACCCAGCATGTAATTGCTGATAGTTCTTTGTTAATAATGATAATACAAGTGATATGGTGTAATCACCTTGAATCCTGCAACTATGATAATGAGATAAGATGATAGGTTGTGAACCGGGAAGTTTGGAAGGATATGATGTTGCTACACATGATAATGTGACACATGTATATGATCACAAGTATGGGGCATGACATATGCTTATGATTGATAATAAAACTATGATTTCTACAGCTTATGTGTAATATACTCATGGATGTTTCTTTATACTTGATAGCATGATAATCTTGTTAATCCATGATGGCTTCAGTTATCTCTATGGATGTATATACTAACCATGCAGGTATTTTTATGTGGATTCATAGCCTAGTAAGAGTTATGAGATGTATGTGCTTGAGTAGTACCATGTGGTAATGAGATAACATGTTGATAGGTCTGCGGACCTGATATGAGGATGAGTGCCTAGTTGAGGTGTTATCCTCTGATGATGAGATAAGGGATGCATTCCCAGAATGTTGATGCATGATTATGATGCCTTGAGAGGCAGTGGTTGATATAATGAGGTATTGAGGTCCCAGGACAATATGATGATGGCAATAATGATGTAATTCTATAAGCCTATGTTTATAATTTGGTTGCCTCAACAATTGGATTAAAATATACTGATTAATTATAGATGAACATATCATGCAGTTTGCCCTGGACATAGATCCATCATCGTCAGTATCATGGTGATGGTGAAATAGGTTTATCCTACGGGATCTGCCTGGAGCACATATGGTTGAATATGCAAGTTTTCCCCCTAGCCTAAAATAGGAGGAATCTTAGTACCACTGTGAATATATGGAGCATGGTGAACAGACCCATGGCTCAGGATATGTGATGATGAGCATGATGCATTCATGACTCGGACGTATATACTAGAACCTGTGTCAAGGTGAGCTAGAGATATGGGTAGCTTGCGGAGCTGACCCTGAGGCTGAGGCCATATAAGCATGAGACTGCAGTCATGCTTTGGTTTTTGTGCACTGACCACGAGGAGGTGAGGTCATGGAGTCCATCTCTCCCATTGACCTTGTATGGCACCGGTTTTTGGGCTTCGCAGCCAAAGGTTGGATTTGAGCAGGGACATCTCACTTCCTCAGGGCATAATAAAATGTAATCCAGCTGAATAGTATATCTTGCTTAGAGCAAAATACAGATCATTGATTGAGGCCTTGCTTATATAGCTGATCTAGTTGTACCTTACAGTTGTGTGTACGATCCTTATATCTTTTGATAAGCTCTTATAAAGCTTATCTTGTGAATCATGTTCCATAAAGAAATACTTGGTTATATGCCACCTAGATATCTTGGTAAGATTGATGGTAATAATGGTCTTGCTCAGTATACTACTCTTGTTATATGCTTTATCAGTTATCTGTTTTTATTGCTTTAACCTTCTAAGGTTTTATAGTTTCGGGGGGGAGTTATGTTTCTCGCTGGGATTGTGTGTCTCACCCCACTGGTTTACAACCTTTTTAGGCGATTGCTCTAGACGTGGTGGTGGTCATGAGGTTGCGGCCGAGCAGAAAGAAGAGCAATAGAAGGCAAGAGATGGACATGCTGTTGTTTTGGTAGTTTGATTGTAGAGTCTTAGAGTCATCCCTGTACTCTCAGGTCCTCGGAGGTGTTTCATGACGTTTTTACGATGTCTAGATGTTTTAGTTTTGTATATCATTTTGTTGGTCGTACGTGGCCCGTAATGTATGTATAAATAGGTGATGAACTCTGGTGCTGACAATACAGTTGGGTCCAATAAGTTGTGAACATATATCAAAGCTTGTAATATTTTTATAACATGTTTCTCTACGGGATCTAGATGTAAAAGTTATCTTATGCATGCTTTCCACAATTAGTTTTAATTAACCCGTGTTTTCAAGTAATATGTGGTTCCGCACATTTTTGCATGTCATCTCGCTGTCTGTGTGATGGTGGGGTGTCACAGTTAGTTTGGTATCAGAGCTCTAGGTTTGCTGAGTCTACATGGATCTAGGACTAGGTTTGCGTCTGTTCTTGTGAGATTTCCATATTTTCTTACAATCACCTTCTGCCCTCAGCAGAAGATAAAGCTTAAAGATGTCTGAAAACCATGAAGAACATACTGCCGAGAGCAGCGAGGCTGCATCAGTTGATGGAGCTAGAGTACAGGCACATGAAGATCGGGTGCCTGAGGTCCTCCAACTTGACCCAACCATTCTTGAAAACCCTGCCTACCAACAGCTTATGGGGCAGTTGATGGCTACGATGAATCACATGGTGGAAAGGTTGCCAGTGCCTCAGCCAAGAGCACAGGCTCCCCATGGTGAAACATCGGGTATTGGGAAGACCTTTGAGCGGCTTCGCCGAGTCAGAGCTTCAGATTATACTGGAACGGCTAATCCAGCGGATGCAGATCTGTGGCTGACAGGTCTCGAGAAGGCCTTCTGGATCCTTGACATCTCTGAAGTAGACAAAGTCAAGCATGTTTTCTACCTTCTGAAGGGTAGTGCTGGCCACTGGTGGGCCATCGAAGAGGAGAAGTGACCCGGTGAAGAGATCGGTTGGGAAGTTTTCCGGTAAGAGTTCGTCAGCAGATACTTCTCGAAGATGTACCTGGATGAGAAGATCAATCAGTTTGAGCGTCTCCACCAAGGATCGATGAAAATCACCAAGTATGAAGCCAAGTTCATAGACTTGCTGAGGTTTTGTCCTTACATGGCGGTGACAGATGATGAGCAGATCAGGCGGTTTGAGAAAGGTTTGAGTGTTGAGCTGTCAACACCTATTGCTGCTTTGGAGAATCGGGAGCGGTTTGCCACGTTCGTGGAGTCCGTCCACAGAATTGAATAGTCTGTCAGTGAGAAAAGGGATTCCATGACCAGGAAAAGGCATGCTTAGTTCCAGGGATAGAGATCTGGTGGCTTCAAGAAGTCAAGGTTTTCGGCACCTTCCACGATGTAGAGATCTCATATACCATCACAATGGTCTCTGAGTAAGGGAAGAGGTTATGTTTTCTTCACCGTTGAAGGCGCATAGTACAACTTCAGTGGCAGTGATAGGGCCATCTAGGCCGCAGATAGAAGAAAGGTCATGTTATCACTGTGGACTGACTGGACACTTGAGGTCAAATTGCCCAAGGAAAGATATTGAAGTAACGCAACAGATGAGGCAGAATCAACAAGGGTCAGACAGACAGACAGCCCAATGGTAGCAGAGGGTGAGGTCGCGGTCAAGCGTCACAAGCAGGATCGTCTGCTCAAGGAAGCATAGGATGTGGACATCAAGCTATGGCTCGATTTTATGCTATAAGTCAGCTAGAGGTGATAGTCAACCCGCGAGTGGTGACAGGTCAGATGGAGTTATTTTATTCTGATTTGTCTTCTTCTTGCTTTATATCTGTTCTGGTTGACCCAGGTGCTACGCACTCTTTTATCGCACATAGTCTGCTTGATAGCTGTCCTTTACCTGTTAGTTGTAAGAAAGATAGCTTGTTGTTAGAAACCCCTCTTGATGGTTCCTCGATGCTTCGAGATGAGTGTTCGGCTTGTGCCCTATCTTTCTTGGGACACAATATACAAGTAGATCTTATACCACTTGATATGCATGGATTTGATGTGATCCTTGGGATGGATACCTTAGAAAAGTATAAGTTTGTGTTGGATTATGGTTCCAAGCAGGCAGTGTTTGATGATGACGAAGAGAAGTGGATCTTCCAAGGAGATAGGAAGATTCTCTTGACGTGTTTGGTGTCAGCGATGGTGGCAGAGAACTTGCTACGACTAGGTTGTAAGGCATTCTTAGCTCACATTGTGGATACCAAGGCAAAAGGTCCTAGCCTTGAGGAGGTGATGGTTGTCCGAGAGTTTGGGGATGTGTTTCCTGATGAGTTCCCCAGTGTTCCCCCACCCCGAGAGATTGATTTTGAGATCAATCTGGTACCAAGAACACAACCAGTTGCACAGACGCCGTATAGGATGGCTCCAGTAGAGATGGCAGAGTTGAAGAAGCAGTTACATGAGTTGTTGGAGAAATTTTTCATCCGACCAAGCACGTCGCCTTGGAGTGCTCCGGTCCTATTCGTAAAGAAGAAGGATGGGTCGATGCGGTTGTGTATAGATTATCGGCAGTTGAACAAGGTCACAATCAAGAATAAGTACTCGTTGCCGAGGATAGATGATCTATTTGATCAGTTGCATGGCACTACAGTGTTCTCAAAGATAGACCTATGGTCTGGATACCAACAGTTAAGAATAAAAGATGATGACATACCTAAGTTAGTGTTTAGAATGAGGTATGGTCACTTTGAGTTTGTGGTTATGTCATTTGGGGTAACCAAAGCACCTGCTACTTTCATGGATCTGATGAATAGGGTGTTTCACCCGTTTCTAGATCAGTTTGTTGTAGTCTTCATAGATGACATTTTGATCTATAGCCGGGACAGGCAAGAGCATGAACAACATCTTCGACAAGCATTGACTCTTCTTTGCCAACATCAGTTGTATGCCAAGTTTAGCAAATGTGAATTCTGGTTGAAGGAAGTGGCATTCTTGGGTCACGTGATATCTGCAGAAGGAGTCACAGTGGACCCTAATAAGGTGGAGTCAGTGGCAGATTGGGAGCAACCAAAGACGTCGACATAAGTTTGTAGTTTTCTGGGTTTGGCTGGATACTACTGGAGGTTTATCAAGGACTTTAGTGTGATCGCGTTGCCGATGACAAAGTTGACCAGGAAGGATGTAGCTTTCGTCTGGGATGATCATTGTCAGCAAGCTTTCCAAATTCTGAAGGAGAAGTTGACTAGTGCTCCAGTGCTAGTGTTTCCAGAGCTTGGGAAAGGCTATGTTGTTTTCTGTGATGCTTCTAAGAAGGGACTAGGATGTGTACTAATGCAGGAGGATCATGTGGTTTCTTTTGCTTCATGACAACTTAAGAAACATGAGGAGAACTATCTGACACATGATTTGGAGTTGGCAGTGGTGGTCCATGTGTTAAAGATTTGGAGGCACTATCTTTATGGGGAAGTGTGTCAGATCTTTACAGATCATAAGAACTTGAAGTACATCTTTTTGTAGAGTGAACTAAACATGTGACAACGTTGTTGGATGGAGCTAATAAATGATTATGATTGCACCATTGAGTATCATCCTGGTAAGGCAAATGTGGTAGCTGATGCGCTTAGCAGAAAGTCTTCTTCTCTCCCCCACGAAGAAAGCATAGTTGAGTTCCTTGGTATGCCATAGGCGGGATATGTTTGTCTCCTTACGACAGATGAATGTGTAATTGGAAGTTTCTTTGTTGGCAGGACTATTGGCACAGATGCAAGTCAAGCCTACGCTGAGACAACTGATCAAAGACGCACAATAGGCAGATGATACAGTGCAGTTGATCAAGTCAGAGCTCAGCAGTGAAAAGCGTGATGGGTTCCATGAGTCTGAGGATGGACTAGTTTCCTATCATGGTAGGATGGTGGTCCCTGATGTTGATGATCTAAGAAATCTAGTGCTCGAGGAAGCACACATATCAATGTATTCTATGTATCCAGGAGTTACCAAGATGTATCATAACCTAAAGGACATGTATTGGTGGTCTGGCTTGAAGAAGGATGTAGCTGAGTTTGTGGCTAAGTGTGCAGTATGTCAGCAAGTTAAAGTTGAGCATCAAAATCCGGTAGGTACATTGCAACCCGTGCTGATACCGTAGTGGAAATGGGATCATATAACCATGGATTTTGTAGTTGGTCTGCCAAGGACAACTAGGAGTCATGATTCCATTTGGGTGATAGTTGATAGATTGACAAAATCTGCTTATTTTATACCGATAAAGACGACATATACAGCAGAAAAGCTTGCTCAAGTGTATGTATATGAGATAGTGCATTTGCACGGTGTACCGACAACAATAGTTTCAGACAGAGGTCCCCAGTTCACGAGTCGTTTCTGGGAACAGTTGCACAAAGAATTGGGAACACAGTTGAGGTTCAGCATTGCTTTCCACCTGTAGACAGATGGGCAGTCTGAAAGGACTATTCAGACTTTAGAGGATCTTCTCCGAGCTTGTGTTCTGTAGTTTTTATGTAGTTGGGATGTACATATCAGTTTGATAGAGTCCTCCTATAACAATAGTTAACAGCGGAGCATTGACATGGGTCCTTATGAGGCTCTATATAGAAGGAAGTGTAGATCTCCTTTATGCTGGTATGAGTCTGGTGAGTATCTACTTTTGGGTACTGAGTTATTGCAGCAGACAACAGAAAAGATCAGAGTGATACAACAACAGTCTTATGCAGACAATCACTGATGACCTTTAGAGTTCCAGGTGGGAGACAAAGTGTATCTCAAGGTCTCACCTTGGAAAGGCGTGTTGAGGTTTGGCCGGAAAGGCAAACTGGCACCCAGGTATATGGGGCCATACTCGGTAATAGCACATGTTGGCAAGGTAGCGTGCAAGTTAGAGATGCCGCCAGAATTGCACAGGACACAAGGACAGTGATACAACTAGTTGAGGTTGAGCTTGATGAAGATGTGACCTATGAGGAAGGTCCAGTAACGATCCTTGACAGGAGCGTAAAGAGGTTGAAAAGGAAACACCTGGTTCTTGAGAAAGTTCTTTGGCATCATCGTGGTGTTGAGGAAGCCATGTGGGAGCTTGAGGAAGAGATGAGGAGGAAGTATCCCTCACTTTTCTCTTCAGATTTTGGGGACAAAATCCCTTTGTAGAGGTTTATGGCTTGTAAGGACCCCGACCTCCATTTTGGGCTTATCATGTTTTCTTTTCCTAAACATTGGTGTGTACTTGCTTGTTGATCACCTTTAGTAGTGATTAGGGTTTGGTTGTACTTTGTTGAAGTTGTGGAGGTACAAACTACAAATAACCCAAGTCTAGGGTTGATGAGCAAGTTTGTCACCTTGAGAGGAGTTTCTCTCTCTCCTTGCTTCCTCTAAAAGTTGAGAGGAAGGGTTGGGCTTGTTGCTTGAGTTTCCTTGGGCTTGGTTGAGCCTTGTTTGGGCTTTGCCTTGCCTTGTTGGACCTTGTATCAGGCAAGAGAGCCTTGTGTCACCCAGAGGAGTGTGTCGTTCAAGAGGGTGTATCACCCATGTGACCTAGCTTTGGTTGTGTCACCATACCTTGGACAAGTGGCTATCCTTTGTAGATGGGTGGCATGGCATGTGCATGTGGCTTGCAAGGTGGCAAGAAGTTGGACATGTGTCCCTAAGAGGGGCGACACCTTGCCTTGGTTCCCCTTTGATCCTCATCTATATATGCCTTGCCTTTCTCTTCCTTAGGATCCCTTTTATCTCTTTTGTTGCTCCTCTCTTCCTTGGTGCACGATACACCTCTCCCTTGCAACCTTGGTGGCCGATACCCTTGGACGAGCTAAGGTTGGTGACTGATCCCTTTGAAGGAGTTCTCTTCTTATTCCTCTAGCTTGGTGGCTGATCTATAGGTGGCCAAAGGTGGTGTGCTTTGGAGATAGAAGCTTGAAGCTTGGAGCTTTGGAGCTTGAGGAGCTTTCTTAACGCGGGTTACATAATTTCAACCCTAACTATACTACATTCTTTTATGTTACATGTTCCTATATGATCTTGATCAGCCATGCATGTTATTAAATATGTCTCATACTCTAGCATGTACCTTTAATCTTGTGGATATAGAGATCTTGTTGTTATGGTTGATGTTGTGAACCCTTGGACCTAGTTGGTCGAACCCATAGATTAGGGTTTCCTTTGGGGCATACCCCTTTCTCTCCTTGGTTTTGAGAAGTGAGTTTGAGCCCTAGTGATATAGGCAATACCCATCTCTCTTGGTTGTTGAGAGGTGAGCCTATACTCTAGTTTCTTGAGCAACACCCTCCTCTCACCATGGATTTGAGAGGTGAGTTGTTGGGTGAGTGATGATCTAAGTTGGGGGTGGTCCATCTTATTTCCCGATTTGTGATGGAGGTTGGGCAAAACCCCTCTCTCTTGGTTGTTGAGAGGTGAGCCAACTATCTTGATCAATTAGGGTTTGTTGCTAAAGAGTTTGAGGTTGAAGATGACTATCTTGGTGAGGTTCTTGTACCCTTGCACGATACACCCTTTTTGTGGGTTTTAGCTTGGACGATATTAGAGGCTTGACCTAGTTGGATGATAGGCCTTCTTGTGGTGCCTAGGTTTTGTTTGTTATAGGTAGGTGACACCCTAGCTCTTTCTTGAACGTTATAGGTAAGATGGGTAACCCTGTGTCGGGCTTGGGGTTTGTGTTTACACGACACACCCTCAGTTGAGTTATCCAATATGATACTTTAGAAGTCACCTTGCCCATGGACGACATGGTGCCTTGGACGACATAAGGGTTCTTTAGACGATATGGTTTGATGGTTGGGCATCATGACCTTGGTCGTTAGGGCCTTGAGCATCATGATGTTGGTGGTTGCTCGACATGTAACCCTAACCCTAGGTGGGTGATAGGGTCTTGGACGATAAGAGGTGCCCATGTGCTGACTGATACCACCCTGTAGTTGCATGCACGATACAAAGCACTAGCCTTGGTTGCACGATGCAGTGTCGATAGCCTAAGGATTTTGGGCGTCACGGGTTGTGCGTTGTCCGAGTAGGTGTTTCCCAACGTAGCGTTGTGCTGGGGCATTGCAGGTGGTAAAGTTGCCCATTGTACTTAGCAGACAGGCTTGGGTGAGGGAAGTTACCCTGCCCAATACTACCTACAGTGAGGGTTACAGGAGCTTTGGTGAGGTTTTTGATAACCCAGAATGTAATAGCTGATAGTTCTCTGTTAATAATGATAATACAAGTGATATGGTGTAATCACCTTGAATCCTACAACTATGATAATGAGATAAGATGATAGGTTGTGAACCAGGAAGTTTGGAAGGATATGATGTTGCTACACATGATAATTTGACACATGTATATGATCACAAGTATGGGGCATGATATATGCTTATGATTGATAATAAAACTATGATTTCTACAGCTTATGTGTAATATACTCATGGATGTTGTTGTATACTTGATGGCATGATAATCTTGTTAATCCATGACGGCTTAAGTTATCTCTATGAATGTATATACTAACCATGCATGTACTTTTATGTGGATTCATAGCCTGGTAAGAGATATGAGATGTATGTTCTTGAGTAGCACCATGTGGTAATGAGATAACAGGTTGATAGGTATGTGGACCTGATATGAGGCTGAGTGCCTAGTTGAGGTGTTATCCTCTGATGATGAGATAGGGGATGTGTTCACAGAATGCTTATGCATGATTATGATGCCTTGAGAGGCAGTGGTTGATATAATGAGGGATTGGGGTCCCAGGACAGTATGATGATGGCAATAATGATGTAATTCTATAAGGCCATGTTTATAATTTGGTTGCCTTAACAATTGGCTTAAAATATACTGATTAATTATAGATGAACATATCATGTAGTTTTCCCTCGACATAGATCCATCATCGTCAGTATCATGGTGATGGTGAAATAGGTTTATCCTGCGGGATCTGCCTGGAGCGCATATTGTTGAATATGTGAGGTTTTCCCCTAGCCTGAAATAGGAGGAATATGAGTACCAATGCGAATATATGGAGCATGGTGAACAGACCCATGACTCAAGATATGTGATGATGAGCATGATGCGTTCATGACTCGGATGTATATACTAGCACCTGTGTCAAGGTGAGCTAGAGATATGGGTGGCTTGCGGAGCTGACCCTGAGGCTGAGGCCATATAAGCATGAGACTACTGTCCTGCTTTGGTTTTCGTGCACTGACCATGAGGAGGAGAGGTCATGGAGTCCGGCTCTCCCATTAACCTTGTATGGCACCGGTTTTTGGGCTTCGTAGCCAAAGGTTGGATTTGAGAAGGGACAGCTCACTTCCTTAGGGCATAATAAAACATAATCTAACTGAATAGTCTATCTTGCTTAGAGCAAAATATGGAACATTGATTGAGGCCTTGCTTATATAGTTGATCTAGTTGTACCTTACAGTTGTGTGTACGATCCTTATATCTTGTGATAAGTTCTTATAAAGCTTATCTTGTCAATCATGTTCCATAAAGAAATACTTGGTTATATGCCTCCTGGATAGATTGGTAAGATTGATGGTAATAATGGTCTTGCTCAGTGTACTACTCTTATAATACGCTTTATCAGTTATCTACTTTTATTGCTTTAACCTTCTAAGGTTTTATAGTTTCGGCGGGGAGTTATGTTTCTCGTTGGAACTGTGTGTCTCACCCCACTGGTTTACAACCTTTTTAGGTGATCCCTCTAGACGTGGTGGTGGTCGTGAGGTTGCAGCCGAGCAGCAAGAAGAGCAGTAGAAGGTAAGAGATGGACATGTTGTTGTTTTGGTAGTTTTTTTGTAGAGTCCTAGAGTCATCCCTATACTCTCAGGTCCTCGGAGGTGTTTTATGATGTTTTCATGATGTCTAGCCGTTGTTGTTTTGTATATCCTGCTGCTGGTCGTATGTGGCCCGTAATGTATGTATAAATAGGTGATGATCTCTGGTGCTGACAATACAGCTGGGTCTGAAAAGCTGTGAACATATATCAAAGCTTGTAATATTTTTATAACATATTTCTCTACATGATCTGGATGTAAAAGTTCTCTTATGCATGCTTTCCACAATCGGTTTTAATTAACCCGTGTTTTCAAATAATACGTGGTTCTGCACATTTTCGCGTGTCATCTCGTTGTCTCTGTGATGGCGAGATGTCACAAAATTGATCAAGGCTCGTTCTCTAAGAAAGATAAAAGAGGGAGTGAGAAATGATTTTGATTTGGAGATAGGGAGGGGTATATATAGCTTCATGGATAAGGATGGGGTCAAGCATGAGGTATCCATGACCTTTCTATGTGTCCATAGCCTAGAGCTTCTATGTCCATGCAACACCTCCCTCACTTGCCACCTTCACTTTCTCTCCTTTATCTATACCCTTATCCTTATCTTTATCTTTATCCTTATCTTGACCCTTATCCTTATCCTTATCTTTACTATTACTCTTATCATTATCCATAAAGGGTAAAACCCCTAAAATGTCCTTGAAGAGGAACACCTCCAAACCAAGAACAACTGGGATCCCCATAGCCAAAAAAAATCGAGAATGATAAGGAAACCTATAAGAATCGTAATTCTTGTGAAAATATACAAAGAAAACCTCCCAATAGGGTAAATTACAAAAAAGTCCAGAATGTACATAAAATTTCATAACTTGCTCAAACAATGTCCAAATTGGACCAAATTTGAAACTTAAGCTTGTTACATGATACCAAAACATATCACAAGGTTATATTAGGGTTCTAAGAATTAAATCATGTTAATTAAGCATGTTAAACCATTTAAGCAAGGTTAGGGGTCTCACACCCATAACCCCTAACAGGGATTTCGTCCCCAAAATTCGACACTTCTCATGGATGTCATCCTCAATCTTACACATGGTTACTTTCATCACCTGATTATGTCACATCATTCTCATAGAATACATATTCCTCTCACTCAACTCTTGCATGTGTCACCTTGGTTCAACATAAGAACTGTTGTGCCACCTGTACTGGTCTGGTAGTACATTTCAACTTGGGACTCTAAATGTCATCCTAAACTATTCTGTCTATTGTACCACACATTACTTATAGGTCATATTTGATGGCGCTTACCAACATGGAACATCATGTATCTCTTATCAGGCATAATTGTACAAGGTTTTATCTCTATGATCCTTTAATGATTGTTGCAATTAGTAACTCAATCAATCAGGTGAGAATCCCCTAATTGTAAAGAACTATAAGGCATATGTTCTTAGAAGATTCTTCAATCGTCTTAATGATGGATTGGACCTCAGTCTAGTTGAAGAATCACACACTTGTATGCAATCGTTAACAAATATAACTTCTTGGTTGACCTTGTTAGGGGTAGGGTAATGACATTGTCTTCATTTTCCTAGAATTCATACAAAACACTTAGTAGATGTATCATAACATCCAAGAGGATACTCAAATTAATCCCCAACTCACTCTTGTTGAACTTGCAATATGTGAGTATAGTTGCTTCAACATTCTTAAGGTTTAGCAAGATGTTATCCATGTTACTGACCATCTCTGAAATACTTTGAGATGACATCATTCAAAGCTTATCACAACTTATGAGGCATAAATTGATTACTTTGTTCCTCCTATTTATGAATGATATTGATACATTGGTTAGTCTAAATGACATAACCCTAAACTCATCATGGTCATGTAACTTATGTCATCCACCTTCATGATCCTAGGTTTATTTTAAAGGAACACAGTAACACATGTATGCTGATCAACAAACCATCTATCATTGATAGTGGTCTTTCCCAACCATCAGCAAACCATACATAACATTATAGAATCATTCTTCTTTTCCCAAACAACACTTGGAAGAATCACATCAACTCTCTCTATATATATATATTTGAGAGGAACACTGGACAACTCATCTAATAAATATCTTTAACTCATATATAACTGATGCATTCTGGATACTAGGATTCATTACCTTGGTATCCACTACATTTTCCAGAAAGAACTCATAACCTAGTTTCACCTACTTCTACAATATCATAACCACCTAATACCATATAGGAGGAATCCCCCTAACTCTTGGAAGGATAAAAAAGCATGCTCATTACAAAACATAAAGATTTTGGAACAATAGTCTAAGGCAATCACACATCATATCAAGATATCCATCCCAAGATTACAATAATTCCACACGTGCCAAGTGGCATGAGATCCACTTGTAAGCTATGCCTCAAAATTAAAGGAACACAAATGGAAACACACTTCTCACATCAAAGAAGCATTGTTCGGGAGTCACTAGCAAAAGGTAACCAATTCTATTTTTTTCCATGAAGGTTACACTTTTTATGTATCATTTTACCTCTTACAGTTTGGGTTCCTTGACATTAGAATAGGAATTATTAAGATTATCACATCTCATAGCTCTTTTATCATTAAATCTTTATCATTCATACGCATGTCCATTCATGTTATCATGTTTCTCAACCACTTATCAGTGAATATATCAATATATTCCACATTTTCTTCATTAGGCATGGATCATCTCCCTTAATTTCTTCCATATGTCATGAAGATTGTAAATTAGCACTTCTTCAACACATAGGTTGGTCTAAGATTAAATCAGGTTCCACTTTATTCATCTACCATTATTCTCATTCATCTTCTCATATTATGCTTATCACAGGATTCCTCTCCATCTTATCTGAATTTCATACCTTGAATCCCTTTATTTGAACATATTTATCTATCTTTTACTTTATTATCTTCTTGAATTACAACTTCAAGAACTCATCTCTAGCTTATCTATTTTGAGATTTAGGTTTCATGGTGTTGTATATTTCGCTTATAGTTACCAAATATTCAAGTTTTGATAGGTTATGATGAAATTTTCATCTTCTTTAGGGTAAGATTGGGATATCTGCACCACAATTTCTTATTTTTTTATTCTCTTTAGGTTGTCTCAAAATGACTACTTGATCAGAGTAATTAGAAAGATAACAATCTAAATTTTCCATACTTACCTTTTCTTTAATACCTGAATACCTAGCCAGGGCATCCAAGTACTGAGATTAGGAAGTATGCACTATGTTTTTATGTCATATTCCTAACTTAGACATCATCCTAATCCTATGTCCTAGTGTCCCTGTAGACTCAATGAACCTAAGGCTCTGATACGAACTTGTGAGAACCCATTACACTAAACGAGATTACTCAAAACACAAAATAGGATTACTCCTTAATCCAACTAAACCAGATGATCCAAAACAAAAGGTAAAGCGCTAATTATTATGATCTACCACAGAAAAATAGTTTTTGCTTGCATTCCAAGGAATTTTTTAGACATGCACCAAGCATTACAAGTTGAATCATAGGAACGTATTCCACAATAAGGTATAAACTTCTTAACTATAATATGATTTTGTTGCATTAGATAGATCACGCTCAAAGGATTCTTGGCAATTTTTTTTGTATTGTATATTCTACTATTGAGAACCCTACAGTGATATCAGAGCTACATCCAACTTTATTTATGAGATTTTCTTATTAAGAATCAAGTTTTTTTGTTAGATGATGATAGTGCAAGTATTTCATATGATAAAATTGATTAATTGCATCTAATAACAATCATTATCATTGATCTGACTATCATCATATGCCTTACTAACAACATAAGCTATCTAGAAGCACAAGCATCTTTGATATGTCTAGTAGTGACATGGCTATCAATATTGGCATATTTAATAAAATGAACCAGTCTACATAATAAGTAGAGCTAACATCATATCACAACTAATTGTATAAGAATAATTAGTAGTTTAAGCATTTCTAATTACATAGGCATGGCTAGAAGTATTAGACATTGCTAGAAGTGTAATATTAAATATCAGTGTCAGTATATTTGACAACTTAAATAGGTTTACAACATGAGCACATCTAAAACACAAGCATATCTATCATCTCTCATTGTACTATATATCATCTCTATATAACAAGATCAAACAAGGATTATCATCCAATGTGAGGTGCTATGTATAACCCTAAACAAATATGCTACATGGCTTTATTATATCTTTTATTATGTTGCCATTAGGAATTTGAGGATACCACTCAAAATACAATTGGACACTGCCCTTAGTCAGTATGAGTCTGCCACAGCAACACATCAGGTCAAGCTGCTAACAGCCTAGTCCATCCTTGGTACAGGTCACGACACTAGTGAAAGAAGGTGGGAATACAAATCCTACCATTCGAGGTACAACCACAGTTATCCTCAAATCTTATCATATATTCATATCTTAGACACGACCATATCCATTCTCCAACCGAGGTATGACCATAGTCATCCTCCCAAACATTTGGAGTCAGGATGACAAGCACCCCGTATACTCAATAGGATGTGCACTGAGTTTCCCTTAGAAATACTCATTTCACCATCCCACAAGTCCTGACACTCAGATGGATCTATGGCACAGGGAACTACATGATTAGGGTTACACTTGTTAGTTATTGCCAATTGGGTGAATTAAGGCTTCATCATACAAATGAACATACAAATCCTAACTCATTTCTATCAAGTGTATAAGCATTGCAGCTTTAGAAGATATAAAATGTTTGAAGTATAGATCTTAATCATGTTACCATATGCTATAATCCATTACATTGTAATGAACCACATTATTATCATATCATTTCAAGATATCCATTTCTTATCACAAGTTCCAGGGTTTCAACCCTTATTGGAACATGAAAAGGATTTCACCTCAATCAGGGCTCCACATGCCCAAAGGTCATTAAGACCATCACATTATTCATAGCAAGGCTATCCTCGTCATTCCATGCCTTAAACAAGTCTCAAGAGATCATCAACAATTATGTGTCCATAGGTATTATTATGACAAATCACTATGATATTCAAATAGCACTACATTGTGGTTTAAATACAAGAAGAGTGTAATTCATTTTAACATTAATCATGAAAGAGGGCTGAGTTATAACCAATCACTATCATTTAGTTACATTAAGGTTAAGTATAACAAACTATATCACATTGACGTTACACAACCACTTATTATGGTCATTTATTAAATATAACTATCTGAGAGAAAAGGTACGACAACAAATTAATGATATTGAATTATCAAATTCTTATTACTAAGACCCACATATAATATCATGGGATTCATTCTAATCCATTGGATGTTGAAGCATCCAATCTTATTCATTGGATTGTGTTCATTGTTCAAAGTTATCAATTGAAGTATAGGTCTAATCATTAGATCAATTAAACCAAGGAACCATTGGTTTAAGGTTGATTTGAATCTATAATTACATACTTAACTTACCATATGTGGTAATGACCTGATATGCCATTAGTTGTGATCATTAAGTCACCATCGGTTGTTAGATTAGCACTATATTCATTTAATACCAACCAAATATTAACATTGATTGATAGCATCACTAGAGAATCAAACCATTGCTCATTGAGATTCCAAGAGAGCCTAACACTGACCTAAGGTTTGACTATCTGATCACACCATCATTCATCACCCTTGGTCACCACCTTCGGTTGTTATTGAAGCCACACCATCGGGTCATGTGTTTAGAGAAGAAACAACCTAGAACCATAATATGGACCATCAGTTGATAGGTGCTTAGCACCATAGGTCGTGATACCAACCTGAACTAAGTCATATCCTTCCTTAGGAAAAAAGTGCACATGATTATAGGTTCATCTAGAACTGGAAACAAGATAGGAAACACCATAAAAATTGAAATCCCAAACAAGCGTAGATTCTTAATGCTTAAATCACCATTTTTAAGGAAGAACATGAGCTAACAAGCTTATAGTAACCAATATAAGTAAAGAGGGTTTAAAAACTCACCTCTACTGAGAAGAATAGACTTTTAGCAGAAAGAAACTCAAGCTAAGAAGGTACAAACCCAAGAGGAAGCTCTGAACTCGGCCAAGCAGGCACTCTTCTTCACAAGAAGTCAAAACACTAGAAGAAAAAGCAAGAAAGGTAGGATCTTGAACTCTAAAGAAACTTTTACCATGGAACAGTAGAATTTTGACCTGGAGGAAGGTCTAAGGAAGGAGAAGAGAAAGAAAAACGGAGAAGGACAGAAGAAAACCACTTGCCTTGGTTGAAAACCCTAGAATATGACCTTAGAAACCCTAGGTAGGGCTAGATGGAGCTCTAGGAGACCTTCTTCTCCAAAAAGAGGTTGTCTTCTACCTTAGACAACTTTGTTCTGTAGCCAAACAAAGCAAGGTCCGTTATCTAAGCTAGGTGAAAGAGGGAGTGATCAATGATTTCGATTTGGAGATAGGAAGGGGTATATATAGCTTCATGGATAAGGAAGGGGTCAAGCATGAGGGGCCCATGAGCTTTCTATGTGTCCATAGACTAGAGCTTCTATGTCCATGCAACACCTCCCTCACTTGCCACCTACTTTTTCTCTCCTTTATCCATACCCTTATCCTTATCCTTATCTTGACCCTTATCCTTAAACTTATTTTTACTATTACTCTTATCCTTATCCATAAAGAGGAAAACCCCTAAAATGTCCTTGAAGAGGAACACCTCCAAACCAAGAACAACTAGGAGCCCCATTTCCCAAAAAAGTCTAGAATGATAAGGAAACCTATAAGGATCGTAATGCTTATGAAAATATACAAAGAAAACCTCCCAATTCGGTAAATTGTAGAAAAGTCCAGAATGTACATAAAATTTCATAACTTGCTCAAACAATGTCCAAATTGGACCAAATTTAAAACTTAAGCTTGTCACATGATACTAGAACGTATAACAAGGTTATATTAGTGTTATACGAATTAAAATATGGTAATTAAGCATTTTCAACCATTTAAGCAAGGTTAGGGGTCTCACAAATAATATCATCAACATAAATTTGAATAATCAAGAAATTGCTAACAGTGTGTTTTAGAAAAAAGGTAGAATCAACTTTGCCCATAATATAGACTTTCTAGAAAAAAATTATTTAGTTTCTCATACCAAGATCGAGGTGTTTGTTTGAGACTATAGAGAGTTTTTGTAATAAATAAACATGGTTAGGCAACTTATCATATTCAAAGTTGGGAGGTTGAGAAACGTATAATTCCTCCTCAATTGTACCATTCAAAAATGCACTCTTAACATTTATTTGATATAGCAAATAGTTTTTATGACTAGAAAAAGTAAGCAACAATATAATTGACTCGAGTCTAGCTATATGTGCATAAGTTTCATCAAAATCTATACTTTCTTTTTTATTGTAGCCCTAAGTAACTGACCTTGCTTTGTTATTTACCAGCTTTTCACTTTCATCAAGCTTGTTGCGGTAGACCCATTTGGTTCCAATGATCTTTCTATCACTTGGTCTAGGCACAAGATTCCACACTTGGTTCTTTTTGAACTATTCTAACTCTTCTTGCATATCTAGGATCCGTTCATCATCCATGAGAACTTCTTTGACATCTTTAGGCTCAAGATGAGAGATGAAGGTGATGCCTGCTTTTTCTTTGTTGTAGGCAGCCCGCTTCTTCACCCTTTAGAAAGAATTTCCTGTGATGATCTCTTTAGGATGATGTTTTGCAAAGTGGTGGGTTTGATCCTTCTTTCTTATTCTTTCTCTTCTTCATCACCTAACACCTCCTTTCCTCTTTCACCAATGTTGAGTTCTTTCAAGTGAGGAATCACCTCATCTGCAATATAAACATCAACAACATTCTTGGAAATAGAGGGGTTAGTCTCAACAAATCTAACATTTATAGATTCTTCCACTTTACACAATTTAATGTTAAACACTCTATAAGCCTTTCTACTAGTGCTACAAAAAAACTTTGTAAGACTTTGTGTCAAACTTGTTGAGGGAATCCTTGGTGGTAAAAAAAAACAAGGACAACCAAAAACATGAAAGAAATAAATGGAAGGCTTTATACCACGACATAGATCATAGGGGGTTTTCTTTAAAGATGGATGAGTAAAAACCCAATTTTGCACAAAACATGAAGTAGTAACGGCTTCGGCCCAAAACTTTTTTGGAATGCTACACTCTAGAAGCATAGTCCTAGCCATCTCATGTAGTGACTTGTTCTTCCACTCTACAACCCCATTTTTTGAGGCATTCGAGGTGAAGAAAAGTTATGTGCATAGCCTAATTCCTCACAAAACCGTTCAAATAAATCATTTTCAAACTCTCCCCCAAGATCACTGTGGATAGAAACAATCTAACAAGAAGCTTCATTTTCAACTCATTTATAAAAAGTCGAGAAAACATCAAGAGTATCTCTTTTTGAAACAAGAAAGAAGGTCCAAGTATATCGAGAAAAATCATTGACAAGCACAAGACAATACTTGCTACCACAAAAGCAATTGTGTATGCATTGGTCCAAATAGATTAATGTGAAGAATCTCAAGAACTCTTTTGGTGCTAAGGAATCCTTTGGATTTGAAGGAGGACTTGATTTGCTTTCCTTGGGTACAAGGTTGGCATTCCTCTTCCTTTTCAAAATCCAATTTAGGAAGTCCTTCCACAAAATCCTTTTTACTCAACTTCTTCATTTGATGCATATTTACATAACCAAGCCTACGGTGCCACAAAGAAATATCATTCAAATTGGCAACAAGAAATCTACTAACAATAGGATTAATAGAATCAAGAACAAGAATGTAAAAATTACCATTTGTAGTTCCCTTATATATGACTTTGTAAGAGAGGGAATCTAGAAGCAAGCATTCTAAAGAAGTAAATAGAACAAGATAACTATTATCACAAAATTGATTAACACTTATTAAATTGTGATGTAGGCCATCCACAAGAAGAACATTCTTGATACAAAGTGAATCACCTACATCACCCTCACCTATTACCTTACCCTTGTTATTGTCCCCAAAAGTCATTGATTCTTCTTTCTTCTTAGTGAATTGATTGAAATGGCTGATTTTACCCGTCATGTGTTTTGAACAACCATTATCAACAATACATTTTCCTTTAATCTACAAAAACATAAGATAATCAGTGCCCAATTTAAACTTTAGAATTCGAGGTCAGCTTGGGGACCCACTTCATCTTTGGGTTGGTCCCCTTTTCCCTGTAAGGACAATAAGTAGAATAGTGGTCATCACTCTTACAATGAGCACACACTAAAGGGTTCTTAGAGCCAGAAGACTCACCATGGAAGATTGGAGATCCCTTGCTCTTCTTCTTACCTTTGCCTATATGTTTTGAAGCACCCTTGTATCCTAAACCACTCGTACCCTTATGTTTGGTGGAGTGATCAAAGATTTCATTGAGGGACTTCTTCCCTTTGAGGAACGTTTGAAAAGTGGCTCTCAATTTGTGATTATCATTGATAAGAGTGATGATGGTAGAAGACAAACAAGCAATATCATCATTAGCATGCAGTAGGTCGGCCTCTAAGTAGAGGGATTTAGTCAAATAAGAATCTTTTTCCAAAAAAATAGAAGCAACTTCATTCAAAGGAAAAATAGGTCTAAAAGATAGATCATTAATTTCTAAGCAAGAAATCAGTTCTAAGCAAAATGAGCTCATCGAGATAAGTTCTATTTTCACCCTTAGTAGCATTACAAGAAAGTTTAAGATCATCATTTTTAGTTATAAGCAAAGCAAGGTTATCTACTAGGGATTGGTTTTCTTTCCTTAAGACTATTTATGTTCTTAAGGTAGACATCATTCTCAACTTCAACTCCATTATACTGGAGCTCAAGATGAAGAAACTGCCCTTGGAAGGAATCAATGCTATCAAGATGCAACTTTTCATTTTTATCAAGAATGTCATTTTTTTCATATGAATCATCAATGATCTTACCTGGCCTTTTCTTTTAAACTTGTAACTAACATAGGATTAATGGGAAGAATTTAACAATCAATAAGAGTTTCTTTGGATAACTCAAGAAATCTTACCTCACTTACCTCACCAATGTCTTCACTTGTGGAGGCCATGAGTGCAAGATGGCATTCTCCTTCATTGGAGCTTGAGCCACTTGAAGAGTATTCTTCCCAAGCTGTATGAGTTGCATCCTTTCTCCTCTTGTCCTTCTTATCCTTCCTCTTGTATTTGCCTTCCTTCTTGTAATCATCCTTGTTCTTATAGATACTCTTGTGGTAAACCTTCTTGGCCTTTGGGCATTCATTCTTGTAGTGCCCCTTTTTCCCACATTCATAGCTCCTAGGAGTTGAGGATGATGAAGACTTTTCCTTGAAATGTTTTCCCTTGGAGTAGTTTGCTTCATGAATACTAGATCCATCATGTTCACTTGAGGAGGGTGGAGAGGATCGGCAAGCAAGTTGTTGTTGGAGAATCATTGCCTCTACTTGAGGTTTTAAGGCATTGCCTTTAATCTTATTTGATTCCTTCTCCTCTTGCTTGTCATCTTCTTATTTCTTGGATTGACTTGGCTCATGGGTTTGAAGGTTTCCAATGAGCTCCTTCGTGGCTAAGTCTCTAAGGCTTCTAACTTCTTCAATTTAAGTCACCTTGGGTTCCTATCTCTTAGGAAGGGACCTTAGTATATTGGAGTTGATTATCTTCTATCTAAGGTGTGACCCAAGGCTAAAAGTATGTCAATGATGGTGTTAAGCCTTGAGTACATATCAGCCACTCTTTCCCTCTTGCCCATCTTGAAGTTGTCTAGCAGTCCATTGAGCATGTAGATCTTGGATTCCTTGACTTGTTGCGTCCCTTCATAAGTGATGCACAACTTATTACAAATATCATGGGTTATGTCCCAAGATGAGATCCAATTGAACTCATAGGGAGTGAGGGCAACATAGATGATGCTTATCACCTTGGCATTGAGATGTGCCTTCTTGAGTGTAGCTTAATTTCAAGTACTACATCACCCGTCGACTCCTTGTATGGAAGAATCACCACCTTACACATGTTGTAGTTCATCCCTTAAAGGAAGATCTACATCCATCATTTACAATAAAGGAAATTGGTACCGTCAAAGACTGGAGAAGCTATCTTCTAGGTTGAGAGAACTAAGCATGTTGTCACCCATCTTCTCATCTCGTGGAATATGTGTCAGAGAAGACCGTGGCTCTGATACCATTTGTTAGATCGGAGGGCTCTAGAGGGGGTTAATAGAGATACAAACACTTGCAAAAAACTTGTTTGACCTTCAAGTTACTTCAAATAAACTCATTTGCAAATAGTGAATTTGATGGCAATACAAACATACATAGCAAGGATGAGAGAGATTGAAGCAATCAATTGAACAAGCTATTTTAGAGTGATTCCACTCTCCAAACTACAAGAGAGTCAATCCACTACCTGGAGAGGTCAAGCTCTAGGATTTTGTAAGCTTGTCTACTCCTTATATTCACTTATAAGAGTTACAACATAAGACCTTTCTTTTCTAGGACAAGGATTCCCAGCTTCCCTTCATGCCGAGGGATCCAACAAACTTACAAACAAGGTATTACCTATCCAAGAGTTGGTCTTCTACCTCACCAAGGTCTTACCCACTCTTGCAAGCAACTGGATGTTGTCACCAAGGAAACCCCCTTATTGCACTGAATCTTTTGCCTTGAAGGATTTACCCACTCACCTCCTTGAATCTTCTGCCTTGTCCTCCTCCTTCACTCGTAGAATTTTGAGGCACCTTCTTCTACATCTCAAAGAAGCATGAACCTCCTCCTTCACTTAAAGAATCCTTCACTCACTTGATCTTGAATAAAGGGATTGGGAAGGAAAAGCTTCGAGAGCTTTATAAGTGCACAATAAGTATCTTTCTAATAGGTATTTTCTATACGCTCAAAACGCAAGTATACTCTATCGTGGTAACATAGACTAATGAGGCCCAGATGTTAGATACAAGGAAACATGACTTCAGAAACTATTATTAACTATCAATTTTGGGCGAAAAAACTTGACTGATTGGTTTACTTTAATAGAATACAAAATAAATCTAAATTATTGGTTGTTGTTCTCAGTCTTAGTGAATTCCTTAGGATATTAGTTTCACCATGGTTAATGTTGCACTTTAATCTTGATACATTAATAAAAATCTCTCCTAACTCTGGATTAAGAGCATGTAGTGATAATTACCCGCTCTCACAGTGTAATTCACTTCCTAATAGAATACCAACCCAACTCTCATATCGATTGTGTTATTAGATAGGTGCTTTATCAAATTCTATGGGTAATCTCCTCACGTTTTTAAACCACCTTTCTGAAAGCTTTATAGAACATGTATTTATATGAAGTTTTTACCATTAATTTCCTTTTCCAAAGCAATTAAAGGTCCAATTACTACCTATGGTGATCAAGCATGAATAGTTCATTCATTCACATAGAAATCAATCCAGAACTTAAGAGAAACTAATGAATCAATGCATAAGAGTCAAATACAATACATAACCGGGCTACTCTTGGGTCCTAAGGAATGTGGGTATTATCCCCTCATGGTTTCCATAGTCAAAAATGTCAAAGGAGAAAGAGAAAATGTGGAGAACATAAAGAACCCCTGAAGTAGATGGTTCAAACAATACCTTCTCATGCATGCACCGATTTGCTACCTTCCGGCTGCAATTCCATCCCCTAGAAGTGCCCTGATCATTTGGTGTGTGTCCTTCTTCGCTATCTCTTCCTCTTTCTCTTGGTTGTAGTACAATGGAAAAATATGAGATGATTAGGTCTGGCTGCACTTCCCCTAAGTCATGACTTAGGGTGAATTAAAACCTGAACCGTCAGATTAAACAAAGCATTCAGATTTGCCCGATCTTGACCTATCGATACTATCGATAGGTTGTCACTACTACTAACTCCTCTTATCATGCTTCCACCTATCAAGTTGTTGGTAATACTAACATGGTTGTTGATAGTGTTAAGTTTCTCTGATAATTCTTGAAAAAAACATTGTAATGTTGTCTCAGTATTGACTTGCTTGTCGGTACTACCGAGTCTTCTCGATCCATTCTAATCCAAACTGAGCATGTGTCGGTACCACTGACTCCAAAGTCAGTAGTATCGAGCTGTGTAGGTTCTTGTACATTTTCTTGAAATGCATAAAATCTGAACATAAGCTCCGCAAATATACTAAACCATTCGAAAACATTGAAATCATGCTTACTCGATGCAAATAAGTATCACAGGATAATAAAAGTAAATCATGCACCATTAATATGAGATTTGACCAAAAAGTGCACAAAAGTCAATACAAAATAGCTTGTGAAAATGACAAATAAATGGTGCATCACTCTCTCACACAAATCCTATCTCACTCATATGGACAAAATGAAGTGTAAACAAGAGAGAGAAAGGGGCTCAAGTGGACTAAAATAACTAAACTATGACAAGGACCTTGAATAGCATGAACGAGCAAACTTGGAATGAACTCCAAGGGGTCCTATTTATAGTTGGGGTGTCCACTAGAGTGTGGGAAAACTTGTGAATGTTTTCTAGCCATTTGGAGGGTTGCAACGGATATAATTTTGATTTTTGCAACACTCCAACGGTTAGAATCACTTTTTTGTATTTTCCATACGGTGCATTCAGTCGAGTTTCAATAAAGATAATTGAACGATCACGCTATGCGACAACGCCAATTTAAACCATTGGTTGAGTTTGTCCTGGAGGAAACTCGACCAATTCACTTAAATCAGTTTTAATTTACAGAGGGATTGATTGAGTTTTTTTGGTATAAACTCGACTGATCGAAGTCATTCCCATAATCCATTAAGGACTGGTCGAGTTTGTAACTCGACCAATGAACAACCTATTATGAATTTTACAAAATGACTTTTAAGTGATCAAATGTTCGAATTAACTGTCCCAGGTTTTTTTTTCATCTTAGTTACAAGTCATATCATCAATACAAATGATTAAAAAATGATCTAAGGTGATTTTGATTATTTTCCCAAAATGCACATTTGCATTGCTTTTGACTTGAACTAAAACAAGCTAGGGCCTGATCAATTTGATCCTTTTCATGTACCACATGCCTGAAATCAATCTTAAAAAAACATATTAGATGTAAGACCCCTGACCTGTGTTTTAGGCTAACCATATTTGCTTTGGCTTGATGATATGCTTAGAACCTTGCTCTAATCCTTTGTGGTGACCTTAGATCTTGTGGAGAGCTTAAATTTTAGTTTGAGCTTGTTCAGATGATGTTTGTGCTTTTTGTACTTTTTTTTGGGGTGGGGGACATATTGTAATTTTCCACCTCTAGAGTGTTGTTTCTCTCTCTTGGTTTCATTATAGAGAGTTTGGTGCCTTGAGGAGCCTTGGTTAAGGCTTGGTTGAGTGGTAACACCCTTAGTGGTGGTTAGGGTTTTCTAGGGTTTGATGTGTCTAGACCCATGTGTACCTTGAGTGTTGTCTTGACCTAGGTCACAATCATGGACATGTTTGGAGGGTGTCGTGATCGAGACACATCCCTTGTGTGTGGTTGACATGACCAAGATGGTTTTGGTTGGTCTTGGTTCGAGACAATTGCCTTTGTATAGGGTGTCTCGACCTAGGATATGTGTGGTGTACTCATCTCGACCATGTTGATATTTGGTGCTTTGTCGCGAACATGGATGGTGATCCTAGGTGGGTCCCGACCGTGACCATGTTGGGTAACCTAGGTGGTCAATACCCAACATAGAGTGTATCACCATCTCTTGCGTCTGGGTGTCAAGTGGTTGCATGATGGCTTCTTGGGTGGATAAGTGTCCCTTTGGAGCCCTACCTTATTGACACCCCATCTCTTGCCCTACCTCTCTCCTATTTTGATACAAAAACCCTCTTCTCTCCATGAAAGTGATCTTTTTCAGCCATTCTTCTTTTCCCTTCCTTTGTGCTCATTCTTGGAGCTTGGTGGAGCAAGAAGGAGTTGTTGTTCGTGCTTTGAAGGTGGTTCAACCTTGCATGTGGTGCTTGTGGTGATTCTTGCTCATCCTCTACCTTGGTAAGTGTTTACCTTTCTTCCATGGTGTTTTCCTTGGATCCTCTACCCCATCTTCTTCCCTTACCTTGGCCCATGTTTTGACATGGTAGTCGTTCTTGAGATCAAACTTCTGCGCACAAGGGGTCATAGGTCATGTTTTGACAAGGCGACACCCAAGTGAGAGGAATTTTCTTCTCTCTTTTTCCCTTTCTTTCTTTTGGTTCGACCTTGAGCTTCTCACTCTCTTTTCTTAGGAGATCTTTGACCTTGGTGTATTCTTCTTCTTGAGGTGTTATTGTGGTAGAGAGTGGAGATTTTGGTGAAGCTTCATCATCCTTGGTGATCATGTGTTTGGAACTTGTAAACCTTGGAGTAATCTTCCTTAAGGTGAGTGATATAACCCTCTATCCTATCTATTCTTACACCTTGTTTTACATGCATGTTATTGTTTCTCTCTCTAAAACGTTACTCTAATATACTAGGAGATGATTCATGCTCTAGATCTTGGTTTGATGATGGTTATCATGTTTGGTTTGCTTATAATCTAAAATCCTAGTTTTACACCCAATTTTGGTGATTATGGTGAAATGGTGGTTTCCTCTCTACCCTTTTATCCTTGGTTTTATTCACACGCATAATCCTTGTGTACCTTGATGTTATGTGGAGTTAGTTTATGTTTTGGTGATGTTAAATGTAGACTCTCCCTCTTGTATGAAGATCCTTTCATGGTGTTTTCATGGCACTTATGTTAGGCTTTCGGGAATCATTTTGGGAGATGTTTTCCTTCTTGAGGATGGTGGTGTTCCTTGTTGTTCTCTTCTATTTTAGTTGTGGTTTACTTCTATTTTGACCTTTGTTACCTTTGGTTTGACGATAATCCTTTTCCTTGGTAGTAGCTTGACCATTAGTGGTTACTATTCCTTGCTTTGTCTGGGGTCGTGACATTTTTTGTGCATGGGTGTTTTAGTCAAGATGGTTCCCTTGGTTTATTCGATATGGATGACCTTGTGTCGTGATCGTAACCTAGACCTAATAGTTTGGAGGTCACGACATGCCCCTGGTTCTTGAAGTCATGACATGGTCAAGTTTTGAGATCGTGACAGCCCGTGTTGAGTTGAGACATGTTAAACCTATTGGTGTGTCGCAGTCACAACATCATGGGTGTTGGTAGCGCTCGAGACACCCTGGTTGGGGTGGTTGCGACCCATGTGGATGGGTGGTTATGACCCATGTAGATGAGTGGTCACAAGACTTGCATGATGGATGGATGACATTGGTGATGGCCTTGTGAATGGCAAAGCAAATAGTATCATGTGGTGATCGTGGGACAAGTTCACACCCTGTACGTTTTATATCTTTTGAAGTTGCAACATACACTTTTTCTTGTAGAGTTTGTTTTGGCTTTATTTGTGGTAACTAGTTTGATGCTAAAACTCACCCAATTTGTCTTAACTAATCAAGTGAAACCAAATCATGTACTTTTACCTATGCCATAGATCCATTCTAGTATTAGCTTTATTTTTTGGATTGGTAAAACAATTTTAACTCAGAGTGCATATTTTGAATATGCAGGGGTGCAAGTCAAGTATCTCCTTGGGTCCACAATTATAGGTTTTATAAGATGGCCTTGTGTGAGCTGATCTCCTTATGATATGGATGGCCATGCGTGAGCAAATCCTTCTTTTAAGAACGTCCATGCATGAGCCTGTTCTTCTAGAATTGTTACCTGTACGAAGGTGGGCTAGGTGTTTATATATGGACGGACATGTGTGAGTTGATCCTTCTGTTGACAATATGTCACTTCTTTTATAGTTGAATTTCATGTCTATACATTGTTCTCTTGTGATGACCAAGAGGTGTTGCAGAGGTTGTGCATTCTAGATCTTCCTTTTAACCTTGTATGGCACTGATTTGTACTTAGGCGGTATGACTCAAATCTTTCGGGGAAATAATAAAAGATGTAATTCAGCCATATAGTATATATGCTTAAGGTGACACATGTCTCACATTGGTTGAGTTGTTGCCTTATCTTTGTACTGATTTCTTGAATTATAAGATGGTAAGAGAAGTCAAATGTTATACATGTTCTTCATATCCCTTCTTAGATTTTTGATTGTTCTACTATGTAGTGGTAAACCCCTATCTTGTTTAAGCTTCTTTATCTATCAATTTCATATCATTTAGTTGAACTTTCTCAACCTGATTAGTATGTCATCTACTTCTTAGCTTATATGTGTTTTAAATAGCATTAGAGAAGAGTTATAGCTCCCACTAGGACATTTAGTCTCACCCCATGGGTTTCCACATCTTTTAGGTGACCGCGCACAAAGAGGTAGAGGTCGTGCAAGCTAAAGATGAGCGTCAGCAAGAGCAGTATCTAATAAGGTTGGATGTGATGCTAGTCTTTTGGGGTAGAGTCCTAGAGTTGTCCCTATAAACTCAAGTCCTTGGGGTGTTTTCGAGGTGTTTTGTGGTTATGACAACGATATAGGATTTTTGGCTTATATGCCTATTGTTGTATAGACATGGCAATGTATGAGTACATATGTGGAACCAATATCTCGTATAACAAGTTAATGATAGGAATGTCTCGTGAACATCTATAATGTAAGCATTTTCATATATTTTATGTGACCCAGGTGTCCTATTGTGGACCTATATGTAAAAAGTTTCCATCTTGTAGTGTTTTACGTAATCGGTTTTAATATTGTATTTTATGGTAATCAGTTGCTTAGGGGCATTTTTTCACTTTGGTTTGAGTTATCTCGTTTGTGGTGTGTTGGAGCATCACAGTTTGGTTTGTATCAGAGTTTTAGGTTTTTTGAGTGTATAGGGACCTAGGACTAGGGTTTGTGTCTATTCTAGTGTCCTCTAGTCTATCTTATAGTGACTTTTGCTTATACAGAAGAAGAAGAAGAAGAAGAAGAAGAAGAAGAAGAGTAGAAAAGATTGTTGGAGAACACGAAGAACACACTACAGATGGCAGTGTTGCTACACCCAGTGGTGGTGCAAGGGCTCAGGCGATAGAAGATGGGGTTCCCTGATGCTCCCCAATTTGACCCGACTGTGATAGAGAACCCTATCTTTTAGTCTTTGTTTGGGAAGTTCATGGTGTCGATGATGCACATGGCAGATAGGATTCCTACACCACAACCTAGGCCAGCTATTTCTAGTAATGGATCTCTAGGAGCTGGGAAGACCTTTGATAGGTTGAGACATGGTTGGTTTGTTGAATATGTCGGTACGGCTGATCTAGTAGATGTTAACCTTTGGTTGATTGAGTTGGAAAATTCCTTTAAGATCCTTAGCATTCCTGAGGCAAACAAGGTGAAACACATGGTGTATCTCGTGAAGGGGAGTGTTGGACATTGATGGGCCATCAAAAAGGAGAAGCGACCAGGTGTTGATATCAATTGGGAAGAGTTTAGATGAGAGTTTGTCAGTAGGTACTTCCTGTGTAACTATATTGATGAGAAGATCTCTCAATTCGAGAAGATCAGACAGGGACCCATGATGATCAATAAGTACAAGGAAAAGTTTATGGAGTTGTTGAGGTTCTGTCCTCACATGGCATCGATAGATGAAGAGAGGATCCAACATTTTGAGAAGGGTCTGAACAACAAATTGACAATAGCAGTGGCAGCTCTTGAGAATCGTGAGAAGTTTGCAACATTTTTGGAGTCTATCAATAGGATTGAATGATTTGTGATTGAGAAGCAAGAGAAGACTGCCAAGAAGAGATCGGCACAACATCAGGGTAGTCATCAAGAGCCTTTAAGAAGCCTAGGTTTTCTACACCACCAGCATAGTAGAGGTCCAGTGCACAAACTCAGTGGTTTCCTAGTAAGGGCAGAGGACACAGTCTTCCACCAGTAAGAGCTCAAAGTGTAGCATCAACATGGTGACTAGGCCATTTTAGGCCATGGTATGAGAACAAGACATGCTACAAGTGCGAACAGGTTGGATACGAAGTTGTTCAGCCCTATAAAGATTGAAGAAATCACCCAGCAACTGAGGTAGAGCCAGTAGGGCTCATAGAGACAACAGTTCAGTGGTAGTGGAAGGGGATGTGGACAAGCGTCCCAGGTTGGTTCTTCAGGACAAGCCAGCAAAGGAATAGGATGGTAGTAGGTGACAACTAGATTCTATGTTATGAGTCTACCTGAAGGAGTGGTCAACCCACAAGTAGTGATAGGTCAAATGGAGTTATTTCATTCTAATTTGTCTTCTTCTTGCTTTATATCTATTTTGGTTGATCCGGGTATGACACACTCTTTTGTCACTCAAGAAGTGATTGATTCTTGTTCCTTGCTTGTTAGTCGTAGACAGGATAGTCTCTATTTAGATACCCTATTAGTTGGTCCCATAGAGTTGTGGGAGGTGTGTCCTTCATGTGTCCTTTCTTTCTCAGGACATAACATTCAAGTGGATCTCATACCACTTGACATGCATATATTCGATGTGATCCTTGGAATGGACACTTTGGAGAAGTATCAAGTGGTCTTATACTATAGTTTTAAGGTGGCAACGTCTGTATACGATGGTGTGACATGGATCTTCCAGGGTGATAGGAAGATTCTCCCTACCTCTTTGGTGTCAGTGATGGTGGCAAACTGATTGATGAGACAAGGTTGTGATGTGTTTTTAGTGCATGTGGTGGATACCAAGGCGAGGAGTCAGAGTATCCAGGAGGTGCCAGTTGTCAGAGAGTTTGAGGATGCGTTCCCAGACGAGTATCCATGTGTTCCCTTGTAAGAGAGATTTATTTTGAGATCAATCTAGTCATGGGTA
Source organism: Alisma plantago-aquatica (assembly GCA_963693085.1). NCBI lineage: Eukaryota > Viridiplantae > Streptophyta > Magnoliopsida > Alismatales > Alismataceae > Alisma > Alisma plantago-aquatica. The sequence continues at coordinate 427,171,766 of OY856413.1, forward strand.
TGTAGTCGATAGTGCAAACACCATACAGAATGGCTCCAATAGAGATGGTAGAGTTAAAGAAACAGTTGCAAGAGCTGCTTGAGAAAGGTTCCATTAGACCGATCACATCCTCATGGGGTGCTCCAGTGTTGTTTGTGAAGAAGAAAGACAGTTCCATGAGGTTGTGTATAGACTATAGACAGTTGAATAAGGTGATGACAAAGAACAAGTATCCCTTGTCAAGGATAGATGGCTTGTTTGATCAGTTAAGAGGTGATGCAGTCTTCTCCAAGATAGATATGAGATTGGGGTATCACCAGTTGCGGATCAAGGTGGATGACATACCAAACTCAGCTTTTAGGACTAGGTATGGTAATTACGAGTTTGTGGTTATTTTGTTCGGGCTAAGAAATGTGTTAACATCATTCATGGATTTGATGAATAGAGTGTTTTGACCGTTTCTTGATCAATTCTTGGAAGTGTTCATAGATGATATCTTGATATATAGTCGGGACAGTCATTATCATGAACAACATCTATGTCAGGTGTTGACCGTGTCGAGACAACATCAGTTATATGTCAAGTTCAGCAAGTGTGAGTTCTGGCTGAAGGAGGTGTCTTTCCTAGGACATGTGATATTCTCTTAGGGTGTTCGTGTGGACCCCAAGTAGGTTGAGTTTGTGCTAGAGAGGGAGCATCTGAAGATGCTGATAGAAGTTTATAGTTTTCTAGGTTTGGCAGCGACTACAGGAGGTTTATTAAGAACCTCATCTCAGTGGTGCTACTACTGACCGAGATGACAAGGAAGGATGTGCCTTTTGTATGGGATGACAAGTGTCAATGTTCCTTTTAGTTGTTGAAGGAGAAGTTGATGAGTGCACCAGTTCTAGTTCTACCTAAGTAGGGGAAAGGATACATAGTATTATGTGATGCATCCAGGAATGGATTGGGTTATGTGATAATGCATGACAAGAATGTGATATATTTTGTGTTGTGATAGTTGAAGAAGCATGAGGAGAACTATCCTACCCATGACCTAGAGTTATCCATAGTGGTGCATGCTTTAAAGACCTGGAGATACTACCTTTATGGTGAGAAGTGTCAGATCTTCACAGATCACAAGAACCTAGAGTACATCTTTTTGCAGTAAGAGTTAAACATGTGATAGTGGTGTTGGATGGAGTTAATCAAGGACTATGATTGCATAAATGATTACCACCCAAGAAAAGTGAATGTCATGGAAGACACTTTGAGTAGGAAGTCTTCTTCAACATCATCAGTGGGAAGTGCACAGTTGAATTCTCTAGTGTGCCATAAGAGAGACATGTTGGTCTCCTTGTGATAGATGAACATGAAGCTCGAAGTGTCTATTCTAGTAGGTTTTCTTGCACAGTTACAAGTAAATTCAATGTTGAGACAACAAATCAAAGAATCACAATAGACTGATACTATGATACAACAAATATAAGTAGAGTTTGGCAGTGAGAAGCATGATGGCTTCCATGAGGAAGATGATGGGATAGTATGTTACCACGATAGAGTTGTGGTACCTTATGTTGGTAATCTGAGAAGAATGGTTCTAGAAAAGGCTCACTCCTCCATGTATGCTATGCACCCAATAGCACCAAGATGTACCATAATCTTAAAGATTTGTATTGGTGGCCTGGCTTGAAGCATGATGTAGCTGAGTTTGTGGCCAAGTACATAGTATGTCGACAAGTGAAAGCACAACATTAGAAGCATGCAGGGACATTGCATTCGTTACTCATACTGTAACATATTGAATTATGTAATTTTGTTTTTTGACCCTCTTTTCTATCTTTTCCTTTCATTTCTATCCTTCTTGGCTTTTTTGTTCAATTTGTAGAGAATATAATGGTTTAGTGAACATTTATTCACTAATTGTACCAATGGAAGGGTTTATGCACAAATACCTCAGTGAAGGATTAATTACCATAATTAAGTGATCTAAACCTTAATCTAACTTTTTGATATGATTTGAAAACATAAAATGATCCTAAGTTTCAAATTTGGTTCGATTTGGATATTGTTTGTGCAAGTTATGCAATTTTAGGTACATTCTGGACTTTTTATGCAATTTACCCAATTGGGAGGTTTTCTTTGCAAATTATCAACTGAATTTTAATCCTTATATATTCCCTTACCATTAATGATATTTGAAACCATTGGATAACCTAGTTTCACCTTGGTTTGATGGTATTTCTTTCCAAGGGCATTATAGGGATTACCCTCTTTATAAAGATGCTTATCTTTAAAAGCTATCAACCAATGAGGTTATTTCTTTCTTGAAAAACGGTGGGGGTGGCCTAGAAGGATCTATGGGCTCTTAGGACTGACTTTGTATATCCATGAAGCCTCTGTGATATGTCCTCTTGCATGGCCATCAATCCCTAGGCTAAAGACACATGGAAAGTCCCTTAGACACCTCATGCTTCACCTCTTTCTATATATAGCCATGTATACCCCTTCCCAACTCACAATTCGAAAACTCTTGCTCTCCTTTTCTTTCCTCTAGGTTAGATAATAGTTCCTTCTATATTTGGCCACAAAGTTGTTGTCCCAAGGTAATAGAGGGAGCCTACCTTGGTGAAGCAGGCTCCTAGGATTTCCAAATTGCTCTATTAGGGTTTCTAAAGCTCCTCCTTGATAAATTCAAGCAAAACTAGTAAGTTGCCTCCCTTACTTCCCTATTTTCATATTTTTAGTATTCCTTACACCCTATTACAGGTCGTAACCATGGAATTCCATGGTGAAACCCCACCTAGAACCCTAAAACACCTCATCTCTATGCTCTTTTGCTAGGATTTATCACCTCTAAGTTGAGAAGGTGATCTTTGTCTAAGAAAGGAACTAGGATTGGAGCAACCAGACCTTCTAAGCTCGGATCCTTGCTGTTTGGACCTTCTTATCTTCCCTAGAGGCGAGTTTCATAACCCACTTCTCATATATTGCTTGCTACATGCTTAAAGTCATGCATCTATGTTTAAAATCGATGATTTCCATCTCTGTTTACCATGTTCATCTAGGGTTTTGGTTTTTTATCGGTTTACCTTCTCTAGAAGATCTAGTTTGGATAATTATTAATCTAAAACCATGATATTAGGTTGATTGGTGTTTTCCTTCCCTCTCTCTCTCTCTCTCTCTCTCTCTCTCTCTCTCTTTGCTTATCTCATTTGGTTTGATGATGTGTCGGTTTCTGATTGGCCGAATTTCAATAATTCATAACTTTTGATTCCTTTGTCCAAAAACTAAAGTAAAATACATCCTAAACTTAGAAAAACATTTTATTTTCAATAATAATATTTCCAAATATTGGTTTTGAGTTTTGTCGATGGTGGTTTTCTTGAAAATGATTTAATCACTTAAAAATCACCAAAAATACACTCTAATCATCGTAACTCCAAAATATGAAAAATTATATGTTTTCTTAATCAGAAGAACCTAACTAAGTCTATGGTGATGTTATCATAGTATAAATCGAGGTTTTTCTATAAAAAGTAAAAATATAGGTTTTCACTACCTTAATGCATATATATCATTTTAATACATGTATACGAATTGAAAATAGGAAAAATTGATCATGGACTCAATCAAGTGATGACAGTGGGTAAAATGAATCATAATGAAAGGTATGTGCTATGTATGTGCAATCCCTATTTATGTATGTGTATTATTACACCCTAAGTTGTGATATTTGAATCCATAACCCGATAATTCCCCATGAGGCATGATTTGAATCCTATTCCCTCTATTGTTTCTTCTTTTTGCAATATTGCCTCAAAATCAGTATTAATGTTTTATTCCATGGGTCTTGGAACTCCACCACCAAGTTGTAATTATATGATGATTTATCTTGCCACTTTACTATTTCTTGAGCATGATGGTTTATTTGGCTATTTAACTATAGTGGTGGTACTTATGTACAACCACCCACAGAGGGCATGTAAATAATCGCCTTAGGGAACGTCTTATTCTCCCCCGGGGGAATGTGTTATTTCTCCCCTATAAATTTGATAGGTGACTGGGAATGTATGAATTCTCCCCTCACCTATAGGTTGAGGTCCGGTAGGTGCCTCAACCCTACTTAGTTAATGTAGTCCAATTAATATCATGCATGCTACTTCTTATATGTTTTGTAATGGTAAGAATCTATTTTGTTATGTGCCTCATTCTCTTGTCCCTCTCATCTTATGATGATTCAATATATTTATGTTTCATATGATTTCCTTTTCTCTTGTACTTATTCATTATTTGACACATACCATGTTTTCTTTCCCCTTTTGTTGGGTGCTTTCCCAACCACCCAGGTAATGAGCAAGGTGATGAACAAGATAAGGAGTATATAACTTTTTGCTTGGACTCAGTTGATGGAGATGTTGCTTGGAGACAAGATTGTAGTAGTCTAGACTTCCCTCTATCTAGATCCTGATTGTGTGTCTTGATGTAAACCCTAATGGGAGAATTTGATGTACTTGTGTAACCCTTTTATGAAATTGAATATAGTCAGTTAGTTTTATTCCACTACTTTTTAATGGTGTTTTTTTACCATATTTTAATAAGGAGGTGATCTCGCCTCCTTACAGCATGGTATCAGAGCCCATGGTTGTCGGAATCTGACTATTTTAGTTTTGTCTCCCTAATTAAAATCCCTGCCTTACATAGTTCTTTTTGGTGACATGGTTTCCCTAGAGTTGATCTATAAATGATGAAAGGTTGATTTAAGACCATATAGTTCCACATTAATATCATGATGAATAAAACCCTAAAATAATCATAACTAAAATATGCATAACTTAATGTTGTTTAGGTTTGCCTTTAGGAAAATATTAGGGCATGAAATTGAAGCAAAGGTGTCTCGAAAAGATCAAGTTCTGGGGGTTGGAAATATTTTCCTCCGTGCCACTTTCTTGTTTTACGAGGACTCCCAGATCCATATGATACCATCCTGGCCTAAGATGAAATGGATTTTTCAAAATAGTTTGCTTTTAGGCAATAGTGACCTTAGACATCTATGTTGTATATATTTGGGAACCCTAAGTTTTAGGTGTATGATGACTTGTTGAGGATGGATACCCAATATAGTTCCCTTATGACCCATATAACCATATGTTTGGATATTTATCCCTAGAACCTAAACTTTGAAGTTTGGTGTTTAGTAAGCAATCAGAGTGCGAAGTGAAGTATGATGTATCTTGTATATGGTCTAGTTATACTCACCCTTTTACCTCTAGATTAGTTTGGTAGGTCAAACCTTTTAAGGGGTGGAGAGTAGTTGGTTTGATGATGTTTGTGTAGTTAGATTTTGAGGATGAAATACTTTCCAAAGGAATGGAGCCATGTAACATACTGAAATATAGCTACTCTTACTTTAGAAACCCTAACTCCCTAATTTAGAAGTTAGTGCGCTTGAATCCTTAGTTTTGACCAAACAAGTTATAGTTGTAACCACATGTTTCTTTATATCCAAAAGAACATATAACGATCATCTAATGAATAGTTCATATATTTGAACCCTAATGAATATCTAATGCACATAATAAGAGTAACTCACATTTTAATACTAATAATGGATAGGCATGATGTTGACCATGTCATGAACCAATAAACCCTAATGAAATGACGAGCAAGATAATTGTAACCCAATCTTGTATTTAATGCATACTAAGAATGTATAGATTAAGAATAATGATCATGTTAACCTAAACCCTAAGTTGTAATCATATAACCTTAACATATACATCCTTAATGCCTTTCATGATACATTAATGACATTAGGAGTCATAATTAGTTAACATAATTTGATACACATAAATGATATATATAATCATCTAAACACATATTAATCAAGTCATCAATATGAAATGCATGGTATGTTACCTTGTCATCTAAAATACACATGATTGGTCACTTAATGTAAATCAATTTGTAATATGCCTCACCTTGATCATTAAAATACATGGAGTGGATTCAATATGAACACGAAGTGATTTGATTCACATAAATGTGCAAATCAATAATATAAATAAATATGAGAAAATGATCAATGATGACATTAATGTGAGAAATAAAGATAATGCGGCAATGAGATAACATTTAATATAAATATATGTAATTGATGTGACATAATTTGGATTGAATGAAGACTTAACGACAAATTGAATATTTCATGCAAAATATTTTTTAATAACTTAATGTGGTGATAGTATAAGGATAATGAAGTCGAAGCTCAAAATATTAAGGATAATGATCAAGTATATTGAGAAAAATTGAGTAACCCATAATTTTGCTAAAATTCTTAATAAGATAAATGAGAAATATGTATATATATATATATATGATGTTTCATGGATGATAATGAAATATAACTTCCTTGGTAATAAATTGATAATGACATGCCATAATTAAAATAATGGTGATGGTGTGATATCATAATGAATATAATGTTAATGAGCTAAAAATGTAAATAATGTTAAATATCCTAAAAATAATATCTAAATAATGAAACCTAGGTGATCCTTGAGAACCTGACCTATGTCGAGATGCTTGTGGAGTATATATTGATGAGTTGTTTCGTAGAAGTTAAGGTTGGAGAAATAACATGAAGTTTTGTGATGAGATGTAGCACACTCACCCTTCCCTTCTTGCTTGTGATTTTGGGGACGAAATCCTCTCTAAGGGGTGAAGTGTTGTAACATATTAAATTCTATAATTTTGTATTTTGACCCTCTTTTCTATCTTTTCCTTTCATTTCTATCCTTCTTGGTCTTTTTGTTCAATTTGTAGAGAATATAATGGTTTAGTGAACATTTATTCACTAATTGTACCAATGGAAGGGTTTATAGACAAATACCTCATTGAAGGCTTAATTACCATAATTAAGTACTCTAAACCTTAATATAACTTTTTGATATGATTTTAAAACATAAAATGATCCTAAGTTTCAAATTTGGTTCGATTTGGATGTTGTTTGTGCAAGTTATGCAATTTTAGGTACATTCTGGACTGTTTATGCAATTTACCCAATTGGGAGGTTTTCTTTGCAAATTATCAACTGAATTTTAATCCTTAGATATTCCCTTACCATTAATGATATTTGAAACCATTGGAGAATCTATTTTCACCTTGGTTTGATGGTATTTCTTTCCAAGGGCATTATAGGGATTACCCTCTTTATAAAGATGCTTATCTTTAAAAGCTATCAACCAGTAAGGTTATTTCTTTCTTGAAAAATGGTGGGGATGGCCTAGAAGGATATATGGGCTCTTAGGACCAACTTTTTATATGCATGAAGCCTCTATGAGCTGTCCTCTTGCATGGCCATCAATCCCTAGGCTAAAGACACATGGAAAGTCCCTTAGACACCTTATGCTTCACCTCTTTCTATATATAGCCATGTATACCCCTTCCCAACTCACAATTCGAAAACTCTTGCTCTCCTTTTCTTTCCTCTTAATTAGATAATAGTTCCTTCTATATTTGGCCACAAAGTTTCTGTCCCAAGGTAATAGAGGGAGCCTACCTTGGTGAAGAAGGCTCCTAGGGTTTCCAAATTTCTCTATTAGGGTTTCTAAAGCTCCTCCTTGGTAAATTCGACCAAAACTAGTAAGTTTCCTCCCTTCCTTCCCTATTTTCATACTGTTAGTATTCCTTACACCCTATTACAGGTCGTAACCATGGAATTCCATGGTGAAACCCTACCTAGAACCCTAAAACACCTCATCTCTATGCTCTTTTGCTAGGATTTATCACCTCTAAGTTGAGAAGGTGATCTTTGTCCAAGAAAGGAGCAAGGCTTGGAGAAACCAGACCTTATAAGCTCGGATCCTTGCTGTTTGGACCTTCTTATCTTCCCTAGAGGCAAGTTTCATAACCCACTTCTCATATATTGCTTGCTACATGCTTAAAATTCATGCATCTATGTTTAAAATCGATGATTTCCATCTCTATTTACCATGTTCATCTAGGGTTTTGGTTTTTTACCGGTTTACCTTCTCTACAAGATCTAGTTTGGATAATTATTAATCTAAAACCATGAAATTTGGTCAAATTGTGTTTTCCCTCCCTCTCTCTCTCTCTTTGCTTATCTCATTTGGTTTGATGATGTGTCGGTTTCTAATTGGCCGAAATTCAATAATTCAAAACTTTTGATTCCTTTGTCCAAAAACTAAAGTAAAATACGTTCTAAACTCAGAAAAACATTTTATTTTCTATAATAATATTTCCAAGTATTGGTTTTGAGTTTTGTCGATGGTGGTTTTCTAGAAAATGATTTAATCACTTAAAAATCACAAAAAATACACTCTAATCATCGTAACTCCAAAATATGAAAAATTATATGTTTTCTTAATCAGAAGAACCTAACTAAGTCTATGGTGATGTTTTCATAGTCTAAATCTAGGTTTTTATATAAAAAAGTAAAAATATGGGTTTTCTCTACCTTAATGCATATATATCATTCTAATACATGTATACGAATTGAAAATAGGAAAAATTGATCATGGACTCAATCAATTGATGAAAGTGGGTAAAATGAATCATAATGAAAGGTATGTTCTATGTATGTGCTATGTATGTGCAATCCCTATTTATGTATGTGCATTATTACACCCTAAGTTGGGATATTTGAATCCATAACCCAATAATTCCCCATGAGGCATGATTTGGATCCTATTCCCTTTATTGTTGCTTCTTTTTGCAATATTGCCTCAAAATCAATATTAATGTTTTATTCCATGGGTCTTGGAACCCCACCACCAAGTTGTAATTATATGATTATTTATCTTGCCACTTTACTATTTCTTGAGCATGATGGTTTATTTGGCATATTTAACTATAGTAGTGGTACTTATGTACAACCACCCACAGAGGGCATGTAAATAATCGCCTTGGGGAACGTCTTATTCTCCCCCTAGGGAATGTGTTATTTCTCCCCTATAAAATTTGATAGGTGACTGGGAATGTATGAATTATCCCCTCACCTATAGGTTGAGGTCCGGTAGGTGCCTCAACCCTATAGTTAATGTAGTCCAATTAATATCATGCATGCTACTTCTTATATGTTTTGTAATGGTAAGAATCTATTTTGTTATGTGCCTCATTCTCTTGGCCCTCTCATCTTATGATGATTCAATATATTTATGTTTCATATGATTTCCTTTTCTCTTGTACTTATTCATTATTTGATACTTACCATGTTTTCTTTCCCCTTTTGTTGGGTGATTTCCCAACCACCCAGGTAATGATCAAGGTGATGAACAAGACAAGGAGTATATATCTTTTATCTTAGACTCGATTGATGGAGATGTTGCTTGGAGACAAGATTGTAGTAGTATATACGTTCGTCTATCTAGATCTTGATTGTGTGTCTTGATGTAAACCATAATGGGAGAATTTGATGTACTTGTGTAAACCTTTTATGAAATTGAATATAGTCAGTTAGTTTTATTCCGCTGCTTTTTAATGGTGTTTTTTTACCATATTTTAATAAGGAGGTGATCTCGCCTCTTTACACATACCATAGTGGAAGTGGGATCTTGTTACGATAGACTTTGTATATGGTCTTCCTAGGACAACCAAAGGATATGATTCTATTTCGGTGATAGTTGAGCGATTGACAAAGTCAGTGCACTTCTTGCCAGTGAAGACAATGTTTTTAGTGGAGAATCTCACTCATATATACATGGATGAGATAGTGTGTTTGCACGGTGTCCCATCTACTACCATGTTAGATAGAGGTCCTCAGTTTACAATCCATTTTTGGGAGTGCTTGCAAATAGCTTTGGGTATGCGGCTAAGGTTTAGCACTACTTTCCACTCATAAATAGATGGTTAGTCTAAGAGGACCATATAGACCTTGGGGGACCTATTGAGGGCTTGTGTCTTGTAGTTTTTGGGTAGTTGGGACATCCATATCAGTCTAATAGAGTTTTCGTATCATAACAGTTATCAAAGGGGCATCAACATGGCACCATATGAGGCATTGTATGGGAGGCATTGTAGGTCTCCATTATGTTGGTATGAGATAGGTGGATAACAGCTTCTTGGCCCCAAGCTAGTGCAGTAGATGACTAAAAATATCAAAGTGATTCAAAAGTAGTTGAAAGCATCCCAGGACTAACAAAAGTCATATGTTGATAACCTTCGTAGACCCTTGGAGTTCCAAGTGGGAGACAGGGTGTATCTCAAAGTCTCTCCTTGAAAGGGTGTTCTGAGGTTTGGCAAGAAGGGTAAGTTGGCTCCAAGGTATATGGGACCATACCATGTGGTGGCACATATTAGGAAGATGCCTACATACTGGATTTGCCACCTAAGTTGCACAGATTGCATGCAGTGTTTCATGTATCTATGTTTAGGAAGTGCCACCCTAATACCGAGTTAGTTTTGTAGCCAGTGGAGGTTGAGCTTGATGAGGATATGTCCTATGTGGAAGTGCCCATGTTGATCCTTGATAGAAGAGTGAATAAGTTGAAGAAGAAGGACATAGTTCTTGTGAAGGTTCTTTGGCATCACCATGGCATTTAGGAAACCACATGGGAGCTTAAGGAAGAGATGTGGAGGAAGTACATGTCTCTTTTCACTTAGGATTCTGGGGACAACATCCTTGTAAGGGGTTTATGGCTTATAAGAACCTTAACCTATGTTTTGGGCTAACCCTATTTTCTTTGGCTTGATTATGTGCTTAGAACCTTTCTCTAATCCTTTGTGATGATCTTATAGCTTGTAGAGAGATTAAATTTCTAGTTTGAGCTTGTTTGGATGATGTTTGTACTTTTAATGCTTATTTTAGGTTAAATTGCAATTTACCCATTAGTGAGGGATATCTTACAATTTGCCACACATAGAGTGCTCTTTCTCTCCCTTGGTTACATGAGAGAGAGAGATAGAGTGGTTCCTTGGGGCACCTTGGTTGAGGCTTGGTTGAGTGGTGGCACCCTTAGTGGTGGTTAGGGTTTTCTAGGGTTTGGTGTGTCTCGACCCATGTGTACCTTGAGTGTTGTCTCGACTTAGGTCACAACCATGGACATGTTTGGAGGGTGTCATGATCTATACACCTCCCCTATGTGCGGTTGTCATGACCAATATGGTTTTGGTTGGTCTTGGGTTGAGTCAGTTTCCTCTGCATATGGTGTCTCGACCTAGGATGAGTGTGGTGCCCTCTTACCTCCACCATGTTGATGTTTGGTGCTTTGTCATGACCATGGATGGTGATCCTTGGTGGGTCGCGACCGCGATCATGTTGAGTGACCTTGGTGGTCAATACCCAACATAGAGTGTATCACTATCTCTTGCATGTGGGTGTTAAGTGGTTGCATGTTGTTTCCTTGGGTGGACAAGTGTCCCTTTGGAGTCCTACCTTGTTGTCACCTCATTTGTTGCCCTACCTCTATTCTCCTATGATACATAAACCCTCTTATCTCCATTCAAGTGATCTTTTCTGACCTTACTTCTTATTCCTTCCTTTGTTCTCATTCTTAGACCTTGGTGGAGCAAGAAGGATCTATTCTTGGTGCTTTGAAGGTGGTTCAACCTTGCATGTGGCACTTGTGGTGATTCTTGCTCATTCTCTGCCATGGTAAGTGTTTACCTTTCCTCCATGGTGTTTTCCTAGGATCCTCTACCCCATCTTCTTCCATTTCCTTGGCCCTAGACCATGTTTTGACATGGTGGTCGTTCTTGAGAGTAAAATCCTCCTCACAAGGGGCCATAGGCCATGTTTTGACAAGGCGATACCCAAGAGGAAGTTTCTTCTCTCTTTTTCCCTTTCTTTCTTTTGGTTCGGCCTTGAGCTTCTTGCTCTATTTTCTTGGGCAACCTTTGACCTTGGTGTCTTCTTCTTCTTGAGGTGTTCTTGTGGTATAGAGTGGATCTTTTAATGGAGCTTCATCATCCTTGGTGATCATGTGTTTGGATCTTGTGAACCTTGGAGTAATCTTCCTTAAGGCGGGTGATATAACCCTCTACCCTCTCTATTCTTTCACCTTCTTTTACATGCATGTTAGTGTTTCTCTCTCTAAAATGTTACTCTAATACACTAGGAGATGATTCATGCTCTAGATCTTGGTTTGATTATGGTTATCCTGTTTGGTTTGCTTATAATCTGAAATCCTAGTTTTATACCCAATTTTGGTGATTATGGTGAAATGGTGGTTTCCTCTCTAGCCTTTTGTCCTTGGTTTTGTTCACACACATAATCCTCATGTACCTTGATGTTCAATGGAGTTATATTTCTATTTTGGTGATGTTAAACATGGACTCTCCCTCTTGTATGAAGATCCTTACATGGTGTTTTCATGGAACTTATGTTAGGGTCTTGGGAACCGTTTTGGGAGATGTTTTCCTTCTTGAGATGTTTATCTTAGTTTGGTCAAGATGTATGACCTAGTATCACTACCGCGACCCAACCCTAATAGGTTGGAGGTTGCGACATACCCTTGGTTCTTGAGGTCGCGACATGGTGAGGTTTTGATATTGTGACAGCCCTTGTTTAGTTGAGACATGTTAACCCTCTCGGTGTGTCGTGGTCGCGACAACATGGTTGTTAGTCACGGTCGAGACACCCTGGTTGGTGGTAGTTGCAACCTAGGTTGATGGGTGGTCATGACCATGTGGATGGGTGGTCGTGATCCTTGTTGATGAGTGGTTGCAACACTTGGATGATGGGTGGATGTCTTATATATATAAGTATGTGATTGATACATAAGCATGAACACTTAGTAATGAACTATGCATGGTGTTGTTTAGTTGGATATCTAATCAATCCTAGTCATAACCCTTAACCCTAATGTATTCTGACAACATGTCATACATAGGGATTTAGTGATTGATATAGCTATAAAACCCTAATTAGCTAAGTATGGAACACTCAGCCTAATGATGTGTTATGTGATGTGTTTTCTCTCTCTTAAGAAGGTTATCTTGTTATACTACTTCCTCTCTCTTGTTTATAAGCCCCTAACCTTGCAGGTGAGATGAATCCATGGCTTGTATATGTTGGGGTGATGACTATATGTTATAGGATGATGTTTATGAACCTCGAAGAGGCACAATGTGGTGATGAACATGCAGGGTTTGGTGTGATAGGTCCTATGACCTGGTGATGGCATGATGCCTGTTGAGAGGTTATCTCCTCGAATGATGTGATTAAGGGATTGATATCCCACAATAATGTGTGAGATTGGTGATGGCCTTGTGAATGGAAGAACAAAGAGTATCATGTGGTGACTGTGTGATAAGTTCACACCATGTACATTTTATATCTTTTAAAGTTGCAACATACACTTGTTCTTGTAGAGTTTGTTTTGGCTTTATACATTATAAATTGTTTGATGAATTTGGCTGAACTAATCAAATGAAACCAAATCATGTAGTTTGCCTTGTTCCATAAATCCATTCCAGTGTCAGCTTTATTTGTTGGATTGGTGAAACGAGTTTAACTTGGAGCACATATTTTTGAATATGTGGGGGTGCAAGTCGAGTATCTTTGTGCATCCACAATTAAAGGTTTTATGAGACGGCCATGCGTGAGCGGATCTCTTTGGGATATGGATGGCCATGTGTGAGCCAATCCTTCTTTTAAGAATGGCCATGTGTGAGCATGTTCTTCTAGCGTCGTTACATGTACCGAGGTGGGCTAGGTGTTTATATATGGAAGGCCATGCATGAGCCGATCCTTCTATTGACTATATGTCACTTCTTTTGTAGTTGACTGTCATGTCTCTACGATGTTCTTATATGTTGACCAAGAGGTATTGAAGAGTTTGTGGATTTTGACTCTTCCTTTAGACCTTGTAAAGCACTAATTTTGACTAAGCAGTGGTCAGAATTTGGGTGGTATGACTCAAACCTTATGGGGCAACAATAAAAGATGTAATTCAGTCATGTGGTATATATGCTTAGGCTGACATATGTCTCACATTAGTTGAGCCTTTGCCTTATCTTTGTAAGACAATAAGAGAAGTCAATTGTTATACAAGTTCTTCATTTTCCTTCTTAAATTATTAATTGTTCAACTGTGTAGTGGTAAACCCCTATCCTATTTAAGCTTCTTTATTTGTCGATTGCATATCATTTAGTTGAATCTACTCAACCTGATTAGTATGTTATCTACTGCTTAGCTTATATGTTCTTTAAATAGCGTTGTCGGAGAGTTATATCTCGCGATGGGACATTTGGTCACACCCTATGGGTTTCCATATCTTTTAGGTTACCACACACGAAGAGGTAGAGGTCGTGCAGATGAAGAAGAGAAGTAGCAAGAGCAGTAGCTGATAAGGTTGGATGTGATGCTAGTCTTTTGGTGTAGAGTCCTAGATTCGTCATTGTACACTCAGGTCCTTGGGGTGTTTTTGAGGTGTTTTGTGGTTATGACAGTGGTACGGTATTTTTAGCTTGTGTGCCTTTTGTTGTATAGACATGTAAATGTACGAGTATATAAGTGGAATCCACGAACAGCTATGATGTAAGCACTTTCATATTTGTTATGTGACCTAGGTGTCCTGTTGTGGACCTATATGCAAAAAGTTTCCATCTTGTGGTGTTTTACGTAATCAGTTTTAATTTCCTATGTTTTCTGGTACTATGTTGCTTAGTGTTGTTTCTGCACTTTGGTTTGAGTTATCTCATTTGTGGCATGTCGGGGCATCACATTAGATACATATGAATGAAATGGTTGAGTCATTATCAAAATATGGATGAAATGGTTAAGTCATTATCAAAATATGGACAATGTGTAACACTTAGGTCAACAAAAAGAACATGAAATGGCTATAAAAGGGGCTTAAAATTCAAAAAGTCTAGGTTTTAGGGCTTTGCAGTCGATGAAAATGACCATAGCACATGTGGGGCATGGAACCATCAAACATGAGGATGTCTTGAGTTATTGTGGTTGAGCGTCATATGATTGTAAGTAAAACATACACAAATACACCCAAACCTGACCCATTGGGTTGCGGGTGAACTTATAGGTGCCCATATAATTTGTATTCAATTATAAATAAGTTTCTTATTGATTATTTTAATCTAAAAAAAATAGATGATAACAATTTAATGTTGTTTTTACAATGTGAAATGTAGTACAAAGATAACAGCCAACAATTGTGTTTGATATCATATATAATAGATTAGTTGTTGACTATTTCTACTTGAAGTTGAAAGAAAGAAGCAATATAAGAGATATTTGTTGTGTTTTGAGGAAACCTGGATGAAGATAATACAACTCCTCTAAATAAAACATGAAAAATCAACCCTTAATATTTTCATTTAACATCAGGAATAACTATTATTGCAAGTACTTATAGTTGTCTACAACACAACACAAGATTAAAAGGACATGTTTTTTGTAATGGAATATAAAACAACAAGTAGTACTAGATACAAACTTATATTTATACATATACATGTGTTTATGTATGTTAATATATTAATTTCCTGGGTCACCTATCACCTACTGGTCATCCACAAAATCCATTAACTAAATAAGAGATTCTTTATTTGGTAGTTTTTAAGTGGATTACAAATTATATCTCCTGAACTCAAATTATATGGGTTGACCTATGGGTACCCACATATTTTGACCCAATTTGTGAGGTATAGATGGACACATGGTCAATCAACATATTCATACAAGAGATCTAACCTAGGTGGGGCTCACATTTTAACCATGTCCCCTGCACAGAATCACTGGGGTTTGGGGAAGAGTGAGGAGCCACCATGTATTACTATCTAAAAAAATTGTAGTCATAGGAAGGGATCATTAAATGTGAACCCTTTCTTGATTGCATTTATGAGTGCCCCTTCAAGATAGCAGTTTGTATCTCATCTCAATGGGCATATTAGTTGCTTTTGTTGTTGCTATCCTTTGTTAAAGGAGAAGGAGTATTGTTTAGGTCCTTCCTTCCCTATATTGGAGTGCATTACCTCTTCCTCACTCCCATATTCTCTCAAGTTGTTGAGATGGACTTTGCTTCTTCTTATGGTTTGTTTGGTGACATGGGGGATTATGTCCAATATGTGGTTGAAGTTGAACATTTCTGTCGCTACCTTTTGAGATGAGGGTGTGGTTGCATTGATAAAGATACAAAGGATGAAGATAGATGTTTCCCAAACAACTTCTATGTGCATGGGTTGTTCAACCTTTCTTACATATTGTTGGATATTGAGTTGTTAAGTGCAGTGATATAATTCTAGGATTTATAGGTCATCATATTCAAGTCTGTTTAGGCATAACCAAACCTAATGTTGGATTTTATAGCATATATTACTCGACAACCTTTGAATGATAGTGGCTAAACTAATGCACTTGTGATTCTCCCATACATCTTCTAGATAATATATTTAGTTTGAAGAACATCATTATATCTTTGATGCTAAGAATTTTTGGAAGATATGGGACATATTCAAGTCCACAAAGTTCACATCTGGATGTCATGACCTATGAGGTCGTTGAAAAACAAATCTTATTACACTATTTGGAATACATTTTTCTATCAACATGAAAGTTGTTATCATAGGAGAATACATCCTTCCTTTGGTCTTGTCATAATTATTACAATGTATGGCAAATACAAAGCATAATGGAATTGTAGAGTGTTGAACTATCTCACCATTATAGGTCTAGTTGGCAATGCATCTCAATTGTGTTAGGTTCAATAGAATTTATTGTATTTGTATTATAAGTCATCTCAACTTGTTGGGGTTAGGCTTCTTAGATCTTGAGGTTGACTAGCATGTTGACTACTAGTTGTGATCGATCAAGACATGTGTTGGCATTGGGTTGTGGCATGCAAATATTTTGGGTTCCATGTATAGGGGATGGAGGGATACCACAATCTCATCATGCTTCTAGAGATAAGCCATTGTGTGGCCTACTACCTAGTGGTGTTCCTTCATCACTTTGGGTGATGACCACATGTATTACATTGTATTGGACAAAGTATAGACAAGATGGAGGGAAGACCTCCTCAGACATTAGGTTGATCCCCTTCACGATCTTCAGTGTAGATGGATTTGTTAGATGATGATGAATGTGGGGATGTATCCCCAGGGTTATAGAGCTAGAAGGAGTATGATCTGTGTCATTTTAGGTGGTTACATCTAGATATCACTTGTACTAATAAGGAAAATCCATAGGAAGGAACGGATCCATAGATTTATTCTTGATTTTTAAAATCTTGTTTCGATTTAGTTTTTTTGTCATGGAGTTGAATATGAGGCTTTTACTTATTTTTTGTTTCCTGTTATTATCATGGAGTTTTATATGAAAATTAGACAAATATGATACAACTTTTCTCCTCTAAATGCATTATTATCTCCTCACACACTGATTCATCATTAGCATATTTTAAATATGGGCTCAGGGCTATGAATAGTAAAAATCTATATTCCCAACAAGTAAACCCATGGAGACATGGAATGAGATGGTATTGTAGTTGAAAATATTGAGTTTGGTTGGACAAGTTCTGCTTATTTTCCTCCATTAGTCCTACAATGTATATTTATGACACATAATGTGGGCTTAGATAGGGATCATGCATCCTTTCTTTCCTAAAATTCCTTTAGGATGAATATTCACTCCTAGGGGATAGAAAATGACTTGGTACCCCCACTAACTTTGAACAATTATTATTCCAAATATTTAGACCATTCGCGGTATATTTTTGAATGAAATGTAATCACAAGTACTTATCTTGATGATTATATCAATCTTGACATAGAACCTTTTGACATTGGTATTTGTGGAGACTAGTTCCTCACTACTTTTTGATGTCATATTGAATTCATGTGTTTTCACGAGAACATTCCTTGTAGGTAGTAGTGTTCAGGGTCATAGGATGGGGTGGAAATTCTAAGATGGAGAGTGCCTGAGGATTGCCCAATTTTGAACTTTATGTGATTTGATTATGGAGATTATGGGTATCATATGAAGTGGAAGGTTGGCATTTCTCGGATGAAAGCTAAATATACATATAAAGATCCCATTATAGCTGTCTCTTAAGAAACATGATCTCATCATTGCCCCATGAAGGGTGGCAAATGGATTACATTCATCCAAGTGGACGTCAGATAGTGTAGTCATCATCAAGGATATGTGTGTAATCCTAATAAATTACATGTATTAAGATTTAATTTCTTAAGTGGATGAATTTAAATCAATTGTGATTTTGAAACTAAGAGGTTGGGGAAGATGGTCACAAGATGCTTTAAGTCAACACTAAAGTTTTTATTGGATAACCCTTGTATTCTCAGATGATGCATGATTGCCACCATCTTAGTTGAGTAGGGATTTACAACATCAGTTTGGAACATGTTCCAATGTTGCCCTATCATTAATTAGTAGTACCTCTTGACGTGACTAGATTTATTTTGTAGAAGATGGATATCGTATTCCATATCTTGTAGCAAGGCACCATCCTGTTAAACTTTGTGGATGATGTATGACCCTTCCTATTTCAGTTCAATATTACCTTAAGTGTATGGGTTGAGATACATGCACAAGGCATGTCTCCTTTCTTGAAGCATATAGGATGTACCTTCTTGGAGAAGAAAAAAAAGAGGCATACATGCCAGTAGCACTATCTATTGTGTAAGGTGTAGCATTATTTTATCAGTTGTATTAAGAGTGTTTGTAAGGAGTGTCATGAGGGGTCCACTCCTCACTTAATTTGAAGAATAAACCCATCTAATCTATATACACAGAAAATGTATGTTGGAATAGGTGTATTATATCTCAAATAATGGTATAAAAGACCAAATTATAGCAGCAAATATAAAATATCTAATTATTACAATGCTTGTCTCTATCATGATTCCTTCACCACACAGGGTGATATATAATAAAACTAAACTATAGGAGAGGACCAGAAGAGGGATATCTAACCACCTTGAATCTATATCCCAAGAAAGAACATCTACACTTGCAGTTTTCATGGCCAACCTTGGTTCTCTTCTCCTTGCTCTCTACCTACGAGTTGGAAGCATACCCCATAAGAGAATACAAACATGTAATTTATTAGAATAAAAGATGGTATGTGCATGCTAATGGAGATTCGAACAACTTTAGGAAAAAGGACATCAAATATAATAAGGCTACCCATCCAAGAGGAAAATTACCATCCAAGTGGATATCAAAGAGAATATGAATTTTAATAAGATGATAATATAATGGTTGCACTTGACATTGAAACAAAAATGAGATGTTCCAAAAAAGAACACATAAGGAATTTAGGGAACATAACCCATGAACACTATTAATCAAAATGCATGCATGTGAGATAAACATAGCACTAGTGAAACATAAATAAACAATGATGGCTATGACACATAACTCATAACCTGATAGCATAAGGCACATAATTGAACTCCCCAATATATAAGTGGGAACATTACCTATGTATGGAGCACATAGCCTCCATCCCAAAAACATAAAGGGCACATCACCCAATAAAACTAAAGAACTTATATGTCTTTAGGGATATTGTATCATAAAACATTCCTAAATGTAGAGGCAACTAAAAGTTCAATAAACAGATAGAATTAATGAGTTTGCCATCACATAAATAGACAACAAGAAATATATACCACAAAAGTGGGAAATTTTGAGTTACATCTCACAATAAGAAATGACTTGGTTCAATTACAAAATTAAGGTTTCATCATAATATAAGATGATCAAAGCGTATAACTTCTTTCATGAATCAAAATCTCTAAATAGAGAGAATATATTGTATATTATGTCTCACAAAAACAAGAGAGCAGAAAATCAATTACATTACTCAATTTGATCAAGGGGATACAAAATACATCAAGAGATGGTAAAACTTGGTTAATTTCTCAATGTGGATAATAGAATGCAACATACCTCTAGATGTGAGTCAACTTTCCAAAGCCCAAACCCTAGATCCAAGTCAGGGTTCTTCTCACCTATTATTAGATTTCACTTATCAATATCAATAATTTAAAATGTGTATATTTCAAACCTCAAAATTGTAGACTCTTATTATTTCTAGATTTAGGTTATCAATTAGCTTTAAATAGGTAAAAAAACTTTTTTGATTCCAACTAGTATTTTTCTGTAATTTGTAGATAATGATAGAACTAGTTATGATTCTTAGGAATATCATCCAATTAGGTAATTCAATTAATTCATGGTGGTAAAATTATCAGAATAATGCACTCATTCTAACTTGCCCTATTGGGATTGGCTAACTAGGCTGGGCCCACAACCAGTAGGGCACACAACACAACTAGGAAAAAACAAATCAAAGACAAAATGACAATTCTTCCCTTGAAGGAAAAACAAAAGGAAAAGAGAAACGAGGGACAAAGAGGAGAAATCATAGAGGGGATTCACCCCCCTTCCCTGATCCCACACCATGGATGCAAACAGCTCTAGGCTAAGAGCCAACAGGTGTTTTGGGTTTCTATGCACCCTTCAACTACCCCAGCTCACTTCACAAGGGGCTGGAAAATTCAATGGCTACCTTTCTGAGACCCACAGTCGTCGGGGATGGCAAGGCACCCAGATGACAATGAACTACATGTGGGAGCATAGCAGAAACCAAAAGTAGAATGGTGAATGCAAAATAAGGGGTAAAACAAAATGGGTCGATCCAGGCAAAGGTGTCATTGTCTTGAGGAGGTAGCTAGGGACAAGGACGAACCAATACTTATTGAAAACACCACACGAACTAGAAAAAAAATAGTAGCTAGTCAATAGGGAAGAAGTATTAGATACACTAGAAATTGAGATCATAGGAAGCAAGAAGGGGTACTCAGAACACTTATCATGCCTTGAATTGGGTTCTGTTGGTTGGAGATTCTTTAGGACAGACACGATGGTTGACAGAGTAGATGGGATTTGTGGGGGCAACGTTTATGACTTCAAACCAAATTGAGGTTGAAGAAGAGATTGCAGAGGGATGGATGTGGTTTCTGGGTACTTATATAGGGTTATAATGTGTGTCAACATGTCTATTATCTCCAGGTGACAAGGAGGGTTGCCATTACTTTTGGGTGTTTCTATGTTAGATAAGGAAAGGTGATAAAATAAGGATACGAAAGATTGGGATACAGAGAGACGAATCTTGATGAAGATAAATCAAGGAAAAAGGTTAAGAAATGAGAAAGATTGGTATTAGAGATAGATTGAGGTATTGTTTGGCGAAAAACTCAATCTATTGTCCAAGGTAAGAGATGAACTATGAGTCATCCAATCAAAACTGACGACGTGCATGATGCTACACATTTAAGCAAATTCAAAAATCAGTAAATCTTGGTGTGACAAAATATAATATGATACTTAAAGAAATTGGGAAAAGTATCAAGCATTTAATTAAAGTTTAAAATGAAGTTTGTTTCCTACTTCATTTAAGGGTCCAAATAAAGCTCAAATAAGATGACATTTGACACCAAGAATAACTAGGACATGTAGATTCTAATTTCACAGTTAATGTTCCCTTTTGGAATTGTTTACTTTTTCATTTATCATTTTGGATCTTAAGTTATATTCTCTTTCCTAATTAAAATCCGTATAGTTAAGATTGTTCAATTAATTTGAAAATTCATAAGTAGATTAATTTTTGTATGTAGAATCCAAATTTGGGATATGTTTCCACTTTTGAAGCCATTCAATAATCTATTTCATATTTTTGGCCTTATCTAATATTTTATTTTCTAAATGAAATCAGAATAGTTATTATTGTTCATATAGTATAAAACATGGCACTCAAGCTTATTGGGACCCAAGGAACACAAATTCACATTATATTTTAGGTTTTGAGATTTCCTTTTATAAGTTATATTACAAACTAATTTTAGGCTCATCGCCATTATATTATTATAGCATTACATCATTACCATCATTATTTATTATTTAGAGTTTCATTATTTTTACATTGTTGTCAAAAGAGTTTCCTTATATTATTAAGCACAAATTCTCATATTTGGTAGTTTAACATTTTAAATCCATTAATTCTATTTTTATTTAGATAATGGTACAATGTTCATATTTGTGGATATGGAAACACAAATTGTTATTCCAAAGCACATTAAACCTCTTATTAAACATATATTAAAAATTATGTGAAAGTTAGCTAGAAAAGGAAATATGTATGACATATTTAATGAATTTACTTACATGTTAACACATATTTAAGTTATTATGTTAACCTAAGTACATTTTGATATGTGATGTTAATTATAGTATCTAATGCCATTGAATATGTTATATTTGCTTTACTACCTAAATTTGTAATGGATTACCAGTGAGTTATTCATGTCATGTGAATTAAAAATATAAATTAAGGAATAAATTTATGCCTGTTTGGTCAAACCTATGGAACTAAGCTTACTAACCTTTTAATCATAGAATAGGATAATATCCTAGGTTCTGGTACATTACAACACTTCACCCCTTAAAAGGATTTCACCTCCAAATCTAATCATGCATATATTATCATCCAACTACTCTCGACCCCTTAAGAGGTTTAACCCTAATAAGTCAAACTAAACAACTCTTAAAGGGGATTAGGGTTACAAAAATATCTTTTAGTTGACAATGATTTAGGTGTTTATGTTGTTCATAGGTGAAGCATCCAGCCAAGAAGTCTGACCCACCTAGGGTTGAACTTAGGTCAACATAACAACCCTAGTGCTCACATCTCAAAACTAAAGATACAACTTCCCAAATCTTAGAGGGGTAAAGAGGGTAGTTCAAATAAACTTATATACATGCTATATCTTCCTAGAGTAAACATACTAAGGGAAATAAGATTGAAATAGTTAGATTAACCAACCACTAATAGCTTTTATACCATCTTGTAAGGAGTCAGACTCAAGAAGGGACGCACTCCTAACTTTATTTAAGGAATAAACCCATCTAATCTATATACCAAACATGTTTGCTAGAATAGGTGTAGTTTTTCATTTATCAAATAATGATATACAAGACCAAAGTATAGCAGTAGAAATAAAAACTCTAACTATTATAGTGCTTGTTTATATTAGGATTCCTTCATCATTTAGGGTGATATGTAAGAAAACTAAACTATAACATAGGACCAACAGAGGGCTATCTAACCACCTACAATCTATCTCCCAACAAGGAACAACAACACTCAGAGTTGTCATGGTCAACCTTAGTTCTATTCTCCTTGCTCTCTACCTAGGGGTTGGAAGCATAATCCACAAGAGAAGACAAAGATGGAAATTATCAGCATAAAATCCGGCATAAACATATTAATAGAGATTTAAGAAACTTTAATAAAAAATGATATCAAATATAACAAGCTTCCCCTCCAAGGGGAAAAGTACCATCCAAGTGGATATCAAAGAAAATATGAATTGCAATAAGATGATAATATAATAGTTGCACTTGTAATGAAACAAAAATAACATGTGACACAAAAGAACATGTAATTAATTTAGAGCACATAACTCATCACAGTATTTATCAACCTACATGTACGTGAAATAAACATAGCTCTAGTGAAATATAGATAAACAATGGCAGCTAGGTCACATAATCATAACATGATAGAGTGATTCACATAACCAAATTCTCCAATATATAAAGTGGGCACATAGCCTGGGTATGGGTCACATAACCTCTATCCTATAAATATAAAGGGCACATAACCCACAAAACTAAAGCACTTACGTCTCTAGGTATATTGTATCAAGAAAAATTCTAGCCACAACCCGCGCCCCACTCGTGCGCCTACCCAGACATCGGGAATGGTCGAGATTATGAGCCCCCCATGTTCTCCATTTAAAGCCATATCCTGGTCGAGATTCTACATGTCACAACATGTAAAAAACATGCAAGCAATGACAACTCCTAACAAATTACAAATCCATTCTCGTTTTCCCTCTAATGATTCCCTCCCTTTTTTAATATTGTATATATATGCAACTCCCCCCAGTTATTCCTAGTTGTCTCCATTTTTGCCCCAACAGCTGAGTAAGTACTATACATACCATATATGCAGTTGAACCATTCTTAATGATATATGGTTATTTTTACAGATGAGTCAATCTCAATCACAAAATCATCAAATCAGGTGTGTCATTTCTTCCAACAAAATACAAATCCATTCTCATTTTCCCTCTAATGATTCCCACCCTTTTGTTTCAAATCTCATATATAGCTGCAACTCCCCTCAGTTATTCCCGACCGTCTCCATTCTTCACCTCAGCAGTTGAGTAAGTACTGTACTTACCATATCTGCAGTTGAACCATTCTTAATGATATATGGTTATTTTTGCAGATGAGTCAATCTCAATCACAAAATCATTTCTTCCATGAGTTTATGTAAAGATAGTAATTTTAGAACTTATAGCTACTTCTGTATAATATTAGTCAAAATCAAGCACACGTACAGTACACACTTATCAGATTCATCAAAAATACTCTTCATTTCAAGCTTTATTTTGTCAGATAGATTTAGAAGACAACAATAACTCTTCTCCTAGGCCGAATGAAATTGTCACTCATTGCAAGTGGTAGTTTCTGATGTGTTTGAGGTTGTAATAAATATCACTTCGTACAACACTTCTAAACATAGCAGAATTTTATTCATTTAATGTCATACTTTTTAAAAAATTTACATATCGATTCAAGCTCAAATGAAAATGATTCTATTTGTATAGCCCATGATGTAGAGGCTACATTCAAGCCAGAAATTGGTTTATCATTTGACTCTAAAATTTAAGCTAGAGATTTTTACACCAATTATGCCGACAAATGTGGCTTTGGCATTATAACAGTGCACTCTGCTAAAGAACCCAGTGATATATAACTTTGTTAAAAGAGTGGTATTTACTTGTGCCAAGTCAGGACCACCCCCAAAAGATCAAAAAGACTCTTTGTATATATACATACCCACTGTAAAGATAAACTGTCCAGCTCGTATTAGACTTCATCGTAATTATCTTGACAAGTATTATATTTGCAACTTTATAAAAAATCATAACCATGAACTTCTAGAGCCTCACTTGGTAAGACTTTTACCATCCAAAAGGAATATCCCTCCAGATATCCAAAGATGCATAGAACTAAACGACAGTGCGGGTAAATCAAATTATCACTTATAACTTCATGTACCGTACTTCCCATTAATACTCTATAATTACTTCAAGTAGAGTACATATAGGAATTACATTACATAACCGGTGCACACTGTACTCCTTTATAAATAATCCACGTACTGTACGTTGTGCATATTAATAACTCTTTAAATTTTACAGGTATCCGCCCTACCAAATAAATGTCTAATTTTTTTGCTGAAGTTGGCTCTTTTGACAATCTTCCATTTACGTAAAAGGATTTTATGAACTATGCTGCAACGTCTAGAAATCTTCTCCTTGGCAAAGGCGATGCTCAAGCAATTTAGAAATATTTCATTACAATGCAAAAACAAAATAGTGATTTCTTCTATGTACTTGACATAGATGACCTTGGCATTCTAAAGAATGTGTTTTGGGCGGACTCAAGATCAAGACATGTGTACAAATACTTTAATGATGTTATCACATTCAACACAACTTACTTAACCAATAGATACGAAATGCCATTTTCCTCGTTTGTTGGCATTAATCATCATGGTCATTCTATTTTATTGGGATGTGCATTGTTATGTGAGGAGACCATAGATAATTATATATGGTTATTCAAAACATGGTTGGAATGTATGGGTAAGTCAACATATACAATATTTCACGTACAGTACTTTACTAAATCATCATAAATTATAATACATTTGTTCAAGTATTGTACAATGAGATAATTTACTTTTGTTTTGTAATTTAGGTGGTTTGGAACCAAAGGGAATTGTCACTGATCAGGCCCAACATATTATGAATGTTGTTAAAATTGTGTTCCCTAATACTCGTCACTGCCTTTGTATGTGGAATATTATGAAAAAACTTCATGACAAATTAGGAAAGAACTCATCTGTATCCAAACCAGTTAAGGAGGTAGTTTATGAGATTTCTTCTATTTTTGAATTTAAGAACAACTGGCAGAGAGCTATTCAACTCACTAGTAAGAAAGAAGAGAATTTTCTTTCTAGTCTTCATGAGTTAAAATAGCTTTGGGTGCCTGTCGATGTTGATAGTTGTTTCTGGGCCGATATGTCTACAACACAAAGAAGTGAATCTATGAATGCCTTTTTTGATGGATATGTCAATTCATGTACATCACTAAAATAATTTGTTTCCCAATATGATTTTGTGCTTAAGTCAAAATATGAAAAAGGGAAGCTAGCAGACTTTGAATCCTTCCACAAAAAACCCTACCTAAAAATAGCTTCTAAGATTAAGGCACAGTATGCTGAAACATATATTATTAATATTTTTAGAAAATTTCAAAATGAACTTAAAGGAATGATGTTTTGTGAGTCCAAACTCATATCTAGGGATTCTTTACAGCCATCATTTGTTGTTACCAAGCACAAAGATGTGATGATAAATTCAGAGGAAACCAAATCATTTACAAAAGAATTTTACATATAGTACTTCCTTCATTATGAAGAGATTAAATGTTCATGTTTATGTTTTGAGTGAAAGGCTATTTTATGCAGTCATATATTATGCGTCATTAGCAGACATCTAAAACTTGATAAGATCCCACAAAAATATATATTGGAGAGATGGTGGAAAGATATACATTGTGAGTAAAACACCCCCTCACACCCTTATTGCCAGTATGGGTGATGAGCCTGAGCAACGTGCAGAACATATTTTTAGTATATGTGGTGGGTTTGCAAACCTAGAAAGATCTTCAGTCAAAAATTATGAACACATCAAATGAGAGCTAGTAGATGCATGCCAAAGGATTAATAGTATTTTGAAAGATAAAGGTCAAGTTACAATGGTAATTCTTTTATTGACGTCTTGTACATACATTTCACAAAAATAACTGACGTATAGTACGTCTGCATATAACTTTTCAATGTATATATTTTTATAATAGCAAAACACACCGTCTATACAAGACCCTGCTATAGCTATTCATGTTGGAAGACCTTCAACTTTGAGGAAGAAATCAAAGAGAGAGCTATCGACACCGAAGAAAAAAAGGACACTTAAAAAAAGGTAGCGAAAGACATCAGTACAAATGCCCGTACAATACTTCCAGACAATGTCATATCACATTTAGATTGAGGTCAAACTAATGCCGAAGATGCAGTCCCCCAACAGTCTGTAATAAATGATAACAGTACAGTACGCCAAGATCATAGCTCAATGGTTGCAGCTAAACTTGATTCGCAACCAATACTTCATGAAACATTTTTTAACAGACTTGTTCAAGATCTTAATGAATCTCCTTACGTTTCACATGCTACGGAAGGAGTTCGCTCCCCTAATATGGAATTGCCTCTTAATCTATCAAATCCTGCCATGATCCCAACTAATTTATGTCCAAATTTTCCTGAAACAAATAGATATTTGTATGGGTGGTTTAATAATTATCCACCCCATCTGTGAAAGAAATGCAATCAGGATTTGTATTCACATTACTTTAGCTATGTTTGAGTTTTGAGTATGTCCTGATTTTCCATTGATACTACAAATCCTTTTACTTATATTGTTAAACGTCATTCACATAGATTAATTATACATGACTACCAAGTACAGTACTTGAGCACACACTCAAGTACTGTACATGTAGAAGAATGATATTACATCTTCGTGTACCCACACCAAGATTCCAAAAGTAATGATGTTTACTATAGCTGTCATACGCATCAAAATATGGAATCACGTAGCAACATTATTTAACTAGAAAAAAATTACAAAATGCAAGCATAAGTACAGTACATAGCCAATTACAAAATCAAGTACATTTGTACCAACTTTTTAATTTCAACCCACTTGTTAATTTCAACCAATTTACTCAATCATGAATACAGTACCTACCAAATTACAAAATCAAGCATTATGTTGTACAGCACAGCACATACGCAATCCAATAAGTACAGTGCACATCAGATCAAGAATCTGCTATAAAATGTGACCATAAGTAATGTACCCATATGTCAATACCAAATCAGATATTGAAGACCTTCAACTTTAGGGAAGAAATCAAAGAGAGAGCTATCGACACCAAAGAAGAATGATATTTGTATTCACATTACTTCACATATGTTTGAGTTTACGAGTATGTCTTGATTTTCCATCGTTACTACAAATCCTTTTACTTATAATGTTTGACGTCATTCACTTAGATTAGTTATACATGACTATCAAGTACACTACTTGAGCACACACTCAAGTACAGTACATGTAGAAGAATGATATTACATCGTCGTGTACACACACCAAGATTCCAGAAGTAATGATTTTTACTATAGTGGTCATACACATCAAAATATGGAATCACATAGCAACATTGTTTAATTGAAAAAAAATTATAAAACGCAAGCATAAGTACAGTACATATCCAATTACAAAATCAAACATAATTGTATGGACTTTTTAATTTCAACTCACTTGTTAATTCCAACCAATTTACTCAAGCATTATGTTGTACATCACAGCACATACGCAATCTGATAAGTACAGTGTGCATCAAATTAAGAATCCATTATAAAACATGAGCATAAGTATTGTACCCACATGTCAATATCAAATTAGATACTGAAACATAAGTATGGTGCTTAGTAACGTGTGACGATTTTTTATTTTCTATCTCATACAGTAACTACATATGTAAGATATTATCGCACACAAATTGAATATATATAGCCAAAAACTATTATGCTTTCAGTAAAATAGATGTTATAACAACATTTGAACACAACACCCGTTCAATAGCTAGGCATCATAGAACATACAATTCATTCTACATTGTTTAGCATTAAGTAGTTATACATTGTTCATCGGTTCACTTTTCAAAATATATTGTTCATTAATCATTATATTCTACAGCAGTGTGAACACCGAGTTCATCAATGTCGAAGCATAAAATCCTCGCAGTGGATGGACATCATCATTATGGGTGTCGTGAACTTTGCCATTTTCTAGCAGTTCTTCAATCCACCTAATAACATATAATGCACAATCATTCGAATCCAGGTGTTGCTGTGGTGCATACCTATCAAAGATCTTTGGCCAATCTCCAACAATCCCACCATGTTTAATCATAGCATACTTGATCGCATTTTCCTGTTATAAGTCACAAAGTAGAATTGAAAATATGAACTTATAGTTATCATCACATAAAGAAGTATTGTACTTACCACATGCTTCACATCTTCATCGACTTCACTATATTCTTGTTTTGTTTCCAAACTATTATAGTGCACAAAAACTTTTTGATTAGAAGAGCCGGTAATAAGATGCCAGTGATCTCCGGTCAGTATAGGTAACAACAAGACCTTTGCCCTTTTGATCTGCTCAATTTTAGATATTAAAAATGTAACCATTCCTCCATGGTTTTGATCTTTTATCGCCTGTGGTAGTGAAGTATTAAAAATAAAATAGTCTTCACATTTCATCTTCTCATACAACCGCCTTTTTAAGTCCATCACAGCTTCCATGATCTAAAACAATATGTTATATTCATTAATTAACATTTAAAAGACAATATTGATCACAATAATGCATTGTACATCCAATGCCATGTATAGTATGTACACAGACGTATACTCTACACAAGTACTTCCATTACATAAATATACTTGATTTGTCACCATCCCTCCTACTTTCAACATCTCTTTGAGATCCTTCCGCATAATCATTACTGTTGGAGATCTCAATATAATAGAATCCTTATCGCTTCCTTGACAAGTTAGCTGTATAAATATTTTAAAATTATTAACGCCCCCTATTCATTAAGTATTGTACATAACTTCTTAACAAACAACTAAAATATCAAACGATAAAGTACTGTGCATACCCTTATCAATTTTTCTCTTTCTAGTTCAGGCAGACTATCAACAACTTTGTTATCAAAATCTCGCATTTTTTTAACTCGGCCATGTGATGCTTCCATTAACATTTTAGCCATCCTTGTTCGTGGTTTATGCTTAACATTTTTCACAAGTGAACTTGGACTCATTTTCTTCTCAATCTTTTTGACTTCATCAATCAAAGCATCAATCCATTGCTATTTATCGATTCAACAATAACAAAAATTATTTCTATTTTCAAACATTTTTATTAACTAATTTATTTGAGTTAAGATCTAAATACTTGATCTTCTTTTGACATTAGATCAACAAATTCATATTGGAATTTTGGTTTGGAACAATCTCTAGCATCTGTTGATCCTTCTATCATCTTTTGTGAAGCAGATATAGTTACAATCTCCTTGTCAAGCATAAACTCAGATTCCTCCTCATTGATTTTCTATTTTACAGAAATCACATAGTAGTGACAAATAGTTAGATAGATAATTATCAAAGTACTGTATATGAACTTTTACTGTACATCAACTTACTTCATGTTGTTCACTAGCAGTGTCAATAACTTCAACATTCACTGTTGCATCTGCAACATCTATTTTTGCAACGTTTGCCTATCATTATGTCAAGAACAACACATTGAGGTACAATCAACACTGGGCACTTTAACAAATTCCAAAGTATTGTACTTCAATTACCTCTTCGGCAACAATTTGCTCATCACCTCCATGTACATTCTCACCTTCATGTGCATCACCATCAATCTGCACGTCAACTCCCTTATCATTCACAATCTCAGCCTTACAATTTACAAATAAATCAAGAACAACACATTGAGGTACAAACAACACTGAGTACTTTAACAAATTGCAAAGTATTATACTTCCATTACCTCATTGGCAACAATCTATTCATCACCTCCATCTACATTCCCACCTTCAGTCTGCACATCAACTCCCTTATCACCATCATTCTCAGCCTAACAATTTATAAAACTTCAAACATTAAGCACCATTGCAATTTTTTACCCCACCAAAAGGCACAGTTCATACCAAAATACAAAATTAATCACATAATCACAGTACCTAGCAAAATACAAAATCAATCATAATGGTACAACTGCCATAGAGGTACAAATACAGTACGTAGCCCATGACAAAATGGGTCATATTGATAATTTACAAAATCTATTATAAAAATCATATGCAAGTATGGTACCCATTTGTTAATTTAATTATCAGTTACTGACGCATAAGTACAGTACTTAGTAAAATACAAATTCAGCCATAGTTGTACAACTGGCCTACAAGCCCAAGCACAGTACCTATGGAATACCATAACAACATTGGTCATTTAGTCAAAATTATTTAGTTTCATTTTGTTAATGATGCTAAAAGTACAGTACCCAGTTATTAAACATAAAAAGTACGGTACCCAATTCTTAATGATGTAAAATATTAAATATAAACTCTAACTCATTTACAAGCATAAACACAGTACCTATGGAATCACATAACATCATGAGTCATCTGGATAAAAAAAATTACACATTTCATTAATAAGATGAGTAAGCAATTGATAATGATCTCAATATTACAGTGAACATCAGATTAAAAATTAACTATAATATACATTAATAAGTACGGTACCCATTTATTAATTTCAATAACTTATTGATTCATAAGTACAGTACCTACAGAATCCCATAACAACTTTGAATGTATGTATTAATTAAAAAATCAACTATAAATTACATACACAATTACGTTACAGATAACCACAGTACTAGAAAAATACAAAATCAATCACATAATCACAGTACCTAGAAAAATTCAAAAATCAATCATAGTACTCAAAAGTACAGTGCACATCAGATCAAAAATTAACTATAATATACATTAATAAGTACAGTGCCCACTTATTAATATCAACAACTTATTGACTCATAAGTACAGTACTTACAAAATCCCTTAACAACTTGGAACATCTGTATTGATTAGAAAATCAACTATAAATTACATACACAATTACGTTATAGATAAGCATAGTACATAGAAAAATACAAAATCAATCACCTAATCACAGTACCTAGCAAAATTCAAAAATCAATCATAGTGGTAAATTTGTGTAGATGCACAACAATAGTATGTATCCCATGACAAAATGGGTCATCTTCACAATTTATAAAATCAAATAAACAAATCATATGTAAGTATGGTACTCGTTTGTTATTTTAATTATCAGTTACTGATGTATAAGTACAGTACTTAGTAAAACACAAATTCAACTATAATTGTATAACTGGTCTAGAAGCCCAAACACAGTACCTACAGAATTCAATACCAACATTGGTCATCTGGTCAAAGTTATTTAGTTTCATTTTGTCAATGATGTTAAAAGTATAGTACCCAATACTTAATTTCAAATATAAAATACATGCCACACATTATGCTACCCACTTGTTCAGTTCAACTAAGTTATCGAATCATATGTACAATACCTTTAAAATCAAGCACAATTGTATAAGTGGTCTACACACTTCAGCACAGTACCTACCGAATACCATAAGAAGATGGGTCACTGGGCAAGTTTTCTTTCATATTGCAGAATATGTACAGTAATTAGATGATACAGAGGCACGGCACCCAATTATTTAATACAACTCATTCACTTAATGCAGTTAATACACCTAAAAATATAGTGCATATCAAAACAAAAAATCACTTATATACTGCATTCATAAGTACAGTACTCAACTCATTTGTTTGATATTATTTTTTGAAAGCTAAATATAGAATTCAACAAAATACAAATCCAACTATAATTTAAAACTTATACATGAGAATAAGTACAATACTTAGAGGATGCATATAGTCAATGCACCAAAAGTACAGTGCATATCAAAACAATAAACATTTATATTTTGCATTCATAAGTACAGTACTCACCTCCTTTTTTTAGATCCCAGTCACTGAAAGTTAAAATACAGTACTTATCAAAAATTAAAAAATAGTACATGCAAAACTTCTACGACATTATAAGTACAGTACTTAAGAATCTCTGAAGCAAGACTTTTTATAAGAGATCATATAATGACTTTTACCAAGGGACAACTGAGTATTGTACCTGGTGAAATCTCGTGTGATAGTTGAAATTGAGTACCGCAGTGCTAAGGGGAAGCGTGGCCAATGTGTTTACCTTACTCTCTCTCTCAACTTTCACATTGGAGGGATGGAGTAGTGTTGCTATAGCGGCAGGGGAAGAAAAGGGAAAAGAGATCGCGGCGGTGAAGCAGTAGGGAGAAACGAGAAGGAAAAAATGACAGTGCGCAGGAGAAAGGAGAGCGCAACCAGAGGAAGCACGGTTGGAGAACAGCTGTGGAGAAGAACTGTGCACGTGGGCTACGCGAGATCTATGGGAGAGGAGGTGCGGGAGCTAGGGATTCGTTGGGAGAGAGAATGAAAGGGTAGAGTGGCAGAGTAGATTTTAGGATGAGAGGGGGAAGTGGGAAATTTTTTTGGGACTTGTGGAAATAGGGATACGAAATCGGTGGGAAGCGTATGGGGGTTAATTTTGCGGTTTACCAAGAAATCGAGTGGGTCAGCGGGTGTTAAACTGACTATGTGTAGTGTAGCTCTGTATCAACAAGCATGCACAAATCTAGAGGCAAGTGAAAATTCATTCATATAAAAACAATTTGTGAAGTTGATATCACATAAACAAACAACAAGAAACATATACCACAAAAAATTAGGGATCCATCACACAATCAGATATCACTTGGTTGAATTCCAAAATAATGTTTCATCATAAGATAAGATGATAAAAGCATATAACTTCTCTCATGATTCAAAATCTCTAAACAAAGAGAATATATTGTGTAGTATGTCTCAAAGATTAATAGAGAGGAAAATCAGATAAATTGCTCAATTTGATCAAGGGGAAACAAAATACATCAAGAGAGATAAAAATAGGTTAATTTCTTAATGTGGATAATAGAATGTAGCATACCTCTAGATGTGAGTCAACTTGTCAAAGTCCAAACCCTGGATCCAAGTTAGGATTCTTCTTACCTATTATTACATTCAAATATCAACATCATTCAATATGTGTATATTTCAAACCCTAAGTTATAGACTCTTATTATTGTTATATGTAGGTTATGAATTAGCTTTAGTTAGGTAGAAAATCATTTTTTATTCCAATGAGTAATTTTATGTAATTTTTTGATAACCTTAGAATTGGTTATGATTTTTAGGAATATTGTCCAATCAAAAAATTTAATTAATCAACATCGGTAAAATTTTTAGAATAAAGCACTCATCCTAACTGGCCCTATCAGGATTGGCCAATTGAGTTGCACCCATTTCTAGTAGGTGCATGATGCAACCCTACTTTAGGGCTCCATCTTGTGTCTTCTTGTACTTCAATCACATCTAGACATGTTATATTGCATGCTATTTCCCCTAATAGATGGTTTTATATCAAATGCAATTATGGGCACTCTTTGCATTTATTTCAGGTACTTGGACCATGCCTTGGATGGACTGGAGAGAAGGAAGGTGTTCCAGGATTCCTCCACCCAAAGAAGGACCTAAAACTCCACCAACTTACCCCTAGTGGACAAGGGTCAAGTTGAAGTGAAGGTGTCATGGATCTCAAATATTGAATGTCAAAGTGTCTGAAAAGAAACCAACATGGTCGTGGTGACACAGAACAGCCATGCTAACAAAGCCAAAACCTACATGTTGATTCAAAACTTGATCAAGCTATAACAACTCCAGCAACACGGTCGTGCTAGCCAGCATGACTGTTCTATGAAAACACTGACATGACCATACCAGCCAGAATGGTCATGTTGTTAAGAGTTAGTACGTCTGTTCCAATAAGAATGACCAAGTCCCAACTCGCCTGCCACATCCATGTTACCTATCCCCCACCACGACTATGCTTCCCAACATGACCATTTAACCAACCCTCGTTTACCCAAAATCAACCTAACATTTTCAACTCACACCATGACCATTCACTCCTAGCATGATTGCTCTGCCCTCTATCCACCACAGCCGTGTTTCACAAAACAGTTGTACTTTCACCCAAACCCTATACTTTTATGCACTAATTTTTCCAAACAACCCTAGTTAACCTAGTACTTCCCTACCACCTATATATACTTAGGTGGTAGATCTAGAACGAGGCTACACCCCCTAGCATGCATTCTATCCTACTTGAGCATTCAAGGAGTTCCCACCTACCTCCACCTCATTTACACCTTCCTCAACCTTAGACCCTAGTTTTCTAGGGGTTTGGTTATCTTCCATCCTCATTCCATACAATTCATCCACCTTGGGAGAAGAAGGGCATGTTCCAACTTCTAAGAGGTGAAAAAGGAGGAGTCTTTACCAAACTTCTATGGATATTCACTCCTCTACTCCTTCTCTCTTCTTATTTTGTTTTGTTATGAGTAGCTAAGCCCCTTAGGTGGGCTGTTTGGGGTTAAAATGTGACTTTGATATCTGGTTGGGGGGATAACTTGTAAAATATATAATTGTGCTTTATGATGATTGTGTTTTACTTCTATCTTATTTCCCATATTTCTTCTTGTTTTTTATGCTTGAAAACATGGATTGCTTGTTGATTTTTGCTTGAAAGCACATTAAATCTAGGAGAGAATGAATTGTATGAGGCTATCTTACGGATTGATCCTAAATCCAACTAATGTATCTCTAGCTAGCACTCTATCTTTGCACATACATATCCCATCTCCTACTTCTATGTGGTAGATCTAAGTAGCTAGTGTAAGAGTGCTTAGTGCAATTACCTAGGAGTTTCCTAAAATCTAGATGGTGAGTGATGTGAGGTGAAACACCCTCACCTCCACTGTCCATTCCTACCTTTGGATCCTAATTTCCATAAGGACGCTTACCCTAGAAACCTAGACTTGCTAAATCCTATTGGAATTTCACCTAAGACCTAGTTCAATTGAGCCTCGTAAAGTTGAATAGAGTATGCAAGAGTTAGTTCCCCTTCACACACCTGAAACCCCCCATTCTGACTAGTAGCTTAGGGTAATTTAATAGAATTTTTCTTTTTGTTTGGTTTAACAATCTAGAATGAATGGATAGAATTTGCATGTTATGACACCCAACTCAGATTCTAGTTACATTCCCTCAAACGGCCCACACCTCCATTACTTTCTCTCTTGCTAGTTCATGATTTAATTAGTTGCTTGTTTTAATTACCTTCTTAGCTACGCTCTTTTCTCTTGATAGTTAGGGCTTGCTAGTGTAGCTAGTGCCTCTGAGTGCTTCCTTGTGTGAATCTTAATTAGTGTTACTCTAGGTCATAATCCCTTTAGTTTCCTAGATTGCAATCTAGTCTTAGTATAACTCTTGCTTTGCAGCCGTAGTCTTAATTGCTCTATTCTTGCTTAGTTGCGTTTTGTATTACTTAGAATTAACTTATCTAGGGTTAACTTAGATTTTAATTGATTGTTCCCTTTAATTGCGTGTTTGTCCAACTTTAGTGTAATCAAACAAACCTCCAAGAAAGCCCTTGAACCCTAGATTCCACTTTAGGAACCTAGCTAACCTACATTAGCTCTAGTACCCCCTCTCGTCCTGCGGATCGACCCCTATCTTGCCGCTTGCCTATACTATTACACGACCTTGCGTGCTTGTAGGTTAGTGTCTTAGTTTTTGTGAGTGTGTCTCTTAGGGTCTTATATATATTGAAATACCTAGTTGTGTGTACCTTAGGTAAACATATCATGCTAATTACTTGAATTTTGTTTTTCTTACTGCCCTCATCATGGCTATTCTTTATTCTATATTTTTGTACGCACTTGTCTTCTAACTTAGCTTATGATGTTTGGATGTGCCTTGTGTAGGTGATAGTTGTTCATGCTTGGGCGTCATTCACTTTCTACTTGTTCCCAAAGGAGCCCGAGATAGGAAGTGTTAAAATAATTACTTTATTATGTAAATTGGCTTTATTATTTTGACCTATTAGGGTTAAGTTATGTTTTCTTATACTTGTCTCATCTCCTATATATAGGAGAGGAGTTTTCCTTGTCTCTAATAACAAATATATTGCTAGCCCCCATGTTATCTTCCACATGATATTAGAGTATAAATCCTAAACCTAACCCAAGAAAAGAAAGACAAGTTCCTCCTCCACTTGAAAGCAGCCACCGTCTCTCTTTGACTTGACTGCCCGCCAGACATCACTCCAACCTTTGTGGTCATCTTCCCTCTTCTTAAACCGTCGATAACATCCTATCGCGAACATGCTATTGCTGCCGTAATCATCGACTCCCAACAAAATCGTCCCTTTTTTGCATCACCTGTTGACCGTTCTATTCAGAAATACATCACGTCTCGCTTGTATCAGTAGTACGCCGATGAGAGCTAGTTTCCTTTGGTCATATGGATCGTATTAGCAACATGTCTTCAAACGTCAAAGTCCCAGAATTCCGTAATTGCATCCTTCAATAATACTTGTATCGGTCAACTTTTATTTCCATTTTCTTTTTCCTACTCATACCATCGGTTTCTAGTTATATTTGTCAAGCTTACCTTTTGGTCCTTTTTTTTCTCTGGTTTCCAATTAGAGGTAAGCAAATGATGGTAAAATCGGACCGGACTGTTCAGTTCGGTCCAGTCTGGTCCGGTCCTGGACCGGTCTGAGTTCGGTCCGGTCCACAGTCTGAAAATTTTAAAAGTTCGGTCTACGGTTCGGTTCAGTCCAAAACCAATCAGACTACGGTCGTGAACGTAGACCGGTTTATATGTAAAATGCATTGACATTTGACTATATATTATGTCACAAGTACAAGCGCATCACACATATAATAGTGTAAATGTTTGATATTTATATTATATAATTGATAAAAATAATTAAGATTATCTATTTTTAACTATTAAATAAGTTGTGAAACACATAAAAATTCTAAAGGTCTGGTCCCAGTCCAGTCCAACATTGTAACGGTCCGGTCCGGGTTCGGTCCAACTTGAAAACGGTTCGGTCTACGGTCCATAAATTTGTTGAAATTCGGTCATCGTTTCGGTCCGATCTAGTCCAGTTCAGTTTTGAATCGGTACTCACCCCTATTTCCAATTGCAATTGCCTTCTTTCTTTTTTTTTCTTTTTTATTCATGCCCCAGCAATGCCAAATATTCCCCCCTAAATCTAATCTCGATTTCCTATTACTTTTACTACTCGTTCCCAATCTTGTGGACTACCCTACCAACAACACAGCCAGGGGCAATGAGAAAACGATGATTAGCTTCATGTCAACACTAGGTAGTATTTTGGATACATCACAATGAACATGCCCCATAACATGACATTTTACTCGTTCTTCAAACAAAAGGACTGCACAACAAGGCATTGTTGGGAAATGTTGTGGGGTCCATTCTAGGCGCCTCTAGCCTTCTTGTTCGACCATATTGAATCAGACAAATATGGGCTATTTAGTCAGCTCATGTGACACAAGAAAAAAATATATAAATAGAAAACCATGTGCTAATTTATAAAGCATAAAAAAAGGCGATGGATTGATTTGTTTTCCTATTGTGCTTATTTCGGTAGTGCTTTATTTTTTCTACTGAGACCCATTCCGGTAGTGTCACTCTTTTTTTTGTGGAGTTTCATTTTGGTAGTATTATTTTATAACTACTAACTTTTATTCCGGTAGTGCTACTCCTTCTATCAAAATTCCATTCTGGTAGTATTTATGTTCTGTTATTTATACCGTGCATATTCCGGTAGTACTTTGTTCTCCTTACCATGCATTTATACCGGTAGTACATTATTTATGTGCCATCATTCCTCTACTAATGTTTATGACTCTCCACCCCAACCACTCTCA
This sequence comes from Alisma plantago-aquatica, assembly GCA_963693085.1. Taxonomy (NCBI): domain Eukaryota; kingdom Viridiplantae; phylum Streptophyta; class Magnoliopsida; order Alismatales; family Alismataceae; genus Alisma; species Alisma plantago-aquatica. Next base: position 427,210,541 of record OY856413.1, read on the forward strand.
TAATCATTTTTGTGGTTGGAATGACGGGAGAATAGAGGAAGATGAGTATAGGGATGAGATGAGATGAAGGAGAGAAGACGAACATAAGAAGACATATATACCATCTGACCATGTCGTATGGCTTCTGCATATTCACCTATGTTGTTGACACCTACTATAGCACATATTCTTATAGTACTATTGCTCTTATTCCAATTACCATGCATTATTTCAGTGTTGGTGCTTCTTGTGCGGAAATATTTCGACAAGAATGGTGGATCAAATGAATTCTACATATGTTCTCTGCCATCTGTGCTTGTCAAAGATTCACAAATTTATTATTGGTTGCTTCAACAAGTCTGAAGATCTCAGAAAATATTTTTGATTACTTCTACTAGTATGACATTTTTCAAATTCAGAGGGAATCTATGTTGCTATTATCTCTTTTACATTGATCTTATCTTTATCAAGAGGAGAATACTTATTTTTTGTTGCATGTTATCTTCTTCACGGGGAGTGTTAGAGTGCTTCAATTTTGCTATTGTAAGATTCAATGCAAGATCATTTCTTTTCAGAGGAGATCCATTTATGTATGGGCCATTTTACCTTTTTCACATATTGAAAAGTTGTACATGTGTTTCACCCATTCTCCAGCTTGAGAGGGAGTGTTAGAATATTTACTTTATTATGTAAATGTGCCTTAATATTTTGGCCCATTAGGGTTAAGTTATACTTCCTTGTACCTGCCTCCTCTCCTATATATATGAGGAGAGTTTTCCTTGTAGCTAATAACAAGTATCTTTCTAGCCTCCATATTATCTTCCATAGGAAAAATACAACATCAACACCGATGCAAAGCAACATCAAGAAGTTGAGATGGGAGACATAGATGCTCACGACCACAAGGAGGAGGCATGCCCTGTAGGTCCTCCGCCACCTAAGCCGCTTCATGACTACTTTATGTCTGGCAACTACACTTCACCAATTGCCACAAGGGTAGATCAAATGCCATAGGACAATTCTCCACTTGTCTCGCTCTCCTTGGGCTTTTATCCACCTTCTATGAGTTTGAGAATGAGAACCCCTACCACCACATCTATGGTTTCTTGGAGACCTATTCCACTTTCTTCACTCTTGCCGCTACAAATGACTCAATTTGGTGTACTCTATTTCTATTTTCCCTTAAGGACAAGGCAAAAGTGTGTTATTTGTCAAAGCTAGAGCTTATCACTTGGGAGGCTATGAAGAACCAATGCTTGAAGTAGTTCTACCCCATAGCTAAGATGACTCAAATGTGGAGACACGTCACCTTATTCAGAAATAAGGAGAATGAGCAATTTTTTGATACTTGGGAGTGATTCCAACAACTATTTTGGGAATGCCCTAATCACAAAGTGCCCATATGGAACTTGGTGAAATCTTTCTACACTAAAATTTATGAAGTCAAATAGTTGTTGACTCATTTTTTGGTGGAGCATTCATGGCCAAGCCTTTGGAAGAGTTATGTCCCCTCTGTGAGCACTTTACTGAAAACTCTCGACACTAAACCTCTAGTGTTGGTCCCTACTGTGATAGACACACAAGATCTCCCCCTCCTCAGGCCAAGAGTGATGAAAATCCACAAGTAATAAAGATTTTAGTGGATATGATGAACTTCTTGAAAACCCATGTGAGAGGTTTTTCTAACCATTACACCAACTCTATAGATGGTCTTTGTGAATAAGTGCAAGCTCTTCAATCTTATGGAAATTGGAACTACCTAGGCCCAATTTCTAACTCCTACACTACAAAATGGAGGAACCCTCCTAATTTATCTTATAAGCAAGGGTAGGAAGGACAAGGGAGGACTTGGCAATACCAAGGACCAAGAAACAGTTTGAGGTTTGAAGAGGAAGTTCTTGACAGATTGAGAAATCTAGATGAAGTCAAAAAGCATGTATCCTCCCATGGACAAACAATCAGACACCTTGTACAAAAGCTAGATGAGATTTCCCTTTCACTTACCCACCGTGAGGAGGTAAGACTCCCTTCCCAAACCATGACCAGTCCAAACAATGATAATGGTTTTATGAGCGCTCCTCAAGGTGCCTCTATTACACTAAAAGGGCAAGTGACAACCTTGTAACAAGATCAAGGACCCCCAATCAATATGCTCTGCCACTGCCACAACCTGCATTCAACCTTATGTGCACCCAAAAACCACCACCTCAATACCATCCACCTCCAAAACAACCACCTTCACAACAACCTCCACAACAACCACCCTACATCCTCCCAAGTTCCAATCCACCAAACCTAAGACCACCACCATCATCATGAGCTCCCTCTCTTCCCCATGAACAAGTGAATGTGGTGTCTGTCATATGAAGTGACAAGGTTGAGAAATCTATGCAAGGAAGGGAGTAAATGACCAAAGATCGTGCTCGAGAAACATTAAAAAGTTCATGCGAGGGTGCCAAGAGCACCAAAAACACTATTGTCCAGCCATTGTATGAGAGTGTGAAGTGTACTAGAGTTCCTTCTATCCCACCTTTGTTGGAGAAGATATAACCTTTTATCCCGCCATGTTTTGAGGAGATAACGTTGAGTGTCCCATTGGTTTTTGAAAGGATAATATCATGTGTCCCACCATTTTTCATGATAACACCACCAATTACTCCAACCCATGATGCAAGACATCCCAATGTGATTTTTCAAGGTTCTCAAGTTTCAAACTGACTGAACTCCCTCTCTTGGATGCTTTAGAAAACCTCTTCCTCAAGGGAAATCAAATGTTAAATCATGAAAATTTTGAAATTCTTAAGGCGGGTTAAGGTGACCACTCCATTACTTGACATCATCAATCAAAGCCCAACTTATCTGAAGTTCCATAAGGGTATTTACACCTTCAAGAAGAAGATAGGAGGGAAGATGCCTGATGATATTAAGTTGAATGATCTGAAAGGTTCTGTTGATGAGGACCATTGTTGTGAGATCTGTGATGATGATCCCAAAGGGGATAAAGATCATGAGGTGAAAGATTTTGAGAAGATTTCCAGTGATTATGAGAGCACCTTTCTAGTAGATGCATGATGGATGAAGGAACATCAAGCCTGGTTGAAGGTAATAAACTTAGCTCTACTGAAAGGAAACCCACATAGGTTTGAGATTCTCATTCTAAAAACCCTTTAGTTTTACTATACATTTGTTTTTTCCAAGAAACATACACACACACTTTATACTTTATGGTTTTTTTTATTTGTGACTCATGTTATGACATGTACATTGGAAGGAGGAGGATGCATGGATGATATTTCTAAGGAAAATATTTAATTGAAGAGAAAATTGCAAATTAGTATAAAAGCTATAGGAAGGAGACCAACACGAACATTCTACATAGTACGACTGTAGTGTTGGTAAGCCAAAATAGGCATTTTGTGAAGAACGGCCATGGTGTCTCTTACCTCCTTACTAAACACCTTGAGATCTCTCTCCCCTTGTGGAGATTATCTACCATGACTTCGTGCACTCTACCTTATCATCCTAGACTTGTATTTTATGTTGAGAACAACATGGTTTAAAGTTTGGGGTGTTAGGGAAGTAAGCCCTTGCTTTACCCGATTTTCTTCTATGTTCCTTATTCTAAATTTTTTTAAAGGATGATCAAATAGTAGAACTAACTCTTATAGGTGTCTATCCATACTTTTTGTGTTTTCTTACATACATGCATATCATGAAGTTGAATTTCATGCATTTTTGTGTAATTTTTCATTTTTTTTTGCTTTTCAAGCCATTCCATGTCACACATTGCATTGCATGTGAATTTTTTGGTAATTTTGTAGGGAAATATGGTCATAGAGATGGAAGCGGAAACAAAACTTTCTTAGCCATATTCCCCATAACTAATGGATCGTGTCAACAACTATGAAACAAGAAGGAAGGTTGCAAGGCATATATTTGGTCCTAGAGCAAGTCCAATGACAATCCTTAAAGAGATGTGTTTCTTTCTCAAGCAACACATGAATGGTCATCTGAGATGGCCTCCTGGTGTAACACCAAGGATGAGGGTTGATGGCATTCTCCTAGTGTTATGGTGACAGCCTCCACACCTATACTTACCCCACACTGACGACTGGGAACTCCTGTCATTCTTCAAGAACTAATGGGAAGAAGTTCTCCCTTTGAGTTGTCAAGTTAAGACAACTTTTAGATGAGGAGTCTTGTCACACAAGAGAGTTGAGAGCCTTGTCCACCCCCCTTCTTTATATAAGAGTGTACGGTTTAGGGTTTCCACAAACCAGGGGACATGATTGGATAGATTTCATGAATTTTCAGCTGTTGCAAATCACCACTCAGTCGGCAGGACTTCCTTTTAGTCGACTGGATACTCCAGTCAGTCGATTGACTATTTTTCCTATTTGAAAAGGTATTGGATTTTAATGTGATGATTAATGTGTGTCACATTAGCATAATCCTTGATCTAGTCATACTGATCGTCCAGTCGGTTGACTCACATTCCCAATCAGTTGATTGGACACTCCCGATAGCCAATTGTTCGCCATTGTTGTTTAAGATGATTACCTAGAAACTTAGTAACCAATTTAAACGTTATCCATGAGTAAACTCCTATTTGAGGTGCATCCTATGTGTGTGACCCTATAGGTCCCAATTTGCATTGGCAGTGAATGTCCATAACCAGATTATAACATCACAAGCAATGAGTGGTATCTAGCAACACATCATTGCTACCTAAGTAATTAGAAAATTGGAGAATAACTTCAATCTACATCCATGATAAGTGTTATAGTGATTGTATAGTTATTTGTCTCTGATATCCAAATTGAACACGAGGCATGAAATCAGAAATTTTGTAGTATGCTATCTAGGTTTCCTAGCCTATTCAATAGCTCCATTGTTGTCATAATATTTCTAAATGGTTGGTACCTCCTACAAGTTCATCTAAATTAACTTCTTGATCCATACAATATCCTCTATCGTGTTCAAAACAACAAGGTACTCATCTTTTATTGTAGAACCAAAAATTGTCTCTTTGTTGGAACTTTTCCAGCATACAAGTCTATTTGAAGGCAAAACATAAATTCAGATTGCAATCAATAATCATCACTATCAGTTTTGAAGCTTGCATCAATGTAACCCTTTACACCCAATTATTCCTTATCACCATAGGTGATTGATCCTTTAGTTCTTTTGAAGTACTTAAGGATATTCTTTATGGTAGTACAATGACCTTCACTAGAATCTGTTTGATATGCGCTCATCATGTCTAATACACATGAGACAACAGGATGAGTACATAACAATCCATACATGATAGATCTGATAGAGAATGCATATGACACTTAATCATGTGTTCTCATTCTTCACAACAACTGGGACAATGGTCTCTCAAGAGACTAATTCCATGGTTCAAGGACAAATGTTTTCTCCTTGAGTCATGCACGTTGAACCCTTTTAGCATGTTGTCAATGTATGTGCTCTTACTTAGGTTAGGAATTTTCTTAGATCTATTTATATATATCTTAATTTCTAAGATATAGGATGTATTGCCTAAACTCTTTATAGAGAAGGTACTTTCCCAATCAGGTTTTTAACATTTTTAGGATAAGGATGTCATTCCCTATCAATATGGGGAACACAAATATGCTCCCACTAACCTTTTATAAACATATGTTTCATCTTCATTTTGACTAAAGTCAAACTCTTTGACTGTCTTGTCAAATCTAATATTTCAGCTCTGAGATGCTTGCTTCAATCCATGGATTGACCTTTGTATCTTACACACTTTATTTGCATTAATTGAACTTGTAAAACCTTAAGGTTGTGTCATGCACAATAATATTTCCAATAAGGAATGCAGTTTTAACATCCATCTTCCATATCTCATAGTCATAATAAGCTTCTATGGCAAGCATGATATTGACGGATTTAACCATGATAAATGGTGAAAATGTTTTCATCATGTTTAACACCTTGAACTTGTTTTAAATCTTTTGCAACTAATCTTACCTTATAGGTTATTACTATCCATGTTGATCTTCTATTTAAAAACCAACTTGCACCCTATGGGTTTTACCCCTTCAGGTGGATCCACTAAGGTCATACCTTGTTTGTTTACATGGAGTCCATCTTAGATCCAATGGCCTCCAGACATTTCCCAGACTTTAGTCCCTCAATAGCTTCTAAGTAGGTTGTTAGCTCATCCTCTATGACCAACTCACCACCTGCTTGAGTCATAAGATATCCAAATATTTCAAGCTTAAGGAGTGTCCTATTAGATCAACGAGGTCCTTGTATTACATGAGGAACTTGAGATTCCACAATAGTTTGTGATTCATCTTGTTCCTACTATACCTCTATGGTTCAATGTTTTCTTGTTGGAAGCAAACTTTTCAGCTTCTATTTGTCTCCCATTGATTCCTTTGGAAATAAATTCCTTTTCTAGGAATACAACTATCCTAGAAAAAAACACTTTATTATAGGATGGAATATAAAAGTTTTATACTATGGTTTCCTTAGGATACCTAATAAATAATATTTAACTGATTTGGGACCAAGACTTTCAAAAAAACTATTTTCTCATGTAGGCTTTCCATTCCAAATCTTCATAAAAGACATATCAAGACACTTCCCATGCCATATCTCATATGGTTTCTTTTGAACCACATTAGATGGTACAAGTTTTAGTGTAAACATTGCAGTTTGTTAAGCATATTCCTTGAAGGAAGTCGAAAGATTATCTAGACTTATCAATGATCATAATAGGGTATAATTCCTTCATTCCATTACATCATTATGTTTTAGGTGGAGTCCGTTGTGATACAATATCACATTCTAGAAGAAGGTCCTCAACCTTTTGGTTCAAATCTTCTCGACATCAATTGTATTGAAGTGTTTTAATACTAGTAACCACATTTATCATTTGTTCTAAAAAGTCTACTTGCATCATTATGTATAAGTCCTTTTAGATAACTCACTCTCTCACTGGCTTTAGAGAAAGGAGCTTCTATCACTTTGCCCAACAAACAAGTCTCACATATCTCTATTGGTTTGAAACCAAAAGAGTCTAGATGACCATCCTCATGGATTCTAGAAATGAGTTCTTTATTTATGAGCCCCAGACGACAATGCTATATATCATTGGAGTCATCGAGTCATTTAGTATATATGTTCTATATTTGTCTCTAGAACCACTAAGTATAGACTATGAGACATTGTAACACTACCATAAAAGATCTTATCTTTAAAATAAAACATCAATCACTCATGATACTCTTGTACAAACAAGATACATATATGATGTTTCTATTAATGGCAGGTACATAATAACAAATCACTAATTATATTACATGCCCATTGGGCTGAGATAAATGATAAGTTCCAACTATAGTGGCACCGACTCTTGCTCTACACAGTTCCACCTTATCTAGCTTGTTTCTTCTTACATCCTAAAGTGGAGATCTCTACCTCCTACTTCTTCTTTGTAAGTTCCTCTACATAAAGAGGAATTTTGTTTCTAGTATCTAGGTTGGTGATAGTGGTGACACTTCCCTTCCTTACTCACTCCTCTCTTTGCTTTAAGTGTAGAAGACTTGGGTTTCTGGGTAGCTTTAGAACTCTTTTTGGCCTTGTCTTTGCCCTTATACTTCCCTTTTTCTTTGCTAATCATCATCATAGATTTAGGGTTGTCTTGCTTCATTTTTTATTTATAAGTTATCAACATGCCAAGAAATTATGACAAGTGCTTATCAAAATTGTTCATGTTGTAGTTCATGCCAAATTGGCTACATGGTTATGACAATGACTGCAACATCACATATGTGGTCAACTCTTGGCCTAAGGGAAATCCCAGTCTCTCTATGTTCTCCACATACAATCAACTTGAGCACATCGGGCCCCACTATATCTCTCTACCATATTACACGTGAACAACACCTTTGAGATATATCATATCTCTTTTATCTTGCCTAATCCTAAAACATGTTCTTGAGATGTGTCACCATCTCGATGGCTTTCATATTCTCATGATGTCTCTGGAACTCATAGTTTATTGATAATAGCATTAGGCACTTAACATCTATGACATCTTCGGTATGCTTCTTGTAAGCATCCCAGTCAACCTTAGGCATAGTGGGAGCAGGTTCACTGGGCTCTAGTGTCTCCAGGACAAAGAACTTTCACTTTGAGTGACAATTATTTGTAATGTCCTGAACCACTCATAGAAGTTATTCTCATTCAACTTGTCCTTCTCAAGGACCGAATCACAAAGAAAACATGTTGTTGTTTTCCATTTGTTTATACAAAAGAAATTTGATTTTTTGTCGAAATCCCCTTTGATTTGATTTGATAATGTTGATGAAATTAATTAGGCTTTATTATAATTGATATAAGTCACCATCAGCTATGAAGATTGCAGCGAACAATCTTTTAGTGAGACAAGTTTAAAATAATTAAGTTTACCCAGCCAACGCTAGTGCTCATAACCAATTCTTAAGGTAGGCAACATTTTCCAATTGCATATGATGCAGTTCTTGGATAGATGGTATGTACAACTCCTTGCCATAGTCTATGTATATACTTTTAGGCTGCTAATCCTATTAAGGTCACCTAGTTAAGCCTAACCAAAAAGCCAACACGGAAGAAATGCACCCTGCTAAGGCAAACCCACATAAATGCCATCACACTTCCATGAGATAGGCATCACACCATGCTAGGGCATGCCCACATTTCGTCGATCAAGCTTTCCATGTACATCTCTTATGGAAATCATTTTAGACATAATATTTATTGAGGGATTTTATATATAAATATATATACATTTCCATCACCACACACTTATAATTTGTATGTTATACATACTATATTCACCAAGGAAAGCATGCAATCACAAAGATACGAGCGATGGTTATGGACATACTAATACATTTTTTTGAGACCACAAATAGTTTCTATCCACCTAAGGTCAAACATCACGTGTTACAACCTATCAAGGAAAAAGTGTTGTGTTGGAAACAAGCTCATCAATCGATTGGACTTTTCTAACTAATCGATTCATCCACCTGTTGGTTGATTGATCTCTGTTGGTCATTCGCCTGGCTTCCGACTCAAGCGAGTGTCTAGAATCCTCTAGTCATTAGATTGGGCCTCCAGTCAATCAATTGGCTCCTTTGGTCTTCTTCCCCTTTGGTCCTCGGTATGACTGACTCACTTGGTTTATAATGTCTTCTCTTTTGCTAAAATAAAAATAAAAGTTAATCCTATTTATTTATTATATTGTAAAAGGTAAAATCTCAAGTTACATTCCAAGGAAGTATATGGAGGAAATAATTAATTTACATATGGATAAAAAGAGAGAGGCTTGATATGCAAATCGAATTTAAAAAGGTAGGAAAGAATTCATTCAAGCATGCACACATATCTAGGGGTATTGGTCATAACCATGCATATGTCCACCATCAAAATGATTTTAGGATGACACATATGAATTGCATATATCATACCATATATGTATAGGATATACAAAACATTTCTTAGTGTATATGTATTTAATCAGATATGCACATTAATCGTTTAAATATTCACATCACATACAACAAACTAAATGATAAAACAAAAATTGATCATATGAATTATATCCCAAAATATAGTAAATAGACGTTGCTCGGTTACCAATATAGAGAAATATGGTAACAGAGTTGGCAACATAAATAAAAGTTTCTTTTCCATATTCCTCATAACCAGTGATAGCATCAACAATTATAAAACATGAAGGAAGATTGCAAGGCATATACCTGGTCATGGATCAAGTCTAGTGACAATCCTTACAGAGTTGTGCTTATTTCTCAAGCAGCACATAAATGATCATTGGTGATGTACTCCTGGTGTTGCTCCACAGACGAAGGTTGACGGCATTCCCCTAGTGTGATGGTGATGGTCTCCACATCTCTACATAGTCCATATGGACCAACGAGAACTCCTCATCATTATTTTATAACTGCCAGGAATGAGTTGTCCTTTCGTGTTTCAATATGTTAGCATTGACTTTTCTCCCCTTTTTCTATCTCTCCCTTTTATGGGTAAGATGCCTCTGGATCTCACGTTACCACAATGTCAAGATGAGAAGTCTTGTCATACTATAGAGTTGAGAGCCTTGGCCACCACCCCACCCCTTATATAGGAGTGGATGGGCTAGGGTTTCCACAAACCCAGAGACACGATGGGATAGATTTAATGAATTTTCAACTACTATACCAGCCGGTCAACTGGACTTCCTAGTCGGTCCACTGGCTTGCCAGTCAGTCAACTGAACACTCTAGTCAGTTGATTGGATATTTTTCCTATCCACAAGAATAGTGGTATTTAATCTAATGATAAATGCATGTCATGATGTCAACATCAATCATGGATCTAGTCCTACTAAGCATTCAGTCAGTCGACTGGACACTATAGTCGATCGGCTTGAATTCCTAGTCAGTCGACTGGAAACTCCATTCAGCCAACTATCAGTCAATGTTGTTTATGTTGATTACCAAAACACTATAGTAACCAAGTTAAAGTTATTCATGATTAATCCTATGTGTGTGGCTCTATAGGTCCCAAATACATTGACCAGATTGTAGCATCACAAGTAATGAGAGCTATCTAGAAATACATCATTGCTACCCAAATAACTGGAAAGTTGGAAAACAACTTCAACCTACATTTTTGGTTAGTGTTACAGTGATCGTATAGATTCTCTGTCTCTGATATTCAAAATGAACATGAGGCATAGAATCGTCAAGGTGGGTATGTCTAATACATTGTTCTTTAACAAATACTTATGTGTTTGACTTGATATCTGATATCATGACTAATGAGACTCTGTCATTAGTCAACACACATTCTGGTCTTATGTATTACTATCATCTATTTTGCTTCTACAGTAATATCCGAGTAGGGACATAACAAGAATGTATGTAGTCTTATCATACATATGATCTCATTATTCATGTCCTTAACTTGAAGATATATGTCATTTAATAACATCATTTTTAGGCATCTACCATGTTTGTGTCATAATCTCAAGACCGAGACGAAGATAATAGATAGAAGTACCTCAATTATTATCATATCAAGTATATGATGCCCCCTTATTATCATCATATGATTGACTTTCTGGGCATAAATACCAACAAATGTTTAGTGTGTTTTATCTAGGATTTGCTTGCTTTGTGTTCTTATTTCCTAAATGTATGCTTATATGTTGTTAAATGCAAATTGGAACCATTTTGACCAATTTTTCTTAAATCTGAATTGACTTGCGTAATGGTGTATTCCAACTATATATATATATATATATAATATATATAGAGAGAGAGAGAGTCAGGCTAGAATACACTCGAGTGTATTTGGAGCTTTATACACTCAAGTAGTTTTTCATGATGCAAAATTTTTTCAAAAATCTAATTCAATGATCTTCTTAAACATCTTGTGAATAGCTCATATGCAAAATTTGAGCACATTTGGACATTTATATGTCATGTTATAAAGACAGCAAAAATTGTGCATTTCAAATTAGTTTCGCGCGTCGATTTTTTTGTCCTTGGATGAGTGACTTACACTCATCTAAATGGGCTCAAAATTTGTATGTAGCCTAGTTATAGTATGACAGTGAATATCAATGCTTTACATTTTGCAAATTATAGTCTTGATATGCAAACACACTTGAGTGTATTCGTGTGATCTGTACACTCAAGTGTATTCTAGCCTGACTATATATATGGATGATTAGAATTTTGATAACATAACATGTTTATGATGTTTTTTTATGAATGAGTCCTATGCTAAAATTGTGCATGTTCTCTAAGCCACTCACAAGTAGTTAACTATTTTTTATATGACTGTGAACATTGCAAGCCTTCAGTGCTTGGAATTATTCAGTCCATATGAAAAGAGAGTAATCGACTATATTTCTCATTTTATGCATGTTGTTTGTTTGGTAAATGTTGCATGTACTAGCTTGCTTCGATAAAACAATACATGGATCCTCATCACCCATGACCACTCTTTGACCCGGCATTTCTTCCATCATCTTCTTTCCTCTCCACCTCATGAAAGGATGTCAAAAGTGCACATATTAGACTTTTAGACCCTCCAAAAGTTTGGGGTGGCCATATCTATATCACTCCACTTCATTCTTGCCACCACATGCCCTCCTTACTTATAAGTCAGAGAAAAAAAGAAGAAAAAGGAAATAAAGGATGCCTCTATATGATAGCCTCTTAAGAAAAAGAATGAGTGCACCTATGCAATAGCACTCCACTCCCTTTCATGACCCTTTCTTCTCTTTTTATTCCTAGTAGGTCTAGGGTAAATCAACTCTAGCTCTCACACCCATACACAAGCCAAGTGGGTGTGAGAGGTGGGATGAAGTTTATGATGTAAATCTAGAATGTAAAATAGAAATGCTAACCTTATGAATGTATGCCATGCATGATACGGTTTACCCAAAGCTTTATACAAAGTTCATCACTTACATGTGTGGTTGGCCCCCCATATTTTAAGTTTTTGTGCTTTGTTCTTGATTCACATTTTGAATATGGTAAATGAATGGAGAGTAGTTGATTGCATGCCTAATTTTACATGTGAACTCATTATAGCCAAATAACAACATGATCATGTTCTTATTGAATGAATTGAAAGAGAGATTAAGTTGGTGCATACTTGAGGACAAGTATGTTTTATGTTTGGAGTGGATATGCAGTCCTATTTTAGAACTCCATCTTGTGTCTTCTTGCACTTTAATCACATCAAGACATGTTAGATTGCATGCTATTTACCCTAATAGATGGTTTTACATCAAATGCACTTATGGACACTCTTTGCATGTATTTCAGGTACTTAGACCACTCTTTGGATGGATGGGAGAGAAGTATGGTGTTCTAGCATTACTTCAGCAATGGAGGAGTCCAAAGAAGGCCCTAAATCTCCCCCAACCTACCTTTAGTGACCAAGAGTCAAGTTGAAGTGAAAGTGTCCTTAGATCTCAAAGATATAAGCTCAAATTGCATGAAAAAGACTCCAACACGACTGTGGTGACATAGAGCAGTCGTACTGATAAAGCCAAAAATCAAAGGTTGATTAAAAACATGATCAAGCAACAAAAGCTCAAGCAAAAGCAGTGCATGCTAGCCAGCACAACTGTTCCATTAAGACACCAGCATGGTCGTTCCAGCTAGAACAACCATGTTGTTAAGAGTTAGAACACCCATTACAATAAGAATGACCAAGTCGTGCTACCTAGGATGGTTGTGCTACCTATCCCCCACCAAGATCGTGTTTCCCAATTTGTCCGTTCTACCAACCCTCATTTACCTCAATTCAACTTGGCATTTTCCACTCCATCGCCATAGTCGTTCTCTCCTAGCATGGTCATGCTACCCTCTACCTACCATGGCTATGTTGCCCAACACAACTTTGCTGCCACCCAAACCCTACACTTTTCCAAACTAATTTTTACAAACTACCCCCTCTTAGCCTAGTGCTTGCCTACCCCCTATATACATAGGAGACGTCCTTAGCATGAGGTTGCAACCCCTAGCATATTCATTTCTACCCTACTTGAGCATTCAAGGAGCTCCCACCTACTCCCACCTACCTCCACTTCATTTCCACCTTCCTCAAACTCAAAACCTTAGTTTTGTAGGGTTTTGGACATCTTCCATCCCCATTCCATGCCATCCATCCACCTTGAGATAAGAAGGGCGTCCACCAGCTGCTAGGAGGTGAAAACAGAGGAGTCTTTAATAAGATTCTATGTCTATCCACACCTCTACTCCTTCTCTCTTCTTCTTTAATTTTGTTTTGAGTAGCTAAGTCCCAGAAGTGGATTGTTTGGGGCTAAAATGTGACTTTAATACCATGTAGGGGGAAATAACTTGTAAACTCTATAATTGTATTTTATGATGATTGTGCTCTACTTCTATCTTATTTCCCATATTTCTTCTTGTGGTTTGTGCTTGCAAACATGTATTGCTTTTTTATTTGTTCTTGAAACCAATTTGACTTTAGGAGAGAATGGCCTATATGAGGCTATCTTAGGGGTTTCTCCTAGGTCCAACTAATGGATCCCTAGCTAGCACTCTATATTCTCACATACACATCCCTCTCCTTCTTGTAAGTGGTAGATCTAAGTAGCTAGTGTAGGAGTGCATAGTGCAATTGCCTAGGAGTTTTCTAAAAGCTAGATGGTGAGTGATGTGAGATGAAACACCCTCACCTCCACTCTCCATTTCTATCTTTAACTCCTAGTTTTCTTAAGGGAACTTACTCTACAAACCTAGACTTGCTAAATCCTATTGGAATTTCACCTATGCCTTAGTTTCATTGAGCCTCGTAAGATTGGATAGGTTGTGCAAGGGTGTAGTTCCCCTTGACACACCTTATACCACCCATGGACAACTAGAAGCTTAGGGTAATTCAATAGCATTTGTTGTGTTATTTGGTTTAACAATCTAGAATGAACAGGTATAATTTGCATGTTCTGACCCCCAACTTGAATTCTAGTTACATTCCCCCAAAGGCCCATACCTCTATTAATTTCTTTAAACCCCAATTTTCTTTTTTGGTAGTTCATGCTTTCTTATTTGCTTGTTTTAATTGCCTTCTTAGCTAGTTTCTTTGCTCTTGATATTTAAGACTTTATATGTAGATAGTGACTCTTAGTGCTTTCTTGTGTTAATCTTAGTTAGTTAGTGCTAATCTAGGTCTTTATTGCTCTAGTTTCCTAAATTGCTAGTATAGTCTTAGTGCTAATTTTTTTCAATTGGGGAGTGTCACTAACATGATATGCATTACAATAATGATACACAATATCCATAGCAAACATGTATGAAATAAATTATTATACATTCTCAGGAAAACAAACATGGCCACATCAAACTGTGTAAAAAACATATATACGTGATGCTTAAACATGTACTCTGTCTTACTATCTCGGATTATGTGGATGGCACCCCACCCAGCAAACTTCATATAACTATAGATAAATCCTCTATCTTGACCTCTCTTCCTAAAGATTAGTACCTGCAGACATCTCATCAGCAGTCGTACACAAAGAGGAGCCTAGGTTAGAGTAAGTGGCATTAAATGTATCATAAGATAAACATGAATGTACTATAACTCAAAGTTGAACTAATATCTGAAAGATGTAAACTTAAACTAAATTGACATGTCTTTTATTTATGTCTTTTATCTTTTTTTACACCATTGTATGATAGGTTCTCCCCTATTGACAGTGAAGTGTCCTCTATAGTGCAACACACCTTCTGTTGGAACAATGTGCCTTCTATTGATATTGAAGTGTCCTCTATGGTGTAATGCACCCTCTGTTGGAACAATGTGCCCTCTATTAACACTGAAATGTCTTCTTTGGTGCAACACCCACTGTTGGCACAACGTGCCCTCTATGACACCTGTAGTATCTGGCGCACTACACCCTTTGAATCATCCTGGGACTATCTAGTGAGGACTTATCCTATAATTTATAATTAATGTTTTGATGTCATTTTCTATCTCTATTCTTAATTTTTTATTTTAAATCTTAACTATTCTGAATTTCTGTCATTGAATTTGATCTGTTATCTCTATATTCATATCTTTGTTCTTTAATTCTAAATTGATTCCAACTCTAGATCTAAGATATGAAAATATTATTATTTGAAAAATCTTAATCTAAAGCTCTATTTATAATTAATGTTTTGATTCCAACTCTATCTAGTGAGGACTTATCCTATAATTTATAATTAATGTTTTGATGTCATTTTCTATCTCTATTCTTAATTTTTTATTTTAAATCTTAACTATTCTGAATTTCTGTCATTGAATTTGATCTGTTATCTCTATATTCATATCTTTGTTCTTTAATTCTAAACTGATTCCAACTCTAGATCTAAGATATGAAAATATTATTATTTGAAAAATCTTAATCTAAAGCTCTATTTTAACATGAGGAATTAACATAATTATGTTATCAGATACTTGACATCTGAGTCTAAAGGTTTAAGAAAATAAATTGAACTGAGCATAAATATACTATAGGTCTCAAATACTTGAAATCAAATAATTTGTCATTATAACTTAAACTGAATGAAATCTAATTTCTCAAAGTATAACAGGATGTGAATTACTAAAGTTTGAAATTAACTTAATCTCTAAGTTACCTTATAGGGATGTGTAGGTTGAATTCTAATAATAATAAAATTTGATGGGCATGGCCCACTTACCTATTAGGTGAGAAATCCAAATATACTTCCATGTCATGGTCAAACATTAGCTTTCCTAAAAATGAACATGACACATATACCAAAATTATATCTAGAAGTCCAAAATTATCCTAATAGACTTTCTAGGTCAACTAATCCATGTTGGGATTTCTCTATGTCTCATAATTATGAGATAATCCTCTAATAAAATTGGATACGATCATGAATTCTCATAATATATGATCTCTACACATTTACATCATTACTAATATCATAATTTTCTTAACCACCTTAATTAACATCATGATCTAACTTCTTTACATTAAATTATCATAATAGGTATTATCTTTTAAACTCAAAGAATACAATATTTTAGTAAGACATACATCAAAATTGAATTTTTAAGAGTTTCTACAAATTTTATCTCATCATTTGGTGACTCAAATTACCATAGTAACTCTAGTGGGTAAACTCAAAATAATAAATTATATTTATCAAAACACTAAGATCAGATCTTGTATCTGTGTTTCAGAATTCAGAATAGATCACATAAACTTATATCCCCAAATTAGGACATCAATATCACAATCTATTGCATAAACACAAACATCATATATATATTCTTCTATTAAATCTTTGGCTTATTAAACATCTAAATATCAGCAAAATAATATTTACTAATAATATACTCTTTAATATCTTTTCAACAACACTTATTTTCCATGATTGGATATCTAAGCTAAAAGATATAGGTTTTTTCAAGATTACCTCTTTCTAGAAGATCTATGTCATTCATCTTGAATCTTACGGACCATCCCAGATTTCTATTTTTTTTTCTTTCCTTTCCTTTGGTATGTGGATCTCCATGTTGGGTTTCCTGTCTGGAAACCCAGATCTGTCTATCCCTCATCTCCTTCATCTTCCTTTATGTGTTTGTGAGTGTGACGTCTTCCCTAGTTTATGTAAGGGATGCGCCTTCAAATGCAGCCACACTGCCAAGCTCTAGCGATGGATACATGGTTGAGTAGAGTCCTTCATGATTATCCCATGTTACTTCCACTCATATACAAGCCTTCAAATGAGACTGGTTTTTGGGAATAAGGAGAGTCTCCCATGTGGCAGTCATTGTCTATGCATCGCTCCTTGAGAAGACTTCTTTCCTACTCCCTTTCTATTGAATGCGGAGAAAGATAACTCGAGAAAGATGTGATATCCTATGCCTCAAGTTTTATAATGAATTGTTGATCTATGTTCTATATCCTTCTGCTTAAAAGTATATGTTTTCGTCAGAAACTATTTCTTATTTGGAATTGAAACTTCCCACTCTTATATGTTCTCCGCAAGGAAGGAGGGTGGTATCTTTTTCCTTTCATTATTTAATTAATTAATTCGATTAGTTATGGTCATAATGGATCATACATCCCCACTATTTACTACATTTCTTTTACTTGAACACCCACACTATTGAGTAATTGTCCATGTTACTTAAAACTTGGAAATTGTTCATTAACTCTTAATGTTGTAAAAACAAAACAAATTATGATGACCTAGACTTTTCCCTCTCTTCATGTATGTGTTGTGCACTTCATTTGTGCACTAATTTCTCACTCTAGCCCTCAATTTTATGATGTGATATCTTTTTATGTTTTTGAGCTTATTTTGAATTCATATGATGAGTGTTGACATTTGATTTGATATAAAACCAAAGTTTAACCCAAGTTATACACTATTCTCTCTCATCCCCTTTTGATTTCATCTATGTACAAGGATCTACCCTATTCTTATAGTCATGTTATAGAGCTCTCCCTCACATTTCCAATGCATCTAGTCTCGCTCCAATCATAGAAATACTGAGTAAGTTCTGCCCAATTGCAATTCTTGATACCAAACCCCTTTTTAAACCCTTCTTCTACCTATCCGGGCCTAGCTTTACTTGTTGGGCCCAAAACTCCTAGCGTGCACGGCCCATTACCTCTTTTTCCCCTTTTGCTCCCTTCCCCTTTCTAGTCTCTTAACCTGGATCATTGCGTTGCCTCAAATCAATGTGCAATCCAACGGTCGCGAGGTTGTTCCCAACCACTCACCCACCACTATAGAAGGGTAACGCTGCTTTGAAACCCAATTAGTGCCCTCATGTTTGGTATCGCACCCCCCCCTTTATTGCCTTTGACCCGTGCAAGCCAATAGGATGCTCGAGACCTCTAGGAGAGGTGGTTTTAGGGCTTTGCCGCCTCCTTACCCATCTCCAATGGTTGCTCGCCATCTTCCAACCCTAATTCACACCCCGCACACCCTCACCACTTACGAAAACCACCACCTAGTTTGCTAAGCCGCCCTCTTTTGTTTTTGGTTTTTCATTGCCCTTTGGCACGTTGTAGCTCCATGTAGTCTTGTTGTCGTTGCCGACTCTAAGGTTGAGGAGCCCTAGTGAAAGGTAGGGGACAATGTTGAGAGCATTAGATCAACCATCAAGAGCTCAATTTCCCACTTCCACTCCCATGCTCACTTTATCTCTCTTACTTCCCCTCTCTATGTGTCCTCGACAGCCACACAGGTGCCTCGGTAGCCAACAGGCACACACCACATGTCTGGGGCATACGTTTCCCTCCTTACTCGAGCTCACTCCCTCTCTCTCTCTGTGTACCACACAGGTGCTTCTCGATGAATCTCAACGTGCCACGGACACCTTGGGGATGTGTTTCCTATCTCACATGGTGGTGATCCCTCTCAGGTCACTCGATGTTGCCTCGACCCACACAGAGTCATCGTACCTCACCAACTGTCGCTTCCACCCCCGCCGAAAGACGCCATCTGATGCTCGCATGTGACCCTCAATGCTCGCAGCCACCTCAGACCGCTTGAGGCAGACCCGCATGTGTGAGCCACCATGCAGCTCCTTTGCAAGTCGGCCTCTGGGTTGCTGCCTCTTGGCCCATCAAGGGTAAATTTCCCCTTTTTTATCCCTATTTTAAGCACTAATCTTCAAACTCTCACAACTTTCTAACCCTAAAAGCAAATCTCATGATATTAAATATTATTTTGTTCAAAAAAATGCCACCTTTTAGATGATGCTAATATCACTTGCTATTATTTTACTTTACACCCCTAATTTACTAAAATGTGATACCATTGTGATATTATTCTTTCTAATCAACCTCAACCATGCTTTAACTTGTATCATTCATGAATCATAACTACTCTAACCACCTAGATCAGTAATCTTTAGTTCACCTTCAGTGTTCTTAACATCTTGGGGTAACTAATTGCACCCTAATGATAATCTTGACCTTCTATGGATATCCTTACTCTAAACATGGCTTATTTATGTACATATGAGATCAACTTTAAGACTTTGGTTTAGATTGTCATCATCTAATATCTTAATATCAAAACATCATTATACTTTGTGATGTTTTCTTCCATATTTGAGTAGGATATTATACTACATTTTCCATGAGTATCTCAAAGATTCTCATTTTACACTATTCACTACTACAGAAATAGCGTTCAGTGTCGCTTTTCTAGGCGTCGGTTATTTCGGACAACCGACTCCTATAATATTCGGCGTCGGTTATTTATACAAACTGACGTCTATATTCGAAGATCATCCAGACACGGGTACCACTTTGTATTCAGTGTCGGCTGAGTGTAACCAACCGATGCCTAAAGGCGCCCGCGAAATCCAATTTTCGAGCAAAAAAATCTGGGTCACATACAGCGTCGGTTGTTTAACAATTCACCGACGCCTATGTGAAATGAAATTTTGCGCGAAAAGTTCCACTTTCAGTGTCGGTTATCCTTGGATAACCGACGCTGATAATAGTTCCCGCCAATTAATTTGGGGTAAAGATTGTCTAATTGGACGTCGGTTATTACGATCAACCGACGCTGAAGATAATAGGCGTCGGTTGTACTAGATAACCGACGCCGTTGACCAACTTAATAGAGGCCCGATCACCCGACTCTTCCCCCTTTCTTCATGTTTCATCGATTCTCCTGCATGTGCGCTGCTCTTCGTTGCTCTCCCAAAATCGCCGCCTGGTGCCTGGTGCCTGCTGCTTCTCGCTCGCCGCCGACGATCCCTGCTGCTACTCTGCGTCGCCGCCGCCGCCCGCTCCTTCCTCCCTACTCACGCCCTACTGCGGCGTTGTCTTCTTGCTTGCCTCCGCTGCTCACAAGGTATTAGCCGTAGCACCTTCTTCCTTGTCTTCTTCCTTGCCGCCCGCTGCTCTGCTCTGCTTGATGTTCTACTTCTTTCACTGAGAACTGAGAAGAATGGCCTACCACGGCCATGCTGCCCAGCACGGCCGTGGTAGGCCAACACAGCCACGGCCGTGTTTGATTTGATTTAAACCCTAATTTGATTTAAACTTGTCCATTCTAGCATCCTAATTTGATTTGATTAAACACTAACATTGATGAAACCCTAACATCAATTGTGATGAAAGCCTAACATGTACATATCTATTATTGTGTTTGTTGGCCTAGAAACCCGTCCAAGATTGACTCATTAGGAGTAAATCTTGGATAGTCCCCGGTTTGGGACTGTTCTTGAACACCTAATCTCACTTAGGATGTAAGTGTATAATGTGTATTGGGTTTTCGAGAAAATTTCGGCAGCATTTCCCCGTTTGTTCTCTAAGTACATATGTACTTAGAGAACAGCGGGGAAATGCTGCCGAAATTTTCTTGAAAACCCAATACACATTATACACTTACTAGTGAGATTAGGTGTTCAAGGATGGGATAGGTGGTATACATTTATTATATATACGAATGACATCACATGTGTTTGTTGGCCTAGAAAGTGAACAATCATTGTTCTTTATATTACTTGTACATTGGTATAAATTAGAATGAACAATCACTAAATTATATACTGTTTGTATGGAGTCCGGCTTCATTGTAGATATCTATTATTGTGTTTGTTGGCCTAGAAACCCGTCCAAGATTGACTCATTAGGAGTAAATCTTGGATAGTCCCCGGTTTGGGACTGTTCTTGAATACCTAATCTCACTTAGGATGTAAGTGTATAATGTGTATTGGGTTTTTGAGAAAATTTCGGTAGTATTTCCCCGTTTGTTCTCTAAGTACATATGTACTTAGAGAACAGCGGGGAAATGCTGTTGAAATTTTCTTGAAAACCCAATACACATTATACACTTACTAGTGAGATTAGGTGTTCAAGGATGGGATAGGTGATACACATTTATTATATATAAGAATGACATCACATTATACACTTAGGATGTAAGTGTATTCCCTAATCTTTTCCTAATATATACTTGTTTTCTCTGATCATAGAATGGATAGATCATGGATGTCCATTCGTAATCGTTGCACCCTAGAGTTTATATCTGGTCTTGATCAGTTTATTAGATTTGTCGAGGAACATAGGAAAAAACCTACAGATAGGTTCTACTGTCCATGTAGGCATTGCGGTAACAACTTGAAAGTCAACACTGGTGAGGAAATCAAAACTCATGTCATGTGCAACGGGATTGTACAAGGCTATACATAATGGCACTGGCATGGAGAGATTTCAAAATCGAAACCAGTAGATGTCGATAGTAGTGCTTGGGTGGAAGAAGAAATTGCCTCCGATGACGTAAATGTGAACGAACCAGTTCCAGCAGACATCGTTGATGCGATGCTGGATAGTTGTAGGGTAGAGCACACCGATCCACCTCCTATCTTTAGAAACATTGTGCATGATACTGAGATACCGTTATATACAGGCTGTGCTAAGTTTACGAAGCTTAGCGCTGTGTTGATATTGTATAAGTTGAAAGCTAACAATAGATGGAGCGACAAAAGCTTCACTTCATTGTTGACTTTGTTGAAAGAAATGCTTCCTGAAGGAAACGAGCTTCCAATCTCAACATACCAGGTAAAGAAAATGTTGTGCCCAATAGGAATGGAGGCCAAGAAGATACACGCATGCCCGAATGATTGTGTATTATTTCAAAAGGACTATGTAGATTTGAAAGATTGTCTAAAATGTGGTGCGTCAAGGTATAAATTGACGACTTCGGGGGAGTCCAAAACTGGTTCTCCTGCCAAGGTGTTGTGGTATCTACCTATAATATCACAGTTTCAACGCTTGTTTGCAAATCCGAAAGATGCGAAGAATTTGAGGTGGCATGCAGATGTTAAGAAAAATAATGATGGGATCCTACGACATGCGTCTGATTCCCCACAGTGGAAGAAGATTGATCTATTGTACCCCAAATATTGCCCGTGGCAATTCGATCTATATTGCCGAAGCATGTAAGGTTTGCAATTACCAGACATTGTTTCTTTTACAACAGACTATGCAGCAAAGTTATTGACCCTGATACTCTCGATAATTTGCAAAGAGAAGTGGTTGTTACCCTATGTCAGCTTGAGATGTATTTCCCTCCTTCATTCTTTAATATCATGGTACATCTTGTTGTCCACTTGACTAGGGAAGTGAAAATGTTGGGACCAGTTTTCTTGCATTGGATGTATCCCTTTGAACGATACATGAGCGTTTTTAAAGGTGATGTTCGAAACCGTTATCGGCCTGAAGGGAGTATTATTGAAGGTTATGTGGCGAGAGAGGTTATGGATTTTTGCAATGACTTTCTCAGTGGTAATGACACTCCTGATAATGACAAGAATATTGAGGAGGGCAAAGGAATTTTGGGATCACGGGTGAAAGTAATCAGCCAAGAGCAGTTGGAACAAGCTCACTTGTATATTTTACACAATATGGACGAAGTGAGTGTTTATATCGAGGAACATACCAATTTCATAAAGAGACAACATCCTCGAGCAAGTTCAATGTGGCTTGCTAGAGAGCATAATAAGACTTTTACTAAGTGGTTTGAAGATAAAGTCTTACATCAACTATCTCAAACACCAAATGATATTACAGAAACTATCAAATGCCTCGCCTTTAAACCAAAACTGAATGTATGTCTTATGAAGGGTTTGACATTAATGGATTCACATATTACACAAAGCGCCAAGATGATAAGAGTGTCGTCCAAAATAGTGGGGTCACTCTTCCAGCGTCGACTATGTACTTTGCAAGTGCAAAGGATAAGAGTCCACGTGAAGCTAAAATGTCATATTACGGTGTCATTGAAGACATTTGGGAGTTTGACTACATAGATTTCAAAATTCCGCTCTTTAAATGTAATTGGGTTGATAACACCAAATGATTTATAGTGGATGAATTGGGTTTCACTTTGGTGAACTTTGAAAAGATTGGCGAGAAGGGTGAACCATTCATATTGGCATCACAGGCGAAACAAATATTCTATATCGATGATCCTGCAAATGATAAATGGTCGGTTGTTCTTCATGGTAAAAGACAGTTCATTGAAGATCCTATAGATGAAGAAGAGTACTATGATAAGTATGATGACTCCAGTCCATTCTCAGTTGGGTTGCCAACTCCACAAAATATTGAAGCTAATGATGACTTATATGTGCGCGGAGATCACAATGAAGGATTGTTAATTGATAAAAGATCACAATTTTAGAGACATGTATGTTTATACAAATGCTAAATGTTTGCCTTTTTCTAGTTAATACAAATGCTAAATGTTTGCCTTTTTCTAGTTAATACAAATGCTAAATGTTTGCCTTTTTAATGACATTTTCAGATGGCTGACCATGATGAGCATGATGTCCATGATGAGCATGAAGTCCATGATGAGCATGCTGTCCATGACGAGCATGGCGAGGATACCAATGTAAGTTCTAAAAACATATTCTGTATTTCTATAAAATTCATTATCTTCTAGTTATGTCATATATCTTATATTTCTATATTGGGCTAATTCAGTGTGTTTATTTTTGTCAAATTTTAGGTTGATGATGCACATGTACCCACTGAAGCACTGGAGCAACTTGATGCGCAGCACCAAACACTTAACAAGAAAAGGGGCATCACTCTGTTGAAGAAGTTAATAGCGCTTAGTGGCAGTGGATCCAAATTGGTTGTGGAGTTTGATAATGGAGGAAATGCAATTGGAGTGAACCGCAATAATTTTGTAAACTATCTTGGGTGTACCACTCGGAGCCATTTTGGTGTTAAGTATGATAATTGGCATAAAGTTCCTCAGGGGAAAAAAGACTTGATATGGAAGGATTTATGCGTGAGTTATTATTATTTGCAATTCTATTTTGTAGATTACAAATTCTATTATGTGCAATTCTATTTTGGATACTAGTTAATAACATTTCTATTTTACAGAATCTGTTTGCATTGGATGAGAAGTTGCATCGTAAAAGTGTGATGCAACACGCTGGAAAGATGCTTAGGAATTATAGGACAAATCTGAACAGAGAATACATAAAAGAGGGTGATAAGAAAAAGAAGTCAGCCCTTGAACAATGGAACTTCTTGGACAAAGAAGATTGGGACAATTTTGTTGCTTCAAGAAAATCTGAAGAATTCAAGGTATTAGGTGTCACTCCCAATTTAATTAATATACATTGTATTCACCTATTCAAGATTAACATTTAGTGATACTAACCAAATCATTAATGTGCATACTAACTAGGCCCTCAGTGACGCACAAAAAGCAAGGTGTGCACTGAATGTACATGACCACACTATGGGTCGAAAAGGCTATGCAAGCGTTCGCCAAAGACTACATGCAGAGTCTGCGGCTACTCAGGAGTCTGCTCCTACTCAGGAGTCTGCCACACCCATGCCTCGCCATGATATCTGGATAGCTGGGAGGCAAAACAAGAAGGGTGAAATAAAGAAGCCCGTAACTGCTGAGGCGGCTGCGAAAATGGCAAAATACAACTCTTAGAGCAATCGTTTGAATATTGATTATTTGTGGTGTTATTTTACCAATTTCTGTTGATGGTGATTAGCGGGAGCTGCACGAGTAGCGGAAACAAGGCACGTTCATCTCTCAGGGCACAAGGGATGAATTGACAGTTGCTCTGGGTAACCCAGAGCATCCTGGACGTGTTAGGGGTGCAGGCGCTGGTGTGGGCATCAAAGCATTCTTTGGGCCATCCCAGCGCAAACCCAGAGTGGGACTTTCTCAAGAAGAGGTAACCTATTCTTTTTTTAGAATGTTACTGCAAAAGGAAATTCAATAATAAGAAGCTAATGTTTCTTTTATCCATGTATAGGAGAATAAGAGAGTCGAGGATATAGTTTCTAAGAAGGTCAACGATGTAGTTGCTGAGAAGGTCAAGGAAGAATTGCTGCGGTGGCAGGCATCGCAAGCTTCCAATCAGCCTATGGCGACCCACTCTTCTCCTGATGCACAGACTGCGAGTAATCCTGGAGACCCATCGCCTAACACGTCTGCTGTAAGTATTGTTTATGACATTGTAGCTAGTCTTTTCAAGATGATATGTTTTCAAGATGATATGTATATATGTATAACATTCTTTACGTAAATTTGTAGGCATTGAAGACATGCCGCTTAAGAATACAAGACTATGTTGTTGCAGAGGCGCATGCTTACCCGTCCCTTCCTGGGGAAAGGTTTCACGGGACTCCAATGCCACAGGGCTACGTTCGTGTGGGCCCATTACGTGTGTTACCTGATTGGAGGGAAGCTACATTGCCATATCCCCACCCGGATATTGATACACTTGCTGAGGCAGAAGGCGGGGTCATATTGTGGCCCAAAGCAGATGTCGTCTACACTACTGAAATTGTAAGATAAATTTACATTGATTTAGACTGTTAATGTGTATATATGATGTCAACTGATCTGAAATTATATATACAGGTTAAAAAGAAGACACGAGGAGCACCTAGGCCTCCACCTCCACTTCTCGCATTACCAACTTGGGTTCCAACTGACCTAACATACCCGTTAGGTCCTACTTGTAGGGGAATGGCATTTTGGCTACGGGCACATAATATACATTGCTCGATAATTGTTTCTTTAGATGCAGATTATGCAGGTCAATCATACGATAGCTCTTTATTTATACAAGATATTATTGAGCTATTTATGTATGATTGGCTGAATACATCAATGATAGAGACATGGATAAGGTGAGATCTTGTTTATACATCCATATACCTTGTGTAAGATCCGGTGATCTGGTTTCTTATATATTAATGCATATGTAATACATGTTTTGCAGCTACTTAGTCGAAGATCATTGCAAACAATTTGCATTTGATCATGTGGGATTTTTGATTCCATCATTGATTAGTATGGTAGCTAAAGACCCTGATAATGTTCAACAATACTGTATAGATGCTTTTACAATTTTTGGTCAGCAAAAGAAGACGATAATAATAGCTCCATTCAATGTCAAGTAAGTTTACTTTATTTATAATTTGGACTTAAGAAAATTCCATTTTTATTGTGCATTTTGAGTTATTAATTGTTAACTTTTTACCTCTAGCGGTAAACATTGGGAGTTACTAGTTATTGTCCCCGGGACGTTCACTGTTTATTATCTAGATCCCGCGGGAAGTACATTAAACACTAAAATTGGACACGTAATGAGAATGCCATTATTCTGGTGAGAAATATTTCATTTTTGTATTTGTTAGCATCTGTTATTACATTACTATTTACTTATGTAATTTACTGTGTTATATTAACATGTAGGGGTTTAGATCCATTCAAAAAGGCTGGAGGAACGGTCCCAAGGAAAAAGAACCAGCCAATAAATTGGCAGAACGTACAAGTAAGTTCCCGACTCTAATGTATATATTATTGATGTGAATTGTGCTTAGTTGTATTATTTTGTATGTTTCAATTTATAGTGCGCTACACAAGACAATGGCTGGGCATGCGCATACTATGTGATGCGATTTATGCAAATGATTATCAAACATGCCGCATTGGACATCGATACCATACATGAGGTATTATATATAGTCTCATTAGTTAGTATGAAATATATCAATCTTATTTTTATATTATTACTTATATATATATACATCATTCTCTTTGCAGATGTTTAAAACTGACCACACTATAGGTAAACACTTAAAAAATATACATGCTCCATATACGATGGAAGCATTAAATGAAATAAGAGAAGAATGGGCAAAAGCCATACAAGCAGTGGCAACTGTAAGATATAATTGGGATGTTGATAGCGATAATGAATGATACTTTGTAAATGAATATTTCTGAATGTTAATACATGTATTTGAATGTTTCTATATGTGTGAATGTGAGAATTGAATTGATGTCTGAATGTATCTACTTGTGTGAAATTTTCCTTGGGACTTTTGCAGGTTTGTGGCCTGTTTGTAGGTTGATATCAATGGATGTTGTAAACCTGCAGTTCAGAAAACTGAACTGCAGGTTCTCATCCTGCTGACCAGCCACAGCAGGCCTGCAAACTGATATAAAAAAAAATAGATATAGGCGTCGGTTATTTACATAAAACCATCAGCAAAGACCTATAGCATCGGTTATTGGATAAAAACCGAAGCCTAATATTACAAACAACCCGGCCGTGCAGGAAAGCACGGCCGTGGTGGAAAAGGTGTCGCTTATTCATATAAAACCGACACCTATAGTACTAAACACGGCCGTGCAGGGAAGCACGGCCGTGTCGTCTTAAAGTATGGCGTCGGTCTTTTAGTAGATAACTGACGCATAATGTGTCCTAGATGACGCCGTTTTCTGTGGCGCGAACCCTTTTGGCGTCGGTTATCTACTAAAAGACCGACGCCTATATGTTAAATAGGTGTCGGTTAAAAAACCGACGCCAAAGTGTTCGACCTTTAGCGGCGCCCACATAGGCGTCGCTCAGAAACCGACGCCAAAGGGGGTTAAACAACCGACGCCAAAGGCTGTTTCTGTAGTAGTGATTATGTCCCAAAATGCAATGATTATGTACCTACTGTATGGAAATACGGTCACAGAGTAGGTAGTGGAAGCAAAAAAAATCTATCCCTATTCCCCATAACTACAAGATTGTATCAACAACTATGTAATGGAAGGATGGTTTAATGAGTTCATACTTGGTCCTGGAGCAAGTCTAGAGACTATAACTCATTGCAGTATTGAAATACTCCTAGTTGCACTGGGACTCATCTACAGCAGCTCCCGGTCTTCACCATGGATAGCATCATGACGTTGTCCTCCTAGCGGAAAAAGTATCCATGCCTCTATGATAGTCCATACGGATCACCTAGAACTCATGTCGTTCTACTAAAATAGACAAGGACTTACCCCTTCCATTGGTGTACTAGTCACCAACTTGCTCTCTCACAATTATTCTCCTTTTCTATCCCTCCTTTTATTGGGTAGGACTTCTTCAGGCTCTCTATTGGTTCCCACAACCAAAGAGGATAAAAATTGTTAGAGGCAATTGGGTTGAGTCTGAGAATCCCCCAGTACCCCTTTATTTATAGGAGGGGTTAGGGTCATGGGTCCTAGTCTGTGTGGGAGTGGAAGGGACTGGAATATCATAAAATTCGCAACCTATAGTGGAGAATCAGTCAATTCGCAAAGAGAGTCGGTCGGTTCACATGCGAGTCAATCGATTCCTTAGCGAACCGGTCATTTTTTCATGTTTCCCAATCACATATGAATTGGTAATTTGAATCCAATTAATGCACAACACAATGTCAGTACTAATCCTTGATGCAATCAATTTTCTCCATGAACTGGGCATCTTGCTCTAGAGAGTTGGTTGTCTCATGACCCAAACCAATCGGTTCACTAGGTGAACGGTCAGCCCACGCCCTTAGTTCAGGAAGAATTTAGTCAATTCAATTTCTAATTTACATGACCCTCCAACTGGTTGTTTCATCACATGAGTCGGTCAATTGGGAGTCTCAGTTGATTTGTTGCTTGAGTTGTATACCTAAACACTTCAGTAATCATTTCAATGTTTAAACTCCTCATCTAGATGAATTCCTATGTGTGTGACCCCATAGGTTCCATGTTATGTTGGTAGTGAATGTCCATAACAAATTTATAACATCACAAGCAAAGAGCGGTGCCTAGTCACACATCATTGCTACCCAAATAATCTGGAAAAGTTGGTGAACAACTTTAACCTACGATCTGCGTAAGGTGTTATAGTGATTGTATAATTCCTTTGTCTCTGATATCTAGAATGAACTCGAGGCATCAAATAATCATACTCTCAACGTTCAATCCATATTCCTTGAACTAGAGCAGACTTTCTAAGATATGTGTGATCTCAATATCATATATTTATTTACATGTGCATGCACATGTGTTTCTCAGTCTCGCTTATCAAGTGTCTAGGATATCAAACTCCAGTAGGAGGGAAAAATCCCATCTACATCACTCACATTCATCCTCATGTGTCAAAGTCCATTTGATCATCATCGTTATGGCAACCCTTATTCAGGATCATGGCGGATGATGTCAAAGTACATTGAATGACATGTGATTAGAGTAGTGACTTCAGGACTAAGAACCACAATCACCACCATCACTATGAGAGATGACTATGACCACCAAGTATGGTTTCCATGTGTCACTCTCAAGGTGATTCTTTCTGATACATTGTATTCTAACAAGTATCTATGTGTTTGGTCTGATATAACATATCATGACTGATGAGATTCTATCATCAACCAACACACACTCTAATCTTTAGTGTTATTGTTGTCCATCTTCCTTCCATAGTAACATCCGACTAGGGACATGATAAAATCGTACATACTCTTAACATCTGTATGATCTCATTGTTCAAGTCACGTACTTGAAGACATACGTCATTGAGTAATATCATTCTTTATACATTCATTATGTTTCCTCAGTATCTCATAACTGAGTGAAATAAAATGAATTGGAAGCTAGCCTCTGTTATTATTAATCAAATCATTTATGTAATATTTCATCACAGTCATCATATGATTGGCTTTCTGGGCATACATACCAACAGAATCCCACTTGCACTTAGAGTTAATCACCAACGAATATACTCTTAGTGATCTAAACATGTTTATCATATTTCTACTATGCAAGTGCTAATCTAGCGGGTTGAAAACATTTTTCCATAGTCGGTATATTGCATGTTTCACATCCCTTCATTGTATGATTTAACATATGAGATGGAATTATTGTAATATGCTATCTTATATTTCTTGCCTAGCAAATAGCTCCATTGTTGCCATGGTATCTCTATTGTATCATCAATAGTTGGAACATTTTGAGTTCATCCATATGAAATTCTAGATCCATATAGTACCCA
The DNA here is from genome assembly GCA_963693085.1 of Alisma plantago-aquatica. NCBI lineage: Eukaryota > Viridiplantae > Streptophyta > Magnoliopsida > Alismatales > Alismataceae > Alisma > Alisma plantago-aquatica. The sequence continues at coordinate 427,240,925 of OY856413.1, forward strand.
CTCTTGTGTTCATAACATTGGGATACTCGAGTTCAATTGTAGAATTGAATTAATGGTCTATAGTTCGAAATCCTTCCAACTCACAAGTCTTTTCTTCAAGTTAAACTTCTTTTATATTGTGATCACTTTTTTCATTCTGGAAGCTTGCATTGGTGTAACCCATTACACCCAACTCTTCCTTGTTGCCATAATCTAGCAACACATCCTTAGTGCTTCTCAAGTACTAATGGATGTCTGTTAATGACATTTAAATGACCCTCATTGGAAACTATTGTCATCTTGTCATGTCCATTACATACAAGACTATGGGATGAGTAAATTTATATAGCATACATGATATATCCAATTGTTAGTGCATATGGCATCCCACTCATGTCTTTCCATTCTTCAAAACATAGGGTTCTTGAGAGACTAATCCCATCATGGTCAGATTCTCTCTCATTGAATCCATCATGTTGAACTCTTTCAACATCTTACTATTATATGTGCTCATACTTAGGCTATGAAACTTTCAAGAACTATCTTCATAGATCTTAGTCCCTATCACATAGGATGTTTCACCTAATCCTTCATTTTTGAAGGTGTTTTCCATGTTAGGTCTCAATACTAATAGTGTTGAGATGCCATTCCTCATCAATATGTAGAATATTTACATATGCTCCCACTAAATATTTTGTAATCAGAGATTTCATCTTTTGTCTCGATTCAGGTCAAAATCTTTGATTGTCTTGTCAAGTCAAAAGATCCCATCTGTGAGAAGATTTTTTTTCAATCTCTAACCTAAACTTTGTAGCGTATAGACTTTATTTGCAATTTTTTAAGTTATGAAGCCTTCAGGTTGTGTCACGTACACATCCTTTCATATATTCCTTTAAGGAATTTGGTTTTAAGTTTCATATGCCAAATTTTATAGTCTATACTTGTTGCAAGAACAAGCATTACAATTAGTAGAGGAATTTCTTTATGTTCAGCAATTTTAACTGATTTGAAAACCATTTTTTAAACCTTTGCAACCAATCTATCCTTTTAGGTTACCCATGTCGATCTTTGCAATGAAAATCCAACTTCACCCTATGAGCTTTACCCCTTTCACGTGGTACTAGCAAGGTCATGCCTTGTTAGTTTACAAGGACTCCATAATAGCCTTAAACCACTTCTCATATTATAGTCCTCAATAATTTCTACTTGATTTTTCGGTTCATCATTTTATGACCAATCTATCTAAGTTGTTGGATTCATAATCATTCAATCTCAGATGTGTTCTACTATAACTTATGAGGTTCTGTGTTACAATGAGAAACTTGAGATTCCACAATAATTTGTGATTCTCAATTGTTCTCATTGTACCTTTTTGTTCATCTCAAACTTTTCGAGTTCTACTTTTACTCCCACTGATTCTTTTGAAACTCAGTTATCCTAGTGACAACATTTTGTTGTCGGAGTAGCATTCAACAATTATGGTATTTGGATAAATCTTTTCAAGAAACTACTTTATTTATATAGGTTTCAATCCTTAGGACATATCTGAACATTCTCATATCATATCACATATGACGTCTTTTAAACCATTTTAGATGGTACATTGTTTTAGTGTAAAGTATATACCCATGAGGAGATTAGAAGATTAGATAAAATGATAATCACGACATGATCCATCATGATGTAATTCCTTCTTTCTGATACATCATCATGTTTCAGGTGGATTTGACTTGTGATATGTTATCATTGTCTTTCTAGAAGGACCCCAAACTCTTGATTGTAAAGTATTTCAACATTTGATCATATCAAAGTTTCTTAATATTTTTATCAAAGTTATACTTCATTTGTAATCTCCTTGACAACTTCAAGAGATTCATGTTTGTATTTCACCAAATACAAACCCCATATTAATTCAGATCATCATTAAATATAATAAAGTATAGACAATTGCCTTTAGCATTTCTTCTATAAGATTTTCATACATAAACATGTATAAGGCCTAATAGAGTGTTCGCTTTCTCCACTACACCTAGTGAGAGGTGGTTTGTCATGTTTCTCATAAATAAGACTTGCATGTATCTTATTGTTTCAATAACCAAGAGTCTAAATAAATATCAATATGGATTCTAGAATGCTTTTCTCATATATGTGCTTTACATGACAATGCTATAGATATTGATTGTTTGAGTTATTCGTTTATAATCTTTGGTATTTACATTATAAACAATCATCTTTAGATCATTTCATATGAATATCACTAGATATTTGGGTCATTGCCATACAAGATCACATCTTTGAAAAAGAAGCATTAACACTCTTTATTCATTATCATCCTTGTCACACAAGATGCATAAAGTAAAATATTTTTATTTATTGGCATAATGAAATAGCAGCTCAACTAACTCGATTGCATGCCCACTGGGCTAAGATAAATTATATATATAGACTAAAGTTGCACCAACTCTTTCTCTACACAGTCCATCCAAGCCTTTTTATAAAGGCTTTACTTCTTATGATATCATGCGCATCAACTGTTACAACCCCAATTTTTGGGTTATATTTATTGAAATACAATTTCTCAAATAAAATGGATGTGTATGAAAATTGTATGATATATGTTCAATGAATGAGTTTCTTTTTCAATATTTCCTTTAAATAAAAAAATTAGTGGATCTTAATGGGCTAGTGAGTCTAATGTGATAAAAAGGGAAGAAAAGACAAAAGAAATCCCATAATATTAATATAAATAAGGATAATGGTGAGAATTTTGTGGAATTCTCTGGAAGGTGGTATGAATGATCTTTATTGACTAGGTTTTGAATCCACATAGTTTCTAATGGTAAAAGGAATCCAAATAAAGGAAATAGAAGAGAAAGAGTGAGTAAATATGAATAAAATATGCTTTATTAAGTGATAACTTGCTTATGAAGAAACGTTTCTCATGCTTTTGAATTTTAGTATAAAACTTTTCACACATGTAGCTTAAATCATAATGGACTTTTCTTTAAAATTTGCAATTAATTAAACAGGTGGTTTGAGAGTTATGATTTTTGAAAGTTTCCTAAAGTGAGAGGGATATCATTAAATGTCTCAATTTTAATCGAACTAGATTTTCATTTTATTTGGGCATGTGTGATGTGGTCCATTAGATCTGAGATCCAATGGTGTACGATCATCTTCTTCCTTCAGTCACATAAGGAAATAAGTCTACAGTAACTAGAATTTTCCTTGGCTCTGTTCTCACTCTCTGTTTCCTCATTTTCATTGATTCTTTTCCCATTGGATTTGGGGGAAGGAAACGAATCTTTCTAGCCCCAAATTTGTTGTTGTCACCATCGTAATAGGAAATGCCTAAATGTGGGTCTGACCACTATTTGGGAAATCAGTCTGCACGGCCATATATACTCCCGCTTATGCCTATTCGGTCACCCTACCACACCGCATATTACTAATCAGTCCACTAAGCGGTCATGGGACGCATATACTCCCGCTTAACTGATAAAGCGCCCATTTAAACTCTGCTTTTTGAAAAGCCAACAACTTATGTCCATACATTACATACATACATGCATGCATATACACAAACATTGCATTATATATTTTAATTTAAGTATATAGCCATTTATATTTATGTATACATTGTAGTATATGTAACAATTTCCACACATATTTGTACATTTATATCAAAACATTTTGACATATTCATATGTATACATACATATAAAATATACCTACACTGACAAACACATATTTTTACATGTAAATATTTTGATTTATTCACAATTATACACACACTCTACACATATTAGTGCATTTATAAACCTACATTTTAATATTTATACATATATTACAAACACATTTCATATATAGATATATATACATATATAAGCATATCATACAAGCATATTAATATGATTACAAGTAAATATATATAAGTGCATAATCTATATTTTTATATTTTTTATTTGTGAGTTGAATATATCGTTTAATGACTATTTATAACTTGTGTATTGGAAAAAAATCCAAAACCGCATATACTCCCATATATACTCCCACATACCGCATATACTCTATGTGGTACCCTCTCCGCCCGTACACCGCATACCGCTTTCCTGAACAATGGGTCTAACTGGGTCCTTGAAACAGGGAGCGGACCTTACTGATCTCGATATCACTGGCTATAAAAAGGGTTAGACCCTTCTATGATTGAAGAACACAAGGAACCGCCCCTTTGATCCATGTTTGAGGCCACCATAGTCCTCTATCTTCTACCACAGGAGGACTTTTCTTCCTTTTCACTGTTGCCCTAATTCTGATAAGAGGGCCGCTCGCGGATGGAGGATCTCGACCATTGGAGGAGATGGTGAGGCGTTGGGCAAGTTCTCCCCTAGTCAACGAAGCTGATGGGACCACTGGAGGGGTGTTGCAAGCACTACACACCAAAGTCAACTCACCAGTTGATTGGTCATGGATGGGTTCATGAGAGGAAGATGGGTGGAGGAAGGAGATGAAGCCCAGGGAGGTTACATCTCTGCCCCTAAGTTAGACACAGAAAGGGTAAGGGTTTTTTTGTCCTTTTAGTCTATTATTAGATGTTGCTCATTTGGAGCGATCGGCTGGGATGGTTGCAGGCATTGGTCGGGCGAGTCCAATGTGGCCCAACAATTATATTCGCTTTTGTTGATATGTCAATCAATTATTGGTTGTAAATAAATAAAATTGCAAAAATCATAACTATTAATTGATAAGTCCAAATCTAACAAGTAATATATGATTTTTGCTTAGAAAAATAAGTAGAACCCAATAAAAATATAATTGAAGCATAGTTCTGCTTGCAATTTGAAAAGTATATAAGGTTATCATCTTTAACGGTATAATTAATGAAAAGCCCTAAGATTTGATGGTAATTAGATCTAATAATTTTCTTTGGATATTTTAAGCCAATATTAACATGTTGATGATAAAAGGAAGAATTGGATCTAAAAGGGATGATCTTTATGCATAATTTGCTTAATTTAGGGTTTCATGCATATAAAATTGCATTAATGGGTCTAACAACCCTAATTTTGATAATTATGAGTTTTAATGGTTTTTATTTTGAAAATCCATGCATAGGACATAGATATGATGATCCTAAGACAAATTGAGAATAAAGAACCCTTAATATGAAAATTTGAGTAATTAGGGTTTTTATGAGTAGAAGAGTTGTTTTAGGGTTTGTTGACCTGAAAAGGATAAAGATTGAGAAATTGATCTGAGAAACCCTAATGAATCCTAATGAGACTTAGAAACCTTAGAAAGGTGCCCCAAGTCAATAAGAGTTGTTTGGGATGTGATAGTAACAATTAGGTGTTATACATGTTTTCAGGATCAAGGGTTGCTTGATTTGGTTGCTTAGCTTGCTTGATTGGACATCTAGTTGGATTTGGATATCTTACTTCTTTTGACTCCTAATCAGGTATGTGGTGACTCCTAATCAGGTATGTGGTTATGATTATGGATAATCTCTCTAGTTTCATAGTGATTTTTGAGGTTTTACCAGGTACTTGAAATTAACAGCTTGGTTGACTTTTATTTCATGCAACTGTAAAGTGACTATGGCTATCACCATAAATATATGTACATAACTAGCTCACATCCTAGTCCTCCTATGTAGTGTTGAGTACTTGTGAGAGATGGATAACATAGTTATTAGTCTACCCTTAGGGTAGGATCTATTGGGTTTTAGGGGAGGCAGAGAAAGCAGTGGAAACAAAAAAAAATTCTCCCCGAACCCAGTATAAAGGAATCGCGTCAACGTCTATACAGTAGGAAGGATGGTTTGTAGAGACATACCTTGTCTCGAGGCTTGCTCGGTGACGTTACCTCACGGCTTGCACGGTCTTCACCTCTGGTCTTGGACGGTGTCTGTGCAGCTCCTGGTCTCACCGGGACTGTCAGGATTGACAGATGTCCTCTCTGCGGCAGAAGTCTCCCGCCTCTGAAGTAGTCCAAACGGACCACCTGGAACTCTGATCACATTATTGCACAAGGCACCAGAAGGATTCGTACCCTCTTGTCGGCGTACTAGTCACTGACACACTCTCCTGCAACCAGTCACTTTTCTGCAGTTGTCTTTCCCTTATTGTGCCTCCCTAATCGGGTAGCACTTGCTCGGGCTCTCTCGGTTACCACAACCAGAGAGAATGACAACTTTGTAGAGCAACGAGTGTTCTGATTTGTACTTGAGAAGCCCCCAATACCCCTCTATATATAGGAGGGGTCAGGGTCAGGGTCAGGGTTCTCTGCCCTGGGCAATGTGGGACTAAAGCAGGAGTAGAAAGGTCTGGAATTTCCATAAAACAACCAACTACGCCAGCTGAACCGATCGTTTCAAGCATGAATTGGTCGATTGGGACCTGAGCCGATCGGTTCACACCTGAACCAGTCAGTTGGGGCACCTGAGTCGATCAGTTCACTTCTGAACTGGTCAGTTCACTGCCCTGGTCAGTTCCCAATTGACTTTTCCTCTTTCATTTCGAATTGATCCAAATACTAATCCTTGTTCCAATCAAATTGGACAAGTGAAATGAAGAGAAATTTCTCACCAAGCTGACTTTCCCAACTCGCTCATTTGGACCAGTTGAGTCGATTGGTTCAACCCTTGAACCGGTCATCTCAACCTGTCCTGAGCCGATAGGTTCATCACATGAGTCGATCAGTTCACCAACCTGAGTCGATCGGTTCATCATATGAGTCGATCGGTTGGGAGTGCAGAATCAGTCAATTGCAGTTTCAATCAATTTGATACTCTAATCAATTGGTCCAACACCTTGAACACTATGATACTGAGCTATTAATCAATTGAGTGTTTAATTGAACTACTAAACATATTTAATAAACAATCTAAACATTGTTTGTGGATAAACTCCTCTTCCAGGTTAAATCCTATGTGTGTGACCCTACAGGCCCATTTCACATTGGCAGTGAAAGTCCATAACACTTATGACTTTACAAGCAAAGAGTGGTGCCTAGTAGCACATCAGTGCTACCCAAGTGAAAAGGAAAGTTGGAGAACAACTTTCAATCCTACAATCTATGAATGGTGTTACAGTGAATGTATAATTGCTTTGTCACTGATATCTCGAATGAACTCAAGGCATGGAACAGTCATCCTGTCAACGTTCATTCATTTTCTTGATCTCAAAGTAGACTGGAGGAGATATGTATGACATCAATATCACATACTGATTCACACATGTGTATACGCCTATATCAATCCTACTCATTAAGTGGCCATGAATATCAAACTCCCTCAGGAGGGACAAATCCTATATCTATCACTCACCCCTCAAAAGCCCCATGTGTCAAAGCCACACAATCATCACCTTTATTATTACCCATGTTTGAGGATTGCATTTGATGATGTCAAAGTGTACCCAACAACATGTGTTGAGTGTAGTGATTTCAGGTCAAAGAATCACACTCACCACCATCACTGTGAGAACTGACTGTGACTACCATGTCATGGTTCCATGTGTTAAAACTCACGATGGGTCTGTCCGGTACACTTGTTCTCTAACAAGTACCTATGTGTTTGGTTTGATATCTCCATATCATGACTAATGAGATTATGTCATCAACCAACACCACAATCTAGTCTTGTGTGTCATTGTTTTCTATCTACCTTCCATAATGACATCCGACTAGTGACATAATAAGGATGTACAAACTCTTAGCATCTGTATCATCTCATCATTCAGGTCCTCAACCTGAAAGCATACATCATTGAGTACTGTCATTCTCTAGACATTCAATCTGTTCTATCATTATCTCATATGACTGAATGAGAAAGAATTGGAAGCTTGCCTTTAATGTTTATCAAATCAATCTTAATGTATCCCACCAATCATCCCATGATTGGCTCTCAGGGCATACATACCAACATACTCCCACTTGCACTACAAGCCAATCACCCTTGAATCATATTCATAGTGATCTTCAAACATGTCCCACATGTTACTATGCTCTAGTGCTTACGCCGTGAGTTATGGCAACACCTTGCCAAAGTCAGTATTAACTGAATGTCTCTCATCTCTTCGTTGTACATCACACGTATGAGATGGTGTTGCCATAATATGTGATCTAGTATTCCTTTGCTAACTTTTATCCACATTGCATGACCAAGTACTCCTTATTTGTCATCAAAGATTGGAATATCTATAAGTTCATCTCATGAACTTCCAGATCCATATAGTATCTACTAATGTTTTCTAACACACAGATACTTAGCTTTTACCTTTAAAATGGCTTTAATGGAACGCTTCCATTTACCAACAAGCATTCACTTTTATATATATATATATATATTGCGATTAATCTTCTGTCCTTTTCGGAAGTTCACATCAATGTAACTCTTTACAGTGAACCCTTCCTTATTTCCATAGAACTATTACTTCTCAAGTACTTATCAAGTTATTATGGTAATCCAGTAACCCTTACTGGATCTAGACAGACATCCACTCGTCATGTCCCACATATGAGTTATCAGAATGATCATATCATATTGTCATGTCCTACATACAAGATGAATATGTCTTTTATTCTTTCCATGCCCATACATGCAAGATAATGGGATGATTACATACATGATAGATCCATATCTATTCTTAGTGTTCCCATTCTTCATAAGAATTTGGCCTTGGGATACTAACTCCATGTAACATGGACATGTTTTCTCCCACTGAATTTGTGCACACTGAACCCTTCAGTATAGATTGCCAATGTATGCTTTTTCTTTTCAGGTCAAGAGGTTTTCGAAAACTATCTCTATAGATCTATATTCCTATCTCATAGGAAATGTATCTGTCGTTCTTAAAGATAATTTCCACTTTGGATTTCCATTCTAGAACATTTCCATTTCACATCAACATGTGGAATGTTAATATGCTCCCACTAAATCATAGATCCCTTCTTTATCTTTGACATATCAGTCAAACCCTTTGACTATATTATCAAAGTAAATATGATAGTTCTGAGTTGCTTGTACTCAATCAATCACATTCATTAGTCCATTGTAACTTATAGACTTCATTTGCATTAATGGATTCATAAACCTTATAGGTTGTGTCACGTACACATCCTTATTTTTATTCCTCATAGGAATGTGGTTTTAGTATCCATATGCCAAATTTCTTAGTCATTAAGTTGCAATCAACAAGAATCTTCCTTCTCAAAATGTTATCCATGTGTATTAATGCTTAAGACTTATTCGCACTTATGGATTTCATCCCAATGGGTGCTACCATCAAGGTCATACCTTATGGTTCACATGGAAGTCATTTAGGATGTAATGGTCATAAACCATAACTCAAAATCCGGTTCCTCATATTCATCTAGATAGTTGATTCATCACATGACCAACTCATCACATAGATAATCGAGGTGTATCTGTCAAGGATATAAGAACTCACAACTCCTTGTGCTTCTTCATGTCCTTTATTAGTGTGGGGTATTCTTTATTTAAGAAGAAATTAGTTATTTGGTAATCATCCTCTAACTCCTTAGAGTATGACTCCTTTTAATTTAGACATCACCATGCCTTAATCATGAGCTCACTATGATACACTATCATAATCACTCATAAGGATCTCAAACATTTGGTTCAAGTATTTTATTCATTTATCTCATCAAGAATTAGCACTTTACCAAATTCGCACTTCATCTATGATATTCTTGAGCACTTCAAGATATTCATATTAGTATTTCTCTAAACACCATTATAAGTACTAGCATTAAGTCCAATAGGTATGTAAATATATCACATGTATTATACCTAATAGGATAATCAATCTCCCACTATGACTAGTGAAGATTGATCATGTCCATGAGATTCATATCTCTTACTGGTTATCTAACCAAAAAGAGTCTAGACCTATCCATCATATGGAAACTAGAAATGAATTTCTCATGATTTATGCTAATTTGATTATTTGAGTTATTAATAACTTTTAGGTATCATTTTATCTTATGCATACCAAGTACCACAAGATAAATAAGGCATTGCCACAAAGATTGAAACATCAACTTTATTAATTGCCATTATTGTCATACAATATGCAAAAATTAAGGTGTTTCTATCCATTGGCAAATATGAAATAGCAGTTCATAACTCTATCACATGCCTTCAAGGCTGAAAATAAACTAAAGTACTCCTATCTATGGCGGCAACATTGTCCCCATTTATTGGGTGCTTTACACTTTATATCTTGGTATCATATACCTCAAAAATGTTACAAGTTTATTTTATGACACCTTCAGGTGGAGACGTCTGTCGCCTCCTTCTTCTTTAGTTCTTCCAGATAGAGAGGACAATTCCTTTTCCAATGTCCTGGATTTTGACAATGGTGATAATTGCCTCTCATGGTCACGCCTCCCTTGGCTTTGAGAGTTGAAGACGACTTGGGCTGCTGGCTAGCATCAAAACCTTTCTTAGCCTTGCCCCTACGCTTGGACTTGCCTTTCTTGTTGTTGATCATCATCACAGATTTAGGCTTGTCCTTTTTCATTTGTGCATTGACTGTCCTCAACATGCCCAACAACTTTTTCAATGGCTTGTCAAAGTTGTTCATGTTGTAGTTCATCACAAACTGATTGTAGGGTTCTGACAATGATTGCAGTATCACGTCAGTAGCCAACTCTTGTCTCAGAGGAAATCCCAGTCTTGTCAAGTTCTCCACATACCCAATCATTTTGAGCGTGTGAGGACCAACTGGATCTCCTTCTGTCATGACACACTTGAGCAGCGCCCTAGAGACATCATATCTCTCTTGTCGTGCTTGATCTTCATACATGTTCTTGAGATGTTGAATCATCTCAATGACACCCATGTTCTCATGTTGTCTCTGCAACTCGTGGTTCATGGAGCACAACATCAAGCACTTTGCATCAATGGCATCTTCAGAATGCCTTTTATAAGCATCCCTTTCTACCTTTGGTGTGGTAAGAGCAGGTTCCTCTGGAGCTGGAGTATCCAAGACATAGAGCTTTCGCTCTTGAGTGAGAACAACTCTCAATGTACTAAACCAGTCGTGGAAGTTAGTCTCATTCAGTTTGTCCTTTTCAAGGACCGATCGCAATGAAAAGTGATTTTTGTTTGTTGTCATTTGTACTACAAAAGGAAATATATGCAATTTAGTCCAAAATTTAATTTTGACTTATTTGATTGATTTGAAAAGTTAACGATATAATTAGGACTTCAATTAATTATTGCTCCCACTATTTTTGTTCAAATTGATAGCCCTCATCATCAATTCAGAAGATTTCAGCGTACAACCTTCTAGTGGGTCAAGATCTTAAAATCCTCTAAGTCATGGACCAGCTAGGGCTGTCACCCACAACTTAGATCTTCTAGGTAGGCAACTTTTTCCAATTGCATCATATGCAACTCTTGAAAGATGTCATGTACAACTCCTTGCCATGATCACCTCCATGCCTCAAGGTGCTAGATCCTATCTAGGTCACCTTATTAAGTCCGACCCAAAGCCAACACGATGAATATGCACCCTTCTAGGGCAGACCCACATATCCATCCTTCACACTTCCACGAGATAGATGGTGCACCACGCTAGGGCATGCCCACACTTGGCCGATCAAGCTTTTCACATGTGTCGCATTTGGAATGCATCTAAAACTTTAATATTTAATGAGGGATTTGGTTTTTATAGGTACATATACATATCTAATCACCACAATACATAGTATGTATCATATACATGTTATATCCCACATAAAACATGTGAAACTATAAAAGCGATGATTATGGCCATCCTAATGTGATTCCTCGAGCCAAGAGGAATCTATGTCCACATCACATGCAACCTATACAAGATGAACTTTGTGCTTAGTCGTTCTGGGTTTGATCAACTCATCTCTATGATTGATCGGATCGCCATCAGGATGGTTGGTTGGGTGACACCAGTTGATCGATTGACGCCTCCAGCCGATCGGTTCACTGGTCGTCGTGCATCTCCTCAGGGCCACCATCCGCTCGTCTTGCTCCTTGAACCGGTCATCTAGAACGCCAACCAATCGGTTCATGCCTTGAACTGATTGTCTCATTTGTCGTCAGGTTGTCTGTCATTCTTTGACATAACAGGAAATAAAAGTTCTATCATATTTACATTTGTATTGAGAAACCCCGAGTTACATTCGGGGGGAGTAGAGGTAGGAAAGAAATCTTGAGTTATCTCGAGTTACATCAAGAAACGGAGGTAAGGAAATGGTGTGCAGACTGAGATACAAGCAACCACATTCAACCATACACAGACATAGGGTTTATTGGTCATAACCACGCTATACATCCACCACAAAACTCATTTAAGGGTGACGCGTATCGAGTGCATTCATATTACATATCATATATGTATATTGGGATTTGTGGATTTAGGATTGGACATGCATAAAGCCAATTTTATTCGCATCGTATGCAATAAATAAAGGCGACAAACCAAAATCGATCACATTGATAATCCTAAAGTATAGAGCAGTTGATGTGGCTCTGATACCATTGTTGGGTTTTAGGTGAGGCAGAGAAGGCAGCAGAAACAAAAAAAAATTCTCCTGAACCCAGTATAAAGGAATCGCGTCAACGTCTATACAGTAGGAAGGTGTAAAGAGGCAAGATCACCTCCCTACTAAAATTTAAAGGAAGCACAAAATATCCATCTTTTTAGAAAGACAATAGATATTGAGGGATGCATGTATAATATTCCAAGTAAATAAGCATGCATTAGATACATTACAAAATGTCAATAGCAGCGGAAATAAAAGAACTAAGCCTATTGCATGGCTTTCATTGTTCATTACATGATTGTTCTCAAAAGAAAAAGATAAGAGAAAAGGATCTAGCTATAGCAACCTAGACATCCTTTCAGATAGCTTGAGATCTACTCCTGAGATGAATTCCTTCAAACTTGTCCTTCTCCTTGCTCATCACCAGCACCTGGGTGGTTGGGAAAGCACCCAGTAAAAGGGGAAAGAAAATAAGGTATGTGTCACAAAACTAATCTAGGATATCAAGATAAGTACATCAATTAAAAACAAGCTAGGGTTCATCATATGATGAAGATAACAAGAGTATGAGGCTATATTCAAAAGAAACTTGCCATTAACAATTATATCAAAAAGGATTTGCATGTATATGCCTACCTAACTAAGTAGGGTTGAGGCGCCTACCGGACCTCTAACCTTAGGTGAGGGGAGAATAAGACATTCCCAGACACCTACAATATTATGGGGAGAATAAGATATTCCCCAGGGCGATTATTTACATGCCCTCTATGGGTGGTTGTACATAAGTACCGCTACTTTAAATTAAATAGAACATAAATCCACATACTAGAAAAGTAGTCATGGCATGAGTAGTCATAATATTCAATAAGCATGGCAGTGGGGTATAAGACCCAAATAAGAAGAAATTATAATCTAATTTGAGGCATGAACAACATTAGGATTCAAGAATAGAATATTTAGGGTTCATTTAAACATCATTAGAAAAATATAGGGTTGGGCTGCAATTATCCCAACATAGGGTGTAAGGAATGTACATACCTCTTTTACTGATATCAATTACTAACTTTCACCACTTTAATTGAGTCCAAGTTCCACTTTGCCTATTTTCAATGTATTAACATGTATTAGAGTACATAGTGCACATTAATATATAGAAACCCTAATTTTAGAACTTTTAGAAAATTTTGGATTTATCTTTTGAAAATATCACCAATGAACTTATTAGGTTCTCCTGATCAAGAAAACATATTTTTATGTTAATTTTGGAGTTATGATGATTAAGATGTAATTTTTATGGATTTTATGAATTAAATTCGTTTTACAAAAATCACCCTTCATCAAACCATGAAATCAAACCTTAAAAATATTTTTATTATATATAGATTAATTTTCCAATTCCAAAACATATTTATTTGTCAAATTTGGATGAGCGGTTTAGAAGATATGAATTTTTTCAATATTGACCAATAGGAAATTGCCACATCATCAAACTGATCGAGATAATTAAAGAGAGAGGGAGAGGGAGAAAACACCATTTGACCCAAGATCAGGTTTGAAGTTTCTTATATAACCAAACTAGAGATTCTAGAGAAGATAAAATAGCAAGAAATCAAAACCTTAGAAGAACATGGTAAAAAGAGATGGAAATCATTGATTATCAACATAGAAGCATGGGTTTTAAGTATGTACTAAGCAATATATGAGAAGGGGGTTAAAAAAACTTGACTCTAGGAAGGTAATAAGGTTCAAATAGAAAGGATTCTGAGATTAGAAGGCCTGGTTGCTCCAATCCAAGCTCCTTTCTTGAGCAAAGATTACCTTCTCCAATTTAGAGGTGCTAACCCTAGCAAAAGAGCATGGAGATGAGATGCTTTAGGGCTTTAGGTAGAGTTTTACCATGTATGGTTATGGTTCCGACCTAGAAGAAGGTGTAAGGAAGACTAACAGTATGAAAATAGGGAAGGAAGGGAGGAAACTTACTAGTTTTTGTTGAAATTACCAAGGAGGAGCTTTAGAAACCCTAATAGAGCAATTTGGAAGCCCTAGGAGCCTTCTTCACCAAGGTAGGCTCCCTCTATTACCTTGGGACAGCAACTTCATGGCCAAATACAAAAGGAACTATTATCTAAGCTAGAGGAAATAAAAAGGGAGCAAGAGTTTTCGAATTGTGAGTTGGGAAGGGGTATACATAGCTATATATAGAAAGAGGTGAAGCATGAGGTATCTTAAGGGACTTTCCATGTGTCTTTAGCCTAGGGATTGATGGCCATGCAAGACGACAGCTCATGGACTCTTCTTGGATATCAAAACACGGTCCTAAGAGCCCACAGATCTTTTAAGGCCATCCCCACCATTTTTTAAGAAAGAAATAACCTCATTGGTTGATAGCTTTTAAAGATAAGCACCTTTATAAAGAGGGTAATCCCTATAATGCCCTTGGAAAGAAATACCATCAAACCAAGGTGAAACTAGGTTCTTCAATAGTTTAAATCTCGTTAATGGTAAGGTAATATCTAAGGATTAAAATTCAGGTGATAATTTGCAAAGAAAACCTTCCAATTGGGTAAATTGCATAAAAGTCCAGAATGTACCTAAAATTGCATAACTTGCATAAACAACATCCAAATCGAACCAAATTTGAAACTTAGCCTCATTTTATGTTTTCAAATCATATAAAAACGTTATATTAAGGTTTATATCACTTAATTATGGTAATGAATCTTTCACTGAGGTATTTGTGCATAAACTCTTATATTGGTACAATTAGTGAATAAATGTTCACTAAACCACTATAAATTCCACTAATTAAACATAAATGACATAAAGGATAGAAATGATAGGGAAACTTGGGAAAAAGGTTTACATGGAGATTACATCAAAGATTCATTGTTATAGAAGGATGGTTTGTAGAGACATACCTTGTCCCGAGGCTTGCTCGGCGACATTACCTCGCGGCTTGTGCGGTCTTCACCTCTAGTCTTGGACAATGTCTGTGCAGCTCCTGGTCTCACAGGGACTGTCGGGATGGATAGTTGTCCTCCGAACGGAAGAAGTCTCCCGCCTCTAAAGTAGTCCACACGGACCACCTGGAACTCCGATCTCCTTGTTGCACAAGGCACCGGAAGGAGTTGTACCCTCCTATTGAAGTACTAGTCACCGACACACTCTCCTACAACCAGTCACTTTTCTACAGTTGTCTTTCCCTCGTTGTGCCTCCCTAATCGGGTAGCACTTGCTCGGGCTCTCTCAGTTACCACAACCAGAGAGAACGACAACTTTGCAGAACAACTAGTGTTCTGAGTTGTACTTGAGAAGCCCCCAATACCCCTCTATATATAGGAGGGGTCAAGGTCAGGGTTTTCTGCCTTGGGCAATGTGGGACTACAGTAGGAGTAGAAGGGTCTAGAATTTCCACAAAACAACCAATTGCGCCAGCTGAACCGATTGTTTCAAGCATGAACCGGTCAGTTGGGGACTTGAGCCGATCGGTTCACACCTGAACTGGTCGGTTGGGGCACCTGAGCCGATCGGTTCACTTTTGAACCGGTCAGTTCACTTCCCTAGTTAGTTCCCAATTGACTTTCCCTATTTAGTTTTGAATTGATCCAAATACCAATCCTTGTTCCAATCAAATTGGACAAGTGAAACGAAGAGAAATTTCTCACTAATCTGACTTTCCCAACTCACTCGTTTGGACCAATTGAGTCGATCGGTTCAACCCTTGAACCGGTCATCTCAACCTATCCCGAGCCAATCGGTTCATCACATGGGCTGATCGGTTCACCAACCTGAGCCGATCGATTCATCATATGAGTCGATCAGTTGGGAGTGCAGAATCAGTCAATTGCAGTTTCAATCAATTTGATACTCTAATCAATTGGTCCAACACCTTGAACACTATGATACTGAGCTATCAATCGATTGAGTGTTTAATTGAACTACCAAACATATTTAGTAAACAATCTAAACATTGTTTGTGGATAAACTCCTCTTCCATGTTAAATCCAATGTGTGTGGCCCTACAGGCCCATTTCACATTGGCAGTGAAAGTCCATAACACTTATGACTTTACAAGAAAAGAGTGGTGCCTAGTCGGACATCAGTGCTACCCAAGTGAAAAGGAAAGTTGGAGAACAACTTTCAATCCTACAATCCGTGAATGGTGTTACAGTGAATGTATAATTCCTTTGTCATTGATATCCCAAATGAACTCAAGGCATGGAACAGTCATCCTGTCAATGTTCATTCACTTTCTTGATCTCAAAGTAGGCTGGAGGAGATATGTATGACATCAATATCTCATACTGATTCACACATGCGTGCGCATGCCTATCTCAATCCCACTCATCAAGTGGTCATGGATATCAAACTCCCTTAGGAGGGACAAATCCCATATCTATCACTCACCCCTCAAAAGCCCCATGTGTCAAAGCCACCCAATCATCACCTTTATAACAACCCATGTTTTAGGATTGTGTTTGATGATGTCAAAGTGTACCCAACGACATGTGTTGAGTGTAGTGATTTCAGGTCAAAGAATCACACTCACCACCATCACTGTGTGAACTGACTGTGACTACCATGTCATGGTTCCATGTGACAAACTCATGATGGATCTGTCTGGTACACTTGTTCTCTAACAAGTACCTATGTGTTTGGTTTGATATCTCCATATCATGACTAACGAGATTCTATCATCAACCAACACCACAATCTAGTCTTATGTGTCATTGTTGTCTATCTACCTTCCACAATAGCATCTGACTAGGGACATTATAAGAATGCACAAACTCTTAGCATCTATATGATCTCATCATTCAGGTCCTCAACCTGAAAGCATACGTCATTGAGTATTGTCATTCTCTAGACGTTCAATCTGTTCTATCATTATCTCATATGACTGAACCAGAAATAATTGGAAGCTTGCCTTTGATGTTTATCAAATCAATCTTAATGTATCCCACCAATCATCCCATGATTGGCTCTCAGGGCATACATACCAACATGATCATCATGTTATCTTGAGTTGATGTTAGGTCTACCTTTAGGTAGGATCATACAACTATATGACCCTATGTGTTGGTCTACCCTTGGGGTAGGGCCATAAGGGGCTATTTGGGATCTACCATATAAGAAAGGTAGTATCCATGTCCACTGCAGGGACAACACAGAAGTAAGGATATGTTAGGATTGAGTAGTTATCTTTAAGATGTAAAGTTTGATCTTTTAAGGAATTATTTGGTTGCAATATGTTGTTACAAATAGATGCAAGCTTTTGGTTCCCCACATACCAGTATAACATGTTATACTGACTGACGCTTTGTTTGTTGGCGTTTTAGGAATACATGATAGTGGATGAACATTTAAAGTGGCATTTGAAGAATAAAGCTAAATAAAGATTGGAGGATTTAGTTAGATAGAACTCTACTTTGGGTAAAGTTCCAAACTCCTACTTTTGAAAGGTATGTTAAAGGAAAAACAATATCCTACTTGAGCTTAGTTGTGGTAGAATTTATTAATTATTTTTTATTATTTACGAAACTAGTTGATCATGTTTTGGGATAACGGCACTAGCTCCTTAGCCTTCCTTAACTGGGGGTTGCTGAGGGGTGGGGTCGTTACATCAACGTATGTTATATCTACATCCAATATAACATACCAAGATGAAGAAGTAATTAAATTTATCTTATAACATTTATGCCTAAAGTTGAGGTCTTTGCCCCTTCCTTCTTCTTCTTTAGTTCCTCCAGAAGGAGAGGACGATTCCTTTTCCAATGTCTAGGCTGGTGACAGTGCTGACAATTGCCTCCCTTCTTTATTCCTCCATTTGCCTTGAGATCTGAAGACTTGGTCTTCTGGCCAACTTTAGAACTCTTATTATCTTTTCCTTTGTCTTTAGACTTTCCCTTTGACTTGTTGATCATCATCACAGACTTGGGCTTGTCTTTATTCATTGTGCCTCATCTCTGCTCAACATTCCTAATAACTCTGTCAATGGCTTGTCAAAGTCATTCATGTTGTAGTTCATGACAAACTAAATGTATGACTCAAGCAGAGACTGCAGAATCTCATGAGTGGCCAATTCTTGACCGAAAGGGAATCTCACTCTAGCCAGGTTCTCCATATACCCAATGAGTTTGAGTACATGAGGACCTACTGGATCTCCTTCTGCCATGTTACATTTGAACAATGCCTTAGAGACATCAAATCTCTACTGTCTTGCCTAATCTTAGAACATGTTCTTAAGATGTATGACCATCTCAATAACATCTATATTCTCATGCTACCTCTGCAACTCGTAGTTCATGGAGCATAGCATCAGACACTTGACATTAATGACATCTTCAGAATGCTTCTTGTAAGCATCCCTATTAGCCTAAGGTGCATTGGGAAGGGGTTCATCTGGCTCTTGTGTTTCCAATAGATAGAACTTGCACTCCTATTTGAGAACGATTCTCAGCATCCTAAACCAGTCATGGAAGTTATTCTAATTTAACTTGTCCTTCTCAAGGACAGATCGCAGAGAAAAGTTGTTGTTATGTGTTGCCATTTGATTCTACAAAAGAATTTACAATTTTGTCAAAAACTCATTTTTGATTTGATTTGATTAAAGTTGATGATTTAAGTTAGGTCTTTGATTAGTTACCGCTCTCACTATTTTATTCAAATTGATAGCCCTCGCATATTGATTTGAAAATTTGCAGTGTACAATCTTCTAGTGAGACAAGATCCAAAATAATTCAACTATTATCTGGCCAAAGCCAGCGTCAATAGTCAACTATTAAGGTAGACAATGTTTTTCAATTACATCTTATGCAATTTTTAGATAGATGACATGCACAAATCTTTGTCATGGCCATTTGTATGCCTTTGGTGCTTAATCTCATTAAGGTCCCTCAGTTAAGCCCGACCCAAAAGCTGACAGGATAATAATGCACCCCGCTTGGCAGACCCACATTATTACTATCACACTTCCACAAGATAGACAGTGAACCACCCTTGGGTTGCCCACACTTAGTCAATCAAGCTTTTTATGTGTGCCTCTAATGGAAAACATCTAAGACTTAATATTTTATTTGAGGGAGTTTGTATATATATATATATATACACACACACTTTATCCAATCACCACATATATATAGTATGTATCATATACATACTATATCCCACAACATAAACATGCAATATAAAATAAAAAAATATTGTTATGACTATTTTAATGTAATTCCTTGGAGCCACAAGGAATTACTACAACCTACGTTCTACATCACATGCAGAATCTTGTTGTTGATGAAGATCTATGCTTGCCAATCTAGATTGATCAGTTCAACCCTTGAACTGATTAACTCACCTCCTGTCTAGTTGATTGGTCATCTCATTGATCATCTGGATTCCAGTCCACCATCGTTTGGGTCCTCCAGTTGATCGGTTGGGCCTTCAATCGACCGGTCCTCCTTGGTCCTCCATCTTCTGGGTACACCTTATTAATAGTAATAAGAAAGGAAACTATCGTATTGCTATTAAACTTATTACATTGTAAGGAGAAACCTCAAGTAACATTCGAGGAGATCAAAGGTAGGAAAGAATAATACTTTTACATTGGGAAGAAGAAGGTAGAGGCTCGGTATACAAAATGAGATAAAATAGGAAATAAAAACACAACCACCATGTACGGATTATTGGAATTATTGGTCATAATTATGCTACACATCCACATCAAAACTCACTTTTAGCACGATGTGTGTTAATTGCATATATATATATATATATATATATATATATATATATATATATATATATATATATATATATATACCGTTGTGGATATGCATTTCCCATAGACAAACTATTTTGTGGAAAATTTTCATATATAAGATTGAGATTTGTAGTCCATAATTTCAACTAAAAACATAAATATCAGTAATATTCATTATCAGCTGGATAGATTTGTGATAGATTTCATTTGATTCGCAAACACATTAATTATTAAAATTCAAATTCGAGAAGAATTCACTAAAAGGAGTATAATATGAATACCTAAAATATCGCATGTATCATAAAGTTAGCTCTTAAGAGAAGAGACGTTAGTGCTTGACTGGCACGTTAATCTTTAATTTCTTTAGTATTTTATTTTTTTCATATTCATCTTGGCAGAAAATATTACTTGACAAATAGTATAAGCTCCTTTTCACAACCTCCTCAAGCTCTATCGTATTTTTTGTTTAATATGAGCCATATGTTTGTTTAATTGTTTTCGATGTCTTGCCCAGATTTTCTACGATAGTGGTTGAATTTCACATTATCTAGGTTAAGCCCAACTGTGATGGTGGGCGTCACACTTTCCCCTTGCCGAAACCAGCATTTGCTTAATACTTATCAAATATTGTAGGACGACGAGGGAAATACATAACAAAAAAGGCTTAGGTGGCTTGTAGTATATTGTTTCCAAGTTCTATCTTTAGGTTTGGTAAAACAAGACTCGACTTGAATGACCCGACTCGAAACTAAGATTTTTATGTGGGTTAGGATTTAAGGTTTTTTCTACCCGGTTCAAAATTGATTTGAACCTGAAGAACTCAAAATTGGGATCGAGTCCGGGTTTGAACTTTAGACTCGAATTGACCCGATGACCCAAAATTCATAATTATATATTCAAATAAAATTACAAATATTAAAGTTTAAGACATCTAATGACCTATTAAATTACTAGCTCATTACTCATGGAGTTTATTTTGACAATTTTACTTAGTTTTGTATGGGTTTGTATGATTTACTATACTAATTATTTTATAAATTTGTGTTTTTAACTCTTGAAAAAAGTATAATACGCTTTATATGTGTTTCTCATTTACATCGGTAGTTTATTTACATTGAAATTTGTTGATTACACTTGGTAATTGTCAATGATTAGACAATCATAACATTTGTAAAAAAAATTCTCTTTGTACTTGGATTTACAGGTCAGACCCGATAGACCCAAAAATATTTACGAGTCAGGTTAAAGTTAAGGGTTTGACCCGAAAATCCATCTTTGCAAGTTTAAGATCAAGTCAAAAAGTGTTGATCTGAAATGACCCGAAATAAAATCCAAACAACTGAAACCTAATTGCCACCCCTCCTTGTCTCCTCTCCTTATCATATTATTACATGGCCACACCTCATGGTCGTATGGTTGGTTAACTATTCCAGTTTTTTTCTTTCTCTCTATATATTTTCAAAACTAAGTTCTTCCTCTAAGAGAAATAAAAAAAATTCAATGCTTGCAATACCCGTTTACTAGGGTTCTCAGTTATTCCAATTTTGACTTGTACGTTAAGCTTAAGGCCTCTCATTCCGAACAAAAAAGTTACCTCAAAAAGATTCCATTAATCATACAAGGAGCATGAATTGATTTTAAAGTTCGTTCTCTCATATCAAATCCGTTCAGTTACAACAAAAGAATATGTATTCATGATTAAACGTGGTTGTTTCTTGATGACACATGCTCGAACTTGTTGTCTCGTAGATCCACCTTGGAATGATTCAACCTTGATTGTTGCTAATAATGAGCATAGAGTGGTGGTCACAACCGAGGCGCCTAAAGAATTTGTAAATAGTAAATTAGCAAAACTACACTTCCCTATATTTGATTGAGAACTCCAAATTCAGCCCTAATTTGTAGGGGTATGAATTGAAAATGTTTCATAATTTTTTTACCACTTTTTATTCTACTTTATGGCATAATTACCTAGGATTACTGAGGGAGAATCCCATTTGAGTGTGTGTCGTGTCGTAAAACCATAGTTTTTTTTTCATACCAACGAGCGGATTCAAGATATGGACAGCAATTGTCCTTTTTATGTCAAGGAACCCCTCATAAGTAGTGTCAAATTGGGTCAAATTGGACCTATTTTAACGTAGTGAACTTTGGTACTAGAGACGTGGTTGCAACTCAACCCATACTAGAGACGTTTCGAGTGTTCTTTGGTGGACATACAAACTCAGTGCTCCTTGCGACAAGAATGTGAATAAATGAAGGGACAATGCGTACTACAGGTTGTCTTAAAGGATTCGGTAATAGTTAGACTTCTAAAATGGGTTGGAGAAGAGTATTGCATTACCCTTGGTTATTTGTTAGTAATACAAGTATAATGTAGTATGGAAGGAGCACTACGATTAGGAGAAACAAGGTAAGTTGATGAGTTGGGCAGGGATTACAGACATGGGCCATGCGAGAGCATACGAAAATTCAGTATAAAAGGAAAGGGAACACTAACATGTCGAAGAGGGGCGATGGAAATGGGAAAAAGACATCGAAAGAAAAAATCAGATCCATATTAGAACTGTTCACGAAAGCAGCAAAATGTTGACTGCATCTGAAGATGCATTTTATGAAATTGGGACTGAGTTTAAAATTTTGAAAGACAATATGCGAAAGGAGACGTCCATTCAGTTTACAAATGTGTGCATGGCTATAGCAACGTTATCTCATATGAAAGATCAAAGGGAAACCAATGAACTAGGCTGACCAAATGAAGTATAAAAAAACCAATGAAATGGGCTCCAAGGCATTACTGATGAATAAAACATGAAGAAGAAAGTAGGACTAAAATTACAAGTGATCCAAGATGAAGAGAGATAGCCATCTTCTCTAAAATTTTCACTATTGACTTCTTGGACTGGCGGATGACTGCTGGCACCAATCTCGCATGACAGGCCATCACTGTGAAAATGGAAGTGCAATAGGTACTTATTAGCAGATGTCATTTGCGGAATGAATTGGCCAGAGGATTTCTTATAAAGGGTTTACGGAAGAATGTCCTGGATCTATTCTTGCATGGGAGGGTGTAGATTTACAATGGTTGGGAAAGGATTCAGACCCAAGCAGGGTAGTTGAGACAAGGCAAAGCTTTTTCACACTGCCTTCAAAAAGTAATGTATTTTGACTTTATAGGTTTGTCATTGTACTTGTTTAGAGGTAATCTATACTATTATAAAAAGAGCGAGTTTGATGCTGCGCTCTCCTTGATTCACTCTCTTCTCTCCTTTTTTCAAGGAATTTTGCTCCTACAAATATTTATTTTCACACTCTCCTATTAACTTTTATTATCTTTAATTCTGTATTTCTCTCTCCATCTTACGGAAACGGTTCTTTGATTTTCTCCTTTCAAACAACCAACACATATCTTTTACCGTAGGGATCCTTTCACGGACGAGTCTTCTCCCCGCATATTTCCAAAAAAAAATTATATGTCACGTACATATGTACGTGTGCGTTCACTAGTAGTTAGATAAAATACATGCATGTACAGACGATGGAGAAAACCACGAAGAGTAATAGACGCTTATTGCAGCCGAGGCATGTGAGCTGAATAAAGAAAGAGTCTTACTTGAGTCCATTATTGGATCTATTCTTGCACAGGAGGGTATAGAACTTTGAAAGCGGGATGAGATTCCAGTTTAGCAGTAGCATGGTTGAGAGAAAGCAGAGTCTTCACAGTGGACTAACAGACAAGAGCAAGGTATTTAACTTGTACGTTCTCTATTGTTGTAGACTAGTAGTTATTTTGAGACAATACATAGATACAACTAGAAGCCATGATTGTGGCACATAGCCAATCTAGGCATACTTCACATCTAGTTCCAATGCAGATTTCTAGAGAGTTTGACGTAGTACAAGGAAAGAGATTGATGCAAAGGTGAATGTAACACTATATAATAACAGATGGAACAGAGATAGTACGAGATTTTTGCATCCCCAGTAATAGATAATAAAATAGCAACTGCAGGAAAACCAATTTACAAAGTTTCAAATTCTAGCTATATGTTCGTCTTTGGAAATGTTGAAACAGAATGAATTGAGCCACAATAGCCAGACAAATGTAACTCATTCAGGTGCAGAAATACATAGAATATTCACTAAATCGTCATAAAATACAAGCCACGAAAGATCATCCAGGTGGCACTCAGATAATGTAGCTTCAGGGAATCAGGATGTCTGGATGCGTCACAAAGTAATTTCTTGTCAACCGTTTGCACATCAAGGCTACCAGCAAAAAAACTAGAGCCTTTTTGCATCCCCCAGGGACGACATATCAGCATGCTCAAACAGCTTTTGGGATGCGAACCACAGTCGTCCGGTAATGGTGGGCAGCAACGGCAACCCACAACTGCTCTACCAAACATCAGATTGGCAGCTGCTGCTAGTTTATATGTAAAATTCCTGTCATGTTGTTGGCTTTTAAGGATCAGTGGAGAATGTAACGCTCAGCCAAACAGATCATCAGTCCTTAAGGATTTACCATTATCAACTCAATATCTTCATTTTGGCAACTGTTTGCAGAGCCAGACCCATCTGCAGAGGTAAAAGATCTCACCTCTCAAAGTTTGTGTTTGAATTTTTTTTTCTGGTTCTAAGCGCACATTAATATATGTTTTGTCAAGATACAACCTACAAATAAATACCTGTGGGGCTGCAACACTTTTTGCATAGTCATTTATGCCTTTCTTCTACTGCTGAACTCTACCTTTTCTAGCCTCCCATCTCGTGCTAATGAAAACTATAAACAGACTCCGGACTGGAAACACGTTTATGTGATGCAGTCTCAATGCTATTGCGACAAAGAGAAAGCATATTAATGTACTTAAAACGAGCACAATTTCCATTATTTTTAACTTGACCTTAAATGCACCATTGAGGCAGAAGCTAAATGCTCATGCTTCCTTTTCAAGAAGGAGAAAATCGAAAAGGAATTGGGCCAGGGAAGTCAATTCCTGCCCTCCAGATCCTTTGCATGTGGCACACCCATGCCCCACCTTAATGTTGCAGTGAGTGTGATATGTCTTCCTAATGCATGGGTAATCAGCCACAAGTCGGCCGCCTCAACTCAGGTAGCAGACTTGTTTCCATGTAAATGATCAAGACAACAGATCGTTATTATGAGATCATGCAGCATCGTCCCATCAGAGTTGTATTGGGAGGGGATGATTGCTGGTGTTGGGAGGAATATTGCAACATTCCGTTCTTAAGGTCAGTTTGTGCATGTGAATGTTGGACTAAGTCACCTAATAATAATAACCCTTCCAAAAAAAACAAGTCACTCAATAATATATTCCCAAACAAGCCACTGGAAACATGCACCAAAGCGGAGAATATTTAGTATTACCGAGACCATTTGGACACAGTAAGAATTTTAACATCATCCGAAAGCATAGATATAGAACACCAATAAAAGGCTATTAATAAATATGGTCGAAAGGAGAAAGTAAAAATGTGAATATTGGTGTATCCGTATGGTCCATCTAAATAAAATATGGGTGTATCATAGGCTTGTTTTGAATTTCATATCTCTGCAATATATCATCATCTAAGCCTCAATTTCAACCATGTTGGGGTCAGCTATGTGGATCATTCTTTTCTATTCAGCTCTGTTATTGGTTATATTCTGATCAAGATGTAAAGATTCAAAAGTTTTGTTTATAAGCTCTTCCCAGGTTAATTTAGGCATGTCTCTTCTTTTCTCTTTTCTTTTTCTCTAAACCGGGGTCTATGCAATACAAATTAAGAAAAAAATGAGAATCTGAATTATACTCAATTGGTGTATTGACTTTGCTATTGATTGAACCATAAAAGAAATGAGAGGTCCAAAAGTAGTAAATTCTTCTAGTTTACCTTCTTCTTTGACTTGGAACATTTTCAGGAACATGTAACAGCTCCAATACATGAGGACTGAGCCTGAATTTCTTTGATTTGCTCACTGTAACAGAAAAAACAGTTCACATGAAGGAACCATTCAGTGAGTCGAATAAGTAACACATGATTGTATACCAAACAGTATAAAATTACACCTGTGGACATGCAAAAGCATCTAACTAAAAGGCACATAATCAACTACAATGAAATAACAAACAATGATCGTGTCTGCATGCTAAGAAGCATAGAACATGGGTTTTTTTCGGAATGTAGCCGACGATTAAAAATGCTAATACTTCTAAGATGAAATCGAAAATTGTTATCATTACAATATTGTGAGGAGCCAGGTCTAAAGATATATGTTATTGGCTGTGATTACCATCAAACTGATTTATCAATCATACAATTCAGGTAATCTGAATTAGGTATTCAGGCATGTTTCTCCACTTTCATTTAGCTCTTGACCTCACCACCCAGACTTTCTTGAACTTATGTTTGACACGTTACTGCCAAGAAAGATAATAACCACAAATGGACCCTAGAAAGATAAAGACTGCTACTAACCCCTCTATACTACAGTAAACCCCCATTCAGCATCTAACAGCCCATATATTCCAGATTGTCGTTATTTTACTACATGCTCCTGGAGTTCCTCCTATGCATCTCAAAATTTCTCATAACATCCAAATATGCCTGACAAGGAGTGCTTCAATGAATTGACTCCACAAAGTAGTCACCAAGGAGACACCTGATGGGATGATAATTTGATGTTTTAGTTTTCCAACTAAATATTTGTCTCCTTGTCTATGGAACCTCCAAATCAACACCTTACTCACAATAAATTAAATTTGAGGTCCATGTGATCAAACAATTATGCACCCACTATGCATTCCCCGAAGTAAGTCAAATACTTTTGTTTTCATTGATGACGAAATGTTGCACCCTTCCTTACTAGTCAGTGGACCAGACCAACTCCGATACCAATCTTGGCCAAAAATTTCTTCATAGTTATTGACCCAACAAGTTGAGCTGATGATCTGGCAGCTCAGCCATAAGATCAAAAAGCGAGATGATAGTTGGCAATTTCTTTAACCCTACATAAACCATGACATATCCATCATGAGTAAGGAACTAAATTGCAAAACAAGTGACATTTTTCCTTCCCTACCACTACTTGCCTTACTCTCATTTCCCATCTTACAATTGTGTGGCTGCTAGGGTTTTTGTTGCCACTAGTTCAAAGGCAACAGTCAGTTGTGCTTGAGCCTACTCTATTGGTGTAATGAAGAGAAAGGCGGTTGCATATAATAAGCTACTTAAATTGATAAACTGTAACTTTTTCAGCAATAAACTTAAAGTAGCGATCTAATTCTATTATTGATGCTCAATAGAGCATTGCTATAAAAATTAGTAAGTGATACCGACACTTAGAATAATAATACTTATATAATTTATTCAATATTGAGCACAATGTTCACTACTACAGAACAGGGCTTTAGAGACGGTTGATTATGCCCTTTTAGCGACGGTTCTCAAGCGACGCCTATGTGGGTGCCGCTGAAGGTCGAACTCTTCAACGTCGGTTTATAATCGACGCCAAAAAGGCTTCGAGCCACCGAAAACGCGCCAGCAGGGCACCTATCGGCGTCGGCTATGTATAGTACGCCGATGCCAAAAGGGTTCGCACCACAAAAATGGTGTCATCTAGGACATGTTCTGCGTCGGTTTACAACTAAAAAGTCGACGCCATATTTCAAGACGCCACGGTCGTGCTTCCCTGCACGACCGTGTTTAGTATTATAGGCGTCGGTTTTATACTAATAACCGACGCCATTTACCGCCACGGTCGTGCTTTCCTGCACGGTCGGGTTGTTTGTCATATTAGGCGGCGGTTTTATCCAATAACCGACGCTGTAAGTCTTTGATGACGGTGTTCTATAAATAACCGACGTCTATGTTTTATTTTTATTTTTTCTTATCAGTTTGCAGGCCTGCTGTGGCTGGTCAGCAGGATGAGAACCTGCAGTTCAGTTTTCTGAACTGCAGGTTTACGACATTCATTGATATCATCCTACAAACAGGCCACAAACCTACAAAATCAACAAATATATTTTTCACACAAGTAGATAAATTCAGACATCAATTCAATTCTCACATTCACACATGTAGAAACATTCAAATACATGTAGAAACATTCAGACATGTATAAACATGCATAAATATTCATTTACAAAATATCATTCAACATCTCTATCAGCATCCCAATTATATCTTACAATCGCCACTGCTTGTATGGCTCTTGCCCATTCTTCTCTTACTTCATTTAATACTTCCATCGTATATGGAGCATGTACATCTTTTAAGCGTTTACCTATAGTGTGGTCAGTTTTAAATACCTGCAAAGAGAATGATGTATATATAAGTAATAATATCAAAATAAGATTGATATATTACATACTAACTAATGAGACTATATATAATACCTCATGAATGGTATTGATGTCCAATGTGGCATATTGGATAATCATCTGTATAAATCGCATCACATAGTATGTGCATGCCCATTCGTTGTCTTGTGTAGCGCACTATAAATTGAAACATACAAAATATTAAAAAATACAACTAAGCACAGTTCACATAAATAATATATACATTGGAGTCGGGAACTTACTTTTACGTTCTCCCAAATTATTGGCTGGTTCTTTTTCCTTGGGACCTTTCCTCCAGTATTTTTGAATGCATCTAAACCCCTACATGTTAATGTAACATAGTAAATTGCATAATTAAATAGTAATGTAATAACATATGTTAACGGATATAAAAAATAAAATATTTCTCACCAGAATAATGGCAATCTCATTACGTGTCCAATTTTAGTATTCAATGTACTCCCCGCAGGATCTAGATAATAAACAGTGAACGTCTCGGGGACAATAACTAGTAACTCCCAATGCCTACCGCTAGAGGTAAAAAAGTTAAAAATTAATAACTCAAAATCCACAATAAAAATGTAATTTTCTTAAGTCCAAATTATAAGTAAAGTAAACTTACTTGACATTGAATGGAGCTATTATTATCGTCTTGTTTTGCTGACCGAAAACTGTAAAAGCATCTATACAGTATTGTTGAACACTATCGGGGTCTTTAGCTACCATACTAATCAATGATGGAATCAAAAATCCCACATGGTCAAATGCAAATTGTTTACATTGATTTTCGACTAAGTAGCTGCAAAACATGTATTATGTATGCATTAATATATAAGAAACCAGATCACCGGATCTTACACAAGGTATATGGATGTATAAACAAGATCTCACCTTATCCATGTCTCTATCATTGATGTATTTAGCCAATCATATAGAAACAACTCAATAATATCTTGTATAAATAAAGAGCTTTCGTATGATTGACCTGTGTAATTTGCTTCTAAAGAAACAATTATAGGGCAATGTATATTATGTGCCCGTAGCCAACATGCCATTCCCCTACAAATAGGACCTAACGGGAATTTTAGGTCAGTTGGAACCCAACTTGGTAATGCAGGAAGTGGAGGTGGAGGCCTAGATGCTCCGAGTGTCTTCTTTTTAACCTGTTTATATAATTTCATATCAATTGACCTCACATTTACACATTAACAATCTAAAGTAATGTAAATTTATCTTATAATTTCAGTAGTGTAGACGACATATGCTTTAGGCCACAATATCATCCCGTCTTCTGCCTCAGCAAGTGTATCAATATCCGGGTGGGCATATGGCAATGTAGCTTCCCTCCAATCAGGGAATACACGTATCGGGCTCACACAAACGTAGCCCTGTGGCATTGGAGTCCTGTGAAATGTTGCCCCAGGAAGGGACGGGTAAGCCTGTGCCTTTGCAACAACATAGTCTTACATTCTTAAGCGGCATGGCTTCAACGCCTACAAATTTATGTAAGGAATGTTATACATATATACATATCATATTGAAAACATATCATCTTGAAAAGACTAGCTACAATGTCATAAATAATACTTACAGCAGACGTGTTAGGCGACGGTGGGTCTATAGGATTACTCTCAGTCTGTGCATCAGGAGAAGAGTGGGTCGCCATAGGCTGATTGGAAGCCTGAGATGCCTGCCACTGCAGCATTTCTTCCCTGACCTTCTTAGCAACTATATCCTCGACTCTTTTATTCTCCTATACATGGATAAAAGAAACATTAGCTTCTTATTATCGAATTCCCTTTTGCAGTAACATTCTAAAAAAATAATAGTTTACCTCTTCTTGTGAAAGTCCCTCTCTGGGTTTGTGCTGGGATGGCCCAAAGAATGCTTTGATGCCCACACCAGCACATGCACCCCTAATACGTCCAGGATGCTCTGGGTTACCCAGAGCAACTGTCAATTCATCCCTTATGCCCTGAGGGATGAATGTGCCTTGTTTCCTCTGCTCGTGCAGCTCCCGCTAATCACCATCAACAGAAATTGGTAAGTTAACACCACAAATAATCAATATTCAAACGATTGTTCTAAGAGTTATATTTTACCATTTTCGCAGCCGCCTCAGCAGTTACGGGCTTCTTTATTTCACCCTTCTTGTTTTGCCTCCCAGCTATCCAGACATCATGGCGAGGCATGGGTGTGGCAGACTCCTGAGTCGCAGCAGACTCTTGAGTAGCAACAAACTCCGCCTGTAGTCTTTGGCGAATGCTTGCATAGCCCTTTGGACCCATAGTATGGTCATGCACATTCAGTGCATGCCTTGCATTTTGCGCCTCACTGAGGGCCTAGTTAGTATGCACACTAATGATTTGGTTAGTAGCACTAAATGTTAATACAACGTATATTAATTAAATTGGGAGTGACGCCTAATACCTTGAATTCTTCAGATTTTCTTGAAGCAACAAACGTGTCCCAATCTTCTTTGTCCAATAAGTTCCACTGTTCAAGGGCTGACTTCTTCTTCTTATCGCCATCTTTTATGTATTCTCTGTTGAGATTTGTCCTATAGTTCCTTAGCATCTTTCCAGTGTGTTGCATCACGCTTTTACGATGCATTTCTCATCCAATGCAAATAGATTCTGTAAAATAGAATTATTATCAACTAGTATCCAAAAATAGAATTGCAAATAATAGAATTTGTAATCTACAAAATATAACTCACGCATAAATCCTTCCATATCATGTCTTTCTTTGCCTGAGGAACTTTATGCCAATTATCATACTTAACACCACAATGGCTTCGAGTGATAACCCCAAGATAGTTTACAAAATTATTGTGGTTCACTCCAATTGGATTTCCTCCATTATCAAACTCCACAGCCAACCTGGATCCACTACCACTTAGAGCTATCAACTTCTTCAACAGAGTGATGCCCCTTTTCTTGTTGAGTTTTTGGTGATGCGCATCAAGTTCCTCCAGTGCTTCAGTGGGTACATCAACCTAAAATTTGAAAAAAATAAACACACTGAATTAGCCCAATATAGAAATATAGGATATACGACATAACTAGAAGATAATGAGTTTTATAGAAATACAGGATATGTTTTTAAAACTTACATTGGTATCCTCACCATGCTCATCATGGACAGCATGCTCATCATGGACTTCATGCTCATCATGTACATCATGCTCATCATGGTCAGCCATATGAAAATGTCATTAAAAAGGCAAACATTTAGCATTTGTATTAACTACAAGATAATGAGACATCAAATCTGAAAATGATATTGATATTAAAAAAGCAAACATTTAGCTTCAATAAAAAAATATAAACATGCATGCCTCTAAAATTGTGATCTTTTATCAATTAACAATCCTTCATTCTGATCTCCGCGGACATATAAGTCATCATTAGCTTCAATATTTTGTGGAGTTGGCAACCCAACTGAGAATGGACTGGAGTCATCATACTTATCATAGTACTCTTCTTCGTCTATAGGATCTTTAATGAACTGTCTTTTACCATGAAGAACAACCGACCATTTATCATTTGTAGGATCATCGATATAGAATACTTGTTTTGTCTGTGATGCCAATATGAATGGTTCACCCTTCTCGCCAATCTTTTCAAAGTTCACTAAAGTGAAACCCAATTCATCCACTATAACTCCTTTGGTGTTATCAACCCAATTACATTTAAAGAGTGGAATTCTAAAATCTATGTAGTCAAACTCCCATATGTCTTCAATGACACCGTAATATGACATTTTAGCTTCACATGGACTCTTATCCTTTACACTTGCAAAATACATAGTTGACGCTTGAAGAGTGACCCCATTGTTTTGGAAGACACTCTTATCATCTTGGCGCTTTGTGTAATATGTGAACTCATTAATGTCAAACCCTTCATAAGACATAACATTCGGTTTTGGTTTAAAGGTGAGGCATTTGATAGTTTCTGTAATATCATTTGGTGTTTGAGATAGTTGATGTAAGACTTTATCTTCAAACCACTTAGTAAAAGTCTTGTTATTCTCTCTAGCAAGCCACATTGAACTTGCTCGAGGATGTTGTCTCTTGATAAAATTGGTATGTTCCTCAATATAAACACTCACTTCGTCCATGTTGTGTAAAATATACAAGTGAGCTTGTTCCAACTTCTCACGGCTGATTACTTTCACCCGTGATCCTAAAATTCCTTTGCCCTCCTCAATATTCTTATCATTAACAGGAGTGTTATTACCACTCAGAAAGTCATTGCAAAAATCCATAACCTCTCTCGCCAAATAACCTTCAATAATACTCCCTTCAGGCTGATAACGGTTTCGAACATCACCTTTAAAAATGCTCATGTATCGTTCAAAGGGATACATCCAATGCAAGAAAACTGGTCCCAACATTTTCACTTCCCTAGTCAAGTGGACAACAATATGTACCATGATATCAAAGAACGAAGGAGGGAAATACATCTCAAGCTGACATAGGGTAACAACCACTTCTCTTTGCAAATTATCGAGAGTATCAGGGTCAATAACTTTGCTGCATAGACTGTTGAAAAAGAAACAAAGTCTGGTGATTGCAAACCTTACATGCTTCGGCAATATAGATCGAATTGCCACAGGCAATATTTGTTGCATTAGAGTGTGACAATCATGAGATTTAAGACCTATCAATTTCAGATCTTTCATTGATACCAATCTACGGATGTTGGATGAGTAACCATGTGGCACCTTAACATTTACCAAGCATTCACAAAAAGCTTTCTTCTCCTTTCTAGACAACGTGTAACAAGCGGGAGGTAAGTATGTTCTTTTATTACCCATTTCACGTAATTCTGTTAATTCTGACCTTATTCCCATTTCACGTAGGTCCAGTCTGGATTTTATCCCATCTTTAATCTTACCTGGTATATTTAACAGAGTACCAATGATGCTATCACAGACATTTTTCTCAACGTGCATTACATAGATACAATGCCTGACTGTCAAAGAACTCCAATAAGGAAGATCCCAAAATATTGACTTCTTCTTGAATGAAGAATTGTCACTCCGTGTGGCCATACTACATTGTGATTTCTTACCAAATTCATTGACAATGTCTTTTACTCTTTCATAAACAACATCCCCTGGTATAGGTTTAGGTGCACTCCGTTCATCATTCCATCCATTGAATTCTTTGCACTTCCTACGATATGGATGGAATTTTGAAAGAAACCATCGATGACCAAGATATACAGTCTTGCCGCCATGTTTTAGTCTTATTGAATCAGTGTTTTCTTCACATATAGGACACGCTTTAGCTCCTTTGACACTATATCTAGACAAATTCTCGTATGCTGGAAAGTCATTAATAGTGCAAAACAACATAGCGTGCAAACAAAATGTCTATCTTACTGAAGCATCATAGGTCATCACACCTTCATCCCAAAGTTTCTTTAAGTCATCAATCAGAGGTTCAAGATAAACATCGATATCATTTCTAGGTTGTTTAGGGCCCGATATCAACAACGACAGCATAACGTACTTATTTTTCATACACAGCAAGGGAGGAAGATTGTATATAACAAGCATGACTGGCCAAGTGCTATGTTGGCTGCTCAATGTCCCGTACGGATTCATCCCATATGTACAAAGCCCAAGTCTTAGATTCCTATCTTCTTCACCAAATTTGGGGTACAATAGATCAATCTTCTTCCATTGTGGGGAATCAGACGCATGTCGTAGGATCCCATCATTATTTTTCTTAACATCTGCATGCCACCTCAAATTTTCGCATCTTTCGGATTTGCAAACAAGCATTAAAACCGTGATATTATAGGTAGATACCACATCTCCTTGGCAGGAGAACTAGTTTTGGACTCCCCCGAAGTCGTCAATTTATACCTTGACGCACCACATTTTGGACAATCTTTCAAATCCACATAGTCCTTTTGAAATAATACACAATCATTCGGACATGTGTGTATCTTCTTGGCCTCCATTCCCATTGGGCACAACAATTTCTTTACCTGGTATGTTGAGATTGGCAGCTCGTTTCCTTCAGGAAGCATTTCTTTCAACAAAGTCAACAATGAAGTGAAGCTTTTATCGCTCCATCTATTGTTAGCTTTCAACTTATACAATCTCAACACAGCGCTAAGCTTCGTAAACTTAGCACAACCTGTGTATAACGGTATCTCAGCATCATGCACAATGTTTCTAAAGATAGGAGGTGGATCGGTGTGCTCTACCCTACAACTATCCAACATCGCATCAACGATGTCTACTGAAACTGGTTCGTTCACATCTACGTCATCGGAGGCAATTTCTTCTTCCACCCAAGCACTGCTATCGACATCCACTGGTTTCGAGTTTGAAATCTCTCCATGCCAGTGTCATTCTGTATAGCCTTGTACAATCCCATTGCACATGACATGATTTTTTATTTCGTCACCAGTGTTGACTTTTAAGTTGTTACTGCAATGCCTACATGGACAGTAGAACCTATCTCCAGGTTCTTTCCTATGTTCCTCGGCAAATCTAATAAACTGATCAAGACCAGATATAAACTCTGGGGTGCAGCGATTGCGAATGGACATCCATGATCTATCCATTCTATGATCAAAGAGAAAACAAGTATATATTAGGACAAGATTAGGGTCTACGGTTAACAAACACAAGTGTACCACCTATCCCATCCTTGAACACCTAATCTGACTAGTAAGTGTATAATGTGTATTGGGTTTTCAAAAAAATTTCGGCAGCATTTCCTCGTTGTTCTCTAACTACATATGTACTTAGAGAACAAACGGGGAAATGCAACCGAAATTTTCTCAAAAACCCAATACACATTATACACTTACATCCTAAGTGAGATTAGGTGTTCAAGAACAGTCCCAAACCGGGGACTCTCCAAGATTTTACTCCTAATGAGTAAATCTTGGACGGGTTTCTAGGCCAACAAACACATGTGATTTCATTCTTATATATAATAAATGTGTACCACCTATCCCATCCTTGAACACCTAATCTCACTAGTAAGTGTATAATGTGTATTGGGTTTTCAAAAAAAATTCGGCAGCATTTCCCCGTTGTTCTCTAAGTACATATGTACTTAGAGAACAAATGGGGAAATGCTACCGAAATTTTCTCAAAAACCCAATACACATTATACACTTACATCCTAAGTGAGATTAGGTGTTCAAGAACAGTCCCAAACTGGGGACTATCTAAGATTTACTCCTAATGAGTAAATCTTGGATGGGTTTCTAGGCCAAAAAACACAATAATAGATATGTACATGTTAGGGTTTCATCACAATTAATGTTAGGGTTTCATCACAATTGATGTTAGGGTTTCATCAATGTTAGGTTTAATCAAATCAAATTAGGATGCTAGAATTGACAAGTTTAAATCTTATTTCAACATGCATCAAAATTTACTGAATTAGGTCAAACATTACGATTAGAAGAACAAATATATGCAAGCAAAAGATTTGTTCATATCCTAGGATTTACATAAAGCATTACATAAAAATTTCTTCATATCCTTACCAACAGCAAGCACGGCTGTGGCTGTGTTGGCCTACCACGGCCGTGCTCGACAGCACAGCCGTGGTAACGGCCGTGGCTGTGTTGGCCTACCACAGCCATGCTGTCCAGCATGGCCGTGGTAGGGCAAAACAGCCACGGCCATTACCACGGCCGTGTTGTCCAGCACGGCCGTGGTAGGCCAATACAGCCATGGTCGTGCTTGTTGTTGGTAAGGAGCTAAGGAGAAGGAAGCAAAGAGGCTAGGGCTACCTAGAGCTAGCATGGAGAAGAGCGGCGGAAGCAGTGGCGGCGAGTAGGTGAAGAAGCAGAGGGGCGGGCGGTGAATAGTAGTGGCACCGAGAAGAGTAGAGAAGCGGCACACCAGTAGCAGCGGCGGCAGCGAGCAGAGGTGCACCAGCAGCAGCGGGCAGCAGCGGCGGCGAGCAGAAGAGCACCAGCAGCAGCGGGGGTCGTCGGCCGATTTTGGGAGAGCGGCGGCGAGCAACAGCACAGGAGAAATATCGCGATGAAACAGGAAGAAAGGGGGAAGATCCGGGTGATCGGGTCTATTAAGTTGGTCAACGGCGTCGGTTATCTACAAAATCGACGCCTATTATGATTTAGCGTCGGTTGATAGTAAAAAATCGACGTCCAACTAGACAATCTTTACCCTAAATTATTTGGCGGGAACCATTATCAGCGTCGGTTATCAAAGGATAACCTACACTAAAAGTGGAACTTTTCACGCAAATTTTCATCTTAATTAGGCGTCGGTGAATAGTTAACAAACCGACGCTGTAGGTGATGCAAATTTTTTCGCTCGAAAATTGGATTTCGCGGGTGATTTTAGGCATCGGTCTGTTATACCCAGCCGACGCTGAATACAAAGCGGTACCTGTGTCTGGCTGGTCTTCTAATATAGATGTCGGTTTGCCTAAATAACTGACGTCTAATATTATAGGCGTCGGTGTTACTAAATAACCGACGCCCAAAAAAGTGACACTGAATGTTGTTCCTGTAGTAGTGGTTACAAAATAATAAATTGTGGTTAATCAGTTATTTACCAACCTAGCAAATAAATATGTAATGTGATCAGCAATGAGTAATAGCTTTTGAGTTAATATAGTCTGTAATGAATTTGACTGAACCCAAACCAAGATATTGGTTAATTCAGACCTTGATATTGATGATGTACTTGATTTATTGATCATCCTTGATGCTTTACAAGGGTATAGAGAAAGTTCAGGCATCAAAATATTTTTTTCTATTTTTATGGGGTTGTGATATACATGTGTGTGTGATGGTGTTTGTTGGGCCTAACCTTCACACACAAAAATAATCCAGAACAGGCGGGCACTTAAGCGGGTGTCTAAAGTAGGATGAAGTGAGAATCAAGTGGGTTAAAGAAATGCTTTTACCAAATTTGATTCATTGTTCATTCGTATTAAATTCTGGGTCAATGTTAACAA
This sequence comes from Alisma plantago-aquatica, assembly GCA_963693085.1. Lineage (NCBI taxonomy): Eukaryota > Viridiplantae > Streptophyta > Magnoliopsida > Alismatales > Alismataceae > Alisma > Alisma plantago-aquatica. The sequence goes on from OY856413.1 coordinate 427,278,534, forward strand.
CTACTTAAGCAGATGAAGCACATCCTTAACGTTAAATAGCCAAACACAAACTATCTAAATGACAAAAGCCGCAACTATAAGGTGGGGCCATGAAACTAAGTTCCATAATAGTTGAAATATAATTTACCTACACCTAAATATAGTCATCCTATTGATTTCCTTCAGCCAAGTATATCGATATTTGTGAAACATATCTAGAGTTTGATCATCTAGCAACAAAACGCTGGTAGGTATACATTCAAATACTGCATACAGTCTATGGGAGACACTACCTTCACAAACACCACAGACAGAGATTCAGAACCTCACTATTTATTTAGATCATTCTTTATATGCACTTGGATGAGTAGAGTGCATATATAACCTATTGATTAACAAACAAACAAACAAACAAAAATAGCATAGCTTAGGCACATATAAATTATTTGGCAGGACCCTACTAAAATAATATTTGGTTTCAGAAGGCAGGCTCTACCTTGCACCAATCCTTCATATATACACATATACGGGGATGAGCATCGGATTAGGTGATCCGACCCATGTCCCACCCGTAATATCTGACCCAGACCCGATCCATATCATTTACCTTGGTGGGCCAGGCGTAAAATTTTGACCCAAATTCTTATACAGGCAGGGTCTGGGCCAAGGTAAACCCAGATATATAGATTCATTACATATATGTATATATAACTGCTTGTTTATATATAGTATATAACTTTTGCAAGATATATTTGACTTACATTTCATCTAAAATATGTTTGTTCAGTCTTGTAATAATGTTAGATGAACCATGTACTAGAGTGTGTTTCATTGTATGCATTCATTTTGTTAATATATTTAATTTTATGTTATTTATGTTGTGCTCTCGAGTATCTTGACTTTTATCCCATGTTGGTGAACTTTGTATTGGTTGACCCCACCAATCCTATATAAGGAGAGGGTCTATGTATGTTTTCATTATCTAAATAATAGAATCCTTTTATTATATGACATGTTATCAGAGCACTTTGATCCACCCTAAGCCTCCCCTAACCCTGATGCCTCCCTTCACTCTACCCTAGCCGCCACCTTTTCTCTCTCTCGTTTTCCCTTGTTCTCTTCACCATGCCGTCATTGTCCCCCTCCCTTCCTTCTTTGTCCCCTTTCCCCCACATCGCCGCCTCTCCATATCTCTCTCCCCTCTGTTCCCCACGCCACAGCCCCTCCATCATCCCCTCAACCGCCTACGGCCCATCATCCCGACAACCTTCTACCTGCAGTTGTCGCTGTTGATCCACCCTTTGATCTCCCTGTCGCCTCATCCTCCCCACACATAGTTTTTGATCCACCCGCAGCCTTCCACCCCGCCACCCCTCTTCTCCCATCACCCTCCCACCCATCAACCTCCCAAACGATAAACTTCCATCATCGGGCAGCCTTCCATCACCTTGCTGCCCATCAACCTCCTACAGCCATCCAACCCGCTGATCTCCTGATCGTGGTTGCCCTCTCTCAACCACCACATCACCCGCAGATCACCTTGCCATCCACCATCATCTCACCCACCAACCCATCCTCTTCACTTGTCACTAACCATTGCAATCCCTCTACCCAAAACTTCTTTATCTCGCAAGCCCAGAACCCACAACCCTCTTCTCTCCAACTTCTGCCCCTCTTCTTAAATAATTGTTGACCTAACCGCCCATACAATTTCTGGTTAAGAACACCTCTGACTCAATTTAGCTTTCAGTTTAGGGAGGGACTTGATCCCTCCCTTTTACCATCATCATGTGTTGGTCTGATTGTCGGTGGGTGTTGGTCCCTTAATTCTATTTTTCAGTGACCATTTATTGGGCCTCTAGGCACTGTTGTTGTTATTTGCGTGTGATACTTCATGCCCCTTGTCTACACTACTTCTCTACCACAACTTTTTGGTAACTTGTGTGGACTGAGCATGAATCGGATTTCATCACGGCTTCTAATGATAACTTAAGAACACTTTGTGTGACCACCAATAAAATTGGATGATTCTAACTACCATACGTCGTCAACTTCTTTTGAGTTGTACATCAAGGCCCAATGCCAGTACTCTCACCTTATTACTAAAGCATATGTTACTCCTGCCCAGACTACTGATGAGAAAACTAAGAAGTTGTATGACTTGTAGGTCAAGGACGCATCCAGAATGATGACCTAGATGTTCAACAGTACAGAACCTAAAATAAGTCAATTTCTTCTAAGACTTCAAACTGCTAAGGCCATGTGGGATCAATTATCTCATGTTTATTCACATCAAAAAACCCTCATATGGTGTTTGAAATCTTTAAAAATCTTATAAAAAAAGAATTATCTAATGATACCTTAGTTTAAGATTATTATAACCAATGTTGTGTACTTTGGGATGAGTTTGAGGTTTATAATCCCCTGACATATGACATTACTAAAATCCAAAGATAGCAAAATGAACTACAACTTGTCCAATTCCTTACTGGACTACCTGCTTCCTTTACGGAATTTGTGGATCAGATCTTTTTCAATGATCCTCTAGCTAAACTGTGTGATATTCAAAAGAGGGTCCAACGCCTCAATTCTATTTCTTATTCACCTACTGGTTCCTCTGAGGCTTCAGCTCTCGCAGTACGTTATGGTGATTCTGGCCATGGCCAAGGTCGTGGTCGTGGTAGAGGATGTAGTCATTTTGAACCATCTGGACCTAGATGTGGCCAGCCTCCTTCTGGACTGGGACGTGGTCATCCCTCCACTGGACCTAGCAATAATCCCCCTCCTAGATGAAGACACCATAAATTTTGTGGGTGAAGTAGCCAAAATGAAGATCATTGTTGGGTGAAACATGGTTATCCCAACACACAGGCTAATCAGGCCTCTACTAAATACACTAAGGAAGCACATGCCCAAACATCCATTACTTCTATGGATTGGGTTTGTGCTGAATTTGAAAAATTGTTCTAAGAGAGATTCTCGACTTGTACTAGGTTACACGCCCGGATGGTGATTCTACTTTTCTAGCTTCTTCAGCTCCCTATGGTAAAAACAAATGGGTTATCGACCCTGGTACTTGTACTCATATTTCTGGCAATTCTAAACTTTATCTGATATGACTGCTACTTCTAATATTTCCCCTATGACTGGAACCGATGGCACTTAAGCCTCAGTACATGGGGTTAGTAATAATTGAACGTCAACAATTTTTTTTCGATCTCCTCTAAATCTACTTTTTGTTACTAAAACAGTCAAATAACTTCAGTGTTCTATTATGTTTGACCCTGATGGATGTCTCTTTTAGGATATCTGCTTGAGGATGAGGATTGGTTCGGGCCATGAGAGACCAAAAGGTTTATACTAACTTGATGCTCCATAGATTGTTAAATTGCGATCTTCATCTCTTTTAAGATTTCAATGGAACTATTGACTAGGCCATCCCTCGGCTTCCAAACAAAGCACCTAATTATATGAGACTTTGTTTAAATGTGAAGCATGCCAATTAGGAAAACAAACTAGATGTGTTATTACTAAAAAATGACTCTATCCTCAAAATCTATTTTTGATATTGTGCATGCTGATATATGGGGGTTGTGTTCAATAACTAGTGTGACAGGATTTCTTTACTTTATGACATATATCGACGGTTACTCTCTGGCTACTTGGTTCTTTTTACTCAAAGACAGGGCACATATCCTTGACGCAATTATTGCATCATTTGTTGAAGTTAAGACTCAATTTGATAAGCCCATCAAAAGAATTTAGATGGGAAATGTCGTCGAATTCATGCAACATTCTGTCAATATGTTTTCTAAGAAATTCGGCACCATTCATCAAACCTCATGTTCCTACACTCCTCAACAAAATGGTGTAAATGTAAGAATCATCATATTCTTGAAGTTCTAGGACAATTATGTTCACGATCATGTCCCTAAGCCGTTTTGGGTTGATGTTGCCTCCACTGCCTATTTTCTGATAAATCGAATGCCCTCATCTGTCTTGAACAACCAAGGTCCCATATAGTATTTTGTACCCAAAGCTCATATGTTTTTTGTGCCTCATAAAATTTTCAAACGTACCTATTTTGTACAAAACCTTCAGACTGGGTTAACCAAAATATCTAAGATCTACAAAATGCATCCTCTTAGGGAATTCCAGAACTCAAAAGGTACATATGTTATGACCAAGCTAGTAAATGGTTTGTCAATGCGGATGTAGTTCATTTTCAAGAAATATTGTACTTCTCGTATATGGGTTCGACTCTATCTACACATTTGCTAGTCGATACCCCACTTCTTGTTCCTATTAAGCTGGAATCTTCAAAACATGTTGCTCCTGTCTGTCTCAAGATTTACCAAAGATGCCACAAGAGTACACTTCCCTCTATGGCCCCTCCCTCAGTCATTTCTCCATCTTCCTTGGCATATCTCGACACTGATCAGGTACATTCTACCTTGGATACTCTGATTATCATACGAAAAGGGGTGTTTTGTTTTATTTTACATCCTATAAGAAATTTTTGCTCTACTACTAATCGTGGTTCAATTTTTTCCAATTTTACTGCTACTATTTCTACTATTTTTGTTCCAAAAACTACGGCGAAATCCCTGACATATCATGTCTAGCATCGTGCATGTCATGGATGTGGAAATGGAAGCTCTTCATACACAACATACAAGGGACTTGGTGGATGTCATTTCTCATGTATCTCTTGTAGGATGTCGTTAGATCTTTACTGTTAAAACATCAACTTGATGGCACGGTTCAATGCCTTAAGGCTCTTCTTTTTTCTAAGAGCTATACATAGACTCATGGGGTAGATTATTTTGAGATTTTTTTCACATGTTGCTTGTCTTAACTCTGTTTGTATTCTTATTTATGTTGTTGTCAATAAGATTTTTCCTCTATTCCAACTCGACATCAAAAAATGCTTTCTTGTATAGTGATCTGCATGAGGAGGTGTATATGGAGCAACCTCCATGATTTGTTTCTTAGGGGGAGTGTTCTAAAGTTTGCCTTCTAAAGAAATCCATTTACATATCAAAACTAAGACCAAGAGCGTGGTTTGATGAATTAAGTCAGATCATTGCTAAGTTTGACTCTAAATGCTCGCATTATGATCAATTTGTGTTAATGAGAACAACTAATACTCAGCTACTTATTCTGATTGTGTATGTCGATGACATCATCCTTTCTAGGAGTGACCATCATGGCATTACCAAGGACTATTTAAGCAAACACTTTATTACTAATAATCCAAGAAAATTCTACTATTTTCTAGGAATTGAAGTATCACATTCCTTTTCTGGAGTATGTTTGTCTCAGCACAAGGATATCCTTCATGTACTACTACTGGCATGTTGGACGCCAAGCCAGTAAGCACACCTCTGGATCCCAACACTAATTGGGATGATGATTCCTTTCCTCCATACCCTGATAGCAAGTAGTGTAGAAGACTTGTGGGTGAAGTTATTTACTTGAATGTTACACGAGTAGATATGCATCTTGTCATAAAGAAAAAGAAGGTTGTTCGATATATTTGATAAGAGGAATCCCCCTCCTTTATATAGAATAAGGGGGGAGCGTACAGACTTTAGACTAAACTCTAATGGGCTAAGACACACTTGTGCCCATTTACAATTAGACACAAATTACTTATTAACTAAATTAACTAGACTCTCTAATACATCTGCAGTTGGACTTGTCAATAGGTATCAGGATAAACATCAACAATGTCATTGGGATGATGTTTGTCACATTCTCAAATACTTGAAAGGCTCCCCTAAAAAAGGTCTTCTATATAGGAAAAATGCAAGATTAACTCTGACTATGAAGGCAGCAGGGTTGATCGTAAATCAACCTCTGGAAACTGCACCTTTGTAGGTGGTAATCTTGTCACTTGGATAAGCAAGAAACAATCTTTTGTGGTTAGATCTAGTGAAGATGGTATAGTCATGGTACTTCTGGTGGTCTGGTCCAATTTGATTGTGGCAAGATTCTACTGTGATGTTCAGATTCCATATATCAGATGTTCTTCATTCCAAATGCACTTCAAAAGACCTTCTCCAAAGCTCGAGCATTTCCATCCTGTAGAATGCATCTCAAAGAGGCATCATCATATATTTAGTTAGGGAGTATTGTTTAAGGGGATTAACAATTTTTGTATGAGGAGTAACATTTCTATCTTTCATTTATTATTTCTAACTTTTATCTTTTAATCGAGTCATGTAACTCCAAGCTTGGACATGTGTTCACTCATGCTCTAGCTTAAGCGGGAGTGTTAGAAAGTATTAGCATATTTAGTTAATAGGTTAATTAGTCTATTATGTACATGGGCATGTTTTCCTTGGACCATTAGGGTTTAGTTTTCTTCCTTGTAATTGCCTCATCCCCTATATATAAGACAGGGGTGTACATATCAATATACAACAATTTATAGTATCCCACACACTTGTCAACATTAATAAAGACTATTAGAAATGTAATTGTTTATGCTCTCTTCCCATAAAACATGTGTATCAATGAATTTACCTAACTTTATGGAATTACCTACACATAACTTTATGGATTTACCTGTAGATATATATGAAACAAATCATATATGAAAGATGAAATTTCATAAATATCAAAAACATGTATATAATGTAGATATATATGAAATGAATCATATATGGAGGGGGAAATTTTATAAATGTCAAAACACATGTATGTATAGGTAATATATAACAAATATATGGAGGGAGAATGTTATAAAAATCATAGCATAGTATATATATATATATATATATATATATATATATATTATGTATGTAAATTTTATAACAACTTAACCACTTTAACAAGTATGATTGTTGCTATACTCTACTTGATTTCTTATTCATTACATAATCATCTCATTATGTTTATTGATTTAATTATTTACAATAGTATTCTAATACCTTATCATACTTGTGATGCACCGTTCGAATAAAACGTTATTAATTAAGCAGAAGCATTCGTTAGCAGCGGATTACTAAAAATCACTAAAAATTAAAACCATTTTACAAAGAGGTCAACACATAGGAAAACTCTTTCACAAAAAATTGAAGTAATTTAATTACATACTAGTTTACAAGTACATGTCCTGCATCATCTTTTTCTGAGAATTACAAGCATCAACTGCCCTGTTAAACAAAACACAGACAGTATAACATCTTGAGGCACTAAGCCAAAATCTCAAAAGTGCTAACTACTAGTCTGAGGACCTGAGAGTACATAGACGACACATAGGACTCTATGTACATCTATACAAGGCATATCAGCCAGTGTCTCCACTTGAGAATTCACTGGTGTCCCTGGTGCTGTTATTGCTGTCCTTCACCTACTAAAGGATTCTTGCCTCCTCGTTCGCGTCCACCTAAAAATGTGGTTCCCACGGGGGTGAGACAATTATAAATTGCCCCAGTGAGAGATATAACTCTCCGTCAAAAACATTATTATTGCAGTTTATTACGATAAATCTAAACAGAGGAATCATAATTGTTTAACAGCAGTTAATTCATTGTCTAACATATTAGAACATTAATCTTATCTAAAGCCTTTCAGCTATAATGTGATAGAGCAGCAAGTCACTTATCCAATAAGGAATATGAAGAACATGTATAACATTTATCCGTTCTATTAAGTAGGTTAATATCAACAAATGTTTCTCGTATTTTAACTTTATGCAAATACACTACACGACTGATTATATTTTACACATCATGTGTCAAACTGCAATTAGCTTGCCATGGTATATCGACATCTTCACTATAGAGTTATAGCCGCAGCATATACTCTCTTCAGGCTTAGATCACATAGCTAATGCATGGCATTGTTTGTGGAGTCTCCTGTAGCCATACTCTTTTAACAAAGTATTGGGATCTTAATCCCTCATCTCATCAAGTACATTTCCATTTCTTAACAAGTTCATCATCATGATTATAGAGTATGGGTATTCAAACCCTTAGTTCATCATAGAATACTTGTTACCGTTTAACAGGTAACTTAATACCTTCAGGTCATTTGACCAAGGTAAACATAATTTCTTGCTACACAAGCATTCCACATAGAACACAAGGCTTAATTCACCTCATGTTACCTCTTAGTAGGCAACAAGGCATATTATGGCTCAATTTCTTGCTAGACAAGCATTCCACATAGCACACAAGGGTTAATTCACCTCTTGTTACCTCTTAGTAGGCAACAAGGCATATTATGGCTCATTAACAACTTTAATAAAAGGAACATCATAGCTCTTACCTGGCTATGTTTATCTTCTCAGGATACCTGCATGTTTAGTACTTCATGATAATAGTTATAATGCTTGCATATCAGCACCCTGCAAGACAAAGTAATACTACTATTCCCTTTTTAGGGTGAGGATTCCTCTTACATATCATCACCCTCCATTAGGCTTTTCCACAAATAACCATTTAGGTTCTTAAGATCATGTTATTAATGATCAAACATTAATTCATTACTCCACATAGCTAGGAGCCAACATTGATAACATAAGCATTTAATCATGCTTATTTATTCTCATCATTTATCATTAAATGAATTATCACACAGGATATGAGTTCCTCTCTCAACTTTACCAGAATATGATTACATCATACTTTATTAACTTGGCCTGACCTTTTCTTAAGGTATGTTAGCCTACACTTATCAAAGTGCAATACTTCATAATATAACAATTGTCATGACACACTTCATGTGTCACTCATCCAAATATATTGAATTTAAAATACATCAAGGTGTATAAATCTTAAGGTGTTGGTTGTGATATCTATAATGTCTTGATGTATCACTTCCCTCATCACCTTTATCTTACTTGAATTCATCCACTTAGCTTGTATTAGGGTATTTCCCATCCTAATACTTTATGCATCAACTCATCACATTTATCATGTAATGTATTGGTCATAATTCACTTATTTAGAATATACAACCATTGCCAGTTATATGGACTCATCTTTGAGTTAGGAACTATTAATATAAAGATTTACATTATCAGCCTCTTTAGGTATTTCACTTATCAATATATTAGTTACTATTCCATTTTTAGGAATAGGGTCCACATAACATCTTTCCACATTTGGGTTTCACATAACATCCTTCTATATCATGGTTTCACATAGCATTACCTGAAATTAGGGTTTCATATCACATCACCCAATGTTAGAGCTTCACATAGCATTACCCTGTAATAGGGTTTCATATACCTTTACCCTATTTTAGGGATTAGGGTTTACCATTCACATCCAAGTAAGGTTTCTCACACCCAATTGCCCAAATTAGGATTAGGACGATTCCCATCAATTAGGGTTGCATCATCACCCTCAATTAGGGTTTCACTCAGCTTTACCCTAAATTAGGGTCAGGGCTCAATAATATTTTTAATTAAGGTTTCATGATCTCATTATTATGGATCAAACCCTAATTACATATTTTATCCATAATGAGAGGATTAGGGCTTAATTTTATAAGAACTCCTCTCTCTCCTTCTCTCTCTCATCCTCTCTAGGATGTTAAGCACTCCAAGATTGATCTAGGTCAGCTCTTCATTTAAATACACACAATTAGGGTTAACCATTATAATCACCTTTGGTCTACATCATTATCAATCAAGTAGCTAACTGACTTTTAATCATATTAGGTGTCTGATTGGTTTGACCAATTTGAACCTCAAATAATCTTAGTCACTTAGACCCCAAACGCTCTTAGCCATTCAGACCTTGAATGGCTTGACGCTGTTTAAGAAAAACAATAATGAAACCGTATGGACAATTTACACTTGAAACCACTTGGGTCTCCAAACGGTTTGAGACCGTTTGGTCCAAACTCTCTCAAAACCGAATGGACCAGAAAAGGTCTTCCATCACTTTATCAAATCAGGGTTTCAATCATTGAACGATCTATCAATTGAACTATTGATTTATTCTTCAATTGAACCATTGAATCACCCTTCAATTGGACCTTCAATTAGGGTTTTGAACCCAATTGAACTAGGGTTTATAATAAAAAAAACATTAATTAGGGTTTTGAAATTGAGGAACCATCAATGGTTGACATTGTGGAACTAGTTCAATTGAAATCATTGGATCATCATCAAACCATGACATGACCTAACCTCAAACGGTCTTGAGGTCATTTGGATGACCTCCAAATGGTCTTGAGACTGTTTGACTCAACCATCATTGAAATCTATGAAATTCAATTAGGGTTTGCATCATTGAATCAATCATCGATCTAGCTATTGATTGTATTTCAATTTGATATCACTGGATCTTCAACCATCCAATCATACTTCATCATAGACTTCCAAATAGTCTTGGTTGACCTCCAAACGGTCTTTAGACCATTTGGGTGACCTCCAAATGGTCTTGAGACCATTTGGGTTAGTCAACCCAAAAAATAAATCAATCAATTGAGAATTTTAGCACTCAACCCGATTAGGGTTTGCAATTGGTAGATTATCCAATCATAGAACCTTTAGAAACCAATCAATTAAATCTATTAGATCATTATTCAACACATCAGAAACCCTCCTCGAATGGTCAACCCCCTCCATTCGTTCAACCACTCCAAACGGTTTGGAACCCAAACCTCCAAACGGTTTGCAAATCGTTTGGTCTCCAAACAGTTTGCAAATCGTTTGGTCTCCAAACGGTTTGGTGAAACCGATTGGACCAAAATTATGAAACCATTTGCAATAGATATTTGTGGAAGTGTGTGCTTATGATGATGTCATAATCATCAAGCTATAAACCCACGAAGCTTGTTGTGATTTTCATGGTGATTGCATCAATCAACCAAATAAATTTCGGAAATAAAGAAGGAATCAACATTTGATAAAGATATGGAATCAATAACAAAGTTCAAGGGTTCAAGTTATATAACCCGCCTTCAATTGAGCTTCAAAGCTTCAACCTCCACGTCTTTAATGGTGAAAGCAACACCTTCCATTATCCCAAGCTCGTCCTTAAGCTTTGAGTGAAAAGGAACAGCTAGAATTGAAGATGGAATGGAGATAAGAAGAAATCATGCATTGATTTTCGATTTCCACCATGGAATCAAGGTGAAAGAAGGTCAAGAAGCTTACCAACAGGTTGGGGGTTTTCCTCCTGTTGCTCCAACCTCCCTTGGTCATTTTTGCAAGCAAGAAGTGAAAGTGGTTTCGAAATTACCCTTTCAACTCATGGATAAAGGAGCATATATACGAATTTTATTGAAAATTCATTTAAGAGAGAGAAAGTAGGGATTATCTCCTCCATTTCCTTGCCACTTGCTCCCTTCCCATCCTTGGATATGAGGCTATCTCCTTTGCCTCTTATTCCTCTCAATTATCCACGATTTAAAAGAAAACAAACTAAGCACCTTAAATCATATTATAATAATATCCATAAGTGAGTGGATATTTCTTTTTGTTTTCTTAATGTGAGTGGGTTCTCCACTCACGTAGATATTTTCATTGCCTTTGCAAGGCACATGCTCGTCCAACCTTATATAATTTTCAACCATTACCATTTTGGTTGAAGGCACTTCGATTAACATATTTATTTTTGCATTAATTTGAAGTAAAGTTCTATTTATGCTCAAATCTTGATTATTTTAATATCGAGATTCTCTCTCTTCCAAAATGATTCAAATGAGGAGCCCCTCTCAAATTCTTATCTCTACATGATGCCAAGAATCTTGAGGGACCCTTTTTAAGTGGAATTTTGCATATTGAACCCTAGATTTTGGGTAAATTGCACATTACACCAAAACTAGGTTTTAATGCACAAACATTGCTCAACATGCTCTTTCTTGTTATTCAGGCTTGTAGAAGCCATACAACTGTATCATACTCACTCCTATTATGCTTCAACATATGAGGAACATTTTGCCATATACAATTTGCCATTTAACCCCTCAACTTGGGTAATTTGTACTTTAGTCCAAAATAAGTAAAACATTATTTCAACATTATTCAAAAAGGACTAAAATTGAAATATAAGTTCCTCTTGAGCCTTAATTACTTTTCAAGAGATAAGAGAAAGCATATAATCAACTTTATTAATTAAAACATCTAGGTTTAAGCATAACCTAGGTCAGGGATGTTACAATACCTGTCTAGACGGCTAGGCGGTCCTTCCCACCTAAGGGTAGCCTAGGGGGCCTAGGCACCTCGGTGGAAGCTTATGCGCTTCTAGGCGGTCTTCATATTTGTTTATATTTTACATATACATTTAGCTATATTCAAATATATACATCACTACGTACATTTCTATTGGTTGTCGCTAAGCTTAATCAATCATGACTTCACCTACATCACACATCATGAAATAAGTTAGACCTATTCAACCTTAATTTGATCTAACATGATCTAAATTGGACCTAATTTAACTTAGTCTGCCCTAATTTGGCCTAAATCAGACCTATTTTTGCATAACATTACCTAATCAGACATAACTTGTTTGTCCTACATTGACCTAAATGAGCCCTAATTTGGCAATATCAAACCTAATCCCCCCCATGTAAAGGCACGTTTTCCCCCAAATTACACTTATTCCCCCCCAAATCAGACATAATCTTCCCAAATCAAGTCTGATTTGTGGCCTAAATCAGACGTATTTCTTCCCTCAAATAACTGAAGTCGATCTAATTTAACCAAATTCATATATAACTCATGCTGATTTGGTCATTACGTATCTTAATTTGGGCTTAGAAGGCCTTAAGCATCCATTTTAGTTATCTAAAATTCTAGGCACCCAGTTTAAGGTGGCCCACCCAGAGTCTAGGGGGGCTAGGAGGGAGCCTTGATGACAATGTATCTTATATATGTTAATTTATTTATTTATTTATTTTGTGCTCCTTAGTGTCGTGTTATTTGTCCCATATTGGTGAACTATGTGTTTACTGACCTATATAAGGAGGGGGTCTATGCTTGTATTCTTTATCTCATTACTATAATCTTATTCTAATCACATGGTATCAGAGCAGTTTCTCCTCCCTAAACATAATGCTTCCCCTCCTCTCCACTTAGCCCCCCCTCTCTTTTTTCTTCCTGTCGTTCAGCACCTCTACCCACCGCACAACCCTTCATCACCTGACAGCCATCCCACCCCAGCCATTCCTCCCAACAACCCAACCGCCTACTGCCACCAACCAGATCCATCAGCCACTGATCTACCTCAACCTAGCAGCCTGCCGCCATCAACCAGATTCATCAGCCACCTCTCTACCTCAACCCAGTTACCGCCGCCATCAACGAGATCCATCAGCCATCCCTCCCATCAACTATGCCACTTGCTGCCACCAACCAGATCCCTCTCCCTCTCTTCGCTGCTACTGCCCAGTCATCCACCTGCCCGTCCTTCTCATAATCCTATCCACCTAAACACCACCCAATCAACTTACCCACCTCCCTATAATCCCTGTCCACGCTTCCCCATGTTGTTGTGCCCTTCACCCACCTACATATCTAGCCACCACTGCTTCTTCTTTGCTTATTTCCCTCTTCACCCATACGTCGTACATCAGTTTTAAAATTATGTTGCTTCAAATCACTAAGATGTTTCTAATTTAGATCACCTTGTCTTAGTTCTGCTTCAGGAAAGGGAGGGACTTGCTCCCTCCCATCAACCTTCGTCACATGTTGGTATAAATTGACGATGTGGCATTGGTCTATTAATTAAATTCTTAATGCCCATTCTTTGGGTTTCTAAAATCTTATGTTGGTGTCTTGCATGATGTGTCACACCCTTCTGAACTGATTCTTTGTGGACTATTCCAAAAAATATTTTCATCATGGCCTCTAATGTATAACTTAAGAACTCTATGTGTGACCCCATAATTTGATGGTTTAAACTACCATATGTGGTATGCTTCTTTTGAGTTGTACGTAAAGGCCCAAGGATGGTACTCTCACCTTATTACTAAAGCATATGCTATTCCTGTCGAGAAAGTTGATGAGAAAACTAAACAGTCCTATGACTTGTAGGTCAAGGAAGACTCTGGGGTGATGACCTAGATGGTCAACAATGCAGAACTAAATATAAGTCAGTCTCTTTATGACTTAGAATGAAAAAAGGCCATGTGGGATCAACTTTCACATGTTTACTCACACCAAAAAAACCCTAAAAAGGTGCTTGAAATCTTTTAAAATCTGTCTAAAAAAAATTCTCTAATGACACCTCTCTTGAGGATTAGTATAATTAATGTTGTGCTTTGTGGGATGAATTTGAAGTGTACTATCCCTTGACTTCCAATATCACTAAAATCCAAATACAACGGAATGAACTACAATTGGTAGAATTTTTTGCTGGATTACATGCCTCTTTAGCAGGAGTTGTGGATCAGATAATGTCATGCGACCCACTGCCTAAATTACGTGACGTCCTAAAACAGGTGAAGCACCTACCATATGTTTCTTCTCCTACTAGTTCCATTGAGGCGTCAGCTCTTGCAATCCGATCTGGCAGTTTTGCCTGTGACAGAGACCATGATCGTAGTAGGGGATGTGGTCATTTTGGCCCATCAGGACTTAGATGTGGCAACCCCCTACTAGATCAGGAAGTGGCCAGTCCTCCACTGGAGCTAGCAACGCCCCTCCTCCTGGACCTCTTTATTGTAACTTCTACAGACGCAATAATCACAATGAGAATCGTTGCTTGGTGAAACATGGATACCCCAACACATGGGCCAATCAGGCTACTACTAACTACACCGAGGATGAACCGGACCAAACCTTCACTGCTTCTGCAAATTGGGTCTGAGCTGAATTTGAAAAACTTTTTCAAGAATGACTCCAGCTGTCGGCATCGGCTCTACATCCAGATAGTGATTTTGCTTTTTTGCTTCCTCGGTCCCTTATGGTAAAAACAGATGGGTAATTGACTCTGGTGCTTCTACTCATAATTTTGGCAATTCTAAACTTTTTTTCTAGTATGACTCATTTTTCTAGTATTCCACATGTAAATGTAGTTGATGGCACTCAAGCTCTAGCTCATGGTGTAGGTAATATTCAAACTTCAAACAACTTCTTGCTCAGATTTGCATTATATGTTCCTCGCTTTCCTCTGAATCTTCTTTCTGTTAGTAAAATGGTCATACAACTTCAGTCTTTATTACGTTTGACCCTGATGGATGTGTCTTTCAGGGTCTTCGCATGAGGATGAGGATTGGTTCGGGCCATACAGACGACCTATACTATTTTGATGCTCAACAAACTATTGCTCTTCTCTCCTCAACTGTTTCAGAACTTCAATGACACTACATATTGGGACATCCATCAGCATCCAAGCTCAAACATTTGATTTCTTTTGTATTTGAAACTTTGTTTAAATGTGAAGCTTTTCCATTAGGAAAAGCAAATTCAATGTGTGTTCCCTAGAAAAATGACTATATCTTCAAAATATGTTTTTGATATTGTTCATGTTGATATATGGGGACCGTGTTCTGGAACAAGTATAACTGGGGTTTGGTTACTAGATGACCTTTATCGATGACTTCTCTAGGGCTACTTGGTTGTTTTTACTTAAAGACATAGTACATGTTCTAGACATTATTAGTACAATTATTGCTGAAATTAAGACTCAACTTTATAAGCCCGTCAAAATTTTCAGACAAACAATGCCCTTGAGTTCATGCAAAAGTATGTTAGCCTTTTCTGTAAAAACCTTAGCACCATTCATTGAACCTCTTGTTCTTACACTCCTCAGTAGAATGGTGTTTCTGAGTGTAATCACCATCTCCTTGAAGTTGCCAAAACTCTTATGTTTCACTATCATGTCCCTAAGTCTTTTTGGGTTGATGTTATCTCCACTGCTTGTTTTTAAATCAATAGAATGCCCTCATTTGTCTTGAACAACCAAGTCCCTTATAGTGTTTTTGTAACCCATAGCTCCCCTATTTTCTATGCCACCTCACTTTTTTGGAAGTACTTGTTTGAACGGAATCTTCAGACTGGCTTGAGTAAACTTGATCCAAGATCTGCAAAGTGCATCTTCTTAGGGTACTCCAAAACTCAAAAGGGTACCGATGTTATTATCTGAGTATTAAGAAATGGTTTGTGAGTGTAGATGTCATTTGCTTTGATGATATTACTATTGGTTCGATTTTGTCTATGGGTCTGCTTTGACACTCTTCTTGTTCTTTTCGAGCCGGACTCTCCAGAATATGTTGCTCATGATGTCCCTCTTAAAGTTTATCAAAGACGCCACGAGACTGCAACTCCCTCTATGGCCCCTCCCTCAGCCAATCCCTCATCATGATCGGTAGATCACGGCACCATTCGGGTATACTGTGACTTGGATACTCCAATTAGCATAAGAAAAGGGGTGTGCTCTTGTGCTTCACATCTTATTAGCAATTTTTGTTCTGATGCTAATCTTGGTTCAAATTTTGCAAATTTTATTATTGCTCTTTCACTGTTATGCGTTCCTAAAACTACGACTGAGGCCCTAATACATCCTGCCTGGTGTTGTGTCATGGAAGTGTAAATGGAAGCTCTACATACACAACAGACATGGGACTTAGTGGATGCTCCTACTCATGTTTCACTTGTTGGCTATCACTAGATCTTTACTATGAAGCATGAACTCGATGGCATAGTTGAGAATCTTAAGTCTCATCTTATTGCTAAGGGCTACACACAAACTTATGGCATATATTACTTTGAGACTTTCTCGCCTATTTCTCTACTTAACTTTGCTCAAATTCTTATTTCTTTAGTTGTCAATAAAGTTGGCCTCTTTTTCAACTTGAAGTCAAAAATGCTTTCTTATATGGTGATATAGATGAGGTGTATATGGAGCAACCTCCCAGATTTGTTGCTCAAGGGGAGTGTTCTAAAGTATGTTGTCTTAAGAAAGCCATTTATGGAGTAAAACACATCCCAAGAGAGTGGTTTGATAAATTAAGTCAAATCCTTGTTGACTTTCGACCCTCACATTCTGATCACCCGGTTTTTGTTAAAAAAAACTAATATGGGACTTGTTACCTTAATCGTGTATGTAAATGATATATCATCCTTTCTGGGAGTGACCATCAGGGTCTTCAGGATACCAAGGAATATATAAGGAAACACTTCATTACTAAAGATCAAGGAAAATTGTGATATTTTTTGGGGCTTGAAGTAATACATTCTTTGTCTGGAGTATGTATGTCTCATCACAAGTATGTCGTTGATATACTACATGAAACTGGCATGGTAGGTGCCAATCCAGTCAGCACACCTATGGATCCAAATACTAATTGGGAAGATGATTCTTCTCCTTCTTACCTGGATAGCAATCAATATAAAAGAATGGTGGGTAAACTCATTTATCAGATAATTACACGAGGAGATATCACTTTAGTTGTTGGACTTGTTAGTAGGTAACTTGTTAAACCTCGATAATGTCATTAGGATGTTGTATGCCACATTCTCAAATACTTCAAAAATTCACCTGGAAAGGGTCTTCTGTATCGGAACAATGGACACTACAAGATTTCTATTTTCTCTGACTTAGACTATGTTGGCAGCAGGCCTTGTCACTTGGAGAAATAAAAAGAAAGTTGTTGTGGCTAGATCCGGTGTTGAAAATGAGTATTGCATCATGGCACATACCACTTTTGAGTTGATGTGGGTTCAAGGCCTATTAAAGGAGTTTGGAGTATGTGATCTTGCCCCTATTCCTATGTATTGCGATGATAAAGCAACTAACTATGTTGCATGTAATTCCACATTCCATGAGCGCACCAAACATACTGAGGTAGATTGTCGCTTCGTCAGATAATCTATTTTATCCAAGCGCCTGACTAATCCATACATCGAGTGAAGATCAGCTTGTTGACATCTTTACAAAATCACAGTCAAAGAAAAAATTCCATTCTATGATGGACAAGTTGGGCATGCATGATATTCATACTCCAACTTGAGGGGGTGTTAATATATTTATTTATTTATTTATTTTGTGCTCTCTTAGTCTCTTGTCTTTTGTCCCATACTGGCGAACTCTATGTTTACTGACTCCTATCCTATATAAGGAGGAGGTCTATACTTGTATTATTTATCCCATTACTACAATTTTATTCTAATCATAATATACATATCAATTGCAATGTACCATGTATGTACTTAATCAGTATCATTATCATCACAAAATCATAATAATAAATAGTTATATGCTTATATGTATTTATTGTATTGGAACAAAATTAGATATTGAGTACTAACCTACCGATATCTAATTGACTTATTTATATAATTATTTTGTACACAATCTAGTAGTATATTATTGTTTATATAGCTATTTAGCTACTGGTTTAATATAGCTAATTAGTTACTTTTGCAGTGATAGCTTTAAATTGATCTTTTATTTTGTGAATTTTGTGTAGATAGCTAATGCTACATTTGTACCTCCGGCTATAGAAATCTCACAGCAATCTACTTCCAACATCAGGTCAAGTGACCTAGGGTTGAAGTATTGTGAGGTTGTTGGCCCTGCTCAAATAGAGTGGTTGAGATGTGTTACAAACACATATCCCTAGGTGGCACTTTTAGATTTAAGAAGCATCTTGCATGTAGGCAGGGTGTAGATGCGTGCATGAGTGTACCACCGGAAGGGAAGAGGGAGATAAATAAGCATTTAGATGACATAGAAAAGAAAAAGCAAAAGAGAAGACGAGATAAATGAAGTTGGAGATGAGGTGCACGTTAGAAAAAAACCGAACAAGGAGGATGTTGTCGTGAATGATGCACTGGTTCCAATGCTAAAAAATCAAAGGTGGCAGATCAGATTGATGCATTTTATAGAACAAACCTAGAGGTTGTTCCCATGAGTGAAAACTTTAAAATAAGGAGAAATTCAACAACTCATTTTAGAAAGAGGAAAGGAAGAAATCTCTAGAGTATATTGCATGTTGGTTTTACCAAGCCAATAAGTAGCTTCTTTTTATTCAATTATTGTTTAACTTGAATAATGATCCATGATTCCTAAATAATGCTATAGACATCATTGACAAGAATTGGGATAAAAGGTTGCATTGTCCCCTATATGTGGCATGTAGCTTAAAATATGTTGCAATTTTCATTTTTTGTTTATTTTGTCTATTTATTGGTGTATGTCTAATTCAATGTGTAATTGGCATCAAAAGGAACACCGTAATTTAGAAAAGAATCCTTTGGAGTCTAATTATTTGGATAAGGCACAAAACTTAATGCAAAGGAAGATGAGGTTTACCCAGGTATTGGACTGACGTGGGGACAAGTAGATGAAGCATATAAATGTGCAGAAGAGTTTACACTACAACTAGAGGCACTTCCAGCCCACCCCTCCTATGCATCCCACCCCTTCTTCTAGTATAGAAAGGGATTAAGTTGTTGATCAAGAAGATTCTAAGCCAGAGCATGTCAGAGGAGAGCAATTTGCAAGCGATAGTGGATTTGATGGCTACTCTAGTGCAGATGATATGGAGGGGGCTTACTAAGGAGTAGAAAGTAGGGATACCTTTTTAGAGGAAAAAGCAATCACATTGTTTGGTGTTTTGCCTACTTGGTCATATAGTCATATATAGACAACAAAAACAATATTTAATCGATTTATATCTTTTGATTATTTTCGATAAATATATACATTGCCTGCTATATTTAATGCAAGTCTCTTTTATCAGCATTCATATTTTAGCAATATAATCATGTGAAATTGTCATTATCACATGAATATCGTACTAATAGTCTCTACAAGGTCATGTTTGCTTATCTCTAATGCTTTGTAGGGGTGTAGAGAAAGTCTAGGTATCAAGAATAATTATTTTTTATGGGGCTTTTATATGCATGTGTGTGTGTTGGGCCTAACATTCCCACACCGAAATAATCAATTACATGTGGGTTCTTAAGCGAGTGTCTAAAGCAAGTTGAAGCAAGATTCAAGTGGGCTAAAGCAACTGTTTTTTAATAAAATGCTTCATGGTATGTTCGTATTAAATGAAGATTCTAAGTTACTGATAGTGACATGATGATTTTGAGTCGCATTTATAGACTTGTTTGATATGTGTTTTATGCATTTATTAGTCATTTTCATGGTTAATGTTGCATAATTCATTCATTTTGGTCTATGCTACTTCTTTATGTCAAATTCCCTTTATTTAAGCATTTTTAGTATTAATTATCGGAAAAATATATTTTGTGTGGATTTATGTGGTTTCGTGTGTTAATTTCAGGAAAAACAAGTATCTGCTGCCGTCGATACCATCGACGGTGGTTGATACCATCGATCAGACCACAAGTTGCCAGCCGCAAGGACCAGAACAAGATCGATACTATCGACGGGGATGTCGATGGTATCGAGATACCATCAGGCTGCTGGTGAGGAAGGGGTCGATACTATCGACACGATGGTCGATACTATCGACAGGAGGAGCTACAGCGACACAAAATGACAAAACCGTCGCTACAGGGTTGTCGATACCATCGACCCGCGTCGATGGTATCGAGATGACATCAGGCGCTCAGACGAAAGAAAAGAAGGATTGCCGCTACCACGCTAGGTCGATACCATCGACCCGCGTCGATGGTATCGACACCGTCATATATGAGTTTGATTCAAAATGATCTCAATCGGAAGGATGTGAGTAATTGGTGACTTAACTCGGGAATTAAACCTAAGGACGACGTCCAAGGATGGGGGATCATGTCATTAGCCGCTGCACACATCCCAGAGAGTAAGGAGAGAAGAACGGAGCACGAGAGCATGCCCCATCCGATCCAGACGCTGAAGAAGATGAATTCCACCACTGAAAGGCGGCAGAACGCGGATTCCATGCCAAGGATTGATTGGACCTTCTCCGTTCAGGGGTTTCACCACTCAATTTCGTTTTTCTCATGTTTCCCCTTTTCTTTACTACATTGTACTCTGAGATGAACATGTGGGGCTAATCCTCTTTGTCTTTAGGACTGAGAGTAGCCCTGGGATTCATTGTATGATGATTTTATAATAGTAATCCATATCTTATCTCTTAAATCCGTGGCATAATTTTGTGTTCTCCAATATATTATTATGCTTGATCACCATAACAATAACCTAATGCCCTTAATTGCTTTGAAAGAAGGATTAACGGTTGAAAAGAGACGGAATTTACATTAATTGACAAATCCCTTGAACAAGGCGGTGTAAGATTAATGGTGGATACCGAGAGGTCGTTTATAATGCACCTAGTTTAGGGTATAGGTTACTAGGACGGTGGAACCGACCTAGACCTAGGTAGTGAATTGTACCACGACAGTGGGCAATTCTAATTTCAGGCCACTACCCGGATAGAGAGATAAAATTGAGTATCTATATAGAATTTAATACAATGAAAACCCATGGTGAAACCGCAATCCTAAAGATCTCCTTTTGAATTGATTAAACCAACATTTATTTGATTGCTTGTTTTGTTTTGTTTTTATTTTTCTTTTAATTTCAACAATAACTCTCAACTTTTTAATTGGCTTAGTTGATCGTAAATAGTTAGTAGGAGTCCCCGACGATTACACATATCCCTGAGTTCGACTCAGGCCTCACAAAGGCTTGTACTACTCGACGCGTTCACTTGCGTTTCTACGCACGGTTGATCTGCATCAAGTTTTTAGCGCCGTTTTCGGGGATACGGCAATTTGTTGGCACTTTGAGTGCTGTGAGAGGCCACTCTAGGCCACCTTTTCATTTTTTTTTATTCCAAAAATTCACAATCTCTTTTTCTAAATATTTGCAATCGTCAAGCACTTTACTAAATTTAATCTTTCTATTTTTAGGTACTGTGCATGGTGCAGACGCGTAGTACTGACTACGCAGGTAGAGCACCAGAGGTTCCGCTGCCGGGACCAGAAGACGAGGGCAATTATAATCAAGACGAGCTGGAGGATATACTTTCTGAACATGAACATGAACAAGAAGAGATGGACGAGCCACGGACAATATGGGAGAAGATCAAGGCTTCTTCCTCGTCCGCTTCCAAGGGGCCTATAAAGAAGCAAGCGCTGAATATTATGACCTACAAGATTGATCCAGCTTTGATCAACTTGGTGAAGTCTAATGCCTTCCATGGGCTAAAAAATGAAGACCCCGTTGCGCACATAAGTCAGTTTGTGGAGAATTGTGACATGGTAAAAATTGACAGATTTCCACAAGACGTGCTTTACTTGAAGCTCTTCCCGAGTTCACTAGCGGGAATTACGCGTGAATGGCTACATAACTTAGACGATGAATATGTCGAGTCTTGGGACCACATGGTGGAGGTCTTCTTCGAGAGGTTCTTTCCGCCCGAAAATACCAATGACATGATAAGAAAGATCCACAACTTCACTCAACAAGCAGGCGAGACTTATTCTGAGACCTGGGAGAGATTTCAGATCATGCTCAGGCGATGCCCGCATCATGGGCTGGATAAGGAGACCCAAGTGAAGATCTTCTATTTTGCTCTCTCCGAGCATGATAGAAGTAACCTAGATTCGGTCGGTTCCGGATTCTTCTTGAATAACACGGACACTAGATGTTGGGAGATCTTAAAGAACATGGAGAAGAAACAATCATGGGGTGAAAGAGGCACTGTGGAACAGGTTCGAGTAGTAGAAGAATCTAAGGCAATAAAGGAACTGAATGAGAAGATGGATCTTCTCGCAAAGAAATTGCTTGCAAAGGAGGATACTGAGTCTGAGGACGAGGCTCAAGTGAAATTTATGAGGCAGCAGCCAGGTTACAGGAACAACGATTATTCATGGAGAAAAGACAAGAAGTTTTCCTGGAAGGATCCTAACAACTTCTTGCAGGATCCGGATGCTAAACCCCATCCAGCTATAGAGGATAAGAGCACAGAGCTGCTCAATCAAGTTATAAAGCAAAACCAAGAACTCATGGCTACTTTCGGTTAGCAAATAAAGCAACAAGGGGAGTTCATGAACCAATTCGGGTAGACATTGCAGAGCCATGGGGCTCAAATGAGGACAATAGAGACATCTATGGCACAGATGGCTGCGGAGATAGCCAGTTTGAAGAAGCCGGCACATCCAGGTTTCCCGGGAAATACTAATGTTCCAGGAAGGAACCAACAAGCTAAGGCCATCTTGCTAAGAAGTGGCAAGAAATTGTTAAATTCGGGGGCCGATGAAGCAAGCAAATCCCAAGCTGAAATTAAAGTTCAAGACACAAGGGAGCTGCCCACACCGGTCACAGAACCAACCGATGACACAGTTGTGGAGGCTATGGAAGACCCTATTGCAGAGGAGGAGGGACCTCAGAAAAAGACATCGTATGTGCCACCTCATCAAAGGGCACAGGTGGTACCGATCCCTTATCCGAACAGTGCTAAGGCAAGGAAGGTAGATGACCAATTCAAAAAGTTATTAGACAGTTTCAGGAAGCTTTCAGTAAACATTCCTCTATTGGAAGATATTGAGCAAATTCCATCTTACGGAAAATTTCTAAAAGACATCATCACGAAGAAGAGAAAAATTTTGTACACGGAAGTAGTTGTGCTTAAAGAGCAAGTGAGTGCCTTCATCATGGGCACATTTCCACCGAAGAGGCAAGATCTGGGTTGTTTCAACATTTCGTGCTATATCGGGAAAGTCAAATTTGGTGAAGCATTATGTGACTCGGGAGCAAGCATAAATTTAATGCTCCTTTCTACATTCAAAAAGTTGGGATTAAAAGAGTCAAGGCCAAGTAACATGACAATTCAATTGGCGGATAACTCTGTAGTGAAACCATATGGGATTTGTGAAGATGTGCTTGTGAAAGCGGATAGATTTGTATTTCCTACAGATTTTGTCGTCATGGAGATGCAAGATGAGCAAGGCAACGAGCTACTACTCAGAAGACCATTCCAAGCTACAGCCGACATGATACTCGAGATGGGGAGAGGTCGGTTGACCTGGGGTATAGCCGATGATCGATTTGAGATGGTCATGCCTTCTAGCGCTACTTCACCTAAATCCAAGGAGCAATGCCACGTGATGAAACATTTTGATAATACTATCTCACTTTGTCTAGGGAAGCCAATTCTGGATATGGCTCATGTAATGACCAAGGTGGACAAAGGGACTTTGGCTGTAGACATCATGGAGCAAACCAAAGTAGTTTCCCTTTGCAAGGCTGTAGGATTCCCGAATGACGAGAATGAGGACATTCCTCCCTCTATGGAGGATGATGCTATAGAAAATTTAGTTTTTAATGCATATCCAGAATTACCATTGGAGGCTTGTTTAGTTAACATCACTCATGATTGGATGAGAAGAAAATCACTCAAGGAGTGCGCCAAGATGGTTCAGATGCTTCCATGTTTCTATGTGAGGTATTATGAAGATTTAGGTGAACTTCCCCCTCCGCTTCAATCATCATTGATCAGCCCGTCGGAGTTAGAGTTAAAGCCACTGCCGCCGCATCTCAAGTACGCCTTTCTAGCGGAGAAAGAAAAATTACCTGTGATCATTTCTGCATATCTGAGTGCGGAAGAGGAAGACCAATTGTTAAAAGTGCTGAAGAACCACCGGGGAGCATTTGGGTGGTCTGTCACAGATATAAAGGGGATTTCCCCTACCTTGTGTCAGCATAAGATCCAGCTCGAGGAGGGATCCAAGCCGGTGATCCAACCGCAACGTCGACTGAATCCGAGCATGATGGAGGTGGTGAAGAAAGAGGTGATTAAGCTTCTCTCCGCAGGTATCATATATGTGATTTCAGACTCGACATGGGTAAGTCCCACGCAGGTAGTCCCTAAAAAAGGGGGTATTACTGTCACTCAAAACATTTTAAATGAACCTGTCACCACCCGTTTGGTAATCGGGTGGCGAGTTTGTATTGATTACCGTCGTCTTAATGTCGCTACGCTGAAATATAATTTTCTTTTACCATTCATTGATTAAATTCTAGAGTGCTTAGCCGGCCGATCTCATTTCTATTTTCTAGACGGGTATTCGGGATACAATCAGATTTCAATCAATCCTAAGGACCAAGAGAAATCTACTTTCACTTGTCCCTATGGAACTTTTGTGTATCGCCGCATGCCCTTTGGATTATGCAATGCACCAGTGACTTTTCAGCGTTGTATGCTCGCCATTTTTTCGGATATGGTAGAACGCTGTCTTGAAGTTTTTATGGATGATTTTTTCCGTTTATGGTGCTTCATTTGATGAATGCCTTTATAATCTGGATAAGGTATTACAGAGATGTGAGGACACACATTTGGTCCTCAACAGGGAGAAATGTCATATGATGGTGAGTGAAGGAATAGTGCTAGGACATAAGGTGTCTAGCAAAGGTTTGGAGGTAGATCCGGTAAAAATTGAAGTAATTTCTAAATTGCCCCCACCAAATTTGGTAAAAGGGGTAAGAAGTTTCTTAGGACACGCCGGATTTTATCGTCGGTTCATAAAAGATTTTTCTAAAATCGCCAAACTGTTATCCGAGCTTCTCGAGAAATATGTTGTTTTTTATTTCAATGACAAATGCTTACACGCGTTCAACGTGCTGAAGGAGAAATTGATTTCGACACCGGTTGTTCAAACACCGGATTGGACTAAGCCCTTTGAACTCATGTGTGATGCATTGGATTTTGTGGTAGGAGCTGTGTTAGGACAGCGGGTAGACAATAAACCTGCCATAATTTTTTATGCATCCAAGACTTTGAATGATGCTCAATTAAATTACACAACTACTGAAAAAGAGTTGCTTGTCGTGGTTTTCGCTTTTAAAAAATTCTGGCAATATTTAGTTGGATCAAAAGTAGTTGTTTGGACTGATCATGCCGCTATTAAATATTTGATGGAGAAAAAAGATGCCAAACCTAGATTGATTAGGTGGATTCTGCTCCTACAAGAATTTGATATCGAAATTAAAGATAAGGCGGGGATTGAAAATGTTGTGGCGGATCATTTGTCTAGGTTAGAGAGGGTGGATGAAAAATATTTACACATACCCATAACCGAGACATTTCCGGATGAACAATTGTTGAAAGTAAATTCTAAAGATCCTTGGTTTTCATATATTGTGAATTATCTTGCTTGCAGGATCATCCCAGAAGATTGGACGTATCAAGAGAAGAAGAAGTTTTTCCATTCTCTGAGATACTATTTTTGGGATGACCCCATCCTTTTAAAATAATGCAGGGATGGTGTTCTACGCAGGTGTGTACCTGAGGAGTAATACGAGAGTGTTCTTCGTCACTGCCACACTCTACCTACGGGCGGACACCACGCGAGCTCTCGTACGGTTGCCAAAGTGTTAGAAAGTGGCCTATATTGGCCTACCTTGTTCCGAGACGCCTATGAGTTCGTGAGACAATGCGATTTCTGCCAAAGAGCAGGTAACATTTCAAAAAGACAAGAGATGCCCCTGAATGTCTTCCAAGAGGTGGAGGTATTTGATTTATGGGGTATAGATTTTATGGGACCCCTTGTGTCCTCAAATTCGAATTTATATATCCTCTTAGATGTTGATTATGTGTCGAAGTGGGTAGAAGCAATACCCACAAGGACTAATGATTCTTCTGTAGTGTGCAGATTCATAAAAGAAAACATCTTCTGCAGGTTTGGAGTGCCCCGAATGATCATCAGTGATGGGGGTACGCACTTTAAGAATCACAAGTTCTCGGCATTGTTGAAGAAATATGGGGTAAAACATAACATAGGTACCCCATGTCACCCGCAAACTCAAGGATAGGTGGAAGTCTCTAATTGAGAAATTAAGAAGATTTTGGAGCGTACGGTAGCTTCCACGAGGAAAAATTGGAGTGCCTTACTACCGGATGCATTGTGGGCATACAGGACGGCATACAAGACACCTATAGGCACCACGCCTTTTAGGTTGGCATACGGCCGAGCTTGTCACTTACCGGTGGAGTTAGAGCATAGAGCACATTGGGCGCTAAGAAAGCTCAATTTGAGCTATGATGAGGCGGGGAAGAAGAGACTGCTTGAATTAAATGAATTGGATGAGCTGCGCATGACTGCATATGAGAACTCTCGGATATACAAGGAGCGCACTAAGTTGATCCACGATCGTCACATTCAGATGCGCACCTTTAAGAAGGGAGATCATGTGTTGTTGTTCAATTCAAGGCTAAAGTTGCATCTCAGGAAGCTCAAATCCCGGTGGAGTGGACCATTTCTGGTGGAAGAAGTCAAGCCACATGGCGCAATCTTGGTGCGCGATGGTGAAACGACATTTTTGGTGAATGGACAGAGGTTGAAGCTATATTTTGGAGAAGATTACACAAGGAAGGTGAATGAGGTCAAACTCATTTCACTTTTGGATGCATGATGTGATTCAAGTCGTCTAGCCTAAGACGTTAAATAAGGGCGCTTGTTGGGCGGCAACCCAACCATTGGTACCTTCGATTAGTTCATTTACATTCGTAGTTTAATTTGTTTTTACTTAGTTTTTAGTGTAAAAAAGATATCGTGATTGTTTTCTACTTGTGCAGGGCTAAGGCAGAGTCGATACCATCGACCCTTGTGTCGATGGTATCGACCATGGTACAGGTTGATGACTGTAGAAATCGGACTGCGTCGATACTATCGACGGCCTCGTCGATGGTATTGACATACCTACAGGCAGATCGCAAAGTCAAGGTCGATGGTATCGAGATGCCTGTTGATACCATCGAGATCTCTGGAGATTTTCAGAAGAAATCGACTCAGTGAATTTGATACCATCGACTGGCATGTCAATGGTATTGACACATTCAAGTGCAAAAGGCGGCGGCCGAGCCTCGCGAGGTTTTGCCCTAATCAGAGAGTCGATACTATCGACTCGCGTCGATAGTATTGATGCGCCACGTCAACAATCCGCGAGAAAGATCAACGGCATCGCGGCAAACAAAGAAGTCGATCCGGGGGATGGGTCGATACTATCGACCCGCGTCGATAGTATTGATGCGTCAGCAATCTGGGCCCCACAGATCCAGCCATTGACGACCGTCGATACTAGCGGAGGTACGGATCGTGCTACCTGAGTCGATACCATCGACTCACGTCGATGGTATCGATGGGCAGACATTAGCGCCGGCCACAGCTATATATGGGGAGTAGTTGCGTCAGATGACATCACACCTTCAGTGCAATCTTCCTCCCCTTGTGTCGAGCGAGTTCCAGAGCTGTGCAAGCCCGCCGACGAGAAACAACGAGCAAGTCCTTCGTCAAGCAGAGATTCGATTCTCCAATCTTCACCGAGCTCCTTCCCTATTCCCTTTCTCTCGCAACCATGGTGCATGGAGCTGGTGCGTCATCTTCACGTGTGAACCCGGTGGATATCCCTGAGTTCGGGCCACCTCCTCCAGCGTCGGTTTCATGCCCGCAGCTGATTCATCCATCTGCGGAGGTGAAGAAGATCTACGAGGAGATCTTAAAGAGGAAGATAGATCCAACCCATTATGTCGAACGGGACATGATCCGCGACTTAGGGTTCGAGGCCAACTTGGCCTATGTTCTGAAAGGACAGGCGTGCCACACAAACCGAAGACCTGACGAGCTGGAATTTCATGCAGATGGCCAGTCGTTCTTCGGCGACTGGCCCACGTACAAGGAGTTGGTGGCAGAGTTCATGGCGTCGTTGGACGTCTGCGTCGTGCCCAACGACGTTATTGCCACCGACCGCGAGTGGATCAAAGGTCGGGTGTCGTTCCGGCTATTCAACATCGACTATACCCTCACACTCCGGCAATTCAACAAGATATTCAACTGGAACCACTCGCCAAATGATTACCGGCGCCCGGACAACCACACCGACTACGACGTCATCTTCGCTGAGCTGGTTACGGTGCCGCCGGGGAAGTCCGTTAGCTACCATAATGTTGCGGTAGCTGACTTCGAGCACCCTTTCGTCCGGATACTGCACCGGATGCTCAGTTAGACGCTATTTTCTCGGGGTGACTTGGCCCTCAGCAAGTTTCAAGAGTCAGACTTATTCTTTCTGTACAAGCTCCTAAAGCGTCAAGAGTGCAATTGGGGTGCCTTCTTTCTGCAGAGAGTATTGGCGGTGAAGAGGAGTTTGAGGAAAGCACCAATTCACTTCGGCGGGTTCATCACCAAGCTGGCTTCATACCTCGGCTTGAATTTCCAGACCCTCACTCCTCTATCTACAAGGAGCAAGGTGAACTTGCAACATTTGCACCGGTCCAATCTCCTACTTCTTTGAGATGGTTTGGCGTATGCGCATTGCCACGTCAACCATGCCTATCAGGAGTGCTCATTGCCTGATCCCGTCTTCAACATCGAAGGGGTGCAACACTTTCGGTGGCCAATCATATCCATCGCCAACTCCGATGAAGAAGCCGGCAACGACGGTGGCGATGACGGGAATGACGATGAGGCTGAGGAGGAAGAGGAGGCATTCACACCTCTTCGAGCACAAGTGGCACCACGGAAGCGTCCTCGGATGCATCCGCGTGCATCTTCTTCATCACAGCCTACGCCACCACCACCACCGCCCTCGCAGCCAAGCGAGGATGCCTATTCTATGCAGGGCATGTACACTATGCTGCAAGACATCCAGCAAATGCAGCAGCAGCACATGACAATGTATACCGGTATTCAAGACACTACGAACCGGATACTGGATAACTAAAGAGCGATGTTCGAGAATGAGCGTCTTCTCCTCAACAACCAACAACAGATACATGATCGTTTGTATCGGATGGAGATGCAGCAGGAGCCCTTCTATGACCACTATTGGAGCCAAGATTACTTTGGAGGCTATCCACAACCTCCACCTAGGGCCCAATTTGATCCAAGCTTCCAGGGGGAGTATCCTTCTTGGGACCCTACGGCTCCGCAGTACCCGCCTCCACCGCATGAGTAAACTGGTATCACTGTTCCAACCTTTGAGTTTGTTTTTTACTATGAGGCCATAGTTGAATTCAAGCTTAGGGGGGGTAGTTGGAACAGTTCTATCTTTATTTTCTCTGTTTTTAATTTTCTTGCTTTTGTTCTTGTCATTTGTTTCTTGCAATTTTAGTTTGTTGTAGGATCCACATTCTATCTAGTATAATCGTGGATGTCTTTAATCTTGTGTTATCTCTGTTGCATGTATATGGGAATGGAAAACTAAAAATTTTTGAGTGTTCACAAGCTTGAGTGTTGTTTAACCTTGATCACTTAACTTAGAAAATGATTGGTTTTGTCAACTTTAAAACAAAAATTCACAATTGTATATCCCTAATGATTCATGAAAGTGGACGGAAATTGGTTGTTGAGCCTTAACTGACCAAATGGTAATGAGACTCTAATTTGAAGTAAGAGAGAGAAACCTCTTAACTACTACACCGGTCAGTAAGGAGGGACACATAATATTTTTCTAAGGTTCAGTCAACTAGTCTTGTGATCTGTTCACCTCATTATTTTCATAATCCACCCAAGAATTGGAAGTAAAGTACGATTTTAACTCTTCTTGATTGCATGACATGTAGATAGGATTTGCATTGCAATTTTTCTTATGTTTGCATGGAAAATGAAAAGTGAAAAAAATAAGAATAGATATACATGCACATTGCCCCTTAGGTGCATGTCATGTAGTTGAATTCATAACTTTTATGCATAAAGTATGTCATGTTCCTCATTTATTCTTTAATGGTGAATTCAATTGTTCCATACCTGCTAAATAGTGCAAATTTTTGAGTTATGCAGAAAAAATAAGCCCAACAAATATTCATTGTCAATTATGGATATAAGGGTTTGAAAGGAAAAAAAATTCTGAAATTGAAAAAAAAGAGTTATTTAGAAGCAACAAAAATAAAAAACGAGAAAGGAACATAATTTCACCTGTATTTCAAGATAAGTGAGTACATGATGTAGCTTAATTAGATATCCATCTCGTTTTGAGACGGATGGTTAGTGCATTCATCATTCCACCTAATCTTAGGCATTAGGGCATTTTTCATGTGCATTTGCATCATTTAAGGCATTTTTGTTTTATGCATGTTGAAATTGTATAATACTTCCACTTCTTCCATGAGCCACCCATTTCATCCACCTGTTGCTCGGATTGGTAGGTCACCATGAATTTCTCCTCACTAATGAATATCAGGAGAACTGCTTCCATGTAGATGGTAGTTAGGGCGAGCAACGTAGTATAGAAGATCACAAGATGCACCAAGCCTGGACCGGCGAATTTTATTATGTTAACTGCCTTATGTGACAGTGTTCATCAGTTTTGAGGTCAATATCTTTTATGGATGATTACTGTCGCCTTCAGGGTAATTATCATTATGTGGTTAGCGAGGGCCGGTATGTGAATGTCCGGTGGGAGTCATATGGGATGTCTATTGTGATGCTTTGTTCTTTAGTTGACTCTGGAAATTCTATTCTAAGAAATAGTGCTCGAGGGTGAGTAATGTTTAAGCTTAGTGGAGTTTGACGTGATGATTTTGAGTCGCATTTATAGACTTGTTTGATATGTGTTTTATGCATTTATTAGTCATTTTCATGGTTAATGTTGCATAATTCATTCATTTTGGTCTATGCTACTTCTTTATGTCAAATTCCCTTTATTTAAGCATTTTTAGTATTAATTATGGGAAAAATATATTTTGTGTGGATTTATGTGGTTTCGTGTGTTAATTTTAGGAAAAACAA
This sequence comes from Alisma plantago-aquatica, assembly GCA_963693085.1. Lineage (NCBI taxonomy): Eukaryota > Viridiplantae > Streptophyta > Magnoliopsida > Alismatales > Alismataceae > Alisma > Alisma plantago-aquatica. Next base: position 427,310,110 of record OY856413.1, read on the forward strand.
GTATATGTTGCTGTCGATACCATCGACGGTGGTCGATACCATCGACCGGACCACAGGTTGTCAGCCGCAAGGACCAGAACAAGATCGATACTATCGACAGGGATGTCGATGGTATCGAGATACCATCAGGCTGCTGGTGAGGAAGGAGTCGATACTATCGGCACGATGGTCGATACTATCGACGGGAGGAGCTACAGTGACACAAAACGATAAAATCGTCACTACAGGGTTGTCGATACCATCGACCCGCGTCGATGGTATCGAGATGACATCAGGCGCTCAGACGAAAGAAAAGAAGGATTGCCGTTACCACGCTAGGTCGATACCATCGACCCGCGTCGATGGTATCGACACCGCCAGATATGAGTTTGATTCAGAATGATCTCAATCGGAAGGCTGTGAGTAATTGGTGACTTAACTCGGGAATTAAACCTAAGGACGGCGTCTAAGGACGGGGGATCACATCATTAGCCGATGCACACATCCCGGAGAGCAAGGAGAGAAGAACGGAGCACGAGAGCATGCCCCAGCCGATCTGGACGCTGAAGAAGACGAATTCTACCACCGAAAGGCGGCAGAATGCGGATTCCACGCCAAGGATCGATTGGACCTTCTCCGTTCAGAGGTTTCACCACTCAATTTCGTTTTTCTCATGTTTCCCCTTTTCTTTACTATATTGTACTCTGAGATGAACATGCGGGGCTAATCCCCTTTGTCTTTAGGACCGGGAGTAGCCTGGGGATTCATTGTATGACGATTTTATAATAGTAATCCATATCTTATCTCTTAAATCCGTGGTATAATTTTGTGTTCTCCAATATATTGTTATGCTTGATCACCATAATAATAACCTAATGCCCTTAATTGCTTTGAAAGAAGGATTAACAGTTAAAAAGAGACGGAATTTACATTAATTGACAAATCCCTTGAACAAGGCGATGTAAGATTAATGGTGGGTACCGAGAGGTCGTTTATAATGCACCTAGTTTAGGTTATAGGTTACTACGACGGTGGAACCGACCTAGACCTAGGTAGTGAATTGTACCACGATAGTGGGCAATTCTAATTTCAATCCACTACCCAGATAGAGAGATAAAATTGAGTAGCTATATAGAATTTAATACAATGAAAACCCGCGGTGAAACCGCAATCCTAAAGATATCCTTTTGAATTGATTAAACCAACATTTAATCGATTGCTTGTTTTGTTTTGTTTTTATTTTTCTTTTAATTTCAACAACAACTCTCAACTTTTTAATCGGCTTAGCTGATCGCGAATAGTTAGTAGGAGTCCCCGACGATTACACGTATCCCTGAGTTCGACTCGGGCCTCACAAAGGCCTGTACTACTCGACGCGTTCACTTGCATTTTTACGCACGGTAAATCTGCATCAGATAGCAACCACTTAATCAGACAAAGCACATCCTTAAGGTTAGATAACAAAACACAAATTTATATGAATGACAAAACCCACAACTATAAGGGTGGGGTCATGAAACTGTGTTCCATAATAGTAGGAATATAATTTTCCTACACCTAAATATAGTATCATGTTGCTTTCCTACAGCTAAGTATGTTGATATATGTGAAAGATATCCAAAGTTTGATCATCCAGCAACAAAAATTGGTAGCTATATATTCGCATATTGCCTACAGCCTATGGGATACACTACCTTCACAAACACCATAGATCTTCAGAACCTTGCTACTTATTTAGATCATTCTTAATATGAATTTGGATAAGTCGAGTGTATATATACTTGTTGCTTAACAAACAAACAAACAAAAATAGCATAGCACAGGCACCAAACTAAAATCATTTGGCAAGACCCTACTACAACAATGATTTGTTTCATAAGCGGCCTCTACCCTGCTTCAATCCTCCATGAATGCACATGCACCTACTTATAGCCTACATGTAGATACATCTAAGAAAGGTAAACTGCAACCACAAAATCAAGCTCCAAAACTATAATCCTAGTTAGGTTGCAACAACTAACATGTGGAGAGAATACAACACGTTGGAAACCATTTGCAGTGACAACATATACAGAATGAAGATGCATTATAAGATAGATAATAGTACAACTGCAAGCAATAAAAAATAGAAGCATCAAGTGATGATAATCCACGGTTATATTCTTACCCTGCTTCAATCTTCCATGAATGCACATGCACCTACTTATATCCTGTGGGAAAAATCCGTTTCACCATTCAGCAAATTCTGACGTTGATGGATCTATGGTCAGGGCAACTACATTTTATAGTTTCTAATGATATATTAAGTGCATTACAGTATTCTTTTAGCATCAAACAAGTTATAAGAATCAATCATAAATAATTGTTACAAAGAAAGGTGTAATACATCTATCAATTATTTTTCTAATCTTTGGAACACATTTGGATACATAACACTCAAGATCTCAGTCTCTTATCACATCACTGGGAATTCTCATCACTGGGTATTCAAACCCTTAGATCACCACATAGCATTGTTACCTCTGTAACAGGTAACTATTACCTCTAGGTCCTCAGACCAAGGTATTCATCTCACTTGTTGTACAAGTATTCCACTTAGCTCACATGGTTTCATTAAACATCTTGTCACCTCTTACTAGGTAACAACTTATCTTTTAAGATATCAGACTGTAAAATCATTATACTTTATTGTATAGTTATTTAACATGGCTTACAAGGCTTATTTAAAATTGTAACATACACAACATCATAGCTCATTCCGGGCTATGCTCATCATCTCATGTTTCTTTGAAGTTTGCACTTCATGGTAGAAACTCTCTCAACTGGTCAAACAGATCATCTATCCTTGGCAACGGGTACTTGTTCTTTACCGTGACCCTATTCAACTGTCGGTAATCTATACACAACTTCATGGAACTGTTTGGGTTGTCCTCATGCCAGCAAAGAAAGAATCATGCATAAAAAATGACACACATTGCCAGTGTATGGCATACACATCACAAAACCAATTAATGGACAATAAGTCGTGTAGGAAACAAAATGTAATCCTTTCATCGTTTGTCTTTCAGTAGAAAGACAAGGAGGGAGGATACTAGCGTGAATCCAAGTTTGAATACGGGTTGCAATGGTTTAGCGTGTCGTTGGATCATAACAGCTGTGTTTTATGATCTTAATTATGTTGTCTTTTATTTTAGGCTAAAAAAACAAAATCAGGATATTTTAATTACCAATGTGACATAATTCAGGACTTAATTTTCAAAATGGGATGTTTATAATACAATACATCACCAAAAATAACGAGGCAATACGTTCTTTTTGGGACCGTATAGGATATGGAGGACGTATTTCTGAGACACTACGTCCCAAAAGAACACATAAAAAATACATATACGTCCCCGTTGGAAAGAAAGGAAAGTTTGTTGCTATTGTGTTTAGTTTGAGAAGAAAAAAATGATTTCAGACGGATAAGCGAATCCCCACCCACTTTTAATTAATAATACACAAACCCAATGTCAACTTTATTAGGATTTGTGTTACGGCAGCGTTTTGCTAGATTTGGTAACATGCGGAGTCCCGAGGGGAAGGGAAGGGAAAACTTTTTGGGAGTGTAGTGGGTGTTAATTTAATTTTAAGTATATTAATTATATTCAAATAGTTGAGTTTCTTCCATAAAAGTTATGTACTCATGGAAATCGTATCATGGGATCAGAACTGAAGAGGAAATAAAATATATTTCCTTAACTTGACTGTTTGTATTTGGTTACCGTAGTACTTGGAGGGAGGATGTGAGTGTACATCCTAGTTTGACCCTGTGTTGCAATTTAAAATTACATACTAGTCCACCCTGGAACTTGCCATGGGCCTAGGCTTTGGTATTGCTGCAGTGGGATCAGGAAAATGGTGAATAGTTTGTGATGTGAACTCCTTAATAAGTGTACAGGATAGTATGTTCCTGTCAATGCCGAGTTTGGATAAAAATGGCTGACAATGTGTGGGATTTGGCCTTCTGCAAGAAACTAACCTCCAAGTAAAAGGACCTTCGTTCCTAGGGCTTCACAACCAGGATATTTGTCGCGGTTCACGCGGAACAGAGGACGCTCGAGGGAAAATCCCAACTTTCGCTTTCTTTTTGAAGTTCTAAAAGGAGGAGCGGCAATATCATACCGGTTTGATCAGGATTCTTTGTACAAGTATGATTCAAAGGTTGATTCCAAGTAGTCCTTTTGATAATCTAACACGGACTAGCAAGCACGGGTGTTCTTGAATCTATTACACTAATAAATCAAAAGGCTAATCAAAGTAACAAACGTGTGAGGAGATGAATGAACGTTGGGAATCTTAACGATTAATCCTGCTCTTGCCGAATATACATCTACTGACGTTAAGAAGATTAAACAAGATGAGTCATCTTAGAGCTCGTTTGGTACCGCTGAAAACATTAGTTTCAGCTGTGTCAACTAACAGCGTTTGAATCCTTCAGGTTGCAACCCCAACTATGAAAATGAATTACACGGTCATGTTCATTTCTTTAGAAAACGGGGCGCAGTTCAATTTCCTAAACTTAGCAGCTGTATAATAATAGTTATCACCTGCATAACGGAGAGAGGGGATGCTGGATTGTAGACAAACAGTAGACGGCACCGAACAGATTCGGCCCTCCTGTCACGTAGGAGATCGCCTTTGCCTTCGGTAAACATATTTTTGCATTATGTTTGGTACGCGCGGAGGAGAAGGAAAGGATGGCTCACTGCATAAGAAGGTAAGGGAAATTCGTTGGAAATAATTTAGCATGTCGTTGAAGCGGAAACAACGAGGAAATAAAATATAATTCCAATATACGACTTTCGTTCAGGCTCCGATTGATTTGATAAATCATAAGTTATCAGGAATTTATCTTTTGAGAATTCTAATTCAGTTTCCGAAACTTAAGTTTTATTCACTTCCATGGTAAGTGTAAATATGAAAATCATTAAAAATATTGTTAATTCTTTCTGTATAATATATAACAAGTAAGAACGGCAAAGACATATAAAAAAATCACATCTAAAATAATCATTATATTTTCTTAATCATAATAACATCAACAAGTCGTCATGTTAAAAAATCACATCCAAAATAATCATAATGTTTTTTTAATCATAATAACATCAACAAGTTGTCATGTTGTTATGTTGTTCTTTTAAAAATATTTTAAGATAGTATTATTATAATATTAGTAAATATTATGGTTAAATCACATCAAAATATTTTTATTTCATTTTATATGTACAGAGTATTGTAATCAGATCTATATTTTATGTGTTTGTAGATATAAGCAATGATCCATCATTACTTAAAATAATATATAATATTAACTTTTAGTATATTCTTCACATAAAGTAATAGTGAATTATCACTTTTTGCATCATATTGTTTACACATTAAGATTAAAAATGTGTTAGATAAGTCACATATCTGTCATGAGGTGCGGTTCAATTATGTTTCCATAGAGTTGATATGTTTTATATTTTATAAACTAATAATGGTGGCTATAAGGCAAAATATTTTACATAATGTGATTAGTATATAGTATTTTGTCATATTATGTTATGACTGTATCAATAAATCGTATGCATACCGCTAGCATTTCTAGTTATAAATACTTTACGTGTCTCATTTATGAACAATAAAAGATATAATTGTATAGGAAATATTGTTAGTAATTTTGGAACTTGTTTCTACTCTTTTCAATAGAAACTCAAAAATTGTATTTTGCATACAATCTCATAACTTACAGAAAGTCATAGAACTCAAATTCCAACACTTACTATAAATCAATCATGAAAAACTACTAAGAAACTCCAATTTATAAGCTTTCTGGATTAGTTACGACAAACCAATTGGAGTCTCGGTGAAAAGGAGGGAGGATGTGAGTGTGAATCCCACTTTGAATTTGACGAGAGAATGGCGGAAATAAATAGAAAGCCCTCACAACATTTATATATATTTTGAGGTTTGAATTTTGTGGCATTGAGGAAAGTATTTTGTTTATTGTTTTTAAGAAGAAGAAAAAAGATTGTTGCAATTTGGAGCTTGGAAGGGGAAAAAAGATAAAGGTGGTGGGTAAGGGCGAGCATGAAATTGTATTAAATTAGGTTTTGATAATCTCATGGTCAAACTCGAATTGTAAAATAGGTGGAAGGCTAAGTTTAGACCCAGATAGTGCTTGAAATCTTGCCACATACTTGGTCTACATAAGGAGTTGGATTTCAAGTCGGGTCCAGACTGACATATTAACATAGGATAATATAGATAATTCAAATACATATTTCTAGAGACATATTATTAATAACATTCTTGTAAACATGTAATGACGATTACATAAAAACTACATGTATCATCTATAAACCTGCTATGCTTACAGGTTGTTAATTAAAGTCAATGGATGATAAGAATATTGTATAGAAAATAAATGTTTCAAATTATAGTCTTATTAATGTATTTTAAGATATAATTAAAACTCATACAATCATTTATGGTTTTTTTGCATCCCACTTGTGCTAGAAAATGCACATTTCATTTTACTAAATGTTATATACCTGTCTGATGTAGATGATTCTTGAAACACATATAGTGTAAGTAGTATACATCCAATTTATAATGTTAGATTTTGTTTTAAATTATTACATACATATTGAATGTCACAATGGTTATATATAACCTAAATATATTCTAATAGTAGTATATTGTTATTTTAGTATTATTAATATGACTAGCAACACATAAGATCACAAGTAGTTTGGATAGTTTGTAATCAAATATCTCATATGAAAGATACATTGTGTGTATGAACATGTGGTTGTATATACGTATGTATATGATGAATATGGACTTTTGGGCTTTTCGGCCTAATTTTACCTTAGCCATGACCCAGCCTGTATAAAATTTTTGGACCAAAAATTTTGGTTTGTTCCATGTATGTAAATTGTATGGAATGAATCTGAGTGGCGTAATGTGGTTTGGGATATGAGTCAGATCGGGCCTAGCCAGTTTGATGGTCATCCCTAGGTGTGGAGGGTATCAAGACCCTGCAACCTAACCATGTTTAGTTTATAATACACAAACAGAACGTGACTTCAGTAGGATTCATGTTCTAACTATATTTTGTTAAATTTGGTACACACGGAAGAAAAGAGAAGGGGAAATTCAGACATTTGATGGATATTTTATTTATCTTAGGGTAGTGATACACACATTATGAAATAGATTAGGAAATAAACCTAATCAATAGCTATATAATGATTATTAAAAATCCAATTTCTTGTCTTTGTGTCTATAATATTTGTGCTTATGTATATATCTTTTGTGTTGCTCCTTTTGTAAATGTGTTAATACAAAATACTTGGGAAAGAAGAGAGACAAAGAATAAAATGAATATCTTTAGTTCTCAGTATAAAATATTCAACTGTCTAGAATAAGCTCTCATTGATGCTAATTAGAACATAAAAAACTTTAAACCCTAGACTCAAGACAATTGCATAAATTGCCTAACAAAATATAAATTCCAATAAAACAAATGAATTTACAACTAAGTGCATGTAACTAGATAATTGTGCTTAAGTTCCTAATAACAAAATGAAAAGCAAAAAATAGAATAATGTTGCATGTTGTCTTTCATAGGGGCTCGATATGTCATCTATGAAGCCCTGGATCCAAGATCCCAGTCTGTTTTTAGCCACAAGGAGGAGGTCATCTCCACCTTAAACTTCTAGCTTTTTCCTCGTAGGTGAAGGGGCCAGGGAGGCAGGATGAGCTTATGGTTGGACACCTGAAGGATGAACTCAAGCTCTAATTGTTATTGTTGCCTAGAACAATCATTAGTCCCTTCCTATCAGTCAGCTTCACTGCACCAAGATGAAGCAGGGAAACTTGGTCTTGCTCTCCCTCCTCCCTTACCATAGTAGGGGGTGTGATAGACTCCTCAAGGCTCCATAGGATAGAGTTGAACTTGTCTGTCGGTGAGTTTACAGTTGACTATAGTGATTCAATGGGAGAGTACAAAAGCATCATCAAGATAAATAAAAAGATGATATAAGGAAGAGGAATCGGATGTAGAGGGTAGGAGGAGTGCTGGCGAGCAGCCTCAGCAGAGGAGAAAGAGATCAGAAATATGAGAGACAAATTGAAGGAAATAGGGATCAACAGTCAACATGTGTGTCGTCCTGGGGTGTGGGTCGCGTGACGACTGTATGTTTAGACTGTGTATTTCTAGTAATTTTCCTAAGTAACAATACACAAATCGAATGTCAACTTCACTAGGATTTGTGTTTCTATAGCGTTTCACTATGTTTAGTAACAAGTAGAAGCCTGAGGGAAGTGTAAGGCCCCTAACTGTAATGACCCCACTTCCCGGTAACCCCCCATTGAGGAAGGCCAAGAATCTAGAGTCGCTATCCCAAAACAAGATCAACGGTTTTGCAAATAATCAAAATTAATTAATTAATTTTACCAAAGACCAAGCTTAAAGTAGGATAAAATTTTACTTTTCACATACCTTTCAAAAATAGGAGATTGGAACTTCACCCAATGTAGAGCTCTATCTAACTAAATCCTCCTTTCTTTAATTAGCTTTATTCTTCAAATATCACTTTATTGTTTGTCCTTTTTCAAGTATTCCTAAAACACCGAAAAACAAAACGTCGGTCGGTATAAAGAATATACTGGTATGTGGTGGCAACCAATAACATGCACATATTTCATAACCACTTAATTACATCAAATAGTTATTTACAATCCAATATTATATTTTCAATATAACTTCCCAACCGCTTTTACTCATCCTCTAGGGTTACCCTCTCTTAGGGTTTAGTCCTTATAAGGGACTTTAGGCTACCTTCTCCATCCTGAGCTTGGTACCTTATGGGTCACCTCTCTGGGTTCCCTATGGTCTTTCCTCTGGGGCTTGACAGTCTGTGACCTTCCCTCCGGGGCTTGGTCTCAAATCTTACATCCAGAGATGGTATGTAGGTTCGGGAAAGTCATATGTATACTTAAATTGTGAAAATCATATTCACTTTAAAGATTGCAGAAATAATGTCATCCAAGCAGTTATTTCCATGCAATCGGTGACACGTCAAAAATGCTAAAAAACTAAAGCGAGTAATCATAAATAACCACATACCTAATTTGAAGTCTCAAATACAAATAGGAAATCCAATCCAAATCAAGATGTCCAACCAAGCAGGTTAAGCAACTAATCAAGCAGATCCTGAAAACATGTATAATGCCTAACTATTACCATCATATCCCCAAACAACTTCGTATTGACTTGGGACATCTTTCTAAGGTTACTAAGTCTCATTAGGATGCATTAGGGTTTCTTATATCAGTTTCTCAACCATTACCTTTTTAGGTCAACAAACTCTAAAACGGATTCTAAACATAAAACCCTAATTATTCAAGTTGTCCATATTAAGGATTCCTTATTGTCACTTTGTCTTAGGATCATCATATCTCTGTCTTATACATGGATTTTTGAAATATAAACAATTTTTTTTGTCAGTCTAAAAAGCGTGTTACTATAACCAAAAACTTTAGGTACATTAGCACCCCTAAAAGAAACTAAGCCTTGATACACCAAATAAATGGTTATCAAGGTTACAAGTCATAACGTCAAACATGGACACTGAACAGGAAAAACTACACCCAATCCACCACAAACCCCATGAGACATGACTTTAGAGAAATCCTGTCCTCAATGACATTGAGTACACCCACAAAGAAGAGAACATAGACTCCACCAGTATCAAGTCTCGAGGAGAAACTGGAGCAAAAGACAAAATCCCCTTGATTCAAAACCACTCCAAGCTTTGAACAAGAGCAAGGAGACTTCAGAAGGAACACAAATTCAGACCCCCTTCACTGCATCAACATACATCCACAAATAGTGACTGTGGACAAAATAGAGCACCTTCCTTCATCCCAATCCTCCTGGGTAAAAGTTGCAGAGGAGGCTCAAACATGCAGGAGAGAATACAACTGAATCCTTCCATGAACTGGCCATCGAACGGTGTCCTTGAACCAGACAGCTACCTTTCCTCCGTTGGCATTTGACTCATGTCCTAAAGATGTGAAGTACAGGTAGGTATCCAGCCCCTCTTCAACAGTCGACGATCAACATGTTTAGGACCATGCGAGCTCAGCTACACGCAGCAACAGGAGAGATCTAAAGGAGAGAAGAAGAAGAAATATGCCCCCCCCCTTGAACCCATCCCCACGTGATGCTCGTGCTTACACAGAAGCACATCATCGAACACCTAGAAGGAATTCAGCCACTCATCTGTAGAGAACACACACACGACAGAGAGGAGGATATAAACAGCCCCCTACCACCATAGAGTTGGTGAGTCACCCATCCAACGACAGCTCGAATAGCCAACTCCAAGCACACGCCCAAATCAGGGAAGAAGCCTGAACTTGAGAAGAATCTCCTACAGGGCGAGGGGAATGCCACCAAAGCCTGGAGAAGGACTCTCCATCGATCCTGGAGGACACCGCTAGAGCCCACCCACTAACAGGTTGCCAAGATCACACCCATTCGTAATCGAGTAAGCCGCCCAAAACCGAAGAAGTCGGCCTTGCGTCGAGGTTTAGAGGGGGACGTCGTCTTCAGGAGGCACTGGACCTCTGGCCTGCTGATGAGTCACCCAACCTCATCCTCGTTGGTGGTGAGGGGTGCACCACCGAACTGGTCAATAACAGCCAAACAGTAGAATCAACCACCGCTGAACTCACCAAGTTGCGAGCAGGGCCGACAATGAAGAACCCGAGTCTGGTTAGCACTTTCCAACTGTCACCCTTGAACGGAAAGGAATAGACCAAGTCGACCAGCCACTCCTCTGACCCAGGACTACTCCTCACGCCGCTACACTACTCACCACCTGGCTCATTTGAGGTGATGCCCGACGGCCTCTCCCATTTCACCAAACAATACGCTGCGACGATCTCTACACTAACTGGATCTATGCCTAGACTGTTAGGGCCATGGGGAGGAAGGCATCAAGGAAGACGCTCCCTCCCCCCAACGACAGCTTCCAGGGAGGATTCTAGTGAGAAGGAAGACAAACCCTAGAGAGAGAGAGCCACTGAAATATAAACAATTAAAAGTCATAATCACCTAAATTAGGGTTTCTAATCCCATTAATGCACTTTATACATATGGAACCCTAAATTAGCCAATTAAGCATAAAGATCATATTTTTAGACCTAATCATCCTTTTTATCAAAAACATGCTAATATCTTCTTAAATCACCCATAGCACTTTACTCAACCTTAGTAACATCAAAATTAGGGTTTCTTATTCATAAATGCATTAAAGGTGACAACTTTATATACTTTTCTTATTACAAGCAGATATAGGCTTTAATTCTATTTTTATTGAATTCCTTGCATTTTTATAATTAATTTTCATATATAACATTATTCCATCCAAGTTATCAATCATAAGTTATGAATTTCGTAAGATAATTACCTTTGGGCCAATGGGATGTTGCCACGTCAGCAATGCAGCCCACTTTTCATTAATACCTTGGGTCCACACAGATCTCGGCTGGATGAGTGGTTGTGTTCCACGTCATTCATGCTCCACACAAGCAAGCCGCACAACAGGAAACGAAAAAGGGCTCTTTTACTCTTGTTTCCCTTCACAAACGACGAGACCAAGGAGGTCTTTTCCTCTAATTTCATCTTCAAGCTCGCTCCCTCAACCCCTCGCACAACATCCTTCTTGGTTGGGTCAACTTTGAGGTTGACTCTAGGCTTCTGGATTGTTGGGAGGCAAGCACCTACACCATCCTCTTTGGTTTGCCCTACCAAACTCAAATGTGTGGTCGATTTGTCTCAGGGAGGCTCGAATCAGGCGGCAGGTGGGGAGTTCCCTCAGTGGAGAAGATGGAACAGAAGGGAAATTCATCCCTTTAGTGTTAAACTAAAGCCTGGGCAAGGGACCAAAGGTCCCGTGGCACCTCGTGCACCATGTGGTAGCCTTGCCAAGCGATCATGCATTCTATGTTTGTGGAAATCCTATCAAACCTTGGATTATTTGGTCCACAATCCTCTCCCGATCTCAATGGGAGAGTTTCCAAAAGCTCTCGCAAACTAGAGTATGAGAAAATCAGAGTAATAGATTCTTCCAGTCTCCCAGTCCACTTGGAACTAGACGATGACTAAGCTACATTGGTTCTAGGATCCAACAGCGCAGGTTATTTGCACAACTAAAAAATAGATTTTCTTATTTACTGAAATCATGAAATTTTATGGAAATCCCTCTACTTTAGGGATTCTTACAAAAATTGTATCTTCCAAACCACATGTCCAATTAATCCCAAATTTTAAAGGAAAGTCCTCAATGAATTAAACTACTTGTGTGTCAGTTTGGGACTCAAATTCAAAAGTATGAGATACTTTTCTTCATATGCAAGTTAACTCTCAATAAGGTATATCTTATTCATATTTTCTCTCTCTTACTCTTTTATATCCTTTATTTGGATTCCATTTTACCATTAAGAACCATGTGGATTCAAAATCTAATCCATGATGATCAATCATACAACTTTCCAGAGAATTTCACATATTTCTCATCATTCTTTAAATTTCTTTTCCTTTTTATGCATTATTTGATTTCATTCAACTTTTCTTTCCTTTTTATCATCTTGCACTCACTAACTCAATAGGGTCCATGAAATCATATATTTAAAGGAAATATTATCAAAGAAATCCATTCATTACACAGAAATCATATAATTTCATAATCATACAAATTTATTGGGGAAATTGCAGTTCAAACCATATAAGCCCAAAAATCGGGGTTGTAACATCCTTCCCCTCTTATAGGAATTTTGCCCTCAAAATTCCACCAACCATACAAACAATTCAGGATAAGACTTTTTCAGGTCCATTATCAGCTCCCATGTTGCTTCATCCTCTCCATGTTGCTTCTAAAGAACCCTTATCATATTCTATTCTTTACTCCTGAGCTCTCTCTCACCTTGGTATCTTGTACCCTCATAGGTGACTTAGGGTAAGTTAGCCTCCCTTGGAGTTCAATAGGTTCAATGTTCATCACATGGCTCAAGTACATCACATAGTGTTGTATATCAGATACATGGAACACATCATACATCATATTATCCTGAGAGGTAAGGCTTAGACGAAAGTAGCTCCACCGTCCATCTCAAACAAACCCATGTATTGAGGACTCGTCTTTCTTAGCTATAGCTTAGAGGGATCAAATTTCAAAAACACATGCTCACCCACTTTGAACTACAAGTCAGTATGCTTTGCATCACCACGCGACTACTGTCAATTCTGGGATTTCTCAGCCATTGCTCGATCAAAGTGACTTCATCTGTATACAATGTGGTTTCTCTAACCTTCAAGAGGTCCTCTCACTAACATCATCCTAGTGAAGTGGTGATCGACATGGCCTCCCTTGCAAAGCTTCATACATACTGATACTAGCTTTGGTGGTTGACATAATAAGCAAACTCTTCTAGGGGCAAGAACTACTCCCGCAATCCACCCCAAACGAGCACATATGCTCTCATCAGACCTTCTATGTAACACACCGATCACAAAAACATGATCTACTTAAGCGAAAGCGTTTGTTAGAAGTGGATTATGGAAAATCACTAAAAATTAAAACCTTTTTACCAAGAGATTCAAAAAAGGAAAACTCTTTCACATAGAACCAAAGTAACACATTTACATTCCAGTTTAAAGGTACATGTCTTGTATTATCTCATCTCAAATATTACAACATCAACTGTTCTGTTAAACTATATACAGACAGCATAAGAACATTGAGGCATCAAGCCAAAATCTCAGATCGATTCATTAAAACCAACTACGAACTCTGAGGACCTGAGAGTATAGAGATGACACATAGGACTCTATGTACATCTATACAAGGCATATCATCCAGTGTCTCCACTTGAGAATTCACTGATGTCCCGATTGCTGCTGTTGTTGTCCTTCACCTACTGAAGGATTACTGCCTCCTCGTCTGCATCCACCTAAAAATGGGGTTCCCATGGGGGTGAGACAATTGTAAATTGCCACAGCGAGAGATATAACTCTCTGCCAGAAACATTATTATTGCAGTTTAATAAGATAAGTCTAAACAGAGGAATCGTAATTGTTTTACAGCAGTTAATTCATTGTCTAACATATTAGAACATTATTTTTATCTAAAGCATTGCAGCTATAACCTGATAGAGCAGCATGTCACTTATCCAATAACGAATATGAAGAGCATGTATAACATTTATTCGCTATACTAAGCAGGACAATATCAACCAATGTTTCTTGCATTTCAACTTTATGCAAATACACTACACGGCTGATTATATTTTACACATCATGTGTCAAACTGCAATTAGCTTGCCAGGGTATATTGACGTCTTCACTATATAGTTATAGCCGCAGTACATACTCTCTTCAGGCTTAGATCACATAGCTAATGCCTGGCATTGTTTTGTGGAGTCATGGCATGTAGCCATACTCTTTTAACAAAGTATTGGGATCTTAATCCCTCATCTCATCAGGTACATTTTCATTTTTTAACAAGTTTGTAACATCCCTGACCTGGGTTATGCTTTAACCCTAGGTGTTTTGATTAAGAAATATGATTATATGCTTAATCTCATCTTGTGAAAAGTAATTAAGGCTCAAAAGGAACCTATGTTTCAATTTTGATCCTGTTTGAACAATGTTGAAGCAATGTTTGCTTATTTTGGACTAAAGTGCAAATTACCCAAGTTGAGGGGTTAAATTGCAAATGTTGCATGATAAGATGTTCCTCTGATGTTGAGACATCATAAGAATGAATATGATGTAGTGGTATTGTTTCCACAAGCTTGGACACCAAGATTAAGCTTGTAAAGCAATCCTTGTGCATTAAAACCTAGTTTTGGTGTAATGTGCAATTTACCCAAAATCTAGGGTTCAATATGAAAATTACCACTTCAATAAGGTCCTTAATGTTTCTTGGCATCAGGTAGAGAAAATAAAATGAGAGGGGCATCTCATTTGAATTAAGTTTGAGGAGAGAGAATCTTGATATTAAAATAATCAAGATTTAATCCTAATTGAAACCCTAATTTAATTTAGGGAAAAAATGAATGTATTAATTAAAGGGCCTTCAACCAAAATGTTATTGGTTGATTTTGGTTAAGGATGTACGTTCTTTTTCCAAGATAAGGAACGAAAATATCCTAAGTAGGTGAAACTCCACTCACCTTATTATAAAGAAAAGTAATATCCACTCACATATGGGATATTAATATATTAAGCATTAAGGTGCTTAATTTTCTTTTCTTTAAATCATGGATAATTGAGAGGAATATGAGGAAATGAAGATAGCCTCGTCCTTAAGGATTTTGAGGGGAATTTGAGGGGGAAGAGGCGGCCATGTTTTTGGAATTAAATGCATTTTAATAATGCATTTTCTCTCTCATCAATTTCTTTATAAAAGTGCCTTTTCCAAATGAATTGAAAGGCTTTTTCGGCCCTTTCTTCTTCCTTTTCTTTGGATGAGCTCAAGGGGACTTAGGAGCAATAGAATGACGAGCCCCAACCTGTTGGTAAGCTTCTTGACCCTCGTTCTTCATGATTTCATGGTGGAAATCGAAAATAAATTATGGATTCCTTCTTATTTCGATCTCCTCTTCAACCCTAGCAACCTTTTACAATCAAAAGCTTGAGGACGAGCCTAGGGGGAGTTGCAAGAGCTTCATCCACCATTAACGGCGTGATCTTGGAGCTTTGGAGCTCAATTGGAGGCGGGTTTTATAACTTAAACCCATAATCATTGCTATTGCATCAATTCTCTATGCTTTGTTGATTGATTTCTTCAATTTGATACACTCTTGTTTCTTGCTGCAATTTCCATCAAGAACGGTTGCTGTTCTTGGTTTTTCAAAGGAAGGGGATGATGACATCATCCTAGATTCTTATCCAAAGAAAATTACCAAGCCAAATGGTTTTGATAGCTATTCCAAATCGTTTTAATTTGATTGGCTATGCAGTTTCAGCAAACCGTTTAAGGGCAAACGGTTTGAAACCGTTTGGGAGCAAACGGTTTGAAACCGTTTGATATGGTTGACCAAGCGTTGACCGTTTGGGAATCTTGTTCCTAATTATGTATACTAATGACCCTCCAAATTTGAGGGGTTAACTCCAAAGGAATCGTGAGTTGAAGACCAATCAATTAGGCAAATCAAATTGAATTAAATGCTGATTTTCAACCTGATTAACTGGACCTGTTTGGGAAAACGGTTTCAAAACCGTTTGAGATGGTTGACCAAGCGTTGACCGTTTGGGATTCCTGTTCCTAATGATATTGGTTAATAACCCTCAAAATTTGAGGGGTTAAATCCAAAGGAATCGTGAGTTGAAGCCTAATCAATTAGGGAAACCTAATTGGATTAAGTGCTGATTTTCAACCTGATTAACTTGACCTTTTTGGAAAAACGGTTTCAAGACCGTTTTTTGGAGTTGATCAAGCGTTGAACGTTTGATATTCCTGTTCCTAATGATGTTGCTTAATGACCCTCCAAATTTGAGGGGTTAACTCCAAAAGAATCATGAGTTGAAGGCTAATCAATTAGGCAAACCCTAATTGAAAACAGTGCTGAAATTCCAATGAGTTAAGTTGAGATTTTGGTTGATTAGCCCAAACGGTTTCAAGACCGTTTGGGGATCACCCAAACGGTCTCAAGACCGTTTGGGGATCACCCCAAGACCGTTTGGAGGTCTGGGGTCATCCAAACGGTCTCAAGACCGTTTGGTGGTCACTCAAGACCGTTTGGAGGTCTAGGATTGAGTATGGTTAGGTATTTGAAGGTCTAAAGGTACCAAGCTGATATACAATGCAATGCTGATTTGGTGATCAATCCAATGACCCAAACTCTAATTGGTTGACTTGGATTATGATGATATGATGGGCAAACGGTCTCAAGACTGTTTGGAGGTCATCCAAACGACCTCAAGACCGTTTGGGGTCAGGTCATACCCAATTTGGATGATGGTTCAATAGTTTCAATGTAACCAATCTTGCATTGATTAGTGTTGTTGAATCATTGATTCTAAACCCTAATTCAATTGAATCAAACCCTAAATGATGACAAATGGAGGGTTAATTGAGGGTCAAATAAGTTGAAGGTTGACCTATTAAACTCAATTGAAGTATGAGGGTAGGTCCAATTGATGATTGGTTCCATGAATTCAATGATTGAAGGAATCAACATTGAAAACCCTAATTCAATTGGATACCCTATGTAATGGAGGTCCAATGTGATTGAATCTCTTGAGAATCAAGATGATGAATGATCCATTGATCCAATGTTGATTACTAATGATAATCAAAGAAGGTACAAAGGTTGAAACTCGAATAGTACCTAAGGGATTAGTGCCAATTAAGGGATGAATTCCTAATTGCTTATAGGGTCAATGACTTGATACACTATGTTAATCATAGTTGTATGTACTCAACTGAAGGGTGATATGACCTATTCAAGTTGAGGAGTTGATAGCATGAATTCATACATGAATATGATTCATGTGGTGGTTAAGAGTTATGATCCTTAAGTAAAGAGATCATGAAACCCTAAACATGAACATAAACCCTAATTGACAGGGTTATTGAACTCAAACCCTAGTTGAGGGTGTATCCTTATGAAACCCTAGTTGAGGGTGTATCCATGTGAAACCCTATTTGAGGGTGTATCCATGTGAAACCCTAACTGAGGGTGTATCCATGTGAAACCCTAACTGAGGGTGTATCTATGTGAAACCCTAATTGAGGGTGATTTCATGAGAAACCCTAATTGGGAATGATTAGCAAACCTTGAATATGGGAAACGTGATATGAAACCCTAATGAAGGGTGATGCTATATGTAATCCCTATTCTAAATAAGGGAGATGGTATGTGAAACCCTAATCCCTAATGAAAGAATAGAATTCATACTTGAATATGATTCATGAGGTGAACCTCTGTAGCACGGTCGTGGTGGCTTCCCTTTGCACGGCCGTTCTTGACTACACGGCCGTGGTGTACTATGCTTGACTTAGAGTTGATTTGAAAGTGACCTAACATGGTCATTTTGTTAATTCCAAACTTAAGGATGAGAGATAAACTCATACCTTGTGATGATAATCAATTAATGATACATGATGAGAGTAATAAGTATGAATGAATACTTATGATATCAATGAATGCTTCCATAGGAGGGTAGCAATGAATTAGGGTTGGAGTGATAATACAAATATGAAACCCTAATTTATAAGAAAGGAAAATCCTAACCCTAGCTTTGGGTAAAAGGATGAAAAGCCCCAATAGATGGTAAAACCTAACCCTGGTAAGGGAATAGTGGTGTTACCCTATATTGCATGATGTGTTGTGAACTTGATAAGTCTATTATCATGTGTGACAATCATGCAGGTATCATGGGTGATGATCATAGCCAGGTATGAGCTATGATGTCTAATTGATAAGAGTTCATTGGCCATATGTGCCATTATGTTTTTGCTACTTAGAAAGAAGTAACAAGATTAGTATGGGCTTGTAAGCCTTTGTTTTAAAGTTGTTGCCTAGTGAGAGGTGACAAAATGTGAATGGACTTGTAAGCCTTGTGAATAAAGTTGTTGCCTAGTGAGAGGTGACAAAATGTGAATGGCCTTGTGAGCCATGTGAATAAAGTTGTTGCCTAGTGAGAGGTGACAAGATGTGAATGGCTTTTGAGCCATGTGAATAAAGTTGTTGCCTAGTGAGAGGTGACAAGATGTGAATGGCTTTTGAGCCATGTGAATAAGTATATGATGGAAGTGGTACATGTCTCTTTATAGCATTTATCTGAATAAAATATGTTTGAGAACTTGACTGATGCTAAAAGAATATGATAATGTACTTAATTAATCAAGTGAAATCTATTCATGTAGTGCTCTGACCATAGATCCATCATCGTCAGGAATAGGTGATGGTGAAACAGGTTGCTCCGCGGCATATCCTGGATTTCGTATATTTTTTAATATACGGGGGTCAATGGGCGAAAATATCCTTACGTTCTCTTGAAGTGATTGTGAGGAGGTAAACAAGAAACCTTTCAAATCCTTCATGAATAGGTCGGGATAGATGTATCACTAATCTCCCGATGATTGGTCCAGATGTTGTACACATCCCCCTATGTTTTGTCGGGTCGACAGAGATAAACATGAAATCTCTCGATTGCCGACGAGAGTGCAGTTGACGCTGTAACTCTGTAGCGAAGTTGCCAGTATACCCTGGAAAGCTACGTTAGCAGAGACACGAGATGTCCTACGTTTTGTCTCGCACTGACCGAGACGTGGGAGGTCTTGGAACCCAGCTCTTCCCTAGACCTATGTATGGTACCGGTTTCGACTTCGCAATGGCCGGTTGGAGTATGAGCGGTATACCTCATCTCCTCAAAGCTTAAATATGATTGTAAAATGTAATCAGCCGTATATCATGTTTGCTTAAGGATTGAATACGGAGATTCATTGGCTGATGTTGCATTTCTTTGTGCATTCCTTAGCGGATAAATGTTATTTATGTTTCTTTATATTCTCTATAAAGTAGACAGATGAATTACTTATCTACCATGGGTAGATGTAATGCTCTCCTTGAGAATAGGAGATTATCTTATTTTGTTCTATGATGAATAATTCTGCCTGATATGGTAAAAGTAACCCCTGCTCAGTTTTAATTTAATAAACTGCAATAACAATGTTTTGGCGGAGAGTTATATCTCTCGCTGGGGCAATTTTCAATTGTCTCACCCCCGTGGGAAACATTTTTAGGTATGCATGGGAGGCAAGGCAGGAATTCTCTAAGATCAGAGAAAGAGCAGCAGCAACAACAACAACAAGGACAACAATGAGATCTCGGGTGGAGATATTGTCTGTCAAGTCATATAGATAGTAGTCTTATGTGTCGTCTCTGTACTCTTAGGTCCTCGGAGTTTTAAATGATTCAATCGGATTTTTGGCATAGTTCCTCAAAGTTTTTATACTGCCTGTGTATATTTGTTAGCAGGGCAGTCAATGTTGTAATCCTTAAAAAGGAATTGTACAGGCTGTGTACTTGTGATCCAGGATGAAATGGAAACACTTTGGTTCTTGGTTAAAGAGTTTTCCTATGAATGGATCTCTTTGCAAATGGTTTAAATTTTTACTGATTTTCGCTAATCCGCTGCTTGATGAACGCTTCTGCATTAATTAATCTTGTTTTTGTGAGACGGACGTCACAAAGTTCATCATCATGATTATAGAATATGGGTATTCAAACCTTTAGTTCATCATAGAATACTTGTTACCACTTTAGCAGGTAATTTAATACCTTCAAATCATATGACCGAGGTAATCATCATTCTTGCTACACAAGCATTCTACATAACTCACAAAGCTCATTTCACCTCTTGTTACCTCTTTGAAGGCAACAAGGCATATTATGGCTCATTAAACAACTTTAATAAAAGGAAAATCATAGCTCATACCTGGCTATGTTTATCCTCTCAGGATACCTGCATGTTTAGTACTTCATGATAACAGTTATAATGCTTACATATCAGCACCATGCAACACAAAGTAATACCACTATTCCCTTTTTAGGGTTAGGATTCCTCTTACATATCATCACCCTCCATTAGGGTTTTCCACAAATAACCATTTAGGTTCTTAAGATCATGTTATTAATGATCAAACCTTAATTCATTGCTCCACACAGGTAGGAGCCAACATTGATAACATATGCATTTAATCATGCTTATTTATTCTCATCATTTATCATTAAGTGAATTATCACACAGGATATGAGTTCCTCTCTCAACTTTACCAGAATATGATTACATCATACTTTATTAACTTGGCTTAACCTTTTCTTAAGGTATGTTAGCCTACACTTATCAAAGTGCATTACTTCATAATATAACAATTGTCATGACACACTTCATGTGTCACTCATGCAAATATATTGGATTTAAAATACATCAAGGTGTATAAATCTTAAGGTGATGGATGTGATATCTATCATTTCTTGATGTATCACCTCCCTCATCACCTTTATCTTACTTGAATTCATCCATTTAGCTTGTATTAGGGTATTTCCCATCCTAATACTTTATGCATCAACTCATCACATTTATCATGTAATGTATTGGTCATAAGTCACTTATTTAGAATATACAACCATTGCTAGTGATATGGACTCATCTTTGAGTTAGGAACTTATTAATATAAAGATTTCCATTATCAACCTATTTAGGTATTTCACTTGTCAATATATTAGTTACTATTCCATTATTAGGAATAGGGTTCACATAACATCTTTCCACATTTGGGTTTCACATAACATCCTTCTATATCAGGGTTTCACATAGCATTACCTGAAATTAGGGTTTCACATCACATCACCCAGTGTAAGGGCTTCACATAACATTACCCTGTAATAGGGTTTCATATACCTTTACCCTATTTTAGGGATTAGGGTTTACCATTCACATCCAAGTAAGGTTTCTCACACCCAATTGCCCAAATTAGGGTTAGGACGCACAGTTCCCATCAAATTAGGGTTACATCATCACCCAAATTAGGGTTTCACTCAGCTTTGCCCTAAATTAGGGTCAGGGCTCAATAATATTTTTAATTAGGGTTTGATGATCTCATTCTTATATATCAAACCCTAATTACATATTTTATTCATAATGAGAGGATTAGGGCTTAATTATATAAGAATTCCTCTCTCTTCTTCTCTCTCTCATCCTCTCTAGGATGTTAAGTACTCCCAGATTGATCTAGGTCAGCTCTTCATTTAAGTACACACAGTTAGGGTTAACCATTATAATCACCTTTGGACTACATCATTATCAATCAAGTAGCTAACTGACCTTTAATTATATTAGGTGTCCAATTGGTTTGACCAATTTGAACCTCAAATAGTCTTGGTCACTTAGACCCCAAACGGTCTTGGTCACTCAGACCTTAAATGGTTTGAAACCGTTTAAGCAAAACAATAATGAAATTATATGGACAATTTACACTTGAAACCACTTGGGTCTCAAAATAGTTTGAGACCGTTTGATCCCAAATGGTCTTGAGACCGTTTGGACTCAAATGGTCTTAAGACCGTTTGGTCTAAACTCTCTCAAAACCAAATGGACCAAAAAGGTCTTCCATCACTTTATCAATTCAGGATTTCAATCATTAAACCATCTATTAATTGAACCACTGATTTATTCTTCAATTGAACCATTGAATCACCCTTCAATTTGACCTTAAATTAGGGTTTTAGACCCAATTTAACTAGGATTTATAATCAAGAAACCATCAATTAGGGTTTTGAAATCGAGGAACCATCAATGGTTGACATTGTGGAACTAGTTCAATTGAAATCATTGGATCATCATCAAACCATGACATGACCTGACCTCAAATGGTCTTGAGGTCATTTGGATGACCTCCAAATGCTCTTGAGACCATTTGACTCAAACCATTATTGAAATTTGTGAAACTCAATTAGGGTTTGCATCATTGAATCAATCATCAATTAAGCTATTGATTGTATTTCAATTTGATATCACTGGATCTTCAACCATCCAATCATAATTCATCATAGATTTACAAACGGTCTTGGTTGACCTCCAAACGGTCTTGAGACCATTTCTATGACCTCCAAATGGTCTTGAGACCGTTTGGGTTAGTCAACCCAAAAATTAAATCAATCAATTGAAAATTTCAGCACTCAACCCGATTAGGGTTTGTAATAGGTAGATTATCCAATCATAGAACCTTTAGAAACCAATAAATTAAATCTATTAGATAATTATTTGACACATAATCAACCCCCCTCAAATGGTCAACCCCTACATTCGATTAACCACTCCAAACGGTTTGGAACCCAAACCTCCAAACAGTTTGCAAACTGTTTGGTCTCCAATCAGTTTGGTGAAACCGATTGGACCAAAATTATGAAACCGTTTGCAATAGATATTTGTGGAGGTGTGTGCTTATGATGATGTCATAATCCTCAAGATATAAACCCACGAATCTTTCTGTGATTTTCATGGTGATTTCCTCAATCATTCAAATAAAATTTCAGGAATAAAGAAGGAATCAACAATTGATAAAGATACGGAATCAATAACAAAGTTCAAGGGTTCAAGTTATATAACCCGCCTTCAATTGAGATTCAAAGCTTCAACCTCCACATATTTAATGGTGAAAGAAACACCTTTCACTATCCCAAGCTCGTCCTTAAGCTTTGAGTGAAAAGGAATGGCTAGAATTGAATATGGAATGGAGATAAGAAGAAATCATGCATTGATTTTTTATTTCTACCATGGAATCAAGTTGAAAAGAGGTCATGGCGCTTACCAACAGGTTGGGGGTCGTCCTCCTGATCCTCCAAATCTCCCTTGGTCGTTTTTCAAGCAAAGAGTGGAAGTGTTTTCGAAAAAGCTTCTCAATTGAGTTGTAAAAGGTGTTTTTATAAGAAATTCAATGAGAGAGAAAATATTTTATAAAATCATTTTAATTCCAAAATTAGTGCCACCTCTCCCCCATCAATTCCTTGCATGCAAATACATATTTCCCTCCTAATTTCTCTTCATTATCCATGAATTAAGGAAAAGCAAATTAAGCACCTTAAATCATATAATACTAATATCCCATTTTTAGTGGATATTACTTTTGATTTAACTAATGTGAGTGGGTTCTCCACTAACTTGGATATCTTCGTGCCTTTGCAAGGCACATGCTAGTCCAACCTTATCTAATTTTAAACATTACCATTTTGTTTGAAGGGCACTTCGATTAACATATTTATTTTTGCATTAATTTGAAGTAAAGTCCCAATTATGCTTAAATCTTGATTATTTTAATATCAAGATTCTCTCTCTTATAAAATGATTCAAATGAGGCACCCCTATCAAATTCTTTTCTCTACATGATGCCAAGAATCATGAGGGACCCTCTTGAAGTGGCATTTTGCATATTGAACCCTAGGTTTTGGGTAATTTGCACATTACACCAAAACTAGATTTTAATGCACAAACATTGCTCAACATGCTCTTTCTTGTTATTCAGGATTGTAGAAGCCATACAACTACATCATACTCACTCCTATTATGCTTCAACATATGAGGAACATTTTTCCATACACAATTTTCAATTTAACCCCTCAACTTGGGTAATTTGCATTTTAGTCCAAAATAAGTAAAACATTGTTTCCACATTATTCAGAAAGGACTAAAATTGAAATATAAGTTCCTCTTGAGCCTTAATTACTTTTCAAAAGATAAGAGAAAGCATATAATCAACTTTATTAAGTAAAACATCTAGGTTTAAGCATAACCCAGGTTAGGGATGTTACAAATTATATACCCCTAACAAGGATTTCGTCCCCGAAATCCTAGGAAAAGGAGAGACAGATTTTATTCATTTATTATACCATCAAGTCTCCACATAACATCTTAATGCATGGAGATACCATAGATCTGTAATACACACAAATTTTATTCCACACATGGTTATTCTAAGGAAATACTTTTAGCTTGATAAACTTTTCCACCAAATACAATTGTTCCTTCCATTAGTTCAACCTTATCAATGTTTATGTTTATGCAGAGCGTAAACCCCTAACATATGATGTCCATATTATTTTATATAACTAGATTGATTTCATAGTTGGCCAATATAGATAACCAACATAAATCATCTATTATTTCTCAGATACCAGAATCCTTACTTTGGTATTCATCATGTGTTGAGAACACATCTCATCCTTATCATATTCATTTCTCTGTTGTTACCATCAAGGGTACACATGCACAAGGTATTTCTTTTATTTTAGGACATTTCTTGTTCCATATATCATTATCTTGGAACCAAAGTCCAAAGTAAACTGATACTTTTCTAAGTATCCATCAACAGATTATTTCTAATCCATGTACATGAAATGTCATAATACTTACTTGATTGTCATGTTAATGAAAGGAAGAAACATGAAGGAACATACCTCTATCATTACCCAAGGTTGTTCATAAAAGGGGAAACATATATATTAATCAGAGGTAATCCACTTAGCAATCCTTTATTTATTTTGGAAAGTTCACTTATCAAACCCTATGTGGTTGGAAAAGTTCACTTAGCAATTCCTATGTAATTGGGAAAGTTCACTTTAGCAATCCTTATATTATTTGGGAAAGTTCACTCAGCAATTCCTATGTAATTGGGAAAGTTCACTTTAGCAATCCCTATATTATTTGGGAAAGTTCACTCGGCAATTCCTATGTAATTGGGAAAGTTCACTTTAGCAATCCCTATATTATTTAGGAAAGTTCACTCAGCAATTCCTATGTAATTGGGAAAGTTCACTTTAGCAATCCCTATATTATTTGGGAAAGTTCACTCAGCAATTCCTATGTAATTGGGAAAGTTCACTTTAGCAATCCCTATATTATTTGGGAAAGTTCACTCAGCAATTCCTATGTAATTGGGAAAGTTCACTTTAGCAATCCCTATATTATTTCATTATACTCACTAGATTGTTTCAGAATGACTACTTGATTAGAGTAATCAGAAAGATAACAATCTAGGAGTACTTGTTCTATCTCCAATAATCATATACCTGGCCAGGGTATACAAGTATTGAGATTAGGTAGTATGCACTTTATTTACTATCATATTCCTCACTTTTCATATCATTATACACATAGGATTTTTCATTCTTGGATTCTCTTCAGGTATTACTTCTATATCTTCATCTTTTATTACATAGATAAGAGAGATTATAAAGCATTTTAAGGAATACTGAGTAAAATGTAAATTCTCATCTTCCTTGTGTCCTTATAGGACTAGTCAGAGGAAGTTCAAAAACAACTACTTTCTTATTTTTAACACATAGAATTATGAAATGGCATATCAGAATGATAATGTTTCGTCTGACATGTCTCATCTCGTAATTTGTTTGCTGCCTCAAGCTGATTCTTTTCATAGAATCTTGCCTGGGAAGTCTGTCCACGTCCTTGAGTGTCACTAGAAAACTATTTTCCTTGATAACCTTGATATCTCTGCCTCAGTGATTGGGTTACCATTGTGTTTCCAATTGGACAATCTCTTACTAGATGTCCTACCTATCTACACTGGTAATAGGTTCTAAGCTCTTGACATGGTCTAAAAGGTCCCTTACCCTTTCTGGGTAGCCCTTTCCCTAGTGTACTAGACCTTGGTTGTATCGGGGGGTACCAAAGACTTCCCCTTTTTAGAGCTACTAGGCCTCTGATCCCAAGTTTGGATAGACCTTTTCTTAATTCTTTCCTCCTTATACTTTCCTGGATAGTCTTTTCTGATATGTCCAGGCTTCCTACACTTGTGGCAATTTCTTATTTCAGGTTGTAACCCCTTCCTTTCATCATTATTCATTGCTCCAACATGCTGGTGTTGAGCAAGAATCCTATTGGAATCCAAAACTTCATCATTGGGAGTTGGTAGTCTAGGTTGTATTGCTAATATATGGTCTACCATACGCATTATTTCAGTCCTAACCTGCCCAATAGTAATATTAAAAGAAGGATTCCTTATCATGGTTTGATCATCTTGGGGTTCTCAGGCAGTCGTTCTTCTCTCTCCTGGTCCCTTACACTTTCTGTTACTGCTCTCAGCAGCATGCCCTTTGTGTGATCTAGACATCTTTAAGTTCTTCCTCTCCTTTATGAGTAGAAGACACTATCAGATAGACTGGAAAACACTAGAACAGACTCAACAACCTTATTCCTATGTCTCTATAGACTCAACGAACCTAAAGCTCTGATACCACTAAATTGTGACACACCGATCACAAAAACATGATCTACTTAAGAGAAAGCATTCGTTAGAAGCAGATTATGGAAAATCACTAAAAATCAAAACCTTTTTACCAAGAGATTCAACAAAGGAAAAGTCTTTCACATAGAACCAAAGTAACACATTTACATTCTAGTTTAAAGGTACATGTCTTGGATTATCTCATCTCAAAGATTACAACATCAATTGTTCTGTTAAACTGTATACAGACAGCATAAGAACATTGAGGCATCAAGCCAAAATCTCAAATCGATTCATTAAAACCAACTACGGACTCTGAGGACCTGAGAGTACAGAGACGACACATAGGACTCTATGTACATCTATACAAGGCATATCAGTCAGTGTCTCCACCTGAGAATTCACTGCTATCCCTACTGTTGTTGTTGTTGTCCTTCACCTACTAAAGGATTCATGCCTCCTCGTCCGCGTCCACCTAAAAATGTGGTTCCCACAGGGGTGAGACAATTGTAAATTGCCCCAGCAAGAGATATAACTCTCCGTCAGAAACATTATTATTGCAATTTAATAAGATAAGTCTGAACAGAGGAATCGTAATTGTTTAACAGCAGTTAATTCATTGTCTACAAGATTAGACCATTATTCTTATCTAAAGCATTGCAACTATAACCTGATAGAGCAGCATGTCACTTATCCAATAAGGAATATGAAGAGCATGTATAACATTTATCCGCTATACTAAGCAGGATAATATCAACCAATGTTTCTCATATTTCAACTTTATGCAAATACACTACACGGCTGATTAAATTTTACACATCATGTGTCAAACTGCAATTAGCTTGCCAAGGTATATTGACGTCTTCACTGTATAGTTATAGCCACAGCATATACTCTCTTTGGGCTTAGATCACATAGCTAATGTCTGGTATTGTTTTGTGGAGTCATTGCCTATAGCCATACTCTTTTAACAAAGTATTGGGATCTTAATCCCTCATCTCATCAGGTACATTTCCATTTCTTAACAAGTTCATCATCATGATTATTGAATATGGGTATTCAAACCTTTAGTTCATCATAGAATACTTGTTACCACTTAACAGGTAACTTAATACCTTCAAGTCATCTGACCGAGGTAATCATCATTCTTGCTACACAAGCATTCTACATAACTCACAAAGCTCATTTCACCTCTTGTTACCTCTTTGAAGGCAACAAGGCATATTATGGCTCATTAACAACTTTAATAAAAGGAACATCATAGCTCATACCTGGCTATGTTTATCCTCTTAGGATACCTGCATGTTTAGTACTTCATGATAACAGTTATAATGCTTACATATCAACACCATGCAACACAAAGTAATACCACTATTCCCTTTTTAGGGTTAGGATTCCTCTTACATATCATCACCCTCCATTAGGGTTTTCCATAAATAACCATTTAGGTTCTTAAGATCATGTTATTCATGATCAAATCTTAATTCATTGCTCCACACAGCTAGGATCCAACATTGATAACATAAGCATTTAATCATGCTTATTTATTCTCATCGTTTATCATTAAGTGAATTATCACACAGGATATGAGTTCCTCTCTCAACTTTACCAGAATATGATTACATCATACTTTATTAACTTGGCTTAACCTTTTCTTAAGGTATGTTAGCCTACACTTATCAAAGTGCATTACTTCATAATATAACAATTGTCATGACACACTTCATGTGTCACTCATCCAAATATATTGGATTTAAAATACATCAAGGTGTATAAATCTTATGGTGATGGATGTGATATTTGTCATGTCTTGATGTATCACCTCCCTCATCACCTTTATCTTACTTGAATTCATCCACTTATCTTGTATTAGGGTATTTCCCATCCTAATAGTTTATGCATCAACTCATCACATTTATCATGTAATGTATTGGTCATACGTCACTTATTTAGACTATACAACCATTGTCAGTGATATGGACTCATCTTTGAGTTAGGAACTTATTAATATAAAGATTTCCATTATCAACCACTTTAGGTATTTCACTTGTCAATATATTCGTTACTATTCCATTATTAGGAATAGGGTTCACATAACATCTTTCCACATTTGGGTTTCACATAACATCCTTCTATATCAGGGTTTCACATAGTATTACCTGAAATTAGGGTTTCACATCACATCACCCAGTGTTAGTGCTTCACATAACGTTACCCTGTAATAGGGTTTCATATACCTTTACCCTATTTTAGGGATTAGGGTTTACCATTCACATCCAAGTAAGGTTTCTTACACCCAATTGCCCAAATTAGGGTTAGGACTCACAATTACCATCAAATTAGGGTTATAGGGTTTCACTCGGCTTTGCCCTAAATTAGGATCAGGGCTCAATAATCTTTTTAATTAGGGTTTCATGATCTCATTATTATAGATCAAACCCTAATTACATATTTTATTCATAATGAGAGGATTAGGGCTTAATTATATAATAATTCCTCTCTCTTCTTCTCTCTCTCATCCTCTCTAGGATGTTAAGTACTCCCACATTGATCTAGTTTAGCTCTTCATTTAAGTACACAGTTAGGGTTAACCATTATAATCACCTTTGGACTACGTCATTATCAATCAAGTATCTAACTGACCTTTAATCATATTAGGTGTCCAATTGGTTTTACCAATTTGAACCTCAAATAGTCTTGGTCACTTAGACCCCAAACGGTCTTGGTCACTGAGACCTTAAATGGTTTGAAACTATTTAAGTAAAACAATAATGAAACCGTATGGACAATTTACACTTGAAACCACTTGGGTCTCAAAACGGTTTGAGACCGTTTGGTCTCAAATGTTCTTGAGACTATTTGATCCCAAATGGTCTTGAGACTATTTGGACTCAAACGGTCTTAAGACAGTTTGGTCCAAACTCTCTCAAAACTGAATGGACCAAAAAGGTCTTCCATCACTTTATAAATTCAGGATTTCAATCATTAAACCATCTATCAATTGAACCACTGATTTATTCTTCAATTGAACCATTGAATCACCCTTCAATTTGACCTTCAATTAGGGTTTTGGACCCAATTGAACTAGGATTTATAATCAAGAAACCATCAATTAGGGTTTTGAAATTGAGGAACCATCAATGGTTGACATTGTGGAACTAGTTCAATTGAAATCATTGGATCATCATCAAACTATGACATGACCGGACCTCAAATGGTCTTGAGGCCATTTGGATGACCTCCAAATGGTCTTGAGACCGTTTGACTCAAACCATTATTGAAATTTGTGAAAATCAATTAGGGTTTGCGTCATTTAATCAATCATCAATTTAGTTATTGATTTTATTTCACTTGATATCACTGGATCTTCAACCATCCAATCATACTTCATCATAGACTTCCAAATGGTCTTCGTTGACCTACAAATGGTCTTGAGACTGTTTGGGTGACCTCCAAACGGTCTTGAGACCGTTTGGGTTAGTGAACCCAAAAATTAAATCAATCAATTGAGAATTTCAGCACTCAACCCGATCAGGGTTTGCAATAGGTAGATTATCCAATCATAGAACCTTTAGAAACCAATCAATTAAATCTATTGGATCATTATTCAACACATCAGCAACCCCGCTCAAATGGTCAACCCCCTCCATTCGGTCAACCACTCCAAACATTTTGGAACCTAAACCTCCAAATGGTTTGCAAACCGTTTGGTCTCCAAACGGTTTGGTGAAACCGATTGGACCAAAATTATGAAACTGTTTGCAATAGATATTTGTGGAGGTGTGTGCTTATGATGATGTCATCATCATCAAGCTATAAACCCACGTAGCTTTATGTGATTTTCATGGTGATTTCATCAATCATTCAAATAAAATTTTAGGAATAAAGAAGGAATCAATAATTGATAAAGATATGGAATCAATAACAAAGTTCAAGGGTTCAAGTTATATAACCCACCTTCAATTGAGCTTCAAAGATTCAACCTCCACGTCTTTAATGGTGAAAGAAACACCTTTCACTATCCCAAGCTCGTCCTTAAGCTTTGAGTGAAAAGGAATGGCTAGAATTGAAGATGGAATGGAGATAAGAAGAAATCATGCATTGATTTTTTATTTCTACCATGGAATTAAGGTGAAAAGAGGTCATGGAGCTTACCAACAGGTTTGGGGTCGTCCTCCTGATCCTCCAAAGCTCCCTTGGTCGTTTTTCAAGCAAAGAGTGGAAGTGGTTTTGAAAAAGCCTCTAAATTGAGTTGTAAAAGGTGTTTTTATAAGAAATTCAATGAGAGAGAAAATATTTTTATAAAATCCTTTTAATTCCAAAATTGGTGCCACATCTCCCACATAAATTCCTTGCATGAAAATCCATATTCCCCTCCTTCGAATTTCTCTTCATTATCCATGAATTAAGGAAAAGAAAATTAAGCACCTTAAATCATATAATACTAATATCCCATTTTTAGTGGATATTACTTTTGATTTAACTAATGTGAGTGGGTTCTCCACTCACTTGGATATCTCATGCCTTTTCAAGGCACATTCTCTTCCAACCTTATCTAATTTCAACCATTACCATTTTGGTTGAGGGCACTTCGATTAACATATTTATTTTTGCATTAATTTGAAGTAAAGTTCCAATTATGCTTAAATCTTGATTATTTTAATATCAAGATTCTCTCTCTTCTAAAATGATTCAAATGAGGCGCCCCTCTCAAATTATTTTCTCTACATGATTCCAAGAATCATGAGGAACCCTCTTGAAGTGGCATTTTGCATATTGAACCCTAGGTTTTGGGTAATTTGCACATTACACCAAAACTAGGTTTTAATGCACAAACATTGCTCAACATGCTCTTTCTTGTTATTCAGGCTTGTAGAAGCCATACAACTACATCATACTCACTCCTATGATGCTTAAAGATATGAGGAACATTTTTCCATACACAATTTGCAATTTAACCCCTCAACTTGGGTAATTTGCATTTTAGTCCAAAACAAGTCAAACATTGTTTCCACATTATTCAAAAAGGACTAAAATTGAAATATAAGTTCCTCTTGAGCCTTAATTACTTTTCAAAAGATAAGAGAAAGCATATAATCAACTTTATTAAGTAAAACATCAACCCAGGTCAAGGAAGTTACATTCTAAATTCTGGATCATACTCTCTTGACTGTCCATCAGTCAGGGGTGATATATTGTACTAAACTTCAATCTAGAATCGAGTTCTTCATGTACTTACTTCCACAACATGGAAGTGAACTTAAGGCCATACTCAATAATATTGAACTCAGATCATTGTACAGTTGAATTATCTTTTTCTCATATATATATATATATATATATATATATATATATATATATATATATATATATATATATATATATATAATGGTTCAACTAGATCTGTCGCACTGGGAGTTCTCTCTTAGGAAAGGGAATATGTTGACTTGGTAAGGCAATCTATCATAACCCATATTGCATCATGACATCTCCTGGTCCAAGGGAGACCCACCACAATGCCCATGGTGATCTGCTCCCATTCCCTCTTGAGGACTCCTCATTATCTGTAGCGATCCACTGGGTTACTGGTGTTCATCCTTCACCCTCTAGCATGTATGGAAACTAGTCACATACAACTCTATATCCTTCTTCATCCCAAGCCTTCAAGGTATCACTGCAAACCTCAACCATCTTGGTAATACCAGGGTGTATGGTGTACTTAAAATCATGAGCTTCTTGCACCATATGATTCCTCAAGAGTGACTCCTCAGAAACCCTAAAACACTATAGTAGTGTGTTTCACCACCTTCTTTCCCTGAGAGGTGTATCTGAGGTTCTTATAATAATCCTTTTATCTCATCAAGCTCTGGGATGGCTAACTGGACAACCACTAACTCGACCAACATGTCTGATTGTATCTGGATGTTAGCCATACATGTCTCATCTTCTAACAATCGTAGGGTTCACCTAGCAATCTCTTTCAACTCTCTCCACTGGTTAGATAAGACCATTGTACACCTGAGTTGTTTTCTGGTGAGAATATCTCATTTTTGTATTAGCTTCCTCATGTGCTAGGTGATGGTGAAAACATAAATGTAACACCTGGTCCCAGTGCCCTAGGCTCTAGTAGAGTTTCAGGAATGACGACTGGCCCCACATACCACCACTAGCCTTGATTACGCGCTTTTTTCTCACTCACGCAAAATTCAGGGGCAACTTCCCGACTGGTCACCTATCCTAGTACTACTCCAAGTTGAGCATGCTTAACTATGGAGTTCTCTAGTGATGGGGTCTCGAAAAAGGAGGTGCACCTTGGTGAGATGGGTAGTCCAGTCATTCCTTTTAAGATCACTTTATCTGAGGCCTAAAATCCTGAAACATTACAATCTCCCCCACTTAGACTCTTTACGTCCTCGTCAAGGCTCAACTATATTGCCTCATAATATTTCCCCATTTCAGTGTAGACCCAGAATGGCCCATGGACACCCAGCTCCCGATCACGGAATACCATCACAAGGGTGGCTACATCAACCATGGACAACCCTTTCCAACATGTTTGGACCGCACGGCTCAAAACTGGCATGCCACATGCCCATGTGGACCCCACCTACTGGAGGGGAATTGGCTCTATTACCATTTGTAATGCTTGGGCCCAGTTTCCTAGGGTCTAATAGCATTTTAGGAATGACGACTAGCCCCACAGACCACCACTAGCCTTGATTACGTACTTTTTTCTCACTCACGTGCAAGCCGAGGTCAACTTCCCGACTGGTCATCCATCCTAGTACTACTCCAAGTTGAGCACACTTAATTATGGAGTTCTCTAGTGATGGGCTCCCGAAAAAGGAGGTGCACCTTGGTGATATGGGTAGTCTAATCATTCCTTTTAAGATCATTTTATCAGAGGCCTCAAATCTTGGGATGTTACAATCTCCCCCACTTAGACTCTTAACGTCCTCGCCAAGGCTCAACTATATTACCTCATAATATTTTCCCATTTCAGTGTAGACCCAAAATGGCCCATGGACACCCAGCTCCCGATCATGGAATACCAGCACAAGGGTGGCTACGTCAACCATGGACAACCCTTTCCAACATACATGGACCACACGACTCAAGGTTGACATGCCACATGACCATGTGGACCCCACCTACTAGAGGGAAATTGGCTCTGATACCATTAGTAACACCTAGGCCCAGTGCCCTAGACTCTAGTAGAGTTTCAAGAATGACGACTGGCCCCACATACCACCACTAGCCTTGACTACGTGCTTTTTTCTCACTCACGCACAAGACGGGGTCAACTTTCAGACTGGTCACCCATCCTAGTACTACTCCAAGTTGAGCATGCTTAACTATGGAGTTATCTAGTGATGGGCTCCGGAAAAGGAGGTGCACTTTGGTGATATGGGTAGTCCATTCATTCCTTTTAAGATCATTTTATCTAAGGCCTCAAATCCTGGGACATTACAATAAACCTTCATATACTCCACTCATCATCCTTGTCTCGGGTTTAGGTCTGTCTGATTCAGGAAAACTTCAAGCTCTTACATCCATCATCTCAGTTATTAAACCCAAACTTTAACTCATAAAATCCAAACTGCTCTTGATAAGAATGTCCTCATATGATAATTACCTTAGTTCATCTATGCTTGCATACCATCTATCAAATATACTTCCAAAAGGGTGTGGTACTTCCTCTATCCTCATACATCATAGAAATGTTTCAACTCATATCACCTTTATCCTTATTATATGGCATGCATTTTACCATGTCTCTCACACCCACAATGAGAGGAAATGAGCATCTGGATGCAGTCCAAATATAGATTTCATCCCATTCCAAGAGTAGATATGGTGCATCACACATCACCATTACACTTTCCAATCTAAGTTGAAACATGCTTCTCATGACTCCACACCATGAACATCTCAAGACTATGTTTACATCCATGGAAAGGTTGTTCCCAAACACTTTTAGGTCTCATCATCACTATTATGTTCAATCCTTAGTCATTTCCTCAAGGTCTCTAGGGTGTCGGTACTTTTGGGGTGATCTTTCCCTTATGCATCTAGGGAGTGCCTCTCACGTTTACCCCTTAGGCCCCATGTACTCATGAACGTGGCCAACCCCCTAGCCCATGGTCCTTGAGCAAAGGTAGGTGTTGCCTCTTGACCCTATGGTCTTGTGCATCTAGGGAACAGACAAGTCCTACTCTCATCGGTCTTACCCCTACCGGACCTTAGTATTGACTTAGGATTCTATTATAGTACATCTCAATCTTGAATCCTCACCTGAATCTCTCTGGGCACTCATGGTCAAACTTACATCCCTTCATGGGAATCATGGCAACCTACCTATCGCGGTCTGTCCCCATACATGTTACCTCCATGGAAACATATCTGCATGCCCCTTAGAGATGGTCACACATGGGTCTATAGATCCATGCTCTTACACATAGCTCATCAAGCTCATATAAGTGACCTCTTAAGGTTACCTCAAACCTACACAGGAGTTGGTGCTTACTACAACATGAAGGGTCCCTTCCCAGGATAGGAGGAAACTATCAGTTGATAGTAGCAGAGGTCACTAAAAGTCCTTACATCCAAAGCATGTAACATCACGCATATGCATAGTTCCCATCTGGATACCTATGTACATGTCTAGAAAGAAGACAACTTATTAAACCATTCTAAGTTCCTTGGTATATCATACATGTTCATCATTCCTCAAGGTTGGACCAATATCATATATATGTCACCAACATGTGTGAGTGGTTCATCAACATATATCTCAGTTCAAGTGGGGTTTCCCTTTGCTCCAATACATGGGAAGGGGTGCCATGCTTAATTCTTATGAACTTAATCAGCCTCGTGAGCATCATGTGCACCAGGTACTGCTACCTCCCCTCTTTGGTCTAGGAACCCAAGGTTCACCCCTTATACATCGGGTGTCTAAACTTCAAGCTCAGTTGCTCAAACATATACCAAACCTATACATAATAGGGCATACACTTCCTCTTCCATGCGAACAACCCTTAGAGTCTTGCACAAGGACAACCAACTGGGTGGGAGGCCTCACAACTCGTTACCCCCACGATACCTCTTCAAGGTCCATGGGACTCTCCTCCCTACACCCAAAAGATAGGCACTTCATATCATCAGCACATCGGTGCAAGAAGCCTCTTCCTCTTTTCTAGGGTTTGGTTCCTCTAAAGGCATATGATCTACGACAAGCCTCTAAGGACCATACATGAGTCAACCACATACATCCACTCAAGGTCATCTATTCTAGGCCATATCCTACCCAACTTCTCATGATTCCTCATGTCTCAGAGTCTAGGTTTTCAACCTTCTTCATCGGGGTCTCGTTCTCTCTCTAGAACTAACCCTAGGATTGTCCTACCACTGGAGGTTCTCTCTCAGAAAATGGGTCAAGCTCTTTAGGATACATGTCTATCCAAACCTAGGGGAAACATACTATCAAAACTTATGTACGTCCAAGATCATCCAAAGCTATGCATGACTGTCCCATAAACTATCAGCCATAACCCTTCTAGCTTAGGTCTAAAACCTGCTACCAGCCTTGCCGCCACTCACTTCTATGTAGGTGCATCCCTCTTTTCTACTCATATATTCCAGTTAGGGTTCCTATATGGTCGCCACTAACCTCCTCAATGAGGGAGCCATCCCTCACCCTTAACAGGCACGACCCACCCGAGGTCGGGTCGCCATAAGGCACTAGAGGTCAAACGACCACTCATGGCCTATGTTTCTCGTGTGTACTCAAAACCTTTATGTTAAGCATGCATGTCAAACCCACGTACATACATGTATGGTCAACTATGATATCAAACTCATCATGTCTTCTCTTTCTCTATCCACTACTTAAGGTATTTGGGTTGAACATCATCCTCAAAGGATGTGTCGGGTCTCTTCCTCTTCCCAAAGTCTTCTTCCTCCAAGGCTATCCAACTCCTCATCCTATGAGAAGGTCTAACCTTAGCGTTCTCTTGAGGGAACGACAACACAAGTCATTCAATCTAAGCATGTAACTAACTCAGTCTAAGTTTCATCATTTAGGCTTATGTCTATGACATCTTTCTTACATGATTTTTATTATTTGGTGGAGGATTCCTTAATCCTTATCACTCTTAACCCCAAAACTCAAGAGGGTGGTAGAGAGAGAGAAATCCTAATCTCTTAAAGTTATTCAATGAATGGGGTAGAGAAGGGACAAAGATAGATGATAGAAGACCTAGAGGTATCTTATTTCAAGTAAAATCCTCCGATTTTGGCCAGGCAGTTACACAGAATTCGGGAGTCCTCGTAGACCTACTAGTGGGGTGGAGGAAAATCTTGCCAGCCCCCAGATCGTGATCCTTTTCTACACACCTCCATCATTGAAAACTCCTCTAATAACTCTCTTGGGTTCTAAAGAGTTTGTAAAATTTAATAATTGTTATAGATTAAATGGAAAACCGTGCTCTAATACCAATTATAACGACCCCACTTTCCTAAAACCCCCAATTAAGGAAGACCAAGAAGCTAGAGCCGCTATCCCAAAATAAGATCAATAGTTTTACAAATAATAAAAAATAATTAATAAATTCTACCAAAGACTAAGCTTAAAGCAGGATAAAAATTTACTTTTCACATACCTTTCAAAAATAGGAGATCGGAACTTCACCCAATGTAGAGTTCTATCTAACTAAATCCTCATTTCTTTAATTAGCTTTATTCTTTAAATATCACTTTATGGTTTGTCCTTTTTCAAGTATTCCTAAAACACCAACAACAAAACGTTTGTTAGTATAAAGAATATACCGGTATGTGGTGGCAACCAATAACATGCACATATTTCATAACAACCTAATTACATCAAATAGTTGTTAACAATCCAAGATTACATTTTCAATATAACTTCCCAACCACTTTTACTCATCCTCTGGGTTACCCTCTCTTAGGGTTTAGTCCTTGCAAGGGACTTTAGGATACCTTCTCCATCATGAGCTTGGTACCTTATGGGTCACCTCTTTGGGTTCCATGTGGTCTTCCCTCTGGGGATTGACTGCCTGTGACCTTCCTTCCAGGGCTTGGTCTAAAATCTTACATCTAGAGATGGTATTTAGGTTCAGGCAAGTCATATGTATACTTTTTTTTTAGGAAGGCAAGTCATATGTATACTTAAATTATGATAATCATATTCACTTTAAAGATTGCAGATTTAAAGTCATCCAAGTAGTTATTTCCATGCAACCGGTGAAACGTCAGAAAATGTCAGGAAACTAAAGCGAGTAATCTTAAATAACCACATACCTAATTTGAAGTCTCAAATACAAACAAGATATCCAATCCAAATCAAGATGTCCAACCAAGCAGGTTAAACAACCAATCAAGCAAATCCTGAAAACATGTATAATGCCTAACTGTTACCATCATATCCCCAAACAACTTCTTATTGACTTGGGACGCCTTTCTAAGGTTTCTAAGTCTCATTAGGATGCATTAGGGTTTCTTAGATCAGTTTCTCAACCATTACCTTTTTAGGTCAACAAACCCTAAAATGGATTCTACGTCATAAAACCCTAAAATTATTTGAGTTGTCCATATTAAGGATTCCTTATTCTCACTTTGTCTTAGGATCATCATATCTCTATCTTATACATGGATTTTTGAAATATAAACAATTAGAAGTCATAATCACCTAAATTAGGGCTTCTAAGCCCATTAATGCACTTTATACATATGGAAACCTAAACTAGCCAATTAAGCACAAAGATCCTCTTTTTAGACATTAATCATCCTTTTCATCAACAGCATGCTAATATCTTCTTAAACCACCCATAGCACTTTACTCAACCTTATTAACATCAAAATAAGGGTTTCTTATTCATAAATGCATTAAAGGTGACAACTTTATATAATTTTTGGATTACAAGTAGATCTAGGCTTTGATTTTATTTTTATTGAACTCCTTGCATTTTCCTGATTAATTTTCATATGTAACATTATTCCATTTGAGTTATCAATCATAAGTTATGAATTTCATAAGATAATTACCTTTGGGCCAATGGGATGCCGCCACGTCAACAATGCAGCCCACTTTTCTTTAATACCTTGGGTCCACGTGGATCCCGATTGGACGAGTGGTTGTGTGTCACGTCATCCATGCTCCACACAAGCAAGCTACACAACAGGAAACGGAAAAGGGCTCTTTTACCCTTGTTTCCCTTCACAAGCATCGGGGCCAAGGAGGTCTTTTCCTCTAATTTCATCTTCAAGCTCACTCCCTTAGTCCCGCAAGCAACAACCTACTTGGTTGGGTCAACTTCGAGGTTGACTCCAGGTTTCTAGATCGTTGGGAGGCAAGCACCTGTGCCATCCTCTTTGGTTTGCCTCACCGAACTCAAATGTGTGGTCAATTTGTCTTGGGGAGGCTCGAATCAGGTGGCAGGTAGGGAGCTCCCTCGACGGAGAAGATGTAACAGAAGGGAAATTCATTCCTTTGGTGCCAAATTAAAGCTTGGGCAAGGGACCAAAGGTCCTGCGGCACCTTGCACACCATGTGGTAGCCTTGCCTAGCGATCATAGTGCATATATATAGCTTGGGTTGCGAAAGGCTCTTGCTATTTTGAGCAGGTTTGGGAAAAACTTCTAGGTTTCCCGAAATCCTATCAAACTTAGGATTGTTTGGTCCACAGTCCTCTCCCAATCTCAATGGGAGAGTTTCCAAAAGCTCTCGTGAACCAGAGTATGAGAAAATTAGAGTAAAAGATTCTTCCAGTCTCCTAGTTTGCCTAGAACTGGATGATGACCAGGCTTCATTGGATATAGGATCCAACGACGCATGTTATTTGCGCGACTAAAAAAATAGATTTTCTTATTTACTGAAATTGTGACATTTAATGGAAATCCCTCCACTTTAGGGATTCTTACAAAAATCGTATCTCCCAAACCACATGACCAATTAATCCCAAATTTTAAAAGAAAGTCCTCAATGACTTAAACTACTTGTGTGTCAAGTTTGGGACTCAAATTCGAAAATATGAGATACTTTTCTTCATATGCAAGTTAACTCTCAATAAGGTATATCTTATTCATATTTTCTCTCTCTTACTCTTTTAAATCCTTCATTTGGATTCCATTTTACCATTAAGAACCATGTGGATTCGAAATCTAATCCATGATGATCAATCATACAACTTTCCAGAGAATTCTACATATTTCTCATCATTATCTAAATTTCTTTTCCTTTTTATGCATTATTTGATTTCATTCAACTTTTTATTCCTTTTTTTATCATCTTGGACTCACCAACTCAATAGGATCCATGAAATCATATATTTAAAGGAAATATTATCAAAGAAATCCATTCATTACACATAAATCATACAATTTCATAATCATACAAAGTTACTAGGGAAATTGCATTTCAAACCATATAAGCCCAAAATTTGGGGTTATAACACTAACCCTGCTTAATTTATAAACCTAATTGTTTGGCCTAATTGAAGTAATTAAATGCTAAATTTTTAAAATTTAACTCTGAATTATGATGTCACATTGGATGATAGATCTATGTTTAAAATTTATATCGAATTAGAACTTATTTATTGCAAATATGCAAATTCATGGGGGTTTGGACCTTTTTGCAAATCGCCCACTTCTGGGGTGTAAATATAATTTTAATACTTGCATGAGTTGATTCATGTGTTCTTAAGAATTTTACAGTCTTACTTCTCCATTGGATGCTTTTGAACCTTAATTTTATAGATTTTATATAAGCTTAGTGAAGTAGTGTGCAGTGTTTCATCGACCGATGGTTTCTTAGTGATCCTTGACTTCTTGGTCTCCAATGGTTTCCCCGATTCCCGATGGGGTTTATAAGCCGACACGATTATGTGTGTTTTATCGATGAACCTTATAAGTAGTTTCTCAATGGGTTTTCTAATGAGTTGGCCGACAAATTTTCAGTATCGATGAGCTTTTAGTGCCAGATGAGCCTTCTGAGTCATCGACCAATGAGATCTAGGCTGACAGGATCTTTGATTAATGGCAAGACTAGTTTTGCACCAAACTTCCACTCACCTATAAATACCCCTCTTCCTTCACTCCTCCCATTTTGTTTGGTGGAGCTTCAGTCGTGTCTGGAGGAGTGTGTCAAGATTTTTTAGAGAACATAGGTCGATGAGGGTCTATTGGGGTCGGCGATCAAAGATCTTTGTGGATCCATGCTCGAAGTTTGCAATCTTCCTGGATTAATCTAAGGTTGATGATCATTTTCTTTACTCCATTCGTGTAAGAATCTGTCTTTTCTACCTATTTTCTTGTCGTTCTTTGCCCTCCTTCCTCTTGTGGTCGAGTTCTATGGTGTTTCTTGGTGTCTTCTTATCAAAACCCTACACATAGGTGCTAAAGACTCTCTTTTCCTCCCTCCTTGCTCCATAAACACCTTGATTGTGGAGATAGGAAGCACTTTCGGAGTTCGGGAGGGCTGAACTCAATGTTTTATTACTGATTTCAGAAGTTTTCACCTTTAGTTTTGGTTTTTCTTCTCTCTACTAGGGGAGTTATATAACTTTATTGCATTTCTTGTCTATCTTCTACATGATGTCAGTAATGTTACTTTATAACTCTTAAAATGGTAAGAGATGGTCTTTTTAATACTACTTTGTAACACAAATGATGATGATGCACATTTTTAAGTTTTACTTAGTCTTCTTGAACATTTCTTGTGTTATAATGAACCTTCCTTGAGTATGTAAGGTGTGAAATCTCAAAAAATAAGTTCTTCGACTCCTAAAATACCATGTATGTCACGTGTTGATACCCAAGAGACAAAGTAATTTGACCTACAAGCTATGCCTTGCAATTTTTTGAACATCTTATTCAATGGTGGAACCTGAAATTACTATTATAATGTTGTAATAATGGTTGGACAAAACCCTAGTACTAAAAGCAGCTCATTTATTGCGAGTTTGAGTATATGGACACTTATGACTAGAGTGACATGAAAATATTTTATATGTATTATATCTTATGAGGTTACAAATTTGTATAATTTTTGTAAGAACATTTTTGGTTTTCATATGTAACTTGATCGATCCAGTCAAAATATAATTAATTGGCTTAAGTAATCAAGTGTAGCCCTGAATAAGTAGTGCCCTAAGTTTGTAGAACTACTACAGTGTCAGGACTTGCTGGATAGTGAACTAGTAATTCGA
This sequence comes from Alisma plantago-aquatica, assembly GCA_963693085.1. Lineage (NCBI taxonomy): Eukaryota > Viridiplantae > Streptophyta > Magnoliopsida > Alismatales > Alismataceae > Alisma > Alisma plantago-aquatica. The sequence continues at coordinate 427,352,171 of OY856413.1, forward strand.
ATGGAGCTCGGAGTCGTATATTGTTAAATATATGTGGGTGCAAAGAGGGTATGTCCATGTCATCCTTATTCTGAGGTTTTTGGAGAGCGATCGAGGTTGTGTATCAGAGATGATATGTGTTCAGTTAATGTGGTCGTAACTTAAATTTGAGGGTTTATACCCTGGTTTATAGTGTTGTGACCTATATACCCAGGACAAACTAGGTTATTTTAGTAGTTTTGTCAATGTTCCACTACGGTTGTTACTCATACTGATCAAAGGAAAGAGATCTTAGGATTATGATCATCCTATATCATGTATATGGCTGATTTTGACTTTGTAGTGGTCAGCTAGTAGTTTGAGTGGTACACCTCAAACTACCTAGGGCTTAATAAAAAATGTATCTCACTCGAGTAGCTTAAAGTTAGGGTTTACTTGGAGAATCACATTGGATGATGATCCTTACTGTATTTCTTTTGAATTTTAGATGATATATAATGTGGTAAGAGAAATCAACTATTGTGAACTCTAGCTATGTCTGATCTTTTATGTAAGTTATATAGTCTTTCGACTATGTAACACTATTGGCTTCAACTGCTTAAAGTGCACAACTCTGGTAAGCAGTAGATGTTTTTGGAGTTATATCTCTCATTGGTACATGGGTCCCACCTCGTGGGTGTCCACACCCTTTTTAGGTGACCAATAGGGTCTTTAGACGTAGAGTGATGAGGAGGTGTAGTTCGATGATCTGTAGAGTTAGAGAGGTCGGTTGGGTTGTATAGAGTTCTAGAGTCATCTATGTACTCTCAGGTCTGGACAAGGAGTTTGTATATCATGTGCATCATCTCAAATGTTTTATTATTTATCTCAAATTGTATAGGGTTGTATATATGTGGTAACCTCTTTTGTAATAGGTTGTGACTGAGGCCACCAGTCTCATGAGAAGTTACCTAGAATGTATCTATATGTATGTGAAGTTTGATCTTTGTGTAAATGTCACTTAATATGGTTCAAAATTTTACTTGGTTTTAACTCTACACCTTTTTTGGTAATGTGTTTAACTAGTCATTGACCAACATTTTAGTTTTGAGTAATCTCATTTAGCATAGAGGGCTTCCATAGGAAGAGAACGGAAAAGTTGGGAATATATAGTGAATATTAATTTAATTTTAAGTGTTCAAAATTATATTCATACAGTTGAGTTCTTTCCATAAGAAATTGTGCAGTTTATGGAAACTATGTCATTGGATTATAAACTAGGATGAAATAAATTATATTCCCTTCCCATGATGGTTTGTATCTGGTTACTATAGCACTTGAGTGAAGGATGCAAGTGAACATTACAGTTTGACCCTGTGTTACAATATAAAATTGCATATTAATCCACCTTGCAACTTCCATGGGCTTAGGATTTTGTATTGTTCCAGTGGGATCATGAGAATGGTGACTAGTAATAGATTAGCAATACAAAAATCATAGTCTGTGTTGTGAACTCCTTGGTGTTGTTGAAAGTATGTTGCTATTCATGTAGAGTATGGAGAATAATGGTTGAGAATATGTGAGATTTGGAAACCAGCAATCCCATCTAGGTTTGATTTATTATACAAGAGTGGTGAATAGTAACAGACAAGTAGTACAACATGCATAGTTTATGATGTGAACTTGTTGCTGTTGAGGAAAGTATGTAGCTTTCTATGCGGAGTTTGGAGAAAATGGTTGAGGATGTGTGGTATTTGGAAACCAGAAATCCTATGGAGGTTTGAATTATAATATAAATATTGTATTTGTCTTATTTTGTTAAATAAGCATGGGAGGGATGTTATTTCCCAAACTTGAATGTATCCTAGATCAAATGTAGTGAACCAAACTCTGCCTAAGTTTGGTACAAGCATAATGGAAAGAAAGGGGAAGAGTTTGGGAAAGAGTTCACATTCTACTAGTACATTTTTTTATCTCTAGAATCACTAATTATAACTAGGTTTGTAACAAAAGTGACACAATACTACTCTACATCGGTTATGAGAAATAAAAGCATTGCAATAGTTCTATAATGTCCATTGAGAAAAAAATAGGGTACCACTTTCTTTATGTGAATAGAATAGGTTTGTTTTATTGAGATGATAAATACAAGCATGGGCACCCTCCTTATATAGGATAGAAGGAGTTGCACAATACAAAGTTCACCAATATGGGACAAAAACAAGACACGAAAGAGAGAACAAAATAAATAAATGAGAAAAAATATATTAACACTTCCCATCAAGCTGGCCATGGATATCATGCATGCCTAGCTTGTCCACTACATAATGGAATCTTGTCTTTGGCAATGATTTTATAAAGATGTCATAGAGCTTATCCCCAGTCTTGATGTATGGAGTGGTTATGTGCTTGGATACAATGGACACTTTGATAAAGTGACAGTATACCTCAATATGTTTAGTACATTCATGGAATGTTGGATTACTTGCAGTGAAGGTAGCTACTTTGGTATCACTGTACAAAGGAATGGGGCAAGATCATAGACTCTGAATTCCTTCAATAGTCCTTGAACCCACATCAACTTACAAGTGGTATGTGGCATGGCACAATACTCAGCTTCATCGCTGGATCTAGTCACAACATCCTGCTTTTTGCTTCTCCAAGTGATGAGGTTACCACCTACAAAGGTGCAATAACCTAAAGTATATTTACGATCTTGCTTCCAACATAGTCTGAGTTAGAGAAACCAAAAATTTTACAGTGCCCATTGTTCCCATATAGAAGACCCTTTCCATGTGAGCTTTTTAAGTATTTGAGAATGTGGCACACAACATCGCAATGAAATTATCAAGGTTTATCAAGGTACCTACTAATAAGTTAAAAAAAAAGTGATATCTACTCGTGTAACCATTAGATAAATGAGTTTGCCCACAAGTCATCTATATATCTTATTGTCAAGATAAGAATCATCATCCCAATTAGTATTGAGATATAGAGGTGTGTTGACTAGCTTGGCACCCAACATGCCAGTCTCCTGTAGAAGATCAAGGACATACTTGCGATGAGAGAGGCATACTCCAAAAGAAGAATGAGATGCTTCAATCCCCAAAAAAATAGCATAGTTTTCCTATATCTTTAGTAATGAAGTCTTTTGTAAATATTCATTAGTATCATGAATATCATGATGGTAACTCCAAAAAAGGATGATATCATCCACATACACTATCAAAATAATAAGTCCCCCAATATTTTTTTAACATATACAAAGGGATCATAATGAGAGTGCCAAAAGTCACATTTTGCAAGAATCTGACTTAATATATTAAACCATGCTCTTGGATTATGTTTTAGCCCATAAATTGTTTTTTTAAATGACAATTTAGAACACTCCCTCTGAGAAACAAAATTGGGAGGTTACGTCGTATATACTTCTTCATGTAGATCACCATATAAGAAAGCATTTTTGACATCAAGTTGGAACAGAGATGTTTATTGTTAACCATAGAAATAATATTTTTCATAGAGTTAAGTCAAGCTATGAGAGAGAATATCTCAAAATAATCCAGTCCATAAGTTTGCATGTAACATTTAGCAGCAAAACAAGCTTTAAGGCATTCAACTGTGCCATTAGATCTATACTTCATAGTAAAGATCTTGCAACAGCCAACTGGAGAAACATGATCATGAGCATCAACTAAGTTCTAAGTTTGTTGTGTGTTTAGAGCCTCCATTTCCACTTCCATGGTGTGACGCCAGGCAAGTTGTGTTAGGGCCTCAGTAGGAACAAAAATCAAGGAAAGAGTAGTAGTGAAGTGTGCAAGACTTGAACCAAGATTTACATTAGAACATAAGTTGTTGATAAGATGTAAGATACAAGAATGCACCCCTTTTCTTATGCTAATAGGAGTATTCAAATCACAATCACTAGTACAGGAATGTCTGTAGCGTCAGTTTTTTTAAGCCTGCAGCGTCACTTTCTAACCGACGCCTAGGTGGTCATCGCTATAGAATTTGTTCTATAGCATCGGTTTATTTGACCAAATAAAACCGACCTTACAGAGTAAACACCGACGCAAAAGGTTGTAAAAAATCTGACCCAGGCGAGAAAAAAGGAGCATGTAAGGTCGGTTATTCCAAAAAAACTGACCCTGTAAACGATTTCGGTCGAGAAAATTTTCGAGCGAAATATTTTCGGTCGACAATTTTTCGACCGAGGGAGTTTTACAGGGTCGGTTTTTTTTGGAATAACTGACCCTAAAAATTGAATAAATACTTCAGTGTGACGCTCGATCGAGAAAATTGTCGACCGAAATTTTTTCAGTCGACAATTTTCTCAACCGAGGGAGTTTTACAGGGTCGGTTTTTTGGAATAACCGACCCTAAAGATTGAATAACCACTTCAGCATGTGATCCTCGGTCGAGAAAATTGTCGACTGAAATACAATTTTTCGATCGATAGAGTTTTACAGGGTCGATTTTTGTTGGAATAACCGATGCTAAAGATTGAATAAACACTTCAGTGTAATCCTCGGTCGAGAAAATTCTCAACTGAGGATCACACTGAAGTGTTTATTCAATCTTTAGGGTCGGTTATTCCAAAAAAACCGACCATATAAAACTCTATCGGTCGAAAAATTGTCGAACAAAAATATTTCGGTCGACAATTTTCTCAAGCGAGGATCACATGCTGAAGTGGTTATTCAATCTTTAGGGTCGGTTATTCCAAAAAACCGACGCTAAAAGTTACGATTTTTTTTAAATTTTTGCAGAAAATGAAATAGAACAGAAGAACAAGAAGATTCATATATTCTGGGAGAGGGGAGCATTGATGCTCAACCGTCACCATTCAAAACCACACATTCATGACAAAAATTATTCATAATCACATAAAAATTTACAAAATGATAGATTGCAAGCCTGAGATGATATTAATCAGATACAAAAGTAAATATGAAAGAGTACTCAAACCACATACATAAATGGAGCTGACATATTTAATCCAATGTTATATTGACTTCATTTAGAAAAGAATCTGGCCGCTCTTCTCGGAATTCATTCAAGTCCACAAGTGTGTAAGGCTGAGTTGTAAAGATATGTAACAGAAAATGCACATGCTAATATTTTATAAAAATGACTACAATCACTTGTAAATTTATGATGTTATTCTTTATTACCTGACTTATAGTTTGAATGTCATGTGATGCTTGTTTGACAATAGCTTGCATATATTTCATTACATAGTAGCCACAAGCCTAGTCATTATTTTGCATAGGGCACTACAAAATAACGAATTATACTTAATGTTAGTAAACTACTATAAACAGCAGTTGAGATAAGACTATAAGAGTTGACATATTAGAATTGAAAATTTAATACATATAAGACTAAGCAGTTGTCAAAGTAGCTACCTTGACATTTTTCAAAGTCAATGTCTTTAATTTTGTGGGTATTTGTCCTCCAACATCACAAAAAGTCTTTATACCCCTATCAATTAAATAATAGTTTGTAAAATAGAAATTCTAAATAGAAATATCATGTTGAAGCATTGACTAAATTTATACTTACTCTATAGTTGGCAATTTCAGTTTGTGACTCCTTGTTGTTTTACCCATTGGGTCAAGATAATAAAGAGTCATCAATTTAGGGGCAATCACCACTAATTCCCAATGTCTAGCTCTGAGTAAGAATAAAACAAACATTAAAATAAATAATTTTATTCATTATTAAAATTATATTGAATAATAATACTTACTGCACGTTAAAAGGAATTAGGATAATTTCCTTCCCTTCACTAGCAAAATATTTGAATGTAGTAGAGAAGTACTCATTCACATCCTCAAAATTTGTCTCCACTTGACTAGTGATTGAAGGAACTAAGAATCCAACATTCCTTATATCAAGGTTTGTGATCTCAGTATATAAATGGCTGTAAAACATTTGTAATTATTTCCATATATAGAACTAAGCTAAAAATGTGTATTGGAATTTGATATATATATATATATATATATATATATTGATAAATCCTTACCTTATCCATACTTCTATTATCGAAGTATTTATCCAATCATACTAGAACAACTCTATAATATCATCAAGAAAAATAAAATTCTCAAAGTCCCTCCCAACTGCATCTTCTGTTAAATTGACCAACATATGTGATCATGAGCTTTGGTTGGCTAAGTATCGACACAAACATTTACATTTTCTTCCCAATTCGTCGAATGTAGCTTCAGGAATGAAAAATGGCTTGGGCATAGGAGGACGACTAGTACAATTTTTAATTTTTGGTTTACAAACATGTTAATTAAATTACATACTTATGTTACATGAGTTCATATATGCAGTCAAATATGAAAAATCTGGTAGAAATAAGGTATACCTTGTCATTGATAACCAAGTGTCTAGGCCAACCCACCATAGCACCCTCAGCTTCTTCAACTGTACTATATTCAGGATTAGGTATGGGTAGTGGTTTGTCCCCCATTCCATCATACACAAGATGGATGGACACACGGCAAATGTCATCAGTAATTTGTTGGCAATGCAATGTACCACCAAGGTTGTACACCTTTCTCACTGCCACAACATTATATTCTGGAACCTCCACTGCAAGTTTACAGTTCATACCAACCTAGATTGAAATAATATAAGTTATATAAGAAGTAGTAGAACAGATACCTGTTACAACTATATATATTATCATATAATATCATACTAATAACACAACATATAGAACAAAAACTTACTGCAGATTGTTGTGGTGAGTCATTGGGAGTGCTCCCATGACCTTCTACAACTAGAGCATGGGCTTGTACCTCATCACTTGAGAGACGCACAGTATGAATAGGTTGAGAAGGTTGAGTAGGCTGAAATGAAGACATTATTTCTTTTACTTTCTGCACTACTAATGCTTCAACCTCCTCTTGTGTAAGACCTCCTGCATGACCTCTTTTAGATTGTGAAGGGCCAAAATAAGACTTGAATCCTATTCCAGCTCCTAATCCCCTAACACGGCCAGGATGCTCCTTCGTACCAAGAGCAACTGATAGTTCATCCATGTGGCCAGTTGGGATGAACTTTCCTTCCTTACTTTGCTCGTGGAGATCAATCTATTCATAGTTAATAAAAATATTAAATCACAATATCAATTACATATAAATAAATCTAAGTTTGTGGGAGTTACTCTTTACTTAGTTGGGATAAACCTACCATCTTTTGTGCCACCTCCTTAGTTGTAGGGTTGACAATTTCACTTGCTCGATTCTTTCTAGCATCAATCCATGTCAAGTGTCGGGGTGGACACTCAACTTGAGTTGTACTAGATTCTTCTCCATAAGAGGATTGCTTCTCTTATAGTTGGCGAAGGAAGGCATAACCATCGGGCCCCAAGCGATGGTCATGCACATTTTTAGCCCGTCTTTCCTTTTGAGCCTGGTGGATAGCCTGATCATTTAAAATGAGGTATTGTAATTTAGACTTGGCAAACATGTATAAAAAGATTCACCTCCTTAATTGTATAAAATTAAAGATTCATACAATACATCACAATCTTTATTACCTGAAACTCTTCCGATCTCCTAGCTGCAACAAATCTTTCCCACTCCTCAGGATCTATAAAAATATATACATCTATTGCTTTCTTCTTTTGTTTAGGATTATCTATAAATTCTCTTGCGAGATATGTCTTAAAACTCCTCCATCTTACACCACAACATTGTAGCACTCTTTTCTTGTGATCTTTTTCATTTAGATGAAAAACACCCTATACATATAAAAGAAACAATTAATAATGTTGTTTTGAAAAGGAATTTAATTCCAAGAAAACTAAATTAGAATCAATAGATAAAAAAAACATATTAAAATAATATAACTTCCACTCACAGATATATCTTTCCATATGAGGTCTTTTTTGGCATTAGGAACATCATGCCAATTTTCTATATCTATTGGCACCTTACTGCGTGCAGTCGCCCCTACGTAATGCTTGAAAGCACTAGCATGTTCCCCAACAGGTGCTCCTGTGATATCAAATTGGATTGGCAATTTGTCCCCTTTAGCCCTGAGCTCCTGCAGCCTACGCATCAGTGTGGGACCTCTAGTTTTCTTAGCATCACCACCACCATCCTCATGGTGCTCATGCTCATGCTTAGAATGTTCATCTTCACTCGCCATTTTAGAACCTGCAAGTATACATGATAAAGCACAAGTGATAAGGTATACATGATATATGATGTATATTAAAAAGATTATTTGCTTGAATGATAATGAAATAAATAATTCAAAGAATACATGCCTTTAGTATTGGTTGAGTTATTGGTCAAGTAAAATTCCTTCAGCATTGATAGAATGATTAGACATTTCATATGGGGGGGAGCTTACAAATCTAAACATGTGGCTCTAGTATCCTGGGACAAAGTAATGTGCCCCAAGAAAGAAGGCGGCCTAGGTATAAGAAGGATGAGAGAGTGGAACCCTGCTCTGATGAGCAGGCATGCTTGGGATCTCAGCACGTATAGGAGTTCGATCTGGTGTGACGCAATTAGAGACAGATTCAGGCAGAACCCGAAGACTTTAAGCGGGTGGTCCGGACTGGGAAGCGTCGCGTTGAAGCTGAAGGAATTTGTAGACTCTAACTCTTACAGGGTCCCCATGGACGGCAAGAGTATGGATTTCTGGTTGGACCGCTGGTGGAGAGGGGGGCCCGTCCTTGGTGACCATAGTCTCAAACCCATCCCGCCGGAGTCCAGGATCTAAAGGTGGAATCCCTGGTGAACTTACGGGGCGAGTGGAATGATGATTTCCTGAGGGAGTGGCTCCCGCCTAACTTTGTGGATGACATTCTCAGCCTTCGGCTACCTGATTCAGACCAGGGAAAGGACATCGCGGTCTGGGAACTTACTACTGATGGAAATTTCTCTGTAAAGACGGCCTACTACAAGCTAATGGAAACTAGGAATAGACCTTCAGCTGGTAAATGGGATCTCATCTGGAAAGATCATGGGGCGGAGAGGATCAAAACCTTCATGTGGATGCTTATGCACGAGGCTATTCTCACAAATGTCAGGAGGTTCCACAGAGGCATGGCTATAAACAAGCTCTGCCCTAGATGCAGAGAGAATGATGAGACTACTCTCCATGCGATGAGAGATTGCCGCGAGGCAAGAGAAGTGTGGAATCACTTTTCTTTGTTCTCTAACGCAAACTTCTATACATCTGATAATCTGAGGGAAAGGATGGAGCATTACATGACTGGAACTAATGAGGACACGGTGCGCTTCATGACTGCCTGTTGGGTGATTTGGAAAAGCAGAAATCAACTCATGTTCAAGGAAGATAGGATCGGGGTAGCCAGGCAAGTGACGAGGATCTGTAAGGAAACCCAGGCTCAGATGGAGGCATGGAAGGCAACTGAACAAGGGAGCGCAAAGGCCGAACAAGCATGCTAGATGCCTCCGGAGGAAGGTTGCCTTTTGTTCAACTATGACGCCGCGGTGAAGGGGCAAGAAGCGGTCGGCGCAGTCGTGATCAGAGGCAACGCTGGAAGATGGGTTGGAGGAGCTACGCAACATCTTAACACAACCGATGTAGTCGAAGCGGAATTGCTGAGCATTACTTTAGCGATGGAAATTGCAGACCGGAATAGGCTCCATAACGTTATCATCGAATCCGACTCCAGAATCGCGGTGGGGTTAATTGTTGGGTCGGCGGAGGTGTACCCCAGGTATGCTAAGACAGTCTGGAGGCCACGCAAGTTGAAGAAAGACAACTGGAGAGTGAGGCACATTGGCAGAGAAGGTAATCAGGCCGCGGATGGCTTGGCTAAACTCAACAAACCCAGCCGTAATGGCTATAGGAGTTTCTCTGATCCTCCTAATATTATTTTTAATATCCTTGTTATGGATAAGTGTAAGGGTAGTAGTAGTACCTTATTTAATTATGTAGACTTGATTAGTGAATGTAAGATTGATATGAATTGGCTCGCAAGGGGAGGGCGGGATGAATAAGATTGCCTCCCGACTTACTTAAAAAAAATTTCCTTCAACATGATCATGACGTTTATAATATTCATCGTTGTTATCTTCAACATTTACACTTGGCAAACCAACTGAGAATGGACTGGAATCATCATACTTTTTGTAGTATTCTTCTTCATTTATAGGATCTACAGTAAACTATCTTTTTCCATGAAGAACGACAGACCAATTTTTATTTGCAGGGTCATCAATACAAAATACTTGTTTTGCTTGGTCTACCATGATGAATGGCTCATCTTTCTCACCAATTTTTTCAAAATTCACCAATTTGAAACCCAACTCATCCACTAAAACTCCTTTGTTGTTGTCAACCCAATTACACCTAAAGATAGGAACTCTGAAATTTGTATAGTCCAATTCCCATATGTCCTCAATGACGCCATAATATGACATCTCAGCTTTGCGTGGTCTTTTATCTTTGGCACTAGCAAAATACAACGAACAAGCTTGAACAGTAACCCCACTATTTTGGACCACACTACTTTCGTCTTGACGCTTTTTGTAGTATGAAAATCCATTTATGTCATAGCCTTCATATGACATGACATCCATTTTTAGCTTAAAGGCGAGCCATTTTATGGTCTCAGCAACATTATTCGGTGATTCAGATAGTTGATTAAATACTTTCTCTTCAAACCACCTAATAAATGTTCAATTATGCTCTCTTGCAAGCCACATTGAACTGGATCGCAGATGATTTCTCTTGATAAGATCATTGTGTTCTTTGATGTAGCTACTAACTTCATCGATGTTGTGTAAAATATACAAATGCGCTTGTTCCCACAACTCACGACTAATTCCTTTCACTCATCCTCCCAGAGTTCCTTTGCCACAATAAGATCCAGTGTGATGGGATTTTTTTAGATCGCTATTGCAATTCAAAAAATCATTACAAAAGCCCATCACCTCCCCAGCCACGTAACCCTCAATAATACTCCCTTCAGGACGATAACGATTCCGAACATCACCTTTAAAAACACTCATGTAGCGTTCAAATGGATACATCCAATGTAAGAAAATTGGACCCAACATCTTCACCTCCCTTGTAATATGTACTACAAGATGAACCATGATATCAAAAAATGAAGGAGGAAAGTACATTTCAAGATGACACATGGTAACAATTACATCTTTCTGTAATTTATCGAGAGTATCAGGATGTATCACTTTGTTGCATATTTCATTGAAGAAGAAACCGAGTCTTGTGATTGCAAACCTTACATGCTTCGGCAATATATATCGAATAGCCACAGGTAAAATTTGTTGCATTAAGGTGTGACAATCGTGAGATTTGAGACCTATCAACTTCAGATCCTTCATTGATACCAATTTATGAATATTAGAAGAGTATCTTTGTGGAACCTTAATATTATAGAAGCACTCACAGAAAGTATTTTTCTCCTTGTTTGACAAAGTGTAACAAGATGGTGGTAAATATGTGCGGCGACCCCTGATCTCCACTGATTATTCTTTTCTTATACCCATTAATTATAAATCTTTTCTAGATTTGATGCCATCTTTAGTCTTTCCTGGTATGTTCAATAGCGTACCAATGATGCTATCACAAATATTTTTTTCAACATGCATGACGTCAATGCAATGTCTAATTGACAAAGATCTCCAATAAGGAAGATCCCAAAATATTGACCTCTTCTTGTATAGAGATTTGTCACATGCGAGTGGACGAGTACTTGAACTCTTTCCAAATTCATTAACAATATGTTTCACCCTATCATATACAACATTTCCTGGTATAGGTTTAGGAGCACTTCGTTCCTCAGTTGACCCATTAAAGGTTTTGTGTTGCCTTCGATAAGGATGCACTGGTGAGAGAAATCTCCGATGACTAAGATATGTGATTTTACCACCATGTTTCAGTCTGATTGAATCAGTATTTTCTTCACAAACAAGACATGCTTTGTATCCTTTTATGCTATATCCAGATAAATTTCCATAAGCTGGAAAGTCATTAATCATGCAAAATAACATAGCACGCAAACTGAAGATCTCTTTACGTGAAGCATTATATATATGTCATAATACCTTCTTCCCATAGTTTCATTAGGTCATCAATTAGAGGTTGAAGGTAAACATCAATATCATTTCCAGGTTTCTTGGGCCCTGATATCAATATTGACAACATCACATACTTATTTTTCATACACAACCAAGGAGGAAGATTGTATATAACAATCATAACAGGCCACGTGCTATGTTGGCTGCTTAATGTACCATAGGGATTCATTCCATCTGTACAGAGTCCAAGTCTTAAGTTTCTTGGTTCTTTACCAAATTGAGGGTATAATAAATCAATTTTCTTCCATTGTGGTGAATCAGATGCATGTCGTAGGATGCCATCATCATTGGCCTTTAACTCCCCATGCCAAGACAAATTTTGTGCATCTTCTGTATTAGCAAATAAGCGTTGAAATCATGGTATTATTGGTAGATACCACATCACCTTGGCAGGAGAGCCATTTTTAGCCTTAGTTGAATTTGTAGTCTTATACCTTGACGCACCACAGTTTGGACAATTTATCAAATTACTATAGTCCTTCTGAAATAACACACAATCATTTGGACATGCATGAATTTTCTTAGCCTCCATTCCCATTGGGCACATTATTTTCTTTGCTTGATATGTTGAAATTGGAAGCTCGTTGCCTTCAGGAAGAATTTCCTTTAACAAAGACAACAGTGAAGTGAAACTCTTATCGCTCCACCGGTTTTGAGCTTTAAGAGTATATAATCGCATCACATCACTCAACCTCGTGAACTTAGTACAACCCTTATATAATGGTTTTTCAGCATCATGGACAATGTTTGTAAATAAAGAAGGTGGATCAATGACATTGTCCCGACAACTACGTATCATCTCATCAACTATATCATCCTGAATCTAGTCATCTTGAATCAGATCATCATTAACATTATCATCATTATCTATATCTTCTATGCCACAACTATTAGTATCGACATTTTCTGATCCATAATTCAATTTCTCTCCATACCAATACCATTCATTATAACCTTGTATGATCCCATTGCATATGACATGATTCTTAATTTCCTCACCAGTATCAACTTTCAAATTGTTACAACAATTTCTACATGGACAATATAGCCTATATGTAGGTAGTTTCCTATGTTCCTTAGCAAATCTGATAAATTCATCAAGACCTTTGGCAAACTCTGGACTGCAACGGTTCTTGATAGACATCCAACTTCGATCCATTTTCTATATCACATTAAAATTAATTATAAAACTAACCGTTTAATATTGATACTATAATAATCTGTAAGTTTTTATTGATAGGAAGTTAATTACTTATATACTAAAGTGTACCACCTATCCCATTTTTGAATATTTAATCTCACTAGTAACTGTATAATGTATGTTTAGTTTTGAAGAAAATTTCAGCAGCATTTCCCCTAAGTTCTCCAAGTACACCGATGTAAATGGCAAATAACCACTCACATATGTACCCAGAGAACAAATGAAGAAATCCTACTAAATTTTTCTACAAAACTAAACATACATTATACATGTACATCCTAAGTGAGATTAAATATCCAAAAATAGTCCCAAATCGGGGACTATCCAAAGTTTACTCCTAATGAGTAAATTTTGAACGGGTTTCTAAGTTAATATATAAATGCATTATTTTCATATTTATATATTAAGTTAAACATCATGCATCAACCCTAAAGTGTCAATCTAGGAGTACACATGTCTAATCTAGTATTAATTTCTAAAATTTATATAATGATTACATATGAAAAAAGACATGTTTTTATTATTGGGTTATCAAATCATATAAAATGGAAAATACTTGTATAATTTAGCAAAGTAAGGCCGTTTCCAACAGTCCAAAGATTGAAATCATTATAATATTCAAAACTATTTGTGAACATTACGACAAATATGATTAAAACATTTATAGCTCCCACATAAATAAGGAGCAGGTCTACTCTCGGTCGACAATTAGTCGACCGAGAGCCCACCTGCGCGCAGCGTCCAAGTCCACTCTCGGTCAACGAATTCGTCGACCGAGAGTGGACCGGGACGCTGCGCGCAGGTGGGCTCTCAGTCGACTAATTGTCAACCGAGATGGACCTGGACGCAGCAATGGCGGCGGGCGGGAATGAAGGAACGAAGAAAGCGGCGAACTTACTTGGAAATGGCAGCGACCTTCGTGGAGGATGAGACGACCTTCACGGAGAGGCGGCGACCTTCGTGGAAGAGTGGAGTGGCGGCGACGACGATCTCTTTTCACAGAGAGGAGGCAAAACTTTGGCAAGGCGGAGAGGTGGCAACGTATTCACGTACGGACACCACGATCCTCTTGGCGGCGCGAAGAGGTGGCACGGGCTTCACGACAACGGCTTCACGGAGAGAAGGCAAGGCATTCGCGGTGGAATGACACAGGAAAAAGCAAGGATTCGCGGCGCCGCGGGAGAGAGAATAGAACAGGGAAAAGGGTTTCGTGAGAGGAAGAAAGACTAAGTTTCGGCTTTTTCACAGAGAGAAAGACATGTAGCGTCGGTTAACACCAAAAAACTGACGCTAAAGATAAATGGTGCCCGTGTCGGTTGTTTAAAAACACTCAAACGCATTCTCGGTCGACAAATTTGTCGACCGAAAAGACCTCTAGGGTCGGTTATAAGGAAAAAACCGACGCTACAAGTGCTTATACGAAGGAAATCTTGCTCCTTTCGGTCGACGATTTGTCGACCGAGCGGTTATCGGCCGACAAATTTGTCGACCGAGAAGGAGTAAGATTTCCTTCGTATAAGCACCTCTAGGATCAGTTTTTTCCTTATAACCGACCCTAGAGGTTCTTATAAATGTGTGAAAAACTAAATTGGATCCTAAGTTTATCGCGGTCGACAATATTATCGATCGAGGAGGACTTTAGGGTCGGTTATAAAGAAAAAACCGACCCTAGAGGTGCTTCTAAGAAGGACATATGGCTCCTTTCGGTCGACAAATTTGTCGACCGATAGTCGAGGACTTTAGGGTCGGTTATAAAGAAAAAACCGACCCTAGAGGTGCTTCTAAGAAGGACATCTGGCTCCTTTCGGTCGACAAATTTGTCGACCGATAACTATCGGTCGACAAATTCGTCGACCGAGAAGGAGCCAGAGTTGAAATCTGGCTCCTTCTTAGTCGACGAATTTGTAGAACGAATGGTTTTCGGTCGACAAATTTGTCGACTGAGGATGTGTGAACTAAACTGGATCGAAAATTCATGTCGGTCGACAATAATTGTCGACCGAGGAGCGTTTTAGGGTCGGTTATAAAGAAAAAACCAACCCTAGAGGTGCTTATACATGTGAAATTTGACTCTTTCTCGGTCGACGAATTTGTCAACCAAGAGGTTATCGGTCGACAAATTCGTCGACCGAGGGAGCTCTAAGGTGCTTACACAACCCTAATAATGATGTTATGTGAAACCCTAATATATGGTGATGTCGTATGAAACCCTAATATGGGATAATGTTATGTGAAACCCTAATATGGGATGATGTTATGTGAAACCCTAATATGGGAATGTTATGTGAAACCCTAATATAGGGTGATGTTGTGTAAAAACCCTAATATGGGATAATGTTATGTGAAACTTCAATATGGGATGATGATATGTGAAACCCTAATTGATAAAGATGGGAAACTCTAACCCTAATGAGGGAATAGTGATGTTATTTTTGTATTGCATGATGTTGATATGAAATTGATATGGTTGATATGAAATTGAGATGCTTGTGTAACAAATATCCTAAATACCTTGGTCAGATGACCTGAAGGTAATAGTTACCTGATAAGTGATAACCATGTTTAGTGATGAACTAAGGGTTTGAATACCCAGATCCAGCAAATGTGATGATGGTGGTATTGAGGGATGTGAATTCCCAACAATGAGACAAAAGATTGAGATCCCAATGCTTTATAACGTTTTGAAAAGTACTAAACTCGATCCAAAATTTCTGTCGGTCGACAATATTGTCGACTGAGGAGCCCTTTAGGGTCAATTATAAGGAAAAACTGACCCTAGAGGTGCTTATACACGTGAAATTGGGCTCCTTCTCGGTCGACGATTTGTCAACCGAGAGCTTATCAGTCGACAAATGCGTCGACCGAGAAGAGCTTTAGGGTCGGTTAAAAGTAAAAAAACTGACGCTAAAGATGCTTATACATGCATGAACTAAACTAGAACCAAAATTCGTGTCAGTCGACAATATTGTCGACCGACATGCCCTTTAGGGTCGGTTATAAGGAAAAAACTGACCCTACAGGTGCTTATACACGTGAAATCTGGCTCTTTCTCGGTCGACAAATTTGTCGATCGAGAGGTTATCGGTCGACAAATTCGTCGACCGAGAAGAGCTCTAGGGTCGATTATAAGGAAAAAACCGACCCTAGAGGTGCTTATACACGTGAAATCTGGCTGTTATTCGGTCGACGAATTTGTCGACCGAGGAGCCCTTTAGGGTCGGTTATAAGTGAAAAACCGACCCTAGAGGTGCTTATACACGTTAAATTTGGCTCTTATTCGGTCGACGAATTTGTCGACCGAGGTGCCTTTTAGGGTCGATTAAAAGTAAAAAACTAACGTTAGAGGTGCTGAACTAAATTGGATCCAAAATTGATATCGGTCGACAATATTGCCGACCGAAGAGCCCTTTAGGGTCGGTTATAATGTAATAACCGATCCTAGAGGTGCTTATACATGTGTGAAGACAAACTGGATTCAAGATGTCTAATTACCCGCATTTTTTGTAGACATATAAGGTTGGTTATTTGGAAAAACCAACCCTATAGATTGAGGCGCGAAGCCAAAATCAAGCAAATTTTTTCCGCGGGAAACTGTAATTGACTTTCTAATCCAATTGTCTATAAAGTCACTTATTTTATGAAAACTGGCCCTATAGAGATGCACTACAAGGTCGGTTATTTTAAGAAAAGTGACCCAAAAGGTCTTAAGTGGTGCCCGCATTTTTTATAGACAAATAAGGTCGGTTATTTGGAAAACCGACCCTATAGAGATAAACTACAAGGTCGGTTATTGTAAGAAAAGCGACCCAAGAGGTCTTAAGTGGTGCCTGCATTTTTATAGACATATAAGGTCGGTTATTTGGAAAACGGACCCTATAGAGTTACACTACAAGGTCGGTTTTTTTATAAAAACCGACCCAAGAGGTCTTAAGTGGTGCCTGCATTTTTTTTAGACATATAAGGTCGGTTATTTGGAAAAACCGACCCTACAGCTAGTGACGTTATAACCCATTTCTGTACTAGTGAATATACATGATAATTTCATGATCTTCCAACGAAGATGGGGGATTGGCTGAGGGAGGGGCCATAGAGGGAGTTGGGGTTATGTGATGTCTATAAGAAACCTTAAGAGGAACATCTATAGATGGACCAATGGAGTTTGAGGGATTCAGTTCAATAGTAATAGAAAGCGAGGTGTCAACAATCAGATCCATAGACAAAGTTGATCCCATAGTAGAAAAATATGGTGTATCCTCAAAGAAAACAACATCCTCACTAACATGACTTTTCTTAGCTACCATATCATTGAATTTGTACCCCTGATAAGTTCGTGAGTAACCCAAAGAAGATGTATTTACTAGATCGGGGATCAAGTTTCCTAACACTAATATGAAGATTCTATACAAAACAAGCACTACCAAAAAAAATTAGGTGGTAGAGAGAAATTGGGGACGTTGGGGTATAACACATTATAAGGGACTTGGTTGTTCAAGAAAGAGGAGGGCATCTTATTGAATAGAAAAATAGGCGATGGAGACAACATCATCCTAAAAATATTTAGGGGCATGATAATGAAACATAAAGGTTCTAGCTACTTCAAGCAGATGGTGATTTTTGTGTTCGGAAATCCCATTCTACTGAGTAGTGTAAGAGCAAGATGTTTGATAGATGGTGCCAAGGTGTTTACAAAAAATTTTGAAGGATTGTTGCACAAATTCAAGGGCATTGTTAGTTCTAAAATTTTTGATAGACACATTGAATTGAGTTTAATCTCAAGAAAGAAAGTAGTGATAATATCATGAACATGTTCCCCATCTTTAAGTAAAAACAACCAAGTAGACTAAGATAAGTCATTGATAAAGGTCATAAGGTACCAAATGTAGACATACTTGCGACAGAACAAGGTTCCCAAACATCAGCACAGACAATGTCAGAAATAGAAATAGATCTTGAGGCTAGATTTTTTTCTAGAAAAACTAAATTGAGTTTGCTTTCCTTACCAGAAGCTTCACATTTAACCATAGTTTTATATACATTAGGAAATAAATCCTTGAGCTTGGATGCCGACAGATGTCCCAATTTGTAGTGTCATTGAAGTCCACACAGTTGAAGATAGAAGAACAATTGTCTATGGAGCATCAACTAGTATAAGTCGTATGGTCCCTCATGGCTCATACCAATCCACATCCTCATGTGGAGATCATAAAAGACGCATCCATCCTGGTCAAACATAATATGACATTGAACTTTCTTGACAATTTTACTAACAGAGAGAAAATTTAGAGGGAAGTGAGGAATATATAAAGTCAATCTGAGAAAGAAATTATTTGTAGTGTGAATATTATCAAACCCATGAACTGGGGCTTGAGTGCCATCAATAATAGTCACAAAAAGAATACAAGAAGAAGTAATTAGTTGAGAGAACATTTTTGAATTTCTAGAAATATGGATAGAAGCACCAGAGTCGATGACCCATTTGTTTTTACCATATGGAGTTGAGGATGTTAAAAAAACCAGAATCACCATCCGAGCATGGAGTATACATATGAAGTCATTCTTAGAAGAGATTTTCAAATTCAACACAGAACTAATATGTAGAAGTAGTGGAAGGTTAAGTTGTTTCATCTTTGGTGTAATTGGTAGAAGCTCGATTTGCCCATGTCTTTGGGTATCCATGTTTCACCCAACATCAATCTTCAATGTGATTGTTACGACCGACAGAAGTTATAATGACGAGGTTTAGTAGGAGGGGTGTTGCTTGGTCTAGTAGAAGGTTGAACACAACCCAATCTAGTAGGGGGCTAACAACATCTAGGTCCTCTACCATGAACAAGGCCTCTTCCACGGCCAGAGTTTCGAGATTAGACTACAAGAGTGTACACCTCAGTAGAACCAGTCAGAGAAGAAGAGACATATGGTAGGCATTGGACCCTTTTGAGGACATTGTGTAGTTTAGGTAGTGGATCACTAGACATGATTTGATCCATGACATCTTCGAAGGAGGTAGGTAATCCAACAAGGAACTATACTAAGTAAAGTTTATTCAGTTTTCTTTGAACGTTAGTGATATTAGAGGATAAGGGATGATATACTTCAAATTCATCTCACAAGGCACAAAATTGATTATAATCATCATCAATAGAGGTATCATTAGAAAATTCATTTTTGGATAGATTTTTAAAGATTTAAAACACCTTTTTAGGATTTTTTGGTGTGAGTAAAAATATGCTAACTAAGCCCATGTGGCCTATATTGTTCTCAGTCATAACATCGACTCACTTATTTTTGGTTCTACACTGTTGACCTTCCAGTTAATCACCCACATGCCATCCTTGACCCATGAGTTATATGATAGTTTATTTTTCTCATCAGCATTTTTGACACAAATAGCATGTGATTTAGTGATGCGATGAGAGTATCAGACTTGAGCCTTGACGTACAAATCAAAAGAAGCAGATCATGTATGGTTTTTAGAACAATAAATTACTATTGTGGTCGTGCACATAATTCTTAAGTGATCATTAGAGGTCATGATGGAATAAGTTCTATATTAGTCCACACAAGTTCTTAGTTTATAAGGACGTGAAGCGTCACATAAGGAATAAAAACATTAGTTCAGATACCCAAAGAATGGGCGTTCAGATACCCAAAGAATGGGCGTTCAGAATGTGTTAATTAATAAACCAATGTCACATCGTTATTAGACAAAAAAACATACGAGGAAGGTTGATGGGAGGGAGCAAGTCCATCCTGAAGATTTAAGAGGAGCCAAGAAGCAGTTGTTGTTAGATTGAGAAAATAAGGGTGGGGCCTCCAATGGTTTTTTAAAGGATATTAAGGGGTGAGTATATTGGTTTGGATATGAGGAATGGTGGATGACATGAATGGTTAGGAGGTGAGTTTCCACAAACATGGATCTAACCCTAGGTCACTGATCTCATATCTAAACTTCATATGTCTGGATTCATTGTCTATTGAGCTTGGGTCAAGCTAATAGCCCTAGAATCTACATTTTAATCACCTTATATGAATCTGTAGTTCTGAATAGGATCTTATAGAGGAAGAAGATGAAGAAAAGGAGTAGAATAAAGCCCTCGATGAGTCTCATAGAATATATTGACCAAGAAAGGGAGCAAAGGAGAAGGGATCTACTATCTAAAACTACTCACCATGATAGATCCATGGCTAGGACGTCGGTCTCCAACTATTTGTCATATTCTAGCCAAAAGTTGTCGTAGAAATAACCTCACCTTGAAACCCTTGAGTAGTTTAGGATTCTAATTGTGAGGCAAATCGAATTATGAATCTAACAAGACATTTTTGTTGGATTCAGATATGTATTGAAAAAGTTATAGTCATTTTAGTGATTGAGCGGCACCTATGTCATTCTATGTGGCCATCAGGCTCCGCCCGTTGGTCCCTCTTGTTGGTATGGATGGTCGTCAGGCCCACCCTTCAACCTGTGTGGCATCGATATGGATGACCATCGAGCCCCACTTGTTGATCTGCATGGTGGTTGGGATCGCTCTGCAGTTTGTGTGACTATCAGGCCCGCTCGTTGACCCAACCATAACTCTCCCACACCAATAGTTTTGACTTTCCCTCTATCTATCTTAGAAAATATATCATTACACTTAATTTAAATATTATTTTATTTTATCTCATTACAAATACATATATAGAGGAAAAATATAGCTTACATGCTTGAAATGAAGATGACATATTAACAGGAGAGAGAAACTTATGGAACCATTCTAAATAGGATAATGTCATTTAGAAAAGAAGAAGTGTATTATTGGGTGGTGACTTAATACATTTATTAGAGAATGGTGTTTGAACTTTGAACAAGAAGATATATGTATAGCAAGAAAATATTATATTTATGTCTACTAGCTTAAAAAAAATTAAAATGTACGTTCACATGAACTAAACATTTGTATTTTTTATTATTTAATATGAACATGATATTGTTAAACCATATTTGTTTATTGTTATTATATTTATTGCGTATGATTTCTTCATAAATTTTATATACAGTGCTAGTAAAGATAATAAACATTTTGTTCTCATGTGGTGTGGTGTGGCGTAGTGTGGTTAACTGTGGTTTTTTGGTGGTATGGATATGGTTTCTCATATCAAACACTGCATAGACATGGTGTGGATATGATGTTTGACTTTTAACTATGGTGCATTTATGATTTTGGTATAAATCACATTATATCTGCACCACTACCATCCCTAACAACTAGACGCATATTATGAAATATTGATGATTTCTTAATCACGTTATATAACCTTGTTTGTCCTTCTTCCCCCCTCCTCCTTTACCTTGATTGCTTTTACTGTAATTTAAATATTTTATTGATAATTTGTAAAATTGTCTTTACATTCTATTCGCCCCCATTTGGACTACACTTTCACATTTCACATTGAAAGTAGAATATTTAATTATGACCTTTTTGGTGTCCAAAATGTTTGTTTAATATTTCCACACACGAATAGTATATATCATTTAATATAAGCAATGGTTGGAACACAAGGGGTTGGACGATTTGATAGCCTTTTATGTTAGGATTTTTTTATAACATTCATACAAAGAGAGATCCAAAGATTGAATGTATTAAGTATATGTTGGATGGAGTGCATTTTTGAGTTTATTATAATGTAATATCAGTTAGTCTATTTGATGCCTATGATTACGAACCCCCTTGATGAGTTGACCATCTCTAACACTATGTGTGAGTATATTGTCCTTTCCTCCATAACCCTTAAAATTGCAAAAAAAAGGTACAATCAGCATGAGAGTACAAAATAAGAGGCAATGAGAACCTCAAGATAGGATACAACTATGGAATGGATGAGGAACAAATCCAAAGTGTCTTTATTTCTAATGTTGAATTTAGTTGGTCAGGTCTGTCACTGCTTACAACTAGATGCATAGATTGAACTCCCTACCACTAAGATTAGGAAATAGACATTCAAAAGTTAAAAAAATCTTAATGAAAACTAAAAAGTTTGATTCCTTAGAGATCTGTATAATAAATACCAAACAATACACTCCTTATAACTAAATGGTTTCCTACAAAAGCATTTTTCTTCTAAAAAACAACTCTCATCAAATTCGTTTCTACAATTTTGTATATATAATGCAAGTAGGTATGATGAAGAAATTTTAATTTGCCAAACTTATTCAATGTTGTTTACTTATAAATGATTGTTAAGACACAGAACTTGTATGTCAAAGATTCTTCTTTATTTTATATAATAATATACTATTTAATATGCAAAATGAAATGTAACAGGAGAATGTTGTAGTTGTTTATCTCAAAATTGAATATGTAATACTTTTGTCTACTACCTGAATACATAAAATTATATTTGCATGGGGTGTTTGTGTTGACTCAAGGTCTAAATTGACTAAACCCTTGTTTTGATGATGACTGAACCATTCCAATTAATTGTGTCTAATGTCTCTACTTGAGTGATTTCAGATTAGGTATAGACACACTCCAAATGCCCTAACTTGCACATCTCAACTTGGAAAAAAGACAAGTCAAAGTCAATACAAGTGCACGTTTTTGGAATGTGATGTGAATCCATTAGAATCACGTTGTAAATCACTTGTAATGATTGTATGACTTGTAATTAAGCTTAGAAAAAATCAGGAGCACTTAGATCAAATGTTTAAGCACTCAAAAGCCATTTTCTAAAATTCACATCAGGTTGTTCATCGGTCGAGTTGCAAACTCGACCGATCCTGATTGGATCTTGAAAATGACTTTTGATCGGTCGAGTTTGGAATTCACAGAACTCGACCGATCCCACTATTGACCAAAACTGATTTAAGTGAATCGGTCGAGTTACCCCAGGACAAACTCGACCGATGGCCTAAATTGGTCTTGTCTTTTAGTGGGATCGGCCGAGTTACCTTTATAGAAACTCATCGATTGCACTATTCGGAAAAGTGTAGAAAAATGTTTCTAGCCATTGTAGAGTTGTAATAATCGAAAATATATCTATTGCAAGCCACAAAATGACTAGTTTTCATTCTTAAGTATTTCCAAAGGCTAAGGGGCATCCCCAACTATAAATAGGACCCCTTGGGCTTCATTCCAAGGTTGAGCATTCAATGCAAAACTCCATGTGAGGTTCCTATTCTATAATTGAGTGATCCTACAACCTCCTCCTCTCTCTCTCTCTCTAAGCTTAATAACTTGTTACATTTGTTAGAGTGAGTAGGAAATCTATAAGAGAGCTAGTTCGACATGTATATCTTGTGAGGCTCTCACATCCACCACCTCCCTATCTCTCATTTCAACCATGAAGATGAAGGTTCTCTCTCTCTTGGCTAAGAGAGGTGAAGAAGAACAAGGGAAGAAGTCCCTTGTTGAAGATCAAGGCTTTAGACTTGGAGCAAGAGTGGGTAAGACCTTGGTGAAGGCAGAAGACTCCTTACTCAAGTGGGTAAGTCCTTGGTGGAAGCTTCTCCGAGTGAGGGTGAAGGCAAAGGCTGAAGATCCAAGAAGAGTAGAAAAGTCCTTGAAGGCGAAAGACTTGTGCTAGAGTGTGTAAGACCTTGGAGAAGGTTGAAGACTCTTGGAAAAGTGGGTAAGTCCTTTGTAAGGTGGAATAATCTTGGTGCTTGGATGGGTAAGTCCTTTGGTGGTCATGTATTGTAAGTCTTATGAATGAATATAAGAGTGTAATGGTTAAGAAATCCTAGAGGTTGACCTCTCTAGGTAGTGGACTGACTCACTTCTAGTTTGAAGTGTGGAACCACTCTACAAAGCTTGTCACTTGGTGTATGTTCAATCTCTCTCTCCCTTATTATGCATATTTTAGTTGCACTCAAACTTCCTATTTAGCAACCTTATCTTGTGATATATCTTGAAGGCTAATGAATTTTGTTTAAGTGCATTCAACTTTGTTCACCCCCCTCTAGAGCATCCAATCACCCATCTAGGATCCAATAATTGGTATCAGAGTGGGTTTCTCCAAGCATAATTCAACAAGTAGGAGAAGATGGGTGACTACCAAGGTGGGAGATACTTCATCAACCTTCCAATCTTTTATGGGAGTAACTTCCTCTATTGGAAAAGAAGGCTACAATTCTACATCCAAGGATCAAGTCTTGAGGATCAAGTCTTGAGCTATGGCAAATGGTGGACCATCCATACAAGCTACCGGTGACAAAGATAGAAGAATGGGATGAAGCTACCATGAACAAAGCCACCTTGAATGCAAGAGCAATCAACATCCTCTATGCTACCATGACCTCCACCGAGTTCAACCAGATTTCTTCTAGTGAGACGGCCTATGAGTTATGGAGAAAGCTATGCATCACTTATGAGGGGACTCAACAAGTGAATGAAAGCAAAGTCTACATGCTTAAAGGGCTACTTGAGAACTTCAAGATGGGAAAGGAGGAGAAGATAGCCAATATGTACTCAAGGCTCAACACCATTGTGAATGGTCTTGATATTCTAGGACATCCTATGAGTAGAGGAGAGATCAACTCAAAGATCCTTAGAACTCTCCCCAAGAGATGGGAACCCAAAGTGACTTCCATTGAAGAAGTAAGGTCTCTTGATGATATCCCCATTCAATAGCTCATTGGAAATCTACAAGCCCATGAAGTCACACTTGACAAGAGAGAAGAAGTTGAAATACATTAGGAGAAAGATCTAAAGAGAATGAAGAAGACTAAAATGAAGGCTCAAATTGAAGCTATTATGGGACAAGCCTCTCCATCCTCTCATGTTGAAGAAGATGTCATGTACTCCAAGGGTAGATTCTACAAAGGCAAGAGTTCCTCCTCCATCCGGTGCCTCAACTGTGGAAAGAAGGGTCACTTCAAGATAGATTGTCTACAAGGCAAGAAAACTCATCATCACAAGAAAAGAAAAGAGAAATACAAGATGAAGGAGAAATGGCACTCAAGCTCAAGTGACTCCTCCAACTCAAGCTCAAGTGAAGATTCAAGTGAAGGATCAAGCTCAAGCCCTAGTGATGAAAGAGAATGCCATTTTTCTCTTATGGCTTCTAAAAAATGTAAAGACTCAAATGAGGTAAATTGAAACTCTTTAGATAAAGAACCTTTAATTGATATCACTAATGTTACTCATGCCTCTCTTAGGTCATCTAAAAAGAAAAGGAAAAAGCTTGCTAGAATTGTTGATAATATGCATGTAGAATTAGATGATCTTGAACATGTTAATTCTTGCTTGCTTGATGACAAAAATACTTGTCTTAGCCAAGTAGACTCTCTTAAACTTAAAAATGCTAGTTTGCTTGATAAGATTAGATTTGTAGAAGCTCAACCTCTTATGAGTAGTTCTAATAAAGAGCATACCTTAATTGTAGATTCTCTCATGCATGATATTGATGTTCTTAAATCTGAAAACAAGGAAAAAGATTTTGTTTTGCTAGGTTTAGAATCTGAAATTGGTATTTATCTTTCTAAGCTTGCTTTGATTGAAAAAGAGAATGTTTCCTTGCTCGCTGACCGGCCTAAATCGTGCATCCAAAAGGATCGGATTTGAAGTAGTCGGACTTTTAAATAACTCGACTCTTAGGCCCCCGCAACGATGACGAGGTCCGAAGTAGCGATCGGGGTCGAACCACAGGGTCAAGGGTAGTCGTGCTAAGAATGCAGAATCAACACTCTACACTCCAGTAAAAGAAGGGTAAGAAAATGTTCCCAAGGGAACGGTAGATCAAGATCGGTAAAAGAATAAAAGGGAACAAAAATATCACAAGAAGGCGTTGTAAAGAAAAAGCTATCTCCAACTAGAGTTACAAGTAAGATTAAGGTTTTTGCATTTATCCATTTTAGGGGTTTTGTGCAATAGAACCTGAGGAGATAACACTATTGCCTCAGTAAGGAATAAAGGAGGAAAGCTTAGGCATAACAAGCGGCAGCAGAAAACATCCAATACCTCTTCTCTCAAAGAGGGTACCTCCAACTAAGCACCAACACCCTCTCTCAAGGGCGGTGGACTTGGGTTGGAGTGGAAAGATAACTGAAGCAACTCCGACCCTGGGTACTCTCATACTCCCTGATAAGACCAAATGCTAGAGTCACAACACCTCTCTCGAGGGAGTTAAAACGGGAAACACGATTCGATAGCTAGTCAAAGCATGATCCAAGCATACAAGTTAGACTTCGGATGCTAAAAAAGCAATCATCCAACAAAAGGGGACCAACACAGAGCAATAGGTATTAAAACTCCATTAATTCCATTAGCAAGAGTATTGCATAAAAGGTTTAGTTTACATTGCGTAAATAAAGATAGTAAATGACAGAAAAAGGGAAGATAGGTATCGCCCCCTTGATTAGGAGGGCAACATACAGCAGCAGACCC
Source organism: Alisma plantago-aquatica (assembly GCA_963693085.1). Lineage (NCBI taxonomy): Eukaryota > Viridiplantae > Streptophyta > Magnoliopsida > Alismatales > Alismataceae > Alisma > Alisma plantago-aquatica. The sequence continues at coordinate 427,378,807 of OY856413.1, forward strand.
CCTAAGGTGCCTCTAACCTGATATCGAGCGGGAGCTCTGGCCAACATGCTCGTGTCGGGATGCCATCCCTGTCGGGCAGTAGGCCATGATGGACAAGCATATCGGTCAAGGCACCCCTCCCCGATACGGTCGTGGTTAGGATACCACCCTATCGGGCGACACACCATGACGAGTGTTCCGTATCGGGACTGATATCGTGTAGGGTAAGAGACGGCTTAGGGTATCGGGTTCCTTGTATCGGGTGTAGAGGCGAGCCGTCTCAGGCAGGGGCCCATCTAGGAACCCAACACATCGGGTGGTCTCCTTGGTCGATATCGGGCTGTTGCAGCTACCGGGACGGATTCTAAGTGAACCACTCACAACCCTCTCGGGTTGGGGAAGTGTTCACCTAGTATCACCTGACACGCCTTGGGGACGTGACACACTAGCACCAGATGCTTTCCAAATTCAGCCTTCGCGAGGTTCTGACCCGTCCCATCGGGGTCCTGTAGCTGCTATTTATAGGCAGCGGTTGGAAGAAGTTGTGAATCTCTGGGAGCCACGTACCTTTTATCGGCTCTGCATACGTGGCTTCAGGGATGATTGACGCATGCGTGTCGTTCGACGTATCTTGGCTATCGCATGTCGGGTTACAAAGGTATCGAGCGCGACGGGTGGTTGCTTTTGGTGAGTGTCTCGTATCGCGCAACATGCCATAACGGGCTGATTAGTCGTGGTAGGCAGAGCTCTTTGTCAGGTAAATGGCATATCGCCCGTCAGTGACCGCACCGCGCGACACACCCATGTCGGGTTGTACCCCTATTGGCCAGCGTCCGTGACGGGTAGTGGACGTGTCGTGCATCTAGTAAAAGGTCGATTCTTTGTAAGTGGGCCGAGACGGGCCATTTTGCTGATTTTGAGTGGAAAAGCGAGGAAAACTCTATAAAAGATGATAAAAATGAGTTAAGAGCATAGTGTGACTTATTTATTTAATAACATGACAAAATGGAGAGGAAAACAGTTTAAAAGGGCAGTTTTGACAACGAAATATGGGCCATAAATACCACAAAAATGGGTGTTATCAACTCCCCCAAACTTAGCATTTTGATTGTCCTCAATCAATTTTAAAACTTTGTTTTGTGATACTTCTTCTTAACCTGATATAGTTTTCAGACAAGGGGTTTGAGCGAGTATTGAGATGTCTTAAAGAGAATACTGCCTGACCACGAACAATAGACTTTATTTTTCCTACCTTATTTAAGCAAAATTTTCTCTTTAGCTTCGGTGAGACTTGGGTGCATGATTTTGAAGTTAGCTTTCACACCAAACAGCTTTTGGGAACAGAAAGTTGTATTTTTGGGTAAGTTTAAGGATTTGGGTTTTTCTTGTTTCCCATCAGTCCATCCAGGTACGGGTCCGTTAACGGACAAGTGGTCCCTGCAGTCCAAGCCAGTTGGCTTTAGAGTAGTGATTTCACATCCTACGTACCACTACCCCGGATCTACCATGCCTAAAGATGGGTATTTTTGGAAAGACAAGAGTGTGTGTATATATATATAAATATATATATATATATATATATTTCATTTGGCACAACTCTCATGTTTTTATTCACTCTCATAAGGCTTTTCTCTCTTTTTGGGGTTTTGTTGGGTAAGGGAAAACAAGAGAAAATTTTGTTGTTTGGGCAGCTTTTTCCTTCTGCATACACATCTCTTAGTTGTTGCAAGATTATTTTTCAAATTTTTGGCGTGGAAAGTCATAGTCTTTTGTCATTTTGAGACTGCATTTTCAGAAAGAGCATAACAAAAACCTGCACCACCTTAGACATAGAGAAAATAAGATGGAAAGAAGTCGCATCAGGTTTTTGCTATAGAGTGTCTTTGTACAATTGTATATAGGCAAAATTTTGTATATGCAAAATTTTTGTATCAAGCATGTATATGTATATGTACACAGGTTATTTTATAGGAAAGAGAACAAAAGGTAAAATTTGGAGAGCTTTTAGTACCTCCCTTACTGATACATAGTACCCCCCCCCCCCAAAACTTACCCCACACTCTGTCCCAGAGTTGTGAGATAGATAAGGTAGGGTAATGTTAACTCAGTGGGGGTTAGCAGGTGAGCGCACCTTTGCTAGATAGAAGCTCCCACACATATTCTCCATGCTTGCTGTGATAGTCGATGTGGTGGAGCTGGTCAGGCATTTCTGGGTTAGATATCCATTCCAACACGAAGATGCCACAGTCATTGGATAGTGGAATTTTTTGTGGACTGCGGTGGTAGAACTGAAGCTCATGCCATTTGCTCGCTGCTGTCTCCACGAATATTGGATCAACATCGCCACCTCATTATAGTATTTTCATACTAGGCGCTCGAGAGGTGTCAACGTTGTCGATGTACACTGTACTGGATGATCTTTGTTGCTGTCTGAGCTGTTGTACAAGATTCCTGCTCGTGGGCGAGTGTACATCGTCAGGAGCGTCTAGTGGTTGTAGTGCATGATAGGCAGGTAGATGATATGTGGCATCCTGCCTTGTAATTATGCTAGAAAACATTGTTTCGCTCCTGACTGATCGACAAGGCAGATGTCGTTGAACAACATTGGATGGGCTATGTATGTGTGTTCAAACTTTCTTTCTAGTATCTGGATGTAGGCGGCCGCCACTGATATCGCCAAACATCCTCCTTCTTTTACCACGTCCCTTAAGTCGTCAACTGGGACTATGACACTACATACCTCATAGATGACGTCTATGGGGGTAGAGTCAGCTAACTTCAGGAGAACTTCATTGATCTGCTCTTGTGCAAGTGTAGAATATGAGAAATGGTCGAAGTTGCTGATCATTTCCTTTGAGGTTTTAGGCGAAGCGGGGTCTTCATTTTTGCATACTTCCCGTAGGATTTCTAACCGCTTGTCTGCCCTATAAACTTCCGCGTCCATCTCGGCTTCTTTTTCTGGAGTGTTGTCGAGTTGCGAGGATTCATCTTCTTGGTCACTATCCAACAGCTTTTCTGGTACCCCCACATCTTGGAAATAGCGGTTGTCTTTGATCAGCAGCAAATAGTAAGTGCTCCTGAGATGGAAGAAGTCTTGGCCCTGGAGATGTCGTATGTTTCCAAAGATGTTGAGTAGCTCCATGGCGCGCAAGACGACAAGAGAGCTATTCCCACTTCCTGATTCTGCTTGGACGGGGAAGTCTCTGATAGAGAAGAAGTTCCAAATGTCGCTATGACGTTGGACTCATTACTTGATAACTCGGAGAAGACGCGGTGGGAGAAGCCTGAGACGTTTGTCCTCTGGGTGAGTGAAGATGTGTCATGCGCGTGGGACCTCCTCGTTGTAGCAGCTGAAGAGCTGGACATCATGGTTTTGGAGGTCTGCCACGCACATGAACCAGTTATTGTGGTGCTTGTACGAGGCCAACACGAGGTTCATGTTGTGTTCTTCAATCTGCCGCAACATGTTGGCCACCGAAATGGAGTCAGATGCTCCCATTATCAACCTCCTTGCCAAGGTTGGGGTGGCGTTGTATATTGTCTGCCGGCCTATCCTGGTGTTGATATTCTCAACTATTTCACCCTCCAGGACCCTGAATAGCCTTTTTCCGACGACGGCTGGTGAGTGGAATAATATTCTCAGCGCTCCCCATTGTACGGAGAAGTAATCTTCGCTCCACATGACGTCTTCTTCATCATCCTGTGACCTCAGGACCTTGTTCAGCAGTTTCTGGTCCCTCACCATCAGGTATCTGATGGCCCTTCTGTCAAAGTCGGCCATCTCGAAGGAAGGTATCTCTGACAGCACAGAAAATGTGTCTGTCGTCGAGCTTCTTCCTCTAGGGGGTGTCTTTTATTAGTGGCGTAGATGTCCCCCCCCCCTCCCTCTGATTCGTCAGAAGAGTCCTCCCTGATGCTGATTGATTCGACGTTGTCTTCAGCTTCGTTCAGGGAGGCTGAGGGAGCAGCTTCTTCCATGCTGTGGGAACTCGCTTGTCCTGCTGGAGCTCCGTCGGATGACTTGTGTGTCGTCCCTTCCTCAGGAATTGTGGATGGCCCACTGGAGGAGGAAGTGGACGACGTCTTGGGTGAGGATGCTAATGAGGAAGGTTGGGAACCTGAGCTAGGAGGTGATGGAGACCTCCTAGGCTGCCTTGAACGCAGATGGTCATCCCTCCTGTTCAGCCTCTCCTCGGTCACGTCAAGGCGTTGGAGGGCCTACTGCAACATCTTGTTGAGTGCCTCTAGTTGGTCGAGAAGGCCAACTAGAGTCAGCATTTATCCCTCCTGGTTGTTTAGCCTCTGTTGGAAAATAGAAAACTTGTGGGTAAGCGAAGCAAGAGTAGCTAAGTGGCTACCTGTTACCTCCCGCAATTGGTCGAATTCTTGACCCAGCATCTGTCCCAGTGACGGAGGGGATGCATCAGATCTCCCTCTCATCCTCTCGTCACTCCTCGCGTGTGAAGTTTGACCCTACGAGTGTGATACCTCACTCGGGGTTGTATACATTTGGATTGTTCACGAGGGCGTTGCTTCGGGGTGAGGCGTCGACACCTTTGCGGCTGTATCTGCCTCGCCTATTTGTGGTGGTGGAGAAGGGCGCGATGTGGGTGGCTGTTGCTCCACCTCTCTATTGTCGGAGACCTCCTCTGTAGCTACCACTAGAGACACTGGCGGCGGCGATGGTGTGGGCTGCACAGCCCTAAGCTCCATCTCGAGGATCTCAGCGAATGCTCCATTGTTGGCGTCCGTCTGCACCAATTCCTCTGCCATTTAAGGCGTAACAGAAGTCTCGGAAGCTGCGGCTGTCTCTCCCACGGCAGCTTCCCTCAGGGCTATCATCGTTGTCTCAGCCCCGGTTGTCTCGGCGACCACTACGATCGTCGTCACTTCTACAACCGCGGAAGTTGTTATTGTGGTGACTTCGACTAGTATGGGAGTAGCGACGATAGCTCTATCAGCGGTTGTCGCCGGTTGCACTGGGTGGTGGGTGGCTCGACATGAACTATGGAAGATTTGCCCTGCCGGGCATCGAGAGGGACAGGTCTTCCTATCACGGCTGCCCTCTCTTGTATCATTGTGGTGGCGGCATAGGCGGCTTTGACTACCATAGCTTCAATCTCCGTTGTGGTGAAGACCAACTTTTTTGTGTCATAGTTGGCGCAGCGTGGGAGCGGAAGGAGGGTGTTTGTTCTTGCGAACTTATACAAGTAGCATTGTCCCTCCTTCTTGATGATGCTAGCCCTCATTAGGAACTTGAGGTCAATCTTGTCGTCGCCTCTTGTCCTTGAGAGGCTACGTGGTTCCCTTGGGTATCCTAACCCTACTGCAATCAGATTCACCAGTTCGCCCATGTTGTAGTCTTTGGCGGCATCCTTTATTGGATGAAGACGGTTGAGGAGGAACCACCCCAGATTGATCGTGCGGCCTTCCATCATATGCCATATGAGGTGGAGCTCTTTAGTGTAAAGATTGCTCGATTCGTACTTGCTGAAGAGTAGGCACGCCACGATTTTGTGCACTTTCCTCCAGAAACAGGAGTGCACTGCCGCCACCTTGCTTCCCGACTTGAATGCTGACTCATCGGTTAGCTTTTTCCATAGCTCGACCGGGTTGAACCTGTTGCCTTCGATGATTCTGACACCGTTGTTGAGCAGTTCTTTTTCTGCTTCATTAAGCAGCTTCTCTGATATGTCGTGCTCAGCATTATATAGTCATCCTTGTAGTCTGTCTGCTCCGCCAAATCTTTCGATTTCATCTGGTCTATTCTGTACCCAGCGGAGAGACGACATGAACTCCCTTGTGAGCTATGTGTAAGAGGCGGAGTGGCTGAAGCAGATCTTACTCATCCTGGCTGCCGCTAGGACATTTTCCAGCATGTCGAAAATGCCTAGCTGGTGGAAGGACGATTGATGGAAGAACCTGCTTGGTCTGTAGACCTTGGCTGCCAGTTCTGTGTACCGCTGCCTGTGCTCGTCATCTCTGGGCATGAACCTACCTGGTGAGTGATCTAAAGGTTCAGGTTCGGCTGCCATGGTTGAAACAGTTGTTGGGGTTGTTGCTTCTTCCATCCTAGGTCTCTTCTTGGCCGCGGATGGCCCAGCTGCATCGGGATTCGGGCGTTTCTACCCGACTGTGGTGGCTTCTGTTGTGGCCTCAGTGTTGATCCTCCGGTCTTGTTCGTCTACTTGGACGACAGTTTGCTTGGTGCAGGCCATTTCTGTTATCATAAAACAAAAGTTTAGTAAACATTAATTTTACTGAATGATTCACCTTGCCCGATATCGGGCGGCAGGGTGTGTCGCCTGATATTTGATAGGTGATATATTTTGAAAACTAACTAACAAAACCCAAAAGAGTTAAGTCGATATCGGTCATTACTAATAAAATCAAGATAGCCCGACACAGTCTCAAATAGGTAAAATGCAAAGTTTGTTGCACGATAAGTCAAAACAAAAGCCCGGCCCGATATTAGTGCTGCTCGATACAATCATATCGGGCGACAAAACTGGACAATACAGTACTTTGCCCAATATGCCTGTGTCAGGAGGAACGAAGTTTGGACCAATACTGCCACAAGGCTATCGTGCAACACCAGGCATCATCACGAATAGCTATCCTACCCGATACGATCTCTCTAAAAAAGGGTGTCGCCCGACACTTGCAAGACGTGAGGCGACACAAGATAAAATTTTATTAAGAACAAAACTGGGCGACATGGGTATCGCCCGATATAAGGTATCGAGCGGGCGCGTGAGAGAAGTGTGTCGCGCGATGTGGTCAAAATGTAGGATACCCGACACAAGCATGTGTCGGGTGACACAAGCATGTGTCGGGCGACACAAGCATGTGTCGGGCGACACAAGCATGTGTCGGGCGACACAAAAAAAGAACTAAAGCCATGTGCCCGATACGAGATGTGCGACACGAGGGGTGTGTCGGGTAAACCACGTGATACGTGTATCATGTTATACCTTTATCTTCTGAAGGTAGCTGTGCGACACGGGAGCAGAAGCAAGGTTGGCCGACACGAAAGCAAAGCAAGAGTTAAATGTGCGATACGGGAGTAGGTGAGAATGTAAATGTCAGTGCCCGAGATAGTTAAACCAAAGTTACTATATATAGAAATCAAGGGTGGGGGTAAAATTGGGGTACGTGTCGCCTGAGGAGACAATTCATTCCCGAGACGAGCAGTAAAATCAGTCTAATCCATCTAATTAAAGGTCGTTTAGCTATGATGCCTGATACGGCAGGAGTCTGTCGTGCGATACGAGTATCACTGCCCGACATGGTGTGATGCGCGCAGCTTGGTGTATCGCGTGACACTGGCTCATCACTAAAGTCCGATGCCTGATATCAAAGCCCGATAAGGGTGTGTCGTGCGGCTCCCGGGACCTTTCCCGATACAGGTTCAGACGATACTCAGCACCATAGAACGCAGTGCGCGCAAGCTGTTGCTAGCCCAACACAACTTTGCCACCCTAGCAAACAGAAGTCAGATGCCTGATAGGGTAGGATAGCTTGGTATCGGTCAAGGCATCTCGGCCCGATACCAAGCTTCAAAGAAGAATAAAACAAGGTAAGAGATAAAAAAACTAAAACTAAAGAAAAGGAAAAAGCAATTGATGGGTAAAACATCATTGACCTAAAGTGAAACTACCAGCCTCAGATAGTATTACTCATCAATGCTTATAAAACCAAGCGGTGGCCCATAAAATAGGGGAGTCTGAGCATGTGGCACATGCACTGACTCGGGCCTTATTACAATTATAATTTTCATAATGTTTTTCTTGCAGGAAGGGAAATAACATCCTATTCTAAGAAAAGTAAAGACTCGGGCTGCCTCCCGCGGAGCTTTGTAGTTAGCGTCGTCTGCTCAACAACTTTAGATCCCTTCACTTTATGCCTTTGGTTGTTTCAACATCCTTCCAACTTATTTCTAATCTTCTCACGAACACTTCATTTTCATAGTACCTTTTCACTCTGTGCCCGTTCACTGGAAAAACCTTTGTTGGATTGTCTTTGTCATACAGCTCTATCATTCCTGATGGATATATCTTTGGCATGGTGAAGGGTCCGGACCACCTCGTTTGCAACTTACCTGGAAAAAGATAGATAGAGGATTTAAATAACAAAACTTTATCACCTTCACTCACATCCTTTTTCTTCAAGTGGGCATCATGCCACACCTTGGTCCTCTACTTGTAAATCCTTGCATTTTTGTATGCATGTATTCTCAGCTCTTCGAGATCTTGTAGTTGCAGATGTCTCATTTTCCCTGCCTTCTCCAGGTCCATATTTAGAAACTTAATTGCCCAAAGAGCCTTGTGTTCAAGCTCTAAGGGTAGATGACATGATTTCCCATACATCAATTTGTAAGGCGTAGTGCCAATGGGTGCCTTGTATGCAGTTCTATAGGCCCAAAGAGCGTCATCGAGCTTCATCGACCAATCTTTCCACGTGCGGCTGAAAGTATTTTCCAGGATTTGCTTAATCTATCTATTTGAAACCTCCACCTGCCCAGAGGTTTGAGGGTGATAGGGTGTAGCAACTTTGTGCTTGACCCCATACTTCCTCAGAAGTGCTTCAAACTGTTTCTCCCCGAAATGTGATCCGCCATCACTTATTACAGTACGGGGTACTCCAAAGCGAGAAAAGATAATTTTCTCAAATAGTTTGATCACAGACTTGGAGTCGCAAGTTTGGGTGGCAACAACTTCTACCCATTTAGACACGTAGTCCACCGCGACTAAAATGTATTGATATCCTTTTGATGGGGGAAATGGACCCATGTAGTCTATTCCCCAGACGTCAAAGATCTCGACTTCAACCCAGCTGGCCATAGGCATCTCGTTCCTTCTTCCAATATTTCTGGTTGATTGGCATTCTTTACAAACTTTTACATAATCATCAGCATCCTTGAACAGTGAAGGCCAATAAAATCCTGATTGCAGCACCTTAGTAGTAGTCCTTTCACTTCCCAGATGTCCTCCATAGGGTGAGGCATGGCATTTCCTCAGAATGTTTGGCACTTCTTCCTCAGGAATACACCTTCTATACATATTATTTGTGCATCTTTTAAAGAGAAGGGGATCATCTCAATAGTAATTCTTTATATCAGAAAAGAGTTTCTTCTTTTGATTGTATGTTATTTCTGGAGGTAACTCCCCACAAGCAAGGTAATTACAAATATCTGCAAACCATGGCAAACTCTGATCTATGGCTTCTACCATTAGCAAGGCCTCATCTGCATAGTTATCATTGATAGGTGGCTCCTTCTTGTCTTCGACTGTAATCCTCAACAAGTGGTCGGCGACTATGTTTTCCGCACCTTTCTTATCAATGATCTCATGATCGAACTCCTGGAGTAGTAAAGCCCACCTTAGCAGCCTGGGCTTAGTGTCCTTTTTCTGCATAAGGTATCGTATCACCCCATGGTCAGTGTAGATCTTTACCTTTATTCCAATCAAATAAGATCTAAACTTGTCGAAGGCGAAAACAATTGCAAGCATTTCCTTCTCTGTTGTCGGGTAATTTACATGTGTTTCGTCAAGAGTACGACTGACATAGCAAATGACATAGTGTTTCTTGTTCTTCTTCTGTCCCAGGACTGCCCCTATGATATAGTCACTGGCATCGCACATTATCTCAAAAGGTAGCTCCCAATCTGGAGTTTGAAGGATAGGTGGAGAAACAAGTGCATCTTTCAAAGCCTGAAAAGCACTTAGGTAATTGTTAGTGAAATCGAATTCAGCATCCTTAACCAGAAGATTTGACAAATGTTTTGAGATCTTCGAAAAGTCTTTTATGAATCTTCGATAATAACCAACGTGTCCGAGAAAACTTCGCACTCCAGTTACAGACTTAGGTGGAGGTAGTCTAGAGATAGCTTCAACCTTGCTCACATCTACCTCGATACCTCTTTTTGAGACTTTATGACCTAGCACTATGCCCTCTTGTACCATGAAGTGACACTTCTCCCAGTTGAGGACCAAATTCTTTTCTTCACATTGTTGCATGACTAAAGATAGGTTTTTTAGACAAGCATTGAAGCCTTTCCCATAGACAAAAAAATCATCTATAAAAACTTCTACGATGTCTTCCAGAATATTTGAAAACATCGAGATCATGCAATGCTGGAAGGTTGCTGGAGCATTGCACAACCCAAACGGCATTCTTCGGAAAGTATAAGTACCATAGAGACAAGTAAAAGTGGTTTTTTCCTGGTCGTCCGGTAAAATAGGGACTTGATAAAACCCGGAATAACCATCTAAAAAGCAGAAATAATCATGATGCACTAATCTCTCTAGAACTTGGTCGATGAAGGGAAGCGGGTAATGATCTTTCTTAGTGGCTTGATTCAACTTCCGATAATCTATGCACATTCTCCATCTGGTGACAGTCCGGACCGCTACTTCTTCGCCTTTGTCACCTTTCACAACTGTCATGCCTCCTTTTTTTGGTACCACATGGATGGGACTTACCCAGTTGCTATCGCTGATTGGGTAGATAATTCCTACATCTCTCAGCTTGATCACTTCTTTTTTCACAACCTCTTTTAACATCTAGTTCAGCTTTCTCTGGGGTTGGACCAAGGGTTTAGCAGATTCTTCCAAATTTATGCGGTGCATGCATAGAGCAGGGATAAGCCCCTTGATATCCTCTACCAAATAGCATATAGCTTGCTTATGGAGCCTCAACTCCTCGGGAAGTCTTTCCAATTGTTCTTTCATCATATTGGCATTAACTATGACTGGATTTCTTCCTTCTTGATCTAGAAACTCATACTTTAAACCTTCCGGCAGCTGTTTCAGCTCTGGCTTGGTCTTAGGTGCCTTTTCTTCTTCTGGTGTCATTTCCAGAGAAGCAAACTTTACTATCTCTATAACTTCCTCCTCATCGCTTAGATCTTCATCATTTTGATTTAGGTAATCGAGAATCTCGACAACCTTAGGATATTCAGAATCAGAGTCATGATTGTTCAACGCCCTCATAAGAGGGTCTACAATTGTGATGTCTTCTTCTACTTCTTCACAAAATTGGTTGTAGCTATCCATGAAGTAAGCGGACTCGAAAAGGGAAGGCCCCTTCATGGCGTCCTTCACCTTGAAATCAATGTGGTCATTTTCGACCCTCAGAGTGATGATTCCTTCAGCGACATCAATCAGTGCTCTTCCTATAGCCAAGAAAGGACGCCCAAAGATGATAGGGCATTTAGGGTCTTCAACAGTGTCAATGACAACAATGTCATAAGGAATGAAGAATCTTCCTACACGAGTCGGAACATCTTCAACAACTCCCACAGGCCTTTTGAAGGTATAGTCTGCCAACTCGATCCTCATGTTGGTCCTGACCATATCAGTTAATCCCAATCGTTGCGTTAGGCTTAAGGGCATAAGGCTTATACTAGCCCCTAAATCAGCAAGACCCTTCCGCTCGACGTTATCTCCAACAGCAAAAGGAATAGTAAAGGCTCCAAGATCCTTCTTCTTGGTAGGTAAATCTGCCTTCACGAAGGAAGTAGACATACTGGCTAGGTGTACCGTCTCAACCCTTCCTCCTCTTCTTTTCTTGGTGATCAAATCCTTGAAAAACTTGGCATAGGTCGGTATTTCTTTCAAAGCATCCAGAAATGACACTTTGAGGTGAAGCTTTTTCACCGACTCCATAAACGTTTTGTATCTCTTTTTAAGATGTGCCTTTATGAGTTTGTATGGGAAAGGAAATCTTGGAGAGTAAGGACTTATTTTACCGAACAGGTCCTCCACAAGTTCTGATTTTGGCTCCCTGACAGGAGCCTGTTGGTTCTCTCCTTCAGTTGGGTTCTCTGTCGCAACCCCTAGTTCAGGTTCTTCAGGCCTAGCTGATTCAGGGCATTCTACTGTCTTTCCTGATCTGAGTACCGCCATTTTGGCAGACTCTGTGCTGGATGGTATCTTACCCAAAGGATTCTTCATTAACTCAGCCATTTGAGCAAGCTGTTGGTCTATCTGGCATTGATGCGTTTACATATTTGCCATTTGGACCTACATCGTATTCAGAATGCCCGAGTTGGACAGTGCGCTTTGCGCCAGTTGATTTTTTTATAGTATCTTGTTTCTTGACAAAGTCGAACAATTGGCCCACTAAGTCCGGTTGACCAAATTTATTTTCCTGACTCCGCTCTTTAGCTTGTCCCTGGCCTTGGCTAGGGTTAGCAACTTGGCGGTTTTGGTACTTCCATTGCCCTTGAAAGTTTGCCTTGTTTGATTGAAAATTGGTTATTTTGGTGTACTGACCTTGTCCGCCCCTTTTCTCAAAACTTCGCGGTTGCTTGGGTGGATTATTCAACTGATGTGAGTTTTCTGCATCATCCTTGTTGCCATAACTAAAACCAGGATGGTCTGGTCTTTTGAAGTTGACAAAAGAAACGTTCTCAGCTTCCTCTTCTTCGAATTCACTTTCACTTGACTCGTCGGGTCGGGTGTAGATTCATTTATCAATACCGTGTCCACCTTCTCCGCAAGTGACACACTTCATCACCTTCTCAATCTGTTTCTTTCCTTTCCCTCCTGATTCTTTTAACTGTCTGACATCAGTGGCTATCTTTTGGATTTGAGTGGTGATTACTTCAAGAGCCTTGGATTCGACCGACTGTCCTTCATTAGTGACTTTCTTAGCATACCCTCTATCAGTCCTATCGTAGTCAGTCCCGGCTTGTAGTTCAGCCATATTTTCAATGATCTTTTTAGATCTACTGGGCTTCTTCCCAAGAAAGTCGCTTCTTACAATTGCATTTAGCGATACTATTTCTTCAGGAGTCAGACCATTGTAGAAGGTTGTTATCAGGAAACCTTTCTTGTAGTTGTGGTGAGGGCAGTCTCTATGATACTCCTAGTATCTCTCCCAGGCTTCTTACAGGTTTTCTCCTAGCTTCTGGGTGAAAGATGTGATCTTCTGCCTGTTCCTAACGGTCTTCTCTGTAGGGTAGAACTTGTTCACAAAAGCATCTGCTAAAGCATTCCATCCATTCAGAGATTGATGTGGCAGTCCAAGGTACCATGACAATGCCTTGTCCTCCAAAGAGAAAATGAAACCCTTGCAGTAGATCACTTCCTATGGCACCCCCCTCATCTTGATGGTGTCACATATATTTTTGAAAGCATCGAGGTGATGGTAGGGGTTGTCATTCTTGGAACTTCCCCTAAAGCTTTTATTTTAAATCATGGAGATCACGGATGGCTTCAACTCGAAGTTTACAACATCAAACATTGGGATTACAACTGGGCATCTTGAGTTGTTGGCCTTCGTGACAGCCAACTCCCGAAGGGTCTTTTCTTCTTCGTTGGAATCTTCACTGTTGTTGTTCCTATAATTCTGCTCTTGATTATGATGATTCCTTCTGTGCCTACGGCGATGATGACGTCTCTCGTGACAATGATCATCTCCAGGTTTTTCTGATTCATGTTCTTCTAGCTCTTCATGTAGATGATCATTATTGGAACGGTCATCGTCCCCATGTGGAAGCGGGTGTGTTCCAACTCTAGCAATTCGCTCATCCTCGGAAAGAGGTGGTTCCACGTGAGGTGGCATGATGAACGATGCTCAACCGAGAAGAGTGATTTTTCCCTGAGTACCTGAATAGAACGTATAATCAAGTTAGAAAACATGTGTTAATGAAATGAAGTATTCTGTGCACATTCAGGTTAGAAGACTAAGAGAAACTGTGTTGTCAAGCTTATTACTAAGCTTGAGGCACAGGAGTGTAGTTAGTGGATTCAGGTTCGTTAATAGTACCATTTTGCCTTGTCCCCAACAACAACGCCAAAAAGTTGACCGGCCTAAATCACGCGTCTAAAAGGAGCGGATTTGAAGTAGCCGGACTTTTAAATAACCCGACTCTTGGGCCCCCGCAACGATGACGGGGTCCGAAGTAGCGATTGGGGTCAAACCACAGGGACAAGGGTGGTCGTGCTAAGAACGTGGAATCAACACTCTACACTCCGTTAAAAGAAGGGTAAGAAAATATTCCTAAGGGAACGGTAGATCAAGATCGGTCAAAGAATAAAAGGGAACAAAAATACCACAAGAAGGCATTGTAAAGAAAAAGTTATCTCTAACTGGAGTTACAAGGAAGATTAAGGTTTTTGCATTTATCCATTTTTAGGGGTTTTGTGCAACAGAACCTGAGGAGATAACACTATTGCCTTGGTAAGGAACGAAGGAGGAAAGCTTAGGCATAACAAGCGGCAGCAGAAAACATCTAGTACCTCTTCTCTCAAAGAGGGTACCTCCAACTAAGCACCAACACCCTCTCTCAAGGGTCGTGGACTTGGGTTGGAGTGGAAAGAAAACTGAAGCAACTCCGACCCTAGGTACTCTTGTACTCCCTGATCGGACCAAACGCTAGAGCCACAACACCTCTCTCGAGGGAGTTAAAACGGGAAACACGATTCGATAGCTAGTCAAAGCATGATCCAAGCATACAAGTTAGACTTCAGATGCTTAAAAAAAGCAATCATCCAACAAAAGGAGACCAACACAGAGAAATGGGTATTCAAACTCCATTAACTCCATTAGCAAGAGTATTGCATAAAAGGTTTAGTTTACATTGTGTAAATCAAGAAAGTAAATGACATAAAAAGGGAATATAGGTATCGCCCCCTTGATTAGGAGGGCGACATACAGCAGCAGACACCCTAAGGTGCCTCTAACCTAATATTGGGCGGGAGCTCTGGTCGACATGCTCGTGTCGGGCGGTAGGCCGTGATGGACAAGCATATCGATCAAGGCACCCATCCCTGATACGGTCGTGGTCAGGATACCACCCTCTCGGGCGACACACCATGATGAGTGTTCTGTATCGAGACCGATATCGTGTCGGGTAAGAGACGACTTAGGGTATCGAGTTCCTTGTATCGGGTGTAGAGGTGAGCCGTCTCGGGCAGGGGCCCATCTAGGAACATGGCACATCGGGTGGCCTCCTTGGTCGATATCGGGCTGCTGCAGCTACCGGGACGGATTCTAAGTGAACCACTCCCGCCCCTCTCGGGTTGGGCAAGTGCTCACCTAGTATCGCCTAGCATGCCTCAGCGACACGACACACTAGCTCCAGATTCTTTTCAAAGTCAGCCTTCGTGAGGTTCCGACCCGTCCCATCGGGGTCCTGTAGCTGCTATTTATAGGCAGCGGTTGGAAGAAGTTGCGGATCTCCGGGCATCACATACCTTTTATCGGCTCCGCATACGTGGCTTCAGGGATGATTGACGTGTGTGTGTCGTCCAGCGTATCTTGTCTATCACGTGCCAGGTTACAAAGGTATCGGGTACGACGGGCGGTTGCTTCCGATGAGTGGCTCGTATCGCGCGACATGCCATAACGGGCTGATTAGTCATGGCAGGCAGAGCTCTCTGTCGGGTAAATGGCGTATCGCCCGTCAGTGACCACACCGCGCAACACGCCCGTGTCGGGTTGTACCCCTATCATCCAAGGTCCGCGATGGATAGTGGACGTGTCGTGCGGCTAGTAAAAGGCCGATTCTTTGTAAGTGGGCCGGGACGGGCCGTTTTGCTGATTTTGAGTGGAAAAGCGAGGAAAACTCTGTAAAAGATGATAGAAATGAGTTAAGAGTATAGTGTGACTTATTTATTCAATAACATGACAAAATGAAGAGGAAAACAGTTTAAAAGGGCAGTTTTGACAACGAAATATGGGCCATAAATACCACAAAAATGGGTGTTATCACTCGCTAAAATCAATGTTCTTGAATCTTGTTCTAGTTCTACTAGTAGAGAGAATAATGTTGCTTCTCTTCATATTGATAGAGATTCTTATTTAACTAAAGCTCTTTGCTTAGAAAATGATCTTTTGCATGCTAGAGATAATATCCATCATTTGTCTTCTACCATTTCTTCTCTTATGCATGATAATGATAGTTTGAGATCTTCTTTGCAAAGTTTCTTAGTTGGTAAAAAGAATCTTAATGATATCCTACACCATACTACTAAAAAAATTGGTAGACATGGTTTAGGGAATGACGGTAGTCAAAGGAACAACAAAGTTAAAGGACCTCCAATATTACATGGAGAATCCTCTAGTTCCAAGACTATGAGCACATGCAACTATTGCAATGTTTTTGGTCATTATTCTACTTGTTGTCCTTTTAAGAAAGCACCCAAGAGCAATAGGACTTGGGTTGCTAAGCTAACCCCTCCGGACCCAAAAACATGATTGGGGACCATTTCATCTTTCTTCTTGTAGGTACTTGCAAATGGATTGACTTGAGTTATTGAATTGCAAATTGATTTCTCAATCCAAGTGAAAGAAGAAAGATGAGATGTGTAAAAGGTGACAACAAGTGGAAAAAGGAATGGTAAGAACAAAGGTAAAAGTTTTCTTTCTTAAAACCATTTCTAACTTGTTTTTGTCAAGTTAGTGTGCACTATGCATATGGTTTTTGAGTCAAAAGTGGTATTTTGTGTTTCTCTTCACACTCTTGCTCAAAAACGATTTCAAATGCTTTTATAGTGTATTACTAACTTGCTTACACATGTTTGGATATGGTTTGTATATTTAGCATGCCTTTAAATATGTTTTTATGAAATATATGTGTTTTTTGACAACAACTTGTTCGGTTGAGTTTGTCCTGTTTGAAACTCGACCGATAGGCACCAATGGGTGTTGTCAATAGCTGTCATCGGTCGAGTTGTCAATACACAGAACTCAACCGACAATACTATGCGCAGAATATACATTTGGCTTATTGAATGAGAATTTCCCTCTCAACTAGATTTTCTCAACCAAAAGCCTTATTCTTTGGAAATCCCTTTTGGTACCTTTATATATGCATATTTCCATGTTCTAAATTGCCTATCTTGCTTACAACTCTAACTTTCTAATTGCTCTAAAATTGGTATATCTATATCTTGCAATTACTTGCCTTGAGTTGTTTTGCAGGTTTTGATGATGTTCTCTTTAGATATCTTGGTTGTGTCTTAAATTGCTTCTGTTGTGCTCTAACTTACTACATATATCTAGTTGTATATCTTATTTGGATACAAACTTGAGGTTCTTGGTGGTGATCATATTTTGGTAATGATGCATACTTGTTAGTGAGTTATATCCTTTCATGCTTCTAAAATTGCATATCTCTTTGTTTAGATATATATCTACATCTACTCATAGCTTGTTTTATATTGTGTATCAATTGGTATCTTTTGCTATGATCTAGATCCTACTAGTAGTCCTAACTTGTGACATCATCTACTAGTAGTTCATATACATGTAGTTCTAGCCATGTTCATCAAGTGGTATTCAACTATATGCTATGCTTGTATCTTGTTTCAAACTTGCTCAAGCTTGTTCTTTGAATTGCATATCTACTATCTTGAGTTGCTTGCATGACATTGTGATGCAGGATACATAGATCTACTTTATATGTAGAAATTGGAGCATTTTTGGATTTCATACAGCTTTTGCTCCAGTTTCAGTTTTTGGTGTAAGACTAGTGTTTTTTTTATACAGGAACTACCTTCTGAGTAAGGCTCATCGTTATGCCATGATCTCTGACACTTTTTGGACAAATTTCGTCATCTTGAGGGTCAAAATTACAATTTATTATTTTTCTGCAGCACTTTATCTTGCATTTTGGGTTATTCAAGTGCATGCTTTTAACTTGCTTTTATTCTATGCTTGGACAAGCCCTTGTTGTGCTCTTATACTCTCCTAGTATAACTTTTTGTTATCTCTTTTCCTTTAACAAGTGGTGTTTCTTATTTCTTCATACCCCCACTTTTTGAAATGACAAAGGGGGAGAAAGGTATGTCTTCTTTTAACAAAATAGGGAGAAGGTAGGTCTTACATGAAGAAGAGAAGTATATCCATGTAAGGGGGAGAAGGTAAAGGGGATAAGACATATATGTGTAGAACATATATGAGTAGAAGACATAATATTCTATAAATGTTATGAAAGCTAACCATGCATGAGAAATAGCATCAATTAAGGGGGAGTACAAGAACTCCACTAGCATCAATTGAGGGGGAGCATATGAACTCGAGTCTATTGAAACCCCTAGGTTTCTTCAAAGATATGACTTTACTTAAATGCTTTCAATACATTTATAGAATGGTTTGTCATCTTCAAAAAGGGTGAGAATGTCGACTCAAGGTCTAAATTGACTAAACCCTTATTTTGATGATGACTAAACCATTCCAATTAATTATGTGTAATGTCTCTACTTGAGTGATTTCAGATTAGGAATAGACACACTCCAAATGCCCTAACTTGCACATCTCAACTTGGAGAAAAGACAAGTCAAAGTCAATACAAGTGCACATTTTTGGAATGTGATGTAAATCCATTAGAATCATGTTGTAAATCACTTGTAATGATTGTATGACTTGTAATTAAGCTTAGAAAAAATCAGGAGCACTTAGATCGAATGTTTAAGCACTCAAAAGCCATTTTTCAAAATTCACATCAGGTTGTTCATCGGTCGAGTTGCAAACTCGACCGATCCTTATTGGATCTTGAAAATGACTTTTGATCGGTTGAGTTTGGACTTCACAGAACTCGACCGATCCCACTACTGAACAAAATTGATTTAAGTGAATCGGTCGAGTTACCCCAGGACAAACTCGATCGATGGCCTAAATTGGTCTTGTCTTTTAGTGGGATCGGTTGAGTTACCTTTATAGAAACTCGACTGATTGCACTGTACGGAAAAGTGCCAAAAAGTATTTCTATCTGTTGTGGAGTTGCAACAATTGAAAATATATCCATTGCAAGCCACAAAATGGCTAGTTTTCATTCATAAGTGTTCCCAAAGGCTAAGGGGAATCCCCAGCTATAAATAGGACCCCTTGGGCTTCATTCTAAGGTTGAGCATTCAATGCAAAGCTCTATGTGAGGTTCCCATTCTATAGTTGAGTGATCCTACAACCTCCTCTCTCTCTCTAAAATTAATCACTTGCTACATTTGTTAGAGTGAGTAGGAAATCTGTAAGAGAGCTAGTCCTGCATGTATATCTTGTAAATCTCTCACTGGCCACCTCCCTATCTCTCATTTCAACCATGAAGATGAATGTTCTCTCTCTTGGCTAAGAGAGGTGAAGAAGAACAAGGGAAGGATTCCCTTGGTGAAGATCAAGGATTTAGACTTGGAGCAAGAGTAGGTAAGCCCTTGGTGAAGGCAAAAGACTCTGTGCTCAAGTGGGTAAGTCCTTGGTGGAAGCTTCTCCGAGTGAAGGTGAAGGCAAAGGTTGAAGATCCATGAAGAGTAGAAAAGTCCTTGAAGGCAGAAGACTTGTGCTAGAGTGGGTAAGACCTTGGAGAAGGCTGAAGACTCTTGGCAAAGTGGGTAAGTCCTTGGTAAGGTGGAATACTCTTGGTGTTTGGATGGGTAAGTCCTTTGGTGGTCATGTATTGTAAGTCTTATGAATGAATATACGAGTGCAATGGTTAAGAAATCCTAGAGGTTGAATTCTCTAGGTAGTGGACTAATTCACTTCTAGTTTGAAGTGTGGAACCACTCTACATAGCTTGTCACTTGGTGTATGTTCAATCTTTCTCTCCCTTGCTATGCATGCTTTAGTTGCACTCAAACTTCCTATTTAGCAACCTTATCTTGTGATATATCTTAAAGGTCTAATGAATTTTGTTTAAGTACATTCAGCTCTATTCACCCCCCTCTAGAGCATCCAATCACCCATCTAGGATCCAACAATTGGTATCAGAGTGGGTTTCTCTAAACATACTTCAACAAGTAGGAGAACATGGGTAACTACCAAGGTGGGAGATACTTCATCAACCTTCCAATCTTTGATGAGAGTAACTTACTCTATTAGA
Source organism: Alisma plantago-aquatica (assembly GCA_963693085.1). Taxonomy (NCBI): domain Eukaryota; kingdom Viridiplantae; phylum Streptophyta; class Magnoliopsida; order Alismatales; family Alismataceae; genus Alisma; species Alisma plantago-aquatica. The sequence continues at coordinate 427,398,611 of OY856413.1, forward strand.
AAAGAAGGCTACAATTATATATCCAAGGATCAAGTCTTGAGCTATGGCAAGTGGTGGGCCATCAATACAAGCTATCAATAACAAAGATAGAAGAATGAGATGAAGCTACCATGAAGAAAACCACCTTGAATGCCAGAACAATCAACATCCTCTATGCCACCATGACCTCCACTGAGTTTAACCGGATTTCTTCTTGTGAGACGACCTATGAGGTATGGAGAAAGCTATGCATCACTTATGAGGGGACTCAACAAGTGAATGAAAGCAAAGTCTACATACTCAAATGGCTGCTTGAGAACTTCAAGATGGGAAAGGAGGAGAAGATAGCCAACATGTACTCAAGGCTCAACACCATTGTGAATGGTCTTGCTATTCTAGGACATCCTATGAGTAGAGGAGAGATCAACTCAAATATCCTTAGAACTCTCCCCAAGAGATGAGAACCCAAAGTGACTTCCATTGAAGAAGTAAGGTCTCTTGATGATATCCCCATTGAAGAGCTCATTGGAAATCTACAAGCTCATGAAGACACGCTTGACAAGAGAGAAGAAGTTGAAAGACAATAGGAGAAAGAGCTAAAGAGAATGAAGAAGGCTAAAATGAAGGCTCAAATTGAAGCTATTATGGGACAAGCCTCTCCATCCTCTCATGTTGAAGAAGATGACATGTACTCCAAGGGTAGATTCTACAAAGGCAAGAATTTCTCTTCCATCTGGTGCCTCAAGTGTGGAAAGAAGGGTCACTTCAAGATAGATTGTCTACAAGGAAAGAATACCCATCATCACAAGAAAAGAAAAGAGAAGTGCAAGATGAAGGAGAAATGGCACTCAAGCTCAAGTGACTCCTCCAACTCAAGCTCAAGTGAAGATTCAAGTGAAGGATCATGCTCAAGCTCTAGTGATGAAGGAGAATGCCATTTTGCTCTTATGGCTTCTACAAAATGTAAAGACTCAAATGAGGTAAATCTAAACTCTTTAGATAAAGAACCTTTAATTGCTATCATTAATGCTACTCGTGCCTCTCTTAGGTCTTCTAAAAAGAAAAGGAAAAAGCTTGCTAGAATTGTTGATAATATGCATGTAGAATTAGATGATCTTGAACATGCTAATTCTTGCTTGCTTGATGACAAAAAGGCTTGTCTTAGCCAAGTAGACTCTCTTAAACTTGAAAATGCTAGTTTGCTTGATAAGATTAGATTTCTAGAAGCTCAACCTCTTATGAGTAGTTCTAATGAAGAGCATACCTTAATTGTTGATTCTCTCATGCATTATATTGATGTTCTTAAATTTGAAAACAAGGACAAAGATTTTGTTTTGCAAGGATTAGAATCCGAAATTGGTATTTATCTTTCATAGATTGCTTTGCTTGAAAAAGAGAATGCTTTTTTACTCGCTAAAATCAATGTTCTTGAATCTTGTTCTAGTTCTACTAGTAGAGAGAATAATGTTGCTTCTCTTCATATTGATAGTGATTCTTATTTAACTAAAGCTATTTGCTTAGAAAATGATCTTATGCATGCTAGAGATAATATCCATCATATTTCTTCTACTATTTCTTCTCTTATGCATGATAATGATAGTTTGAGATCTTCTTTGCAAATATTCTTAGTTGGTAAAAAGAATCTTAATGATATCCTGCACCATACTACTAAACAAATTGGTAGACATGGTTTAGGGTATGATGGTAGTCAAAGGAACAACAAATGTAAATGACCTCCAATATTCCATGGAGAATCCTCTAGTTCCAAGACTATGGGCACATGCAACTATTGCAATGTTTTTGGTCATTATTCTACTTGTTGTCCTTTTAGGAAATCACCCAAGAGCAATAGGACTTGGGTTGCTAAGCTAACCCCTCCAGATCTGAAAACATGATTGAGGACCATTTCATCTTTCTTGTAGATACTTGCAAATGGATTGACTTGAGCTATTGAATTGCAAATTGACTTCTCAATCCACATGAAAGAAGAAAGGTGAGATGTGTAGAAGGTGACAACAAGTAGAAAAAGGAATGGTAAGAACAAAGGTAAAAGTTTTCTTGCTTAAAACCATTTCTAACGTGTTTTTGTCAAGTTAGTGTGCACTATGCATATGGTTTTTGAGTCAAAAGTGGTATTTTGTGTTTCTCTTCACACTCTTGCTAAAAAATTGTTTCAAATTCTTTTATAGTGCTTTACTAACTTGCTTATACATGTTTGGATATGGTTTCTATATTTAGCGTGCCTTTCAATATGTTTTTATGAAATATATGTGCTTTTTGACAACAACTTCTTCGGTTGAGTTTGTCCTGTTTGAAACTCGACCGATAGGCACCAATGGGTATTGCCAACAACTGTCATCGGTCAAGTTGTCAATACACAGAACTCGACTGACAACACTGTGCACAGAATATACATTTGGCTTATTGAATGATAATTTCCCTCTCAACTAGATTTTCTCAACCAATAGCCTTATTATTTGGCAATCCCTTTTGGTATATTTATATATGCACATTGCCATGTCCTAAATTTCCTATCTTGCTTACAACTCTAGTTTTCTAATTGCTCTAAAATTGGTATATATATATATCTTGCAATTACTCGCCTTGAGTTGTTTTGCAGATTTTGATGATGATCTCTTTGGATATCTTGGTTGTGTCTTAAATTGCTTCTGTTGTGCTCTAATTTACTACATATATTTAGTTGTATATATTGTTTGGATACAACCTTGAGGTTCATAGTGGTGATCATCTTTTAGTAATGATGCATACTTGTTAGTGAGTTATATCCTTTCATGCTTCTAAAATTGCATATCTCTTTGTTTGGATATATCTCTACATCTACTGATAGCTTGTTTTATATTGTGTATATGTTGGTATCTTTTACTATGATCTAGATCCTATTAGTAGTCCTAACATTTGACATCATCTACTAGTAGTTCATATACATGTAGTTCTAGCCCTGTTCATCAAGTGGTATTCAACTATATGCTATGCTTGTATCTTGTTTCAAACTTGCTCAAGCTTATTCTTTGAATTGCATATCTACTATCTTGAGTTTCTTGCATAACACTATGGTGCATGATACATACATCTACATTATATGTAGAAATTGGAGCATTTTTGGATTTCATACAACTTTTGCTCCAGTTTCAGTTTTTGGTGCAAAACTAGTGTTTTTTTATGCAGAAACTACCTTCTGAGCAAGGCCCATCGCTATGCCATGATCCCTGACACTTTTTGGGCAAATTCCGTCATCTTGAGGGTCAAAATTATGATTTATTATTTTTTCTGCTGCACTTTATCTTACATTTTGGGTTGTTCAAGTGCATGCTTTTAACTTGCTTTTATTCTATGCTTGGACAAGCCCCTAGCTATGCTCTTCTACTCTCCTTGTATAACTTTTTGTTATCTCCTCTCCTTTAACAAATGGTGTTTCTTATTTCTTCATACCCCCACTTTTTGAAATGACAAAGGGGGAAAAATTATGTCTTCTTTTGACAAAATAGGGAGAAGGCAGGTCTTACATGAAGAAAAGAAGTATGTCCATGAAGGGAGAGAAGGTAAAGGGGAGAAGACATACATGTATAACATATATGAGTAGAAGACATAATATTCTATAAATGTTATGAAAGCTAACCATGCATGAGAAATAGCATCAATTGAGGGGGAGTATGAGAACTCCGCTAACATCAATTGAGGGGTATAATATGAACTCAATTCTATTAAAACTCCTAAGTTTCTCCAAAGGAATGACTTTACTTGAATGCTTTCAATACATTTATGGAATGGTTTGTCATCTTCAAAAAGGGGGAGAATGTTGACTCAAGGTCTAAATTAACTAAACCCTTATTTTGAATATGACTAAACCATTTCAATTAATTGTGTCTAATGTCTCTACTGGAGTGATTTCAGATTAGGTATAGACACACTCCAAATGCCCTAACTTGCGCATCTCAACTTGGAGAAAAGACAAGTCAAAGTCAATACAAGTGCACGTTTTTCAAAATGTGATGTAAATCCATTAGAATCATGTTGTAAATCACTTGTAATGATTGCATGGCTTGTAATTAAGCTTAAAAAAAACTAGGAGCACTTAGATCGAATGTTTAAGCACTCAAAAGCTATTTTCCAAAATTCACATCAGGTTGTTCATCGGTCGAGTTGCAAACTCGACCGATCCTGATTGGATCTTAAAAATGACTTTTGATCGGTCAAGTTTGGACTTCACAGAACACGACCGATCCCACTATTGACCAAAACTGATTTAAGTGAATCAGTCGAGTTACCCCAGGACAAACTCGACCGATGGCCTAAATTGGTCTTGTCTTTTAGTGGGATTGGTCGAGTTACCTTTATAGAAACTCGACCGATTGCACTGTACAGAAAAGTATAGAAAAGTATTTCTAGCCGTTGTGGAGTTGCAACAATAAAAAATATATCCGTTGCAAGCCACAAAATGGCTAGTTTTTATTCTTAACTGTTCCCAGAGGATAAGGGACATCCCCAGCTATAAATAAGACCCCTTGGGCTTCATTCCAAGGTTGAGCATTCAATGCAAAACTCTATGTGAGGTTCCTATTCTATAGTTGAGTGATCCTACAGCCTCCTCTCTCCGTGGGTAAGCCCTTGGTGAAGGTAGAAGACTCCCTGCTCACGTGGGTAAGTCCTTGGTGGAAGCTTCTCCGAGTGAAGGTGAAGGCAAAGGCTGAATATCCAAGAAGACTAGAAAAGTCCTTGAAGGCGGAAGACTTGTGCTAGAGTGGGTAAGTCCTTGGAGAAGGCTGAAGACTCTTGGCAAAGTGGATAAGTCCTCAGTAAGGTGGAATACTCTTGGTGCTTGGATGGGTAAGTCCTTTGGTGGTCATGTATTGTAAGTCTTATGAATGAATATAAGAGTGCAATGGTTAAGAAATCCTAGAGGTTGACCTCTCTAGGTAGTGGAATGGCTCACTTCTAGTTTGAAGTGTGGAACCGCTTTACATAGCTTGTCACTTGCTGTATGTTCAATCTCTCTCTCCCTTGCTATGTATGTTTTAGTTGCACTCAAACTTCATATTTAGCCACCTTATCTTGTGATATATCTTGAAGGTCTAATAAATTTTGTTTAAGTACATTCAACATTATTCACCCCCCTCTAGAACATCCAGTCACCCATCTAGGATCCAACAATTTGCACAATAGAATCCCCTCCCTATCTCATACCTATGTAATAAAGAACATCTATTAAGTACTTATCAACTCTATTTATTTCTTCATGTAAACATGACTAGGGCTGTACATTTCTCGATCTAGACCGATGGTCCAGACCAGACTGGCTATTCAGTCCGGTCCGGTCTTGGACCGACTTGACTTTCGGTCTGGTCCTCGGTCTGCTATTTATCCTAAATCTAACCCTCAGTACGGTCCGGTCCAAAACCGATAGAAACCGATTGGACCGAATAACATAACAATGTCTTATGTATATTAATGAAATCTAACATTTATGAGAGTTTACACCTAAACGGGGGGGGGGTCACTAAGTGGCGCTCCCACGGGGGTGGTTCTCTCGTAAATAAAAAAAAAATATTTATGAAGGATTGTGGGGATGTATTGTACATTATTAATGACTGTAGAATTTACCAAAAATTGTATTAATATTTTAGTCTGCACACTGATGTCATTATATCAATAAATGTCAACTACATTAACCATTAAACTTATGCAAGTACTGAGTAGCTGCTAAATAAGTTTTAGTATCACATTACATTGTGACGGCAAAAAACTTAAAAGACATTGCATATTGAGTTGACTTGTGAATAAATAAGTGTATTACATATTAACTATAACATAAATCAATTTTATAATTATTACAAGTTTTAGTTTATATGTTCTACAAATTTATGCCAGTTAGTCTTGATTATCTTATTCTATGTAAATATTGCATTTGTAATGTCCCTGTTATTCTTATGATAGTTTACTCTCTCAATGTGTAAGAATTTAATTATGTAACTTGGTTTGTGCTACCAAACTCAAATTGATTATTACTTCTTTAATAATTTTACAAATTAATTCATTTATATTTTATAATCAAGAGTATATGAATGCTGGTTATCCGGTCTGGTCTTGATCCGGTCCCGGTCCGGTCCTTCATTTTTTCCGGTCCGGTCCGGTTCTTACTCGGTCCGGTCCCCGGTCTATGAATTTTTTATTAACTGGGTCTCGGTCCGGTCCGGGTTTAGACCGATGTACAACCCTAAACGTGACCAAACAATATTTTTTTGGTAATTTCTCTTTCCTTTTCCGTCCCCTTCTCCCTCCCTTTCCTCTCCCCCTTCTCCATTTTATTTTGTTATACCAAAACAAACAGCCATGGACAGGACAAACTTAATAGACGATAACCAAATTTAAGAGGATAAGCTTTGGAGTACTCCAGTTTAATTCAGACTTGGGCAGTCCGTTGCAAACAGGACTGTGAGACCACAAATATCCACTAATCTACACCCTCTCCACGTCTATTTGATAACTTGGGCCGAATTTGTCAAAGGCGTAATAAACTGATTATTTAGCCATCTTCGCGTCCGTTTCAACTTCGACCCAGGCTAAAAGGCTCTCCGCTCGTACCTTACCTAGCAGCTCGATCCAGGGACCGCCTATTCGCCCCAAACCCAAAGTGGAGACCGCAGGCAACACTGCCAACAAGTCGCCACGTTACCCAACTGAGCCGGACTTTCCCTCCCTACTTGTTTGTTGCCCTTCGAAGCCGGCATAGACTCGAGCTAGCGGAAGCACAGACCAGCATCGGATCGCGAAAGACCTCGCCGGAATGCCGTCCTCACCGCCTCCATCATCTTCTGCATTGGTCCCGCAGTGGATCTCGTCCCTGCCAATCCCTCTCATCTCCGCCGTCGCGGGGGGTGCCCTCATCCTTATATTCTTCGCCAACTACTTCCGCCGTCGGAGAGCCGAGGTGGTCTCCATTGCCGCGGCGACGGTGGAACCGCAGCATGCTGCGGATCAAAAGACGTACAAGCACCAGCAGCCCGCTGGGAAGAAGATCCACTCCAAGTCCCACGCCGCCGACAAGGTGTTCACCAGTAGCACACTACTCTATGTATTCATTCTAGGTTCATAAAATGGCTGTTTTCCCTGTTTATATTCGTCTTCTCTTCAGGAACAAGCCAAGAAACACCACCCTCTGGACGTGAATACTCTAAAGGGGCACGGGGATTCGGTCAGCGCGCTCAGCTTCTCCTCCGATGGCCTTAATTTGGCTACAGGTACTGAACCTGTTTCCAGCTACTGTCCTCCGTACATCAGGCGCTCATCACTCAGCTTCTCATTGTGCAGCATGTGCGGATGGAGTGATCCGGGTGTTCAAGCTGGACGACGCCACAAGCAAAAGCTACAAGTGTGATACTGCCTTTGTACTTGTTTTACCCGCTTCAAGCAAAATTATACTACGATGTATCACCCTCATCTATATCATGATTTCCCTTTCCAGGTTTCTAAGGATTAACTTGCCTCCAGGGGCTAACCCAACCGCGGTCACATTCTCGGAGGGGGCGTCTTCTCTTGTGGTGGCTGCTCAAGCTTTCATGGGAACCTCCTTGTACATGTATGGTGATGTGGTGGCGAAGCCCTCTGGAGATGGGAAGACAAAGCCTCCGGAGATCAAATGGGAGCACGAGAAGATACATGACCGGAAATCTGTTCTAACTTTAGTTGGGGTCACCGCCACTTATGGCTCAGCTGATGGAAGCACCATTATTGCTTCCTGCTCTGAAGGTGAGTCTTTCCTTTCCAAAGGAGTTTCAGCGCTGTACTGACATTTATATTTTATCTTGGAACCCCACTTGAGTCTCCAAGTATATTTTCACGACAACAGATTTTGTTCCATGCTGAAATTCTTCCACAAGCACTCCCTTGACCTTGTTTAACCTGCTAAAAATGAATGCTTCGGTGGTCGTTGGATTAGAGCAAAACGGCATATTAACAATATTGAGGAGCCATACTTATTAATACAGGCTTGGGAAAGTTTGGAAAATTCAAGTCCACAATGTAGGATAGTGGGACTAAAAACCATTATGGATAGACTTAAATGGAGGTCCCCGAAACAGAAATAACCAATAAACACATGTCAACACAGTCTCAAGCCGAAACATAGATTAAATTACATATGCGTTGCATATGCTTTTCGCTGAGGAACTTAATGAAGACGTCAGCTGCCTGACCTGGAGTTCTCAAATTTGGAGTTGATATTGTTCCATACATGATAGCATACCCTACAAACTGAGTCAACTTCAATAGATTCACTGAAACACCAGAGCGCATGCTTTCGATGTGGTTGCTTTGTACATTGGGATAGCAGCATATGGTCTGAAGAAGTTGAATTCGGCAAGGTATCTGCCATATCTTTAGATTCAATTTCTGTCCTGGCTCATGCCACAACGGTTTGTTTTTGGCTTAACTAGCTTACATTAAACCTTAGTAAAATATCATGCGGTGGATCTTCAGTGAGAGACTGCCTATGTATAGCATCAAAGTAGCCTAGCATTTGAGTTTGCCCGTTTTCCTTACAAGAACTTTTGTGGGGAACAACTTCAGATACCAAAGAACTTGACAACTTGCATCCCTTGCACTGCTTTGGACGATCCATAAATTGGCTAAGAACACCAACTGCAAAGGAGAGAAGGTCCTACAAAGGAGTTGTCCAATCAGTCTTGTGTATTTTTTGAAGACATATCATCCAATAGATTTTGAGACGGATGCATAGGAAAATTGGCTGGGTTGCATTCAATCATGCCAATTTCTGCAAAAGGATGTAGAGTATATTTTCTTTGGGATGGCATCTGATGGGTGATGACTCTGACTTGGTTTAGAAGTTCTGGATTTTCCCTTGGTTTGATTCAAACAAAATAAAACACATTGTAAGTATTATATTTTTGAAAACTACTTTAGTGAGTCAAAATTGTATGCAGAAAGAACAAAAAAAGGGGCCGAAAATCATGCTGTATGGAAACCACAACCAGAAATCACACGCTGGATACCAATTTATCGAAAGAGCCAAATTTGGGTCAAAAAGAGACTACTATTTTCATTGAGCTTCATTTAGAGAACTTGTAAATAAGAACTACTACTATGACCTGCATGCATTTACGTACTAGGTCTACAACCTAAAGATATGGCATTAAAAGAACCTACGTATGTGATTTTCAACACTCTAGCAAGTTCATAGCTCCATCAGTCTTAGTCATTAAATTCCTACTTAAGAACATGTATTCTAAAAGATATATAGGAAGACAAAAAAGTGACAAGTGGTTTGTCAACAATGCTGGTATATAGCTCTAACAAACAAGAAGTGGCATGAAGTTCATGCCCCTGAAAAAAATATTTTTCCTTTAGGCAGTGTAATATATACAATAGTCTCATGATCAGAACCAAAATACCACATACTACAAGGCCCCAGAACATTCAATCCTCAATAGTTAACATATGTGGGCATCAAACCCTAACACATGGCAAGACTAACAAACTATTTTCGTGGAAACAGTTAAGAGTTCCTAACTTATTCTTATTCCAAAGTTTTCACATATATCCAGTCCGGGGCATCCCTAGGTATATAATATCAAATTATGAAGATAATTGATATTACATAGTGTTAGAAGTATTAACCTATTTAGTTAATAGGTTAATTAGTCTATTATGTACATAGGTCTGTTTGTCCCGGCCCATTAGGGTTTAGTCCGCTTCCTTGTGATTTCTTGTAATTGCCTCCTCTCCTATATGTGTAGGACATGGGCGTACATATCAATAGAACAACAAGTATTACAGTGTCCCACACACATGTCAACATGGTATCAAAACGTGCCCTAGAGATCTAACCCTAGTCGCCACCTCCGCTTGCTCTCTTCTCTCCATGCTCATGCTGCCCTAGCCGCTGCCTCTCCTTCCTAGAGAGAGCAACAGGAGAGATCGCCCACCTGTAGGCGGCCGCCGTCTCCATGGCTTAGGCTGACCGTCCGCCAGGCACATTCCGACCTCCATGGTTGCCGCTCCTCCCCTTTCACATAGATCTTCATCTATGCTCGACGCCATCCTTCCCGACCATCTATCCTTTTCGATTCATAGTCAAAGCAGCCACTGAGTCTTCCTCGTGGTCGTCATTGTCAAGTCGTCACTTTCTCTGAGTAGCTCCATACATAGCCGCCATCATTGAAGCAACCACGCCAACGCAAATCTGCCTTTGACTCCAACAAACATCTGCACTGTGTCTGCCTCCGAGTCCAACGTCTCTGCGTCCAGTCGCCACACCAACCATTACTCCACTGCGACACCACTTCTCGAGACCTTGGACGACGCTAATCCTGTCTAGATCCGGTCGTGGTCAAGCAAGGAGCCTCCGCTTTTCATGTTCACATGATTTATTAGAGTAGAAAAAGATGACGCTAATTCTCGTTGACCCATGGTGCTAATTCCCAATGTTCTTTATCTCCTTGACGACGCTAATTCCTGTCAAATCATGCTTTTGCGGCATCCGACACGGCATGTTGGCCAAGCAACACAACATGTAGCAGTCCAGAATCCACTTGGCGATGCAAAAGTTCGTCCAGATCGCAAGTCACACGGCATGTTAACTACTAACACGGCATGTCGACGGAAGTTTGTCATCTCCAGTTCGCTCAGATCGCAAGTTACATGGCGTGTTGACATCCAACACGGCGTGTCACTGGAGATCTAGTTTACGCCTCCAACATCCTACATGACGTGTTGCAATGAGTCAGCGATTTTCGAGTCAAGGAGCTAGATGGCGTGTCAACAACCTTACACGACGTGTCATCAGGAGTCTGCCTATCAACCCCAACAATCTACACGGTGTGGCAAGACACAAACACAACATGCCAGAAGCAGTCAGTCTTCTTCCAATTTCCAGTTATGACATCCTTAAAAGGACTATCTCTCCTTCAATTCTTGATGATAATCGGATCCTATTATTTTTTGACCTTGCCTAAAAATTTGTCACGGGGGCTCCTCTACGGCACCCCCACATTTGTCAGCCTAAGGCCCGAACGAATGCCCTTTTCGGGGTCAAGAAAAGATCTATTTAATTTCTCTATCCAGATTTTATAATCGGGTTGTTTTGCATATTGGTTCCAATTATCAGTTTTCCTATTGAGATCCATTTTAGTAGTGCCACTCCTTTTCCTATCGAGTTCCATTCCGGTAGTGCTCCTCTTTCTACCGAGTTTTCATTCCCGTAGTATATGTTTTGTTCTACTCTACATACTACACCTGTCGTTTTATCCTTTTCCTTTCCCACCCTCCATCCATCATGTGTGCATCTTCCACATGCAAAGGGGGGGTCATATTTCCCTTTTCCACACCATCTACTCACTCTCGTCAATCGTCATATTGGTGTGTGTGAGGGAATAGAGGAGAGAGAGTATGATGGAGAGGAGGGTATGAGGAGAACATGAGAGAGAGCAATCTGAGGAGAGAGATACGAGGTGAGATGATACATTCCAAGCTATCTTCATGGAGCTTCATTCTTCATCACATTTGTTCTCCACTTTCAGACATCATTGAAGGATCTCACAGTTGTAGTATTGACACTACACGTTCGTACCACATTCTGTACGTCAGGATAAGAGCTGTTGCAGCTAATTCCGACCTCTAGTTCTCTTTGGTGTTGATGATGTTCCAGTTGATCATCCATGCTGTGTTCTCATGAGACTGGACAAGAGTTGTCACAACTAATTCCGGCCTATTGTTCCCTCTAGTGTTAATGGTGAGACAGATGGTTGCTTCTTCATCAGATATCTTCGTCGCTCGTTATCTTCTAGCCTACACATTTTGTATCTGTAAGGATTTATCCAAAGTTATCTTCATCGAGCTACTTTGTTACGTCTTCTCTGAGTTGCATCTGCTACTTTTACATGTTGAGACGACACTTCAACACCTCGTCCAACGTGTTCGTGCCACGTTATGCACGTCTGTAGTCTTCTGTGCTAATTCCAGTTGGCTACACTTCTCCGATGATTTAGAGACACCTCTATTGCTACATCGACACTGTGCCTCCATGTTCGTGCCACGTTATGTATGTGGGATGTGTTGATGTGTACTTATTCCACTCACACAGTCCTCTCCAGTGAAGATGGCGTAGTCGTGGTATTTATGATTGTCCGCTTCAGATATTCTTCATTCCAGATGCACTTTTAAAAGAAAGACTTTCTCCAAAAGCTCGAGCATTTCCAGCATACAGAATACATCTCAAAAAGAGGTGTCATCATATCTTTTTAGTTAGTGAGTATTGTTTAAGGGGGAGTAACAATTTTTGTATGGGGAGTGACACTTCTATCTTTCATTCTTCATTCCAGATGCACTTTTAAAAGAAAGACTTTCTCCAAAAGCTCGAGCATTTCCAGCATACAGAATACATCTCAAAAAGAGGTGTCATCATATCTTTTTAGTTAGTGAGTATTGTTTAAGGGGGAGTAACAATTTTTGTATGGGGAGTGACACTTCTATCTTTCATTTCTCATTTAATGGAGTCATGTAACTCCAACCTTGAACATGTGTTCACCCATGCTCCAGCTTGGGGGGAGTGTTAGAAGTATAGGCCTATTTAGTTAATAGGTTAATTAGTCTATTATGTACATGGGCCTTGACACGCTTTTATCGTGCGTATAACGCAAGTGCACGCGTCAATGTAGTACAGGCCCTTGTGAGGCCCGAGTCGAACTCAGGGACACTGAATTATCGGTAGACTACTACTAACTACTCGCAATCAGCTAGACCAATAAAAAGGTTATGAGAGTTGTTGCAAAATAAAAGAAAATAAAATAAAGCAGAGCAATCTATTAAGTGTTTAGTTTAATCAATTCAAATGGAGATCTTTAGGAATGCGGTTTCACCGCGGGTTTTCATTGCATGAATTTCCACATAGTTACTCAGGTTCATCTCTCAATCCGGGTAGTGGCCTGTAGTCAGAATTGTCCACTGTCGTGGTACAATTCACTACCTAAGTCTAGGTCGGTTCCACCGTCGTAGTAACCTATACCCTAAACTAGGTGCATTAGAATCGACCTCTGGGTTTCCACCATTAACCTTACATCACCTTGTTCAAGGGATTTGTTAATTAATGTGACTTTCGTCTCTTTTCAACCGTTAATTCTTCTTTCAAAGTAATTAAAGGCATTGGATTATCATTATGGTGATCAAGCATAACAATATAATTGAGAAAACGAAATCATACCACGGATTTAAGAGACAAATAATGAATTACTATGATAAAAACGTCATACAATGCTTCCCCGGGGTACTCCCGGTCCTAAAGATAAAGGGGATTAGCCCCGCATGCTCATCTCAGAGCAAGACATGGTTGAAGAAAAGGGAAAATGGATAAAAACGTGAATAAAGTGATGAAACCCCTGAACGGAGAAGATCCAATCGTTCCTTGGCGTAGAATGCGTGATCTACAGCCTTTCGGCGGTGGAGAACGTCTTCTTCGGCTTCCGGAACGGCTGGGGCGTGCTTCTGGGCTCCTTTCTTCTCTCCACACCTTCTTGGGACGTGTGCAGCGGCTAATGACATGATACCCTGCTCTCGACCGTCGTCCTTAGGTATAATCACCAAGTTAGGTTGCAAAAATATCACAACCGTTGGATTAGAGCCGATTTTAAAGCAAACTCTGATCTGACGGTGTCGATACCATCGACGCGGGTCGATGGTATCGACCCCTCGCGATATTGACAAGCCTTTTTTCTTTTCCGTCGTTGCGCCTGACTCGATACCATCGACGCGGGTCAATGGTATCGACACCCTAGGCGTTGGTTTTATCCCTTTTCCGTCGCTGAAGCTGAAAGCGTCGATAGTATCGACGACGGTGTCAATAGTATCGACTGACTGGTCGCCAACAACCTGATGGTACGTCGCTACCATCAACTTCCCTCGTCGATGGTATCGACTCTGCGCTGCTCCTTACGGCTGCCTGCCTGTGGCTGTGTCGATAGTATCGACTGCTGTCGATGGTATCGACAGCTGCATATATGTGTTTTTTCTGAAATTGCAAAACAAAACCACATCAGCCGAGATAAGACCTATTATTGTAATCATTTATGCTCAAAACAATAAAATAAGAGAGATTTGACACTGAGAAGGATCATAGACTAAAGTAAGTGAATTATGCAATATTAACCACCAAAGTGACCAATAAACACATAAAACACAAGTAAAAGAAGTCTATAAATGCGACTCAAAATCATCGCATCAAACTCCCCTAAGCTTGAACATTGCTCGTCCTCGAGCAACAAAACTCTAGAATAGAATTGCGAGGGTCAACTAAATAACAGATTATCACAACAGACTGCGCCATATGATCCCCGCCAGACATTCACATTCCGGCCCTTACTAACCACAACATGATAATTACCCTAAAGGCGACAATAATCATCCATAAAAGATATCTACCTCAAAATTGATGAACACTATCTCATAAGGCAGTTAACATAATAAAATCCTCCAGTCCAGACTCGGTGCATCTTGTGATCTCCTATCTACGTTGCTCGCCCTAACTACCATCTAAATAGAAGCAGCTCTCCTGGTCTTAATGAGTGAGGAGAAAATCACGGTGGCCTACCAATTCGAGCAACAAGTGGATGTAATGGGTGACTAGTGGATGAAATGGAAGCATTATACGGTTTTAACATGCACAAAAACAATAATGACCTAAATGATGCATATGCGAATGAAAATGCCCTAATGCCTACATTTGGGTGGAATGATGCATGCACTATCAGTCCGTCTCCAGGTGAGATGGAATATCTAAGAAACTACACCATGTGCTTATTCTTCTTGGTATGCAAGTGAGAACATGCTCCTTTCTCCCTCTCATTCTTACTTGCTTCTCAATACTCTTTTTTTTAATTTTTTTTTTCAAACCCTTATTTTCATAACTGACAATGAATTACTTGTCGGGCTCACTTCTTGCTGCATAACTTATACATTTGAAGCATTCAGAAGGTATGGAACAAATTCATCACATTTAATGTTTCAGAAGACATAAGACGCATGATGTACTATATGCACAAAAATGTGTATGCAACTAAATGACACGCACCTAAGGATAATATGCATGTATAACTACTTTACTTTTTGTTTCTTTTCTTTTCATGCATAAAAATATGAAAATAGTCGCAATGCAAGACCTATCTACATGAGATGCAATCAAAGAGATGAAAACCGTAATGTACTTCCAGTTCTTATGGTGGAATATGAAAACAATGGGGTGGATAGATCACAAGATTAATTGACTACACCTTTGGAAATTATTATGTGTCCCTCCTTACTGACCTGTGTAGTAATTAAGAGGTTTCTCTCTCTTATTTCAAATTAAGGTCTCATTATCATTTGGTCAGTTTAGGCTCAAACAACCAGTTCCGTCCACTTGTCATGAATCATAGGAACGTACAGTTGTGATTTCCTGTTTTAGAGTTGACAAACCCAATTATTTCCTTAAGTTATGTGCTCAAAGTTGAACAACACAAGCTTGCAAAAACACTAAAAATTTTAAATTTGCCCCTGATTCCCATGTACAAGCAACGAGATGGCACAAGACATTAGACATCCACAATTACACTAGATAGAGTGTGGATCCTACAAACAAACTAAAAACTAAGAGAAATAAATGACAGAAGACAAAGCAATGAAAACTAAAAAAAAATTGGGAAAAATAAAGGATAGAGCTGTTTCAACTCTCCCCCTAAGCTTGAATTCGACTATGGCCTCATAGTCAAAAACGACCTTAAAAGGTGGAACAATGATATCGATCATTCTGCAGGAGGAGGCGGGTACTGTGGAGCCGTGGGGTCCCAAGATGGGTACTGCCCCTGGAAGCTCAGATCATACTGGGGCATTGGCGGAGGTTGTGGATACCCCCCAAAATAATTTTGGCTCTAGTAATTGTCGTAGAAGGGCTGCTGCTGCATCTCCATCCTGTGCAACTTGTCGTGGATGTTTTGTTGGTTGTCGAGGAGGAGACGCTCATTCTCGAAAATGGCCCTTTGGTTATCTAACAGCCGGTTCGTTGTATCCTGAATACTGGCGTAGGATGCTGTATGCTGCTGTTGGGTCTGATGAATCTCCTGCAGCATCGAGTACATTCCTTGCATGGAGTAGGCATCCTCTCCTTGATGAGAGGGCTGAGGCGGCGGAGGCTGCGAAGAAGATGATGCACCCGGATGCATGCGGGGACGCTTCCGGGGTGCTACTCGTGCCCGAAGAGGAGTGAAAGCCTCCTCTTCCTCTTCATGCTCGTCGCCGTCATTATCATTATCGTCATTACCGCCGTCTTCACCCGAGTCATCAATGGCTATGATAGGCCACCGGAAATGCTGAGCTCCCTCGATGTCGAAGACGGGGTCAGGAAGCGAACACTCTTGATATGTGTGATTAACATGGCAATGTGCATATGCCAAGCCATCACGGAGCAGGAGGAGGTTGGAGCGGTGCAGATGCTGCAGGTTGACCTTGCTCCTGTTAGAAAGGGGAGTAAGCTGGGAGAAATCTAACCCAAGGTAGAGGGCCAACGGGGTGATGAGCCCTCCAAAGTGGATAGGAGCCTTCCGCGTACTCCTTTTCACGGCCAACACGCGCGTCAAAAAGAACGCGCCCCAGTTGCACTCCTCGCACTTCAACAGTTTGTGCAGGAAGAACAAATCCGTCTCTTGGAATTTGCTAAGAGACAAGTCGCCGCGAGCAAATAGCGTGGTGTAGAGCATGCGGTGCAGAATCCGCACAAACGGATGCTCGAAATCAGCAACTGCAGCGTTGTGGTAGCTGACGGATTTGCCGGGAGGCGCAGTCACGAGCTGGGCGAAGATGGCGTCGTAGTCCGTCCTGTTGTCTGGCCTCCGGTGCTGGTAATTGTGATGGTACCAGTTGTACACAGAATTAAACTGGGCAAGAGTGAGGGTGTAATTGTTGTTGTAGAGTCTGAACGACACCCACCCTTTCTTCCACTCTCTGTCGGTGGCGATCAAGTCATTGAGCACGACATTGATTTCCAATGATGCCATGAACTCCGCCACGAGTTCCTTGTAAGTCGGCCACTCGCCGAAGAATGGCTGGCCGTCGGCGTGGTACTCCAGCTCGTCGGGCATCCTTCCCATGTTTCTCGCCTGCCCTTGCAAGACGTAGGCGAGGTTGGCCTCGAACCCCAGATCACGGACCGTCGTCCGATCAACATAGCGCGTGGGCTCGATCTTTTTCTTCATCAGTTCCTCGTAAACCTTCCGGACCTCCGCGGAAGGATGGACAATCCTCGGACGAGGAATCGATGCAGTAGGTGGAGGAATGAATTCGGGGATCTCCATAGGGTCCGCCCGTGAAGGAGATGCACCGGCTGTACGCACCATTGTCGCCGAGAAAGAAGGAACAGAAGACGGAGCTTGGTGAAGGTCGGAGAAGACTATCTCCGCTCGGTGAAGACTCAGTGAAGATCGCGCTCCTTGGATGCTCGTAGCAGTTCTCCGGTCGCACGACAATGCGCAAAGCACAAGTATGGGCGAAGGCTCTGAAGGTGTGACGTAATATGACAACCATCCCTCTCTTTTATAACCACGGCCGTCGCTGCTGTGCACCTCGATGGTATCGACACCTGTAGCACAATCCGGTCTTCCGCTAGTATCGACGACTGTCGATAGCCTGATGTGGGGCCCCGGATCGATGACGCGTCGATACCATCGACGAGGGTCGATGGTATCGACCCATCCCACGGATCGACTATCTTGATGCAGCGATCGCCGTCGATTTCCTCTCGCGGATCGGTGACATGTCGCGTCGATAGTATCGACTCTTCTTAGGGCAAACACCCTCGCGAGGCCCGTCCGCCGCTTTCTGCCTAGACAAGTATGCTAGTAGCAATCATGGAACAGAATTTTGATCGAAATTGCGAAATTTTGCTCGAAATTTTGTTTTTTTGCAATCGGACATCGAACCCTACGATCGGACATGCGAAACACGCAAATGCAGGGAATGGGGCGTAATTTCGTGAAAATTTCGACCCTAGGTGCGAAATTTTGACAAAAAATGTGAAATTTCGCACCAAAGCCCAGTTTGGGCTGTAATTTCGTGAAATGGTACAGAAACACAAATTAAATTTCGAGAATTTTGTTCCAAAAGGTGATAATACTACATCTTGGGTATTTTGGCAATTTTTTTGAATCTCTTGCTTCTAAAGGCTATCTTTCTTAATTCTAAGGTATGTTTCCCCTATCCCTAGACCATTTATACATTACCTTCATCAATTTCTACACTCTTCTATAGCGATATGGAGAAATACTCCGAAAATAACAAAGTTCTTTCTTGGATCTATGCATAAATATCCCATGTAACCTAGTTAAATGCTTACACTAGACTTATACAAGTTGTAGTTGGTAAGTTTGGAACAAGGAACGGGGTATCCGATTTCGATACCGTTTCGACAACATGGCAATCAAAATTTATGGAAATTTCGACAGAAATTTCGATAAATGCAATCGTGCCCGTTTCGACGCCAAAATGAATGAATTAATTTATGAAATTTTACAGGTGTGATCTCTACACCTAAATGCATCATTTTATGTGGAGGTAGGTTAGGGAGGGGGTCCTTCATGTGGGAGGTAAGGGAACTGTCCTGTTTCTTGAGGATTTCGATGACAAAATGTAGGAATTAAGTTATGCAATTTTGTAAGTATGAGCTATATACATGCATGTACTTGTTTGTGTTATAATATCAAATATTGGATATGTAGGGCATCCCACACATTTTCCTTGGGTTTATAGTTTGTTGCTGATATTGACTCAATAGTCAACCATTTCATTGGTCCTAAGAATACTAGTGCAATGTTTCCAAGCTAAATCATCATTTGTTGGTGTGGTTGGCTTCCTAGCACCCTCATTGTCTAATAAATCACCACTAGGATACATGTCATCCACATTGCAGAAACTAAAATAGCATGCATCACATAAGTATTTAATAATTTGAATAGAAAATATTAGGGAAATGCAATGCAATTATGATATACTATAAGTATATACTATGTATGAGTACTAAATGGTGAAATGACCCCAATCCCCCTTTGCTCCTCTTCAAAAATCAACAATAACAACAAGGATTGCAATTATCGAAATTTTCATCGAAATTTGGCGAAATTCATCGAAATCGTCGAAATTTGGCGAAACTCATCGAAATCATCGAAATCGAAACAGTCGCACGTTTCGGTACCAGATAGCATCGAAATCGAAATTTCGAGCGAAATTTCGATGATTTCGACGAAACCTCATTCCATGGTTTGGAACTTGTAACTGTAAATTTTAAATTCTAAGCTGTAACTTGAAGCTTTTAATAGACTAACTGTCTAGCAGACTTGACATTTCTGTTCATTTGTGCACTCACTCATCAAGACATGTATCCCACTCTAACCTCTAAACATATAAATGTATTATATAGTTTAGTGTGTTTATGTGTCAACATTGTGTTTGCAAAATTTCATAAGTTAATTCCTTCATTTTGCCATCAAAATTGCATCGAAATTCTGTCGAATTTGTTCAGCTTCCTTCACTTACAAATGTGGGAGACCCCCCCCCACATATCCACTTTGAAATATTATTGCATATTTCAGTAGATCTTGCCATTTAGATTGTCCTGGTAAATTTTCATGATTTAATTCGCTTATTTGGTCGTCAAAATCGTTAGGGCTGTAAATAGCGAAATTTTGAAAAATTTCTGTTTCTGGGCCATCGGACACGACATCGAAATCAGACATTTAATTTTATGGTAGCAATAAGTTATATGAAAGAATCAAGGGTTGACTATGGAGACCTTTTCTCCTGTAACTCGCCTAATTTCTGCACTAGTATTATCTCTATAGTTATCAGCATGGTACTAAATATCCTCGACATCTGGCTATATATCCTCGATGTTATATGTGTCTGTGCCTGTCGATGTCGAAACCTAGTAAACTTCCCCGACATCGATGTTGCCTACTTGTTGACATGTGTCAATGAATTCAGCCTACTTGGTGATGAAATTGACTTAGCTAGCTCAAAGCCTCCCATCTTCTTGATGATCTTTGTAGTTATTATTGTTGCACACATAGTGAAGGCATAAAGAGCTTGTAGGAAACCTCTCTTCACATTGAGATGACTATTTCCTTGGTTTCTAACTAGAGAGTAATGATAAGTTTATTTCTCTACTAGATGTCCACAAGTTTTGCAAAATTTGGTGTAGACCTAATAAAATTTCACCTTTGTTACTTTTTCTCCTCTTGACAAATTGATGTATTAATTCTAGAATGTGATCCTTTTGGGATTTCTGTAGATACTGAACACATATATAGAACAAATCTAAGTTCTAAACATTTCATATAGAAGATTATAGACGGAGTATGTGTTTACTAAAAATTTGATGCTTTATGCCAAATTCCCTCACAATCTCACTATCTTTTAGCTTGTTTTGCGTCAAAGTGTTAGTCCAGAACTTCCTTAAAGTTTCCTTACATGTTCCACAAACTTCCACTTCCTTGCCTGTCGAAGTTGACACTAAGACGACATCTTTTACATTTGCACGTGACTGTTTAATTTTATATGTAAACATGTGTGGATGGCTATATATAGACATATATTTAGTTTTTAAGATAGATTTGATGAAATCTATCAATTTTCATCATGAAGTTACTATTTTGAGCTAAATTTTTGTCAAAGATGCGTCGAAGTTTGGTTGTAAAATTCCTTGAAGTTTCCTCGATGTTTCCACAAACTTCCACTTCGACACCTGTCGAAGTCAACTCGAAGTCGAAGTCCTGTTCCATGGTTATCAGTAATGATTGGCCCTCATCCTTGAGTTTTGATGTCAATTTTTTTTAACTTGATGAGGACTTATGAGAAAGTATCCATATGGAGCAACCTCCACAATTTTATGCTCAAAGGGATTGCTCGATTAAGGTGCGAAAATAAAAGAAAGACCATTTGTGTTCTCATACAAAGTCCTCACGTACAGACTTTGTAAATATGCAAAACACAATTCATTCATAATTTGTACATGTGTATATATATATTTTAATATCAACTATGTATGTGCTATGGATGTATCTGAAAATTTTAATTTAAATTGATTTTTCACCAAATGTAGACAGGAATAAACTGACATTAAGATTAAAGCTCATACCAACGGCGACTTACCTTCCCGCTACTCATTCTGGTGTTTGGGTGGTCTAAGAAGGATGAGTCACTCCCTCTTGATACTCCTTTTTTATTTTTAAATGCAATTAAAAGATTGTCAACATGATTAATAAAATTTAATGCAAACAATTGAGATATGGATACTTTGTACTATTGTAATTTAAAATATTTGAGTGGGATTAGTAGCAATAAGGAACCAAATGAAATGAAAATCAGATCTGTATGTAGCCAAAAACAGAGATCAAATCGAGGCCGAAAATTTTGAATCTGTATTAATTCTCAGTTTTGATCCTTTTTCATTTATTAAAATGTGCAAATTCTCTAGTGGGAAAATGATAATCCAATACAATAAATCTAATTGTCTTTCAAGAAAAGTGTATGCAATTATCTCAAAAGCTCAAACTTGGTGCTTAACATAAGATATATATTTCATAACTGAAAATAATAATAATCCAGACCAGAACTGAGGCTTACACGGTTGCACCTCAAAGTTCGGCATAAGTCTCAATCCAGGACACTAAGGCTTAAGCCTCGAGATGCAAATAGGATAACCTCACCTCAGCCTCGAGAGCCTCAATGTGTGTTTTGGGGTTTTAAAACAATGAATGTCGGAATGAAAAAGGACTAATGGATATGCAGAAAGGAACGTAAAGCTCCAAGTACTACAATGTCTATTCTACCCCGTCCCTTATAATGTGATGGGGATCATAATATTTAGCTTGCACCATACAACCAGTATTGACATCCAGCATCTCTAGATGCCGCCCCTTTGGCATGGTTGGCTGAGATGACTGATTCTTCTAGAGAAGATATGCTAAAGAAACTGTCACAATGTTCAATAAAATTTTCCACTGGAAAAGATGGTGTCATGGCCCGTGTTACTTTAATTGATTTTTTTTTTAAAGGAAACAGAGTAGACTATTTGCTGGAACTTTCTAAAAGAGGGTTGTCTAATTGTTGTTTCTTTTCTCATATTAGGCACTGATATCAAGCTTTGGCATGGGAAAAGTGGTAAGGAATTGGGAACAGTAGATACTAACCAGTTGAAGAACTCAATGGCAACCATCTCTCCCAATGGACGCTTTCTAGCTGCTGCTGCTTTTACTGCTGATGTGAAGGTAAGCGTTTATTATTGTTGATATGATTGGACACTTCTCTGAATAGAGAAATAAGGTAAATATTACATATAGGGATAATAAATAGTAAACATCCCTAATTAATAATGAAATTTTGTTTGGTATCACACTTGGAGATTCTATTCTACAGGAGGAAAATGTATGCAGTCTTCACTATCAAAGATCACATGACCTCTTTTTATATGAGGATTACAAAATTTATCATTGAGATAGATCTCACAATGGAGCTAACTTCATATATGCATATATATAACCGTGTGCCTGCTTGCTGAACACATATATGCATATCTGTTTCTCATTTGCTTCATATGTTAAAGTATCACTTTTTTTTTAATATCTACCTTTTATATGATAACGAATTTCATCATATATTCTTTCTTTTTGTGAATAGAATAAGTATGTATTATTGACAACAAATATAAGCATAGGCACCATCCTTATATAGGATAGAAGTATTCACTCAATACATAGTTCACCAATATGGGACAAAAGGCAAAACATTAAAGAGAGCACTGAATCAATAAAAATAAATAAATATATTAACACCTCAAGCTGGAGCATGGATTCATGCATGCCCAGCTTGTCCACCATAGAATGGAATCTTGTCTTTGACAGTGATTTTGTAAAGATGTTAGCGAGTTGATCCTCAATCTTGATGTATGGAGTGGTTATGCGTTTAGATAAAATGGATTCTCTGACGAAGTGACAACCTACCTCAATATGATTGGTACGCTCATGGAATGTTGGATTACTTGCAATGAAGGTAGCTGCTTTATTATCACAATACATAGGAATGGGGACAAAATCATAGACTCCGAATTCCTTTAATAGTCCTGAACCTACATCAACTCACAAGTGGTATGTGCCATGGCGTGATACTCAACTTCAACACTGGATCTAGCCACAACAACCTGCTTTTTGCTTCTTCAAGCGACAAGGTTACCACCTACAAATGTGCAGTTACCTGAAGTAGATTTACGATCAGCACAACTGCCAACATAGTCTGAGTTAGAGAAACCAGAAATCTTGCAGTGCCCATTGTTCCTATATAGAAGACTCTTAATAGGTGAGCTTTTAAGTATTTGAGAATGTGGCACACAACATCCTAATGACATTGTCGAGGTTTATCAAGATACCTACTGACAAGTCCAACAGTGGAAGTGATATCTGGTCGTGTAACCGTCAGATAAATGAGTTTGCCAACAAGTCTTCTATATTGCTTGCTGTCAGGGTAAGATGGAGAATTATCACCATTCTAATTGGTATTGGGATCTAGAGGTCTGCTGTCTGGCTTGGCACCTAACATGCCATTCTCCTTTAGAAGATCAAGTGCACACCTATGCTGAGATAGACAAATTCCAGAAGAAGAATGAGATACTTCAATCCCCAAAAATATCGTAGTTTTCCTAGATCCTTAGTAATGAAGTGTTTTCATCATTGTTGTACGGTGGGCGCTGCCTAGGCGTGCCTGGGCGGCTCCACCCTCCAAAACCTAGGCGCCAAACCTCAATTGGCGTCAGGGTGGACTGGGCAGACTGCTTGGGCACCTAGACTGCCCACCTTGGCGGTTAATGGGCCTGGTTAATGGGCCATCACCGTATTTCCTTTTTTCTTTTTTCCTAAATGGTTCCACAATGCAACACTGTTGCTGCTCCACTTTTTTTTCTTTCTCATTTTGCTAATCTAAGTTGATATCATATCTTACTGTTGCCTTACCATCCTATTACCATGGCCATTTCCTTTTTTATCTTCCTATTCCTTAATTGAGCCATAGTCACAAATTCGGTATTCGAGATACGTACGACCAAGTTGAAAAATTCAGAAATCGGGAATTATGCGGAAAATTCGGCTAAAAACCGGTCAACGTACGGTAAAAGTTCGGTCAACTATTCGGAAAAAAGTCGGCAAAAAAGCGGAATATATATATATATATATATATATACACACACACACACACACACATACAAACATATATATACACATACAAACATATATATACACCCACATATATAATGATTGAAAATGACTAAACATCGAACTGATTACTCTAATATTGGAAGAAGGGGAAGAAGTGGGAGCAGTAGGCACAAATCAGGGAAGAAAGGGGAAGAACGGAGGAGAAAGATGGAGCGTACATGTAGAATGTCAAGGGTTACTCCTCCTGGTGTGTCGAGGGATAGAGGCAAAAGGTTGGATGGTTTAGTGGAACCCTGCTACAAGTTAAAAAGGACGTGAAAAGAATAAATGTGAACCAAAAGTACAGAACTGTTTAAAACGGAAAAAAAATGTATTAAACGCGTTTAATACGCGAATAAAACACGAATTAAACACATGTAAAACGTATTATTCGGTTTGGAGTTTAAAACGGCCGTCATATACGGAATATGAATAATACGCGTTTTAAACACGTTTTTTTCAAAAAAACGGAGTATATTGTGACTATGAATTGAGCAGCCCACCATCCTTCTGTCGTATGGAAATTTTGTTTTTTCTTCCTTATGCATAACTAAACCACAAATTTGCTTCCATGACTTGCTGTCTATTTTTCTTTTTGCTTTATCTAGTAGAGATATTGCTACTATGTACTGACAACTGCCATATAAATCCGCAATTAACTGGTTTTGTTTTTTTTCTTCTCTCCACCTAATAACAATATTAATATTTTTGTTGCATTCCTCAAATACATACATGCTTGTATGATACATATGACATTGATTCATATAGGTTAAATGTAACTATGTATATATGATAATATGCATATAATTATAAAAAATATATATAAACCTGTAAATAAAAAAAGCCTAGGAAAGCCCGGGCCACCGCCTAAGAGGTTGTCTGGGAGTCCATGGGCAACGCCCGACCGCCTCGACAATCCAGGTATTTGTATATATTCCTTGGTATCCTGAATATGCTGATGGTCACTCCCAGAATGGATGATATGATCCACATACACTATCAGAATAACAAGTCCCACAATAGTTTTTAAACTAAAAATAGTGATCAAAATGCCAGTTTCGAAAATCAAATTTAGTAAGAATCTGACGTAATTTATCGAATCACGCTCTTGGACTCTGTTTGAGTCCATCAATTGCTTTCTTAAGACGACAAACTTTAGAACTCTCCCCCTGAGCAACAAATTATGGAGGTTGCTCCATGTACACTTCTTCATGCACAGATCACCATATGAAGGCATTTTTGACGTCAAGTTGTAACAGAGGGGAACTTTAGTTAAAACAACAGAAATAAGAATTCATACTGAATTAAGTCTTGCTACATCTACATGAGAGAGTCTCAAATTAATCCTCTTCATAAGTTTGTGTGTAGCAAGGAAGAACAAACACTTCTATACAGCCCCTGTGTCCGTGTCGGACACGTTTTGGACATGGACACTTCTTGGACACGGCCCAAAAAATTTTGGACACAGCCAGCACGTGTCCTATCCATTCTGGTCCATTTTTGCAGCCCGGACACTTCTTGGGCACGGCCCGGACACTTTCTGGACACATCTATGCAGTTGTACCTGCTGCAACAGCCTATTTCTGAGTAAATTCTGAATATACAGCTGCTACTCAACTATACTATCATTGAGAAAATGTTACATAAAGCTGTATTCTAACTTAAATTGCATATAAAATATCTTAAAAGAGTCAACATGCAAAATCTAAGATGAATTAGATATCATACATCACATATTGATCTAATAAAGTGATTGATTCAGTAATGCAAAGTCATTTACTATATCGGAAATTCTGCTATATTTATTGAAACTAATGCAACAATCAGGTGGATACTTCATGTTTTCTTGCTACACAAACACATGCATATTCATAATCGTATACAATCATACAATCATTTTACTTATGCTGAATTTATGCTATATCTACTGAAAGTAATGCAACAATTAGGTATCTACTTCATATTGTTTCTAGTGCACACACAAACACATGCATACTTCAAATTCATATACTATTATACATACAAATTTTCAATAAATTTAGATACATACAAATATGCATAATTCTAAATAGTTTTCAATAAATCTAGATACATATGTACATAAATATATACATATACACATAAAATACATACATAATACACATATTTATTTGTATTTATTTTAAAAAATCCCTCTCATCTAGAGCCGTGTCCCTGTCCTATATTTTAGAAAATTGACTTATCCCGTGTCCGTGTCCATGTCTAGAAACGTGTCCATGCTTTCTTGGTGTGTAGCCTTTAGCAACAAGTCGAGCTTTAAGGCGTTCAACCGTGCCGTCCGATTGATACTTCACTGGTAAAGATCCAACGACAACCAACAGGGGAAACATGAGCAGGAGCATCAAGTAAGTCCCAAGTTTGTTGTGTGTGTAGAGCCTCCATTTTCACTTCCATGGCACGACGCCATGCATGATGTGTAAGTTAGGGCCTCAGCCGTAGTTTTAGGAAAAGAAATCGCGGAAAGAGCAACAGTAAAGTTTGCAAAACTTGAACCAAGATTAGCATTAGAACCTAAATTGCTGATAGAATGTAAGGTACAAGAACACACCCCTTGTCTTATTCTAATGGGAGTATTCAGATCAGAGTATACCTGATTGGTGTTGCGATCTTCCGACGAAGAAGAGGGATTGGCTAAGGGAGGAGGGGCCATAGAGGGAGTCAGAGTTGTGCGGCGTTATTGGTACACCTTGAGATGAACATCAATAGATGAAACAATAGAGTTTGAGGAATCTGACTCAACTGTAACAGGAAGCGGGGTATCAACAAGCAAATCCGTAGAGAGAGTCGATCCCATAGTAGAAAAATACGGTCAAAGAAAACAATATCCACACTAACATGCCATTTCTTAGCTGCCGGACATAACATTTGTAACCCTTTTGAGTTCGTGAGTACCCTAAGAAGACACACTTAGTAGATCTGGGATCAAGTTTGCTTACACTAGTATGAAGATTCCGTACATAACAAGTATTGTCGAAAGTTCTAGGTGATAGAGAGCAAAGGGGGGCTTCAGGGTATAACCCATTATAGAGAATTGGTTGTTTAAGACGGATGAGGGCATCCTATTGATTAGAAAACAAGCGGTGGAGACAACATTAGCCCAAATAGGTTTAGGGACATGATAGTGAAACATATGGGTTCTAGCTACTTCAAGCAGATGGCGATTCTTGCGTTCGACAATCCTATTATGATGAGGAGTGTAAGAACATGAGGTTTGATGAATGGTGCTAAGGTTTTTACAAAAAATGTTGTTAGATTATCGCATAAATTCAAGGGCGTTGTCTGTTCTAAAAAAATTGATGGGATAATTAAATTGAGTCTTAATCTCAACAAAGAAAACAGTGATAGTATCAAGAACATGTGCCTTATCTATAGGTAAAAACAACCAAGTAGCCCTAGAGAAGTCATCGATAAAGTCATAAAGTAACAAAATCCAGACATACTTTGACTGATCAAGGTCCCCATATGTCAATCTGGAAAATATCAAAATAGGTTTTGAGGATAGAGTTATTTTCTTGAAAAAACACACAGAGTTTGCTTTCCTAACTGACATGTTTCACATTTAAATGAAGCTCCAGACACAATACAAATGAAAGGCTTGAGTTTGGATGCGGATGGATGTCCTAATATGTAGTGCCATTGAAGTCCCAAAACAATCGAATATAGAAGAGCAGTAATCTGTGGAGGATCAAGGTAGATAAACTGTTTGATCCCTCATGGCCCGAACCAATCCTTATCCTCGTGCGGAGATCCTGAAAGACACATCCATCCCGATCAAACGTATTAGAACACTAAAGTTGTTTGATAGTTTTACTAACCGAAAGAAGATTTAGACGGTAGCTTGGAACATATAAAACAAATCTGAGCAAGAAGTTACTTATAGTTCGAATATTACTAACCCTATGAACTGGGGCTTGAGTGCCATCAACAACAACCACGGGCGGAATAAAGATGTAGTCAAAGCAGAGAAAAGCTTCGAATTGCCAAAAATATGCGTAGAAGCACCATAGTCGATGACCCATTTGTTTTTACCATAAGGAGCCAAGGATGTTATAAAACTAGAATCATTATCCATGCGTGGCGCCAACATCGGAGCTTTTCAAGTTCAATGCGGATTTAATCTATAGAAGCAGTGGAGGGTTGGGCCGTTTCATTCTCGGTATAGTCAGTAGAAGCTTGATTCACCCATGTGCTGAGGAAGCCGTGTTTCACCCAACAACGATCTTCATTGTGATTGTTACGGCCACATAAGTTACAATGACGAGTTCCAGTAGGAGGGATGTTGCTTGGTCCAGCGGAAGGCTGACCCATAGTTATCCAGGCTCTCGCCTAGGCGAGCCTAAGCCCCCTAGGCTCTTGGTGGGCCGCCTTAAATTGCGCGCCTAGGCTTTCAAATAACTAAACTAGATGTCTAAGGGCTTTTAGGCCTAAATTAAGACACTTAAAGACCAAATTAGCATGGATTACTTCTGAATTTGGTCAAATTATATCAAACTTAGTTATTTTAGGGAAGAAATAGACATGATTTGGGCTAAATTATAATTTGGGCAAATTAGGTATGCTTTGGGGGAAATAGGTCTGATTTGGGGATATCATGTCTTCTTTGAGGAATTAAATCTGCTTTTGCCAAATTAGGACTCACTTAGGTTAATGTAGGACAAACTAGGGGAAGTTACGTTTGATTAAGTCATGTTATGCCAAAATAAGTCTAACTTAGGCCAAATTAGGGCATACTAAGTTAAATTAGGTCCAATTTAGAACATGATAGGTTAAATTAAGACAGAATGAGTCTAGCTTAGGTTGTGATAGGTGTGATGTAGGTGAAGCTTAGGGATAACCAATATAAATGTATATAGTGATGTATATATTTGAGTATAGCTAAATATATACTCAAAATCTTTCCTATATATGTAAAATATAAACAAATATGAAGAATGCCTAGAAACGCCTAGGCTCCCGCCTAGGCCCCCTAGGCTTC
This sequence comes from Alisma plantago-aquatica, assembly GCA_963693085.1. Lineage (NCBI taxonomy): Eukaryota > Viridiplantae > Streptophyta > Magnoliopsida > Alismatales > Alismataceae > Alisma > Alisma plantago-aquatica. The sequence continues at coordinate 427,427,891 of OY856413.1, forward strand.
CCTTAGGTAGGAACAATGAATTAAAAAACGGCCCAAGTGGCTGCTTAATCGGCCATGACCCTCATCCGCCTAATTTAGCCCCTAAGCGCCCGGTTAATCGTTTTGAACATAATCACCCGCTTTTTGCCCGCCTCACCCGCTTTTTCCCGCCTTTTTCCCGCTCTTGTTTAAAAATCCTAATGTAAGCATCTAACATTAATTAATTACACAGTCCAAGTAGTGTTGACTATAATATATGAAACTTGTATACATTAAATGTTCTATGATATAGCTAGTCCTAATTTAGAATGCATACTTTATGTGAGCTGTAATAATTGGGTACTGCTGTAATGCATCTAAGTAAATATCATATTGCTCTATTATACTTCTAATGCATGATTAGTTTTACTGATTTCCTTGCTGCTTTCAGTGATTAATGATTGGTACTACTGGTTAGTATTACTTTAGTTCTTGGATTAGTCCACACAAGTAATCAGTTCATAAGTGCGTGACGCATCACGTGAGGCACCGATAGAAGATTTAGAAACCCAAAGAATGGGCATTAAGAATTTAATTAAACAAACCAACGTCACATCGTTAACTTAGACTGACATGTGATGAAGGTTGATGAGAGGGACCAAGTCCCTCCTAAGAAAGTAAGTTGAAACGAGAAGGTGTTTTTTATATCAGGAGCAATTTGGATTTAGTGAAACAACAGGGAATCACGGAAGTATGTGGGTGGGGGGGGAGAGGGCGGGTTGGTTGGTCAATGGCTGGTGGTGGATGGCGGGTGGCGATGGTTGACAGGGGGTTCATAGGTGGCGCAAGGTCGATAGGTGGCAGGGGCATAGAATTAAATGTCCGATTTCGATGCCGTGTCCGATGGCCCAGAAATAGAAATTTTTCGAAATTTCGCACTAAATTTCGATATTTACGGCCCTAACGATTTCGACGACCAAATAAGCGAATTAAATCATGAAAATTTACCAGGATGATCTAAACGCCAAGATCTACTCAAATAAGCAATAATATTTCATATTGGATATTGGGGGGGTCTCCCACATTTGTAAGTGAAGGAACCTGAACAATTTCGACAGAATTTCGATGGCAAAATGAAGGAATTAAGCTTTGAAATTATGCAAACACAAAGTCTAGACAAACACACTAGATTATATAATAAATCTATATGTTTAGAGGTTAGGGTGGGATCCATGTCTTGACGAGTGAGTGCACAAATGAACAGAATTGTCAAGTCCGTTAGACTGTAAACAACTTACAAACCCACAATTTACCACTTAGACCTTAAAACTTACAGTTGCAAGTTACAAACTTACATGTTACAGCTTATATAAGTCTAGTGTTAAAATTTAGTTAGGTTACATGGGTCATGTATACATAGATCAAAGAAAATGCATTATTTTTAAGTCATTTTATGTATAAATATGTGTAATAATAACAGATTTAGTGTAGAATTGCAGACTTAATACTATTATTTCATAGATTCTCAAGTTTGTTTGTAGTTCATGTGATTTTCGAAAGAGAATCGCCAAAATACCTTATATGTAGCAACATCACTTAGAACTTTGTTATTTTTCATAGTATCTCTTCACATCTTTTAGAAGAGTGTAAACATAGAAAGAGGTATACATGGGCTAGGGATAGGGGAAACGTACCTTAGAATCAAAGAAAATAGCCTCTATAAGCAAAAGATACAAAGAGAATCGCCAAAATACCTAATATGTAGTGGCAACAGTCCTAGGAACAAATATCTCGAAATTTCTATCGAAATTTTGTGCCATTTCGCGAAATTATGGCCCAAACTGGGCGAAATTTGGATTGTTTTGCGAAATTTTGCACCTAAGTGCGAAATTTTAGCGAAATTTCTGCGAAATGACGTCCCATTCTCTGCGTACATGCGTTTCGATGTCCGATTGAAAAAAAATCGGAAATTTCGGTCGAAATTTCGCAATTTCGATCGAAATTTTGTACGATGGGCAGGGGCAATGTTCAAAATTTCGTCGAAATTGGCGAAATTTCGCTAATTATTTCGATGCCGCCAACGATCGGACATAGAAATGGCCTTACATGTCTGTACATAGGGAATTTCGGCAGAAAAAATTTAAATTTCGACAATTATTTCGAATTTCGACGAAATTAGGTAAATTTTGATGAAAAAAGGCCCATTCGGTCCGCATTTCGACAAAATTTCGAAAAATACATCTATTATTTCGAGAAATGGGGTACGATGTCTGCAGATTTTACTATGTGATTCCTTGGGCATGTTAGGGGCAATCTAAGTTATGTTTCTTCTCTTCCTAACCCAATTCTACCTCTCTCTCCGATTTCTCTCACTTCTATAAAGATCTACAAAGGAAATATTTAAAAATGTGTGTGGGAGTGATATCTATGACTATGATGACCCACTTTCATTTTTGAGGTCACATGATTTATGTTATAGTGCGCAAAATTAGCATGACTATCGAGATATTTTGTATGTATGCCATTATCAATCACATCTCTAACTACATGGTTGCCTCCTATAGGCTCTCGCTACAAAAACACACGACGATGAACAAAGCTTGAGTTAATCCATTAATATGTATTTTATCACTTGTAAGCATATGGAGATTAATAGTGAGACATATCTATGCTTGTATAAAACAAAAAACACACGAGCCAATATGTAGGTATAATTAACAAGGAGGATGACAAGCATCATGGTTCAACTAGATGCATAAACCTCAGTACTCACATACCACCGCGACATTGTTTATGTACTACATCCTGTCATCCTACTGAGAGGTCCTACCATCCTAGATCATGCTATGTTTTCATAAATTTGTGTCCTTAAGCCTATATATTGTGCTTGCAAACTATGATGACTATTCATTCATTTCTCCATTCAATTGACCTCAAAATCTCCATCGAAATGGCCATCGAAATTGTTCAGCTTCCTTCTCTCACACATGAGGAGCCCCACCCCTCACATATCCAATATGAAATATTATTGCATATTTGAGTAGATCTACACTAGTAGATTGTTCTGGTAAAATTTCGTTAAATAATTCGACCATTTGGTCATCAAAACGCCAGGAATGCATCTGTCGAAATTTCCGTCGAAATTTGTCAAAATTTCTGTTTCTGTGGCTACCGAAACGGCGTCGAAATCGAACATTTTCTTCCTTGGGCAGGGGATTGACATGTGAAAAGGGGTCGATAATAGGTGGCAAGGGGTTGATAAATCTTCATCGTGATCATCTAAGCTTCAACAATGCCAACCTTGTGGTGGCGGTTACATGAGTCCTTTCCTGTACCTCTCTACTTCGGTGATACCCCCATTGAGATGTAAAAGATTCAAATCTCTTCTAATTAAATTGTCTCCAAGTAGATTCAGGTCTACTTCTTCCCCTTTTTACTCTTGGTTAAAAAAAATCGTACTTCAAGCCAAGGTGGTCCTATTTGTGTCCCGGAGGTTTAAGTGTTGCGGCTTTTTCCTCGAGGCACAGAGGTGTCAAGGCACACACTTGATTTTTGGATTATAATATCTCATGTTAGTCACCTAATTTTTAGCCTTTTGAGGTAAATATATACACCTGGAAGCATAGTAACAAAAGTCTCCTAATTTTACAAAAAATCGGTGATTTTTTGCGATTTTATAGGCTCCCGAATATTCATCATGATTAATATGTTGCTCGCTGATTTTTCACGACTTTCTACGATTTTTCTTGTCTTTTCGCGATTTATACAATTTTTCACGATTCCTCATAACTTTTCACATTTTTTTCACGATTTTTCTCTTTTAAGTCGTTTGCTCTTTTTTTACCAAACCATGTACACAAAAGTTCCTTATATATACTAAACCTCCAACCCCCACTCTCCCAACAGTCCATTGTTATTATTCAACCATTCTTTAATTCTTTTCCTACTTTTTTACTCAATAAGATTGTATGTATAGTGACCTTAATAGTCACATGTGTATCTAATATGTATGTATATTGTTAATATATTTCATATATTCAGCTATTTATTCTATTTTGTAATTTATACATCCTGCTGGACCTCTATGTAAATTCTCCAACTTCTCTTATTAATAAAAAGGGAGAAGGCCTATTGCCTCTCCTAACGCTGCATTGCACATAGCATTGCGGCACCTCAGTTTACATGGTATCATAGCAAAGGTTCTAACCCTACCCAGCCACCAGCAGCCCCCAGCGTCGCCGCCGCCAGCCACCGGCCAGCGCCGCAAGGCAACCAGCAGCCGCCGGTCGACCAGTCGCCAGCCACCTCAGGCCCGCCGTGCCGTCGGCTCAGGGGAGGACAGCCGCCGCCGGCCCAAGGTGGGTGCAACAGCCGCCGCCTGGGGCAGGCGCAGTAGTCGCAACACCTCTCTCTCCGGATTGTCGGGTCCTTCGGTTGATCCAACAGATTTCTAAATCCCAAACTGGAGGGTCCGTCGGTACGTAGGAAATTCCTAATCACATCTCCTCCATGTGTGATTAGGGAACTTTCGTTGGGGGCTGTGGATGCGTCAAATACACATGATTATGTGACGTGACATGTATCTCTCTGTCACTCAAATCTTCCTGTGACGTGTATCAATCCGCCACCCTTCTTCTCGTTAAATCATGGAGGACACCAAGGCATCTACCATCTACAGTGAGATATCACCTATCCCCTCCATCAAGCTGAACGGGAAGAATTATCTCTTATGGATGAATGCTGTCCATACAGTGTTGGAGTCACGCGACAAGGCAAGACACGTTGATTCTGATCCTCCCGCGTCTACTGACAAAGGCTATGCTGAATGGAAGCGTCATAATAGTCTGGTGAAGACCTGGTTGTGGGGGAGCATGGAATCGGGGATTGCCTCGAGGTTCATGTTCTACACTACTGCCAAAGAGATCTAGGATGCAGTAAAGAAATATTATTCTCAAGAGAAGAATGCGCTTCGTCAATTCATGATATATGACCGCCTCTTTGCAGAACGACAGGGAGACATACCTTTAGAAGAACACTTTGGAGTGACCCAAGGTATTGCACATGAGCTAAGCTTCTATCATCCAGTGACACTATCCAGGAGCAAGTGGAAAACAGAGATGACTTGATTACAACAAAATTCTTGTTTGGTCTGAGTTCTTCGTGCAGTTCAGCCCGCATCGTCATCCTAGCTTCTGACAAACTTCCCAGCTTGTAAGAGGCTTACTCAAGGATTTTACATGCAAATTTTGAACATGTTGATCCTACAACAGTCTCATCTTCTGGAGATTCCCATGCTTCTGTAGCTGCTGCAGTGAGAGGAGGACAGACATGTATGGGTTGAGGACGTGGCACTCGCCCTAAGTGCACTTTCTGTGACAAAACCTAGACACACAGTTGAGAAGTGCTGGAAGAAGCATGGTAGACCTCCTGCACCACCTGTGGGAGCAGCAAACTATGCTACCACTACTGAGTCTACTGAGCCTCCTGCTTCGAGTTCTGGTTCTTCTGGCATCACACTCACCAAGGAGGAATATGATAGATTTATTCTGGCTACCCAACATTTGAGTTTGGGATCATTGTCTTCAGCCAACTTGGCGTCCACCACTGGTAATCAGGCTACCTCTTTATTGGCTTCTGGTTCTACTTCATCATGGGTCGTTGACTCTGGAGCGTCACAACATATGACTGGTATGAGGAGACTACTTCATTTTGTTGACTCACATATTCCTCACAAATCTGTAATAATAGCAGATGGTTCATTGAGGAGAGTGTTAGCCAGTGGATCTGTTTCTCTGACTCCTAAAATTGATCTTAAATCCGTACATTATGTGCCTGCATTTCCTTTTAATCTTATGTCTGTTGCTAAATGAATTGATACTGTGAAATGTACGGTAACCTTTGAACCTTCTTGTCTTGTATTATAAGATCTCAAGAGTATGAGGACGATTGGTGGGGGCTTAGGAAAGGTGATCTCTACCTCTTCCACGGTGACAGTTTGCCTCGCCAAGTATCTGCTCCTGCTCCAGCTGTCCTGTTGAGTGGTTCTCCCTTACTGTGGCACTACAGAAATGGACATCCTTCGTTAGAGAGCCTGAGGAAGTTAGAACTGGAGTTGTCTCAAGTGTCATCTCTAGAGTGTCAGCCCTGTCCACTGGGGAAACATCATAGGATGTCTTATCCTGGTCGTGTCAATAAACAGGCGTCTTGTCCTTTTGAGTTGGTCCACAGTGATGTTTGGGGTCATGTAAAAGACCATAGTTATAATGGTTTTCGTTATTTTATTTCCTTTGTGGATTTTTTTTTGCGTATGACATGGATTTATTTGTTGAAAAATCGAGAGTCTGTGCTATCCACTGTCAAACATTTTCGTCAAGAAATAAAAGTTCAATTTGATTGCAATATTAAAGTTCTTCAATTTGATAATGTCTTGGAGTATGTTCAAAATGCTATGGCTGATTTTGTAGTTCTGTTGGGATGATACATCGTACTTCCTGTCCTCACACCCCTCAGCAAAATGGGGTAGCAGAGAGGAAAAATCATCATCTTCTTGATATTACCAGGACAATCATGTTTTAATCTAATGTTCCTAAGCGATTCTAGTCTGACGCTTTACTTACTGCTTGTTTCCTTATCAACATGCAACCATCTTCTGTGCTCCTAGGACGTACCCCATTCTCTGTCTTACGTCCCAAAGATCAATTTTTCCTTCTTCCCCTCAGAGTGTTTGATTGTACTTCCTTTGTCCACAATTTTGATCCTAAGGCTGCTAAGTTATCTCCTAGGTCTGTTAGGACTCTCTTTCTTGGGTACTCCAATACTAGCAAAGGGTACAAGTGTTATTGTCCAAGTCTCCGTCGTATGTTTGTGTCTAGGGATGTGACATTTCATGAATCTACTCCATATTTCTTTAGTATTCCCAGTAAGGGTAAGCAATTATGTGAGAGAGTGCCACCATCAGATACCAGTGAGAGAGTGACACCACCACATCAGAGTGAGAGAGTGCCACCTATCATTCCTGACTATACTATAATTCAGGAAGAGCAGCCAGCAGACGGTCCACTAATTCAACAATATTCACATGTTTATAGCAGACGAGGCAGACAAGATCCAGAGGAGGTAGCGACTCCAGTCTCTGAGCCCTCCCCATCTTCCTTTACTCAAGGGATTCCTGAAGAACCATCTGACCTTGATGTTCCCATTGCTGTTCGTAAAGGTACCCGTTCCTGTACTATTCGGCATCCTATTGCAAATGTGTGTTGTTTGTCCAAATTATCTCAGTAGGCCCGCTCATTTGCTATTGGGATTGATTCTGTGGTCATTCCAAGAAACCATCTTGATGCGATGAAGGATATTGGCTGGAAACAGACTATGCATGTTGAAATGTCTGCTCTTTTACAGAACAACAACTGGGAACTTGTTGACTTACCTCCAGATAAAAATGTTGTGGGATGCAGATGGGTATTTACAGTAAAACATAATCCAGATGCTTCAGTGGAGAGATTGAAAGCTAGACTGGTGGCAAAGGGGTACACTTAGACATATGGGGTTGATTTCTTTGAGACCTTTTCACCAGTGGCTCTTCTGAATTCTGTGCGTATTCTTATTTCTCTGGCTACTACCTTTGACTAGCCTCTATTTCAGCTCGATGTCAAGAATGCCTTTCTTCATGGTGATCTACAAGAGGAGGTATACATGGAGCAACCACCTGGTTTTGTTGCTCAGGGGGAGTGTCAGAAGGTGTGTAGATTGAAGAAAACCATCTATGGATTAAAACAATCTCCTAGAGCTTGGTTTGACAAGTTCAATGATGTTGTGCTAAAGATGGGCTTTTCTCGTTTTGTGACTGATCACTCCTTATTTTATTCTAGTTCTTCTGGTGGATCTATTATTATTGCTATGTATGTTGATGATATAGTTATCACTGGCAGTGATTCTATAGGCATATCTTGTGTGAAAGAAGGCTTGCAGGGGCACTTTCATACAAAGGATCTGGGAAAACTGAGATACTTTCTGGGCATTGAAGTACTTAGATCTCATGCAGGTACCAATTTGTCTCAGAGAAAATGTGCTGGATTTACTACAGGAAACAGGTATGAGTGAGTCCAAGCCTGTGTCTACTCCTATGGACTATCATGTGAAGGAGATGACTGATGATACTGATTATCCAGATCCAGGATATTACAGGAAAATTGTGGGTAAATTGATATATCTGACAGTCACACGTCCTGACATTTCCTTTGCTGTAGGAGTGGTGAGTCAGCGTATGAGCTTACCCCAACAGTCTCATTGGACTTCAGTCTGTCGTATTCTGAGGTATCTGAAAGGTGCACCTGGTAAGGGAATCACCTATTATAGGCCGAAGACTCCTGTATCCACACTTTCTCTTACTGGTTATGCAGATGCAGATTGGGCTGGTAATCTGAATGATAGGTCTACGTCTGGATATTGCACATTTCTGGGAAATCATCTTGTTACCTGGAAAAGCAAAAAGCAAAATGTTGTGGCAGATCTAGCACGGAAGTTGAGTATAGAGCAATGGCACATGCATGTTGTGAGTTGCAGTTCGATCTGTACTTTCTGAATTAAAGATTCCTATTTTGTCTCCTATAGAACTCATATGTGACAATCAAGCTGCCATCTACATTGCCAAGAACCCAGTCTTCCATGAACGTACTAAGCACATAGAGGTTGACTGCCACTTTATCAGAGATCAGATCAAGAATAGAACTGTTGTGACTTCGCATGTCAAGTCTGAAGATCAACTTGCAGATGTTCTTACGAAGCCATTGAGTCCAACAACATTTCAGAGTTTTTGCAACAAGCTGGGTCTACACGATGTGTACACTCCAGCTTGAGGGGGAGTGTTAATATATTTCATATATTCAACTATTTATTCTATTTTGTAATTTATATATCCTGCTGGACCTCTATGTAAATTCTCCAATTTCTCTTATTAATAAAAAGGGAGAAGGCCTATTGCCTCTCCTAACGCTGCATTGCACGTAGCATTGCGGCACCTCAGTTTACATATATATATATATATATATATATATATATATATATATACAAACATATGTATATATATGTATATATATGCATATATGTATATATACATATACGTAAATATATACATATATGTATATGTGTATAGATAAGTATATATATGTATATATATGGCCGATCTATTCTCGGTTATTTCCAATTGGTTGACCGAACTTTGACCGAAATATATCGACTCACGGTTTTTTCCGGCCAGTCGAAAAGTTGCCGAATCCCAAACTTGTCACTATGCCTGGAACAAGGTGCGGTCCTCCAAAAAAACGCATAATGAAAATCGGTCCAAAAAGCGGTCCAAGCCGCATAATCGGTTGTACGGCCGCATATAAGGCCGATTATACCCCGATTTTTAGTTAGAGATATTCTGATTTCTTCTTTTATACATTTAAATTGTTTAAATTTAGATTATAGTGCATGTTTGTATTTATTTAAGTTGTGATGATTGCATATTTGCATAATTGCATCCATTATTCTTGTAATTGTACTATTTCGATACACAATTGCACAAATTAAATATGTAAATCATGATTAATATATATATATATAATAATTAATTAAAAAAATCCAAAACCGCATATACTTCCGCATATACTCCCGCATACCGCATATACTCTACAAGGTGACCTCTCCGAACGCATAACGCATACCGCTTTTTGAAACACTGCCTGGAAGGATGGAACCATTCTGTCTATCTATTGTAATTAAATTTGCTTCTCTCAACAATGATCATTACATATTTTTTGATTTGTCAAAAGGCCCAAGTCATCGGCATAATAAATTTCATTTTTATCACTATGCATCCGTTTTTCAAGAAAAGGTCCCTGCAACAACCGCATATGCATCTGCTTATGCGGTTCGGCCCAGTGGCCTTGCCACATGTGTAATGGTCCAATGTGTACTTGTGCAACAATGGCCTAATATGCGGCCTTGTGCAAGTTATATGGGGGCATATAGGCCACTTTTTTGTAGAAGTTTGTAGACGTTTTTAATGTAATTTGTTTTGGTTTATTTTAAACTACTTATTCACCCAGACAACCACATGTATATATGTATACATATATCTATTATTAAATTTCTATATCTATACCTATATATACATATATAATAATAATACATCTTGATATACATACATATTTATAAACACAAATACTTCATCAAACAACTCATTGGTGATCACTGTGAACACAGGCATAAGTCTCAGGTTCGAATCCTAATGGGAATGAATAAACTGAGATTTATGTCTGACATGGTTTGCGCCAGAACTGAAGGGTTGCACACTTGGTTTACCATACTCTTGTGTCGGACCTCCACAAGACCACATGTCAATGAGGGGTCAGGCAGAGGGAGTCTCAAATACTTATTTAAACATAAAGTATTCAGTTTTATATATATGCATTTTGATATATATATATATATGTATATATGTATATGTGTATATATATATATACATATATGTATATATATATACATACATATAAATGTATATATATATATACATACATATAAATGTATATATACATACATACATATATATGTATATATATACATTTATATGTATATATATATATGTATACATATATATGTATATATATATACATATATATGTATATATATATACATATATGTGTATATATATACATATATGTGTATATATATATATATATACATTTATATGTATACATATATGTATATATATATACATATATGTGTATATATATACATATATGTGTATATATATATATATACATTTATATGTATACATATATGTATATATATATACATATATATGTATGTATATATATACATATATATGTATGTATATATATACATATATATGTGTATATATGTGTATATATATACATATATGTGTATATATATACATATATGTGTATATATATATACATATATGTGTATATATATACATATATGTATATATATATATATATATATATATATATAGAGAGAGAGAGAGAGAGAGAGAGAGAGAGAAGGCTTATGATCGAGTACCCAGAGAAGTGTTATGGATAGTTTTGGAGAAAAAGGGTGTGCCTATCCAATACATTGACTTGATCAAAGACATGTATGATAGCTCTACTGTAAGTGTCAAGACTCCTGGAGGAGAGACACCAACTTTTCCTATTACAGTTGGGGTACACCAAGGATCCACACTCAGCCCATATCTATTCGTTCTGGTTATGGATGAGTTGACAAAGAATGTTCAAGATGATATTCCTTGGTGTATGTTATTTGCTGATGATATTGTTTTGATTGACGAAACAAAAGATGGATTGAATGATAAAGTTGAATGTTGGATAAAGGCATTGGAATCAAATGGATTGATGATTAGCAGGAGCAAAACTGAGTATATGCATTGCAATTTCAGCCAATCTCGAAGTGTGAATGATGGAGCCAAGTTGGACGGAGTAGATATACCAAAATGTGACAAATTTCGTTACTTAGGTTCTATTATTCAAATAGACGGGGATGTCCAAAATGATGTTTGTCACCGGATCACTGCAGGATGGTTGAAATGGAGGAGTGCAACTGGAGTTTTATGCGATCAGAAGATCCCTCTCAGGTTAAAAAGTAAGTTTTATAGAACAGCTATACGACCAGCCATGCTCTATGGGAGTGAATGTTGGGCGGTGAAGAAACAAGGTCTCAACAAGATGAACGTGGCCGAAATGCGTATGCTGAGATGGATGTGTGGGAAGACAAGAAAAGATCGTTTGAGAAATGACTATATCAGGAATAAAGTGGGGGTGGCGAGCATTGAGGACAAGTTGCGTGAGGGCCGACTCAGATGGTACGGACATGTGCAACGCAGACCTACTAGTGCGCCTATACGAAGCAATGCTATTGAGCCAAACACTATAAATAGAAGAAGAGGAAGGCCTAAATTAACATGGGATGAGCTTATAAAGAGAGATTTTGAATCTCTACATCTCAATCAGAATATGACCCATGATAGAGCTGAATGGAAACGAAGGATCCATGTAGCCGACCCCAACATAGTTGGGATTGAGGCTTAGATGATGATGATGATATATATATATGTGTGTGTGTATGTGTGTGTGTGTGTGTGTGTACATGCATATATAATATATATCGACATCTACATACGTACATGTCTACGTAAATGCTCTTATATTTATACATTACTTGTCAATGTGTGTACATTTGCATATAATGCACATGCACAGTTCAAATATGCTACATGTATACACACATAAATAATTTTAATACATCATACATCTATATTTGTATGTAGACTCTAATGCATACATAATTGTAGACTCTACAATTTAAACATACAATTTTGTATACTTTATATATGTTTTTATGCGATACATAAATAGTCTATAGAAAAATAAAAAACAACATCCGCATATACATCTATACACCACATATACTCTATTCCACATACCATTTTATAAAACTATGCTATGCATCATTGATTTTACCTTTTTACCATTTGGAAATTTACTATGTTGACAATTCAATGTTTTTTTCTTTTACCCGTTTGTTTGCTAGTTCCTTTTGATTCCATTGTTTCCCTCTAATTGCAATATTTACATATAATACCACAAATCATTGGTATTAAATTGTGTTCTAGAATTTATATTTTATTTTTATTATGTAGGAGATATTTTTATTAACTTTTCAGATCCTAATTTGATTTATTAAGAAGGGCACGGTTCGTTTCTCTATCTCTTGTGTGGTCATCTATCAATTTCTATGTATGTCGATCATCGATATATATTTATTATATCCGTTACATTATAGGTAATATATGTGTGGCTATGTACATATGTGTACGTTATACTGACCATGGAATAAGATTTCAATTGAAATTGTTTCCCCCTCTTTGGCAAAATTTCGGACCTAGTGGTGACCTTTTCGCGAAATTACATCCCATTACCTGCTTTTGTACTTTTTGATGTCCGGTCATACATTTCACATCAAAAAGCTTAGTTTGGGCCTTAATTTCGCAAAATTTCAAGAAACAAAACTTAAATTTTGAGAAATTTGTTCTTAGGGCTGCTGCTACTACATCTTGGGTATATTGGCAATCTTTTCTTAATCTCTTGATTCTAGAAGCTATTTTTCTAAATTCTAAGATATGTTCTACACTCTTCTATAGAATTCTAGAGAAATACTCTGAAAATAACAAAGTTCTTTCTTGGATCTATGTATAAATCATCGTACAAAATTTCGATCGAAATTGCGAAATTTCGACCGAAATTTCCGATTTTTTTTCAATCGGACATCGAAACGCATGTACGCAGAGAATGGGACGTCATTTCGCAGAAATTTCGCTAAAATTTCGCACTTAGGTGCTAAATTTCGCAAAACAGTGCAAATTTCGCCCAGTTTGGGCCATAATTTCGCGAAATGGCACAAAATTTCGATAGAAATTTCGAGATATTTGTTCCTAGGACTGTTGCCACTACATGTTAGGTATTTTGGCGATTCTCTTTGTATCTTTTGCTTATAGAGGCTATTTTCTTTGATTCTAAGGTACGTTTCCCCTATCCCTAGCCCATGTATACCTCTTTCTATGTTTACACTCTTCTAAAAGATGTGAAGAGATACTATGAAAAATAACAAAGTTCTAAGTGATGTTGCTACATGTTAGGTATTTTGGCGATTCTCTTTCGAAAATCACATGAACTACAAACAAACTTGAGAATCTATGAAATAAAAGTATTAAGTCTGCAATTCTACAATAAATTTGTTATTATTACACATATTTATACATAAAATGACTTAAAAACAATGCATTTTCTTTGATTTATGTATACATGACCCATGTAACCTAACTAAATTTTAACACTAGACTTATATAAGTTGTAACATGTAAGTTTGTAACTTGCAACTGTAAGTTTTAAGGTCTAAGTGGTAAATTGTGGGTTTGTAAGTTGTTTACAGTCTAACGGACTTGACAATTCTGTTCATTTGTGCACTCACTCGTCAAGACATGGATCCCACCCTAACCTCTAAACATATAGATTTATTATATAATCTAGTGTGTTTATGTCTAGACTTTGTGTTTGCAGAATTTCAAAGCTTAATTCCTTCATTTTGCCATCGAAATTCTGTCGAAATTGTTCAGCTTCCTTCACTTACAAATGTGGGAGACCCTCCCCCCCCCAATATCCAATATGAAATATTATTGCATATTTGAGTAGATCTTGGTGTTTAGATCATCCTGGTAAATTTTCATGATTTAATTCGCTTATTTGGTCGTCGAAATCGTTAGGGCCGTAAATATCGAAATTTAGTGCGAAATTTTGAAAAATTTCTTTTTCTGGGCTATCGGACACGGCATCGAAATCGGACATTTAATTCTATGGTATAAATGTCCCATGTATCCTAGTTAAATGCTAACACTAGACTTATACAAGTTGTAGTTTGTAAATTTGTAACTGAAAGTTTTAAATTGTAAGTTGTAACTTGAAGTTTCTAAGTTTGTAACTGTCTAGCAGACTTGACATCTCTATTCATTTGTGCACTCACTCATCAAGTCATGGATCCCACCTAGACCTCTAAACATATAAATTTGTTATATGGTCTAGTGTGTTTGTCTAAACATAGTGTGCGCAAAATTTTACAACTTTATTTCTTCATTTTACCATCGAAATTGCCATGAAAATTCTGTCAAAATTATTCAGCTTCCTTCACTTACAAATTGGGAGAGCCCCCCATATCCAATATGAAATATTTTTGCATATTTGAGTAGATTTTGGCATTTAGATCATCCTGGTAAATTTTCATGATTTAATTCACAGATTTGAGCATCAAAATTGTTAGGGCTGTGAATATTGAAATTTTGGTCAAATATCTATAAGTTTCTGTTTCGAATCCATCGGATACAACATCAAAATCGGATATTTAATTCTATGGTACGCACATATATGTATATTTGTGTGTGTAGACACAATACACACATCAACATTTAGGCAATGTACAACTATGAGACTTATGCCTTGAATGCATCGAGCGCACACTTTGCTTCAACACGATGAACATGCCTCATTATGTACTGAACACATTGAAAACATGATTGTATTTTGAGAAACTGCAAGAGGGCTCCCTATCTAATTACACAAGTACACCGTCTTTATCATCTAAGCCTCAATACACAAAGACGTGCGCACATACATTCAACATATTCTTAAGCTAGAGAATATAAGTAGAATACAACTAGGGAAGGAGTAACCTTCCTTCCCCTATATTACATTTATCATATTATAAGAATTGAAGAGATTACAACTGGGAATCCTTATCTAAATAAACAAAAGTATACAAGTCAAGGTGTCTGGGTGTCCACTAGGTTTGGTTGGGAACCAGATGTCTACGGGACACCAAGCCGTCCATCCTACTTTTTTGGATTTTTCTCTCTATATCACATATTTTATGTAAGAAATTGTGTCTATTCATCTTATATACTACACCCTAAAATACTAAGTAAGAATGAAATTAAATCCTAAGTCCTAAAATACATGAAGAGCTCCTACACCTGCCAAATAAGAGATCAAAGCGATATAAAGCACAATTTTGGCTAAAAAGCTGTCCCAAATGCCTAGGTGGTCCAAGGCACCCCCTCGTTTTTCCTTTGGGATTTTATATTTCAAGGCGGAGGCCTAGGCACCTCATCTTGAGAGTTTGTACGTCTAGTACCTTCATGTAATTGTAGGAGGTGTTGCGAACCCGAAGTATGTGATTTGTCATGTTATAGTAAGGTAACATACACTTTGGTAATTTAATTGTATATTCTCTGGTAATTTGTAGGTGTGGGAAATTGTTTACTCGAAGGATGGTTCAGTCAAAGAGGTTGCAAAGGCTATGCAGCTGAAAGGTCATAAGGTGAATCTCTCATCTTTTCTTATATGAACAATGGAACTTATCTTTCATTAATGCTAAGCAGAGTTTTATTATTACCGTTTCAAACATTTTTTATATTCAGAGTGCAGTGACATCACTCTGCTTCACTCCAAATTCTGAGCAAATCATAACAACATCGAAGGATGGAACTATCAGAACATGGAATATAAATGGTAATTTTGATCACTGTCTGCATCACGAGAGCTGTTTTTGTCACTTTTTTTACATTTATATTCCATAATCATTTATTTTACATCCTTTCATTCTTTGCTAAACCACACCATGATTAATAGAGATGATCATGTCACTAACCTTGACTTTTCTTCTGTGAGCACTTTGTTTCTGTTGTTATTATCCATCTTTGATGTTCTATCAACTAAACTTATAGGAAAAATATGAAGTAAATATAAATTTGATAGATTATATTGTTTTCTCTTAATAAGGTAATTCTATTAACAAGAGTGAAGAAAATTTACTAGTTTATAGGAGACTTATGACTAATTTTGTTAGTGTTTTTGCTAGTGATTTAGTTGGCGCTGTAAGCTCTTTCTTGGAAATGACTCAACTGTTAATAAACAAGAAATTGGCAAGGTTTACTAAAAATATATGTTTGTCAAACCATGCAGTAAGAAAACTTTGATTATAGAACATACTATTTCATAGAAATATTCTACTTGACTGGCATATTTTCGGACCTGGCCTACACATACCTAGTCCCCTTTTCATTATTATTTCAGCCTTAGCCTCAACTATGTGAGGCCAGCTACATGTGTCTTCTATTTGCAGTTAGCTTTGGCATGATTCATATTCACAGCAAGATGTAATGACTCCAAATCTCTATTTATCAACTCTATGCAAGTTAATTAGGTCCATCGCTTCCCCTAAAAAGTAAAGCTACATAGTTATATTTTTTTTATGAGCAATAAATTGCATGTGTCACTGTGAAACCACCTGTAAAGTTTCATACAAGCCCCAAAAGTGTTCAAAACATGCATTTATGGTGCTTTACTGCATTATCAAGGACTCCTTTTATAATTTGAATGATGAGAGGAGCGAGAGTTTTTTTTGTGTGCAAATGATCTAACCAATGTGAGATTTTGCCCTTAGATTGTTAACGAAAACTAAAGCAACTTATGATGAGTAGATATGGCATGTCAATTCTGAACGATTTCTTGGTGGGGGATGATGGAGAGATGACAAATGGATAGGAAGTTTCTCATCATTGAAGGGAGAGGGAACCTATAAGATGTATGTACCATGAGAAAAGTATCTTTGTTTTAATGGAGTGGGGCATTGGACGAGGCAGTGGCGGAGTGGCCACCACAATAGATGCCACCGTCAACAAGGTTTTTGTTGGAAATGAATCAACTATAAATAAACAACATAATGCCAAGATTTACTAAAAATGCATGTTTTCAAGCCGTGCAGTGAGAACACTTTGATTATAGAACTTACTATTCTTCATAGAACGATTCAACTTGACTAGCATATTTTAAAACCTACTTATGCATACCTATTTTCCTCATCATTTATGCCTTAGTCCCAACAGTGTTGGGGTTGGCTACATGTATCCTGCTTTCCCATTTAGCTTTGAGACAACTAATATCTCAGCAAGATGCTATGAACCTGTATCTCGGTTTAATTTTTTTTGTTGAAATCTCAAAAGCTTGATGGAAATATTGGTTTTGACAGGGGTCAGACATAGAAATGCACCTCTTGTGGAACGAATCAGTAAACTTCCATTTTCTTGTGGAAAGTTGTCAAGGGGGCAAACTTTTCCCAAAACACCAATTTCAGTGAAAAAAAGCCTAGTTTGGGCCTTCATTTCGCGGAACGCTCCCAAAATGGGTTCATTGTTTTAAGAAACAAATGACCTACGCCTGTTGCACCTGGAAGCCTCCTTTGACAATCATTTTTGCATTCTCTTGCATCTACATCTATTTCTTCCACTTCTAACCCCTTCTATCTAAATCTAGGAGAGCCACTCCAAAAATTACAAGTCACAAGGTGATAGATTTTCCTCAAATCTTATGATCTACAACCTAACCTTGTATGTTTATTTTTGCATAAACTACATATCCTACAATTGTTTGCAATTCTAACTTAATATATATCCTATTTTGTAAGATAATGGATAAAATATTCATTAAAGATCTTTTTGAAGTTTTTAAAGATTTGTGTTAATATACACTGTAGGACACTCAACAATGTTAAAATTATACTTCAATATATGAGATGATTCGAGTATACACAATATAAATACATAATGTTATTGGCAATCGTTTATGTATTCTCTTGCTTTTCGAGGCTTTGTTCTTCAGATCTAAAAGGTTACTCTCTCTCCTTTCCATCTTCATTTATTTCTTCCACTTCTAACCTCTTCCAT
Source organism: Alisma plantago-aquatica (assembly GCA_963693085.1). NCBI lineage: Eukaryota > Viridiplantae > Streptophyta > Magnoliopsida > Alismatales > Alismataceae > Alisma > Alisma plantago-aquatica. Next base: position 427,446,180 of record OY856413.1, read on the forward strand.
CTAAATCTAGGAGAGCTACTACAAAAATTGCAAGTCACAAGTGATAGATTTTTCTCAAATCTTATGATCTACAACCTAGCCTTGTAGATTTATGAAATCATAAACTACATATTCGACAATTGTTACAAATCTAATTTAACATATATCCTATTTTGTAAGATAATGGATAAATATTCAATAATGATGATTTGAAGTTCTTAAAGATTTGTATTAATATACATTATAAAACACTGAACAAATGTTAAAATTGTACTTCAATTTTTTATATGATAGGATTTGAGTATACACAATATAAATATATAATGTTTTGAATTTGGATCTATTAATATATAATTTCATACCTAAAAATGAAAAAAAATTATCTATAAAAATCAAAAAATGAAAAAATATCATTCACCAAGATTGTCTGCCCTTTCGAGATAATCTATTGGAGATGACATGCAATATGGCACCTCCATCAGTCCAATGTGTGGCATGCCATTCTGATTCACCCTACTATTGGCCCCATTTAATGATGCGACATGTCAGTTCTGTGATGAAATCTACACATAAATACTCAACCTACATCTATTGTAAGAGATATATCACAATATATCTCAACCCTTTCACTAAAACAAATAAAAAGATGATCAATAAAAGGTGGCGACAAATATTTAATAAAGTGACATGCCCTAATCTAGAGGCGAAAAGTCCTAACCATGAGCATCTTATGCTAGATCCTTCTTGAGCAAGGCTATCCTATTTGTGCCAAGAGGCTTAAGCGTTAAGTTTTGGATTGTGGCTTACATTTCAAAATGTTTAAGCTTACCCATGGAAAATCTAAGATGGGATAGGCGGTGCCCATTCTTAGTAGCTTTATCACCTCCTTGTTTTCAACCTCCTTATGTCCGGGTTCAAACATCGTCGATGCTCAATGGAAATTTGAAACCGTAAACCATGGATATTTCAGTTAAAACCACTACCGACCATCGAAATCAACATGCCAAAATGTCAAACTTTCCGATATGCAATTTCATTAAAAAAATAAAAAATAAATCTAAAAAATATTTAAAAGATTGTGGGGCACCCCCTTAGTTGAATCCAAAATATAAAATATAACATGTTATTGCATAAGAATATATGTATGTGTACATTGCATGATGAAAATCCTGATCGACATAGTTTTGAATATTTTCACACAAATGTAGGAGCCCCCACCCTATACCGACATGCAATGTTCAAAATTTCGTCAAAATTGGTGAAATTTCGCTAATTATTTTGATGCTTCCAATGATTGGACATCAAAATGGCCTTACATGTCTGTACGTAGGGAATTTCGCCAGAAAAAAAATAAATTCCGACAATTATTTCGAATTTCGACGAAATTAGGTAAATTTCGATGAAAAAAGGCCCACTTCGTCCGCATTTTGACGAAATTTCGAGAAACACATCTATTATTTTGAGAATTGGGGTACGATGTCTGCATATTTTACTATGTGATTCCTTGGGCTTGCTAGGGGTAATCTAAGTTATGTTTCTTCTCTTCCTAGCCTAATTCTACCTCTCTCCTATTTCTCTCACTTCTATAAAGATCTACATAGGAAATATTTAAAAATGTGTGTGGGAGTGATATCTATGACTATGATGACCCGCTAACTTTCATTTTTGAGGTCACATGATTTATGTTGTAGTGTGCAAAATTAGCATGACTATCGAGATATTTTGTATGTATGCCATTATCAATCACACCTCTAACTACATGGTTGCCTCCTATAGGCTCTCGCTACAAAAGCACACGACCAAGAACAATGCTTGAGTTAATCCATTAGTATGCATTTTAACACTTGTAAGCATATGGAGATTAACAATGAGATACATCTATGCTTGTATAAAACAAAATAAACATGAGCCAATATGTTGATAGGTATAATCAACACGGAGGATGACAACCATCATGGCTCAACTAAATGCATAAACCATAGTTGTCTCATGCTTCCTCAATACTCACTCACATATCACCGCAACATTGTTTATGTACTACGTCCTGTCATCCTACTGAGAGGTCCTACCATCCTAGATCATGCTATGTTTCCATAAATGTGTCTTTAAGTCTATAAATTGTGCTTGCAAACTATGATGACTTAATTCATTCATTTCACCATTCAATTGACCATCGAAATTGTTCAGCTTCCTTCACTCACACATGAGGAGCCTTACCCCCTCACGTACCCAGTATGAAATCTTATTGCATATTTGAGTAGATCTACACTAGTAGATTGTTCTGGTAAAATTTCGTTAAGTAATTCGATCATTTGGACGTCGAAACGCCAGGAATGCATCTATCGAAATTTCCGTCAAAATTTGTTGAAATTTCTGTTTTTGTGGCTACCGAAACGGCGTCGAAATCGGACATTTTCTTCCTTGCCGACATATGATGTTATTGCATAATTAGGTGTATTTATGTATGTACATCATCATGGTAAAATTTCATGACTCAATTCCTTTATTTGGTCATCGAAATCATCAATGTTGAAATCTTGTGTTGTCAAGAGCGGAAATATCGAACTTTTCGCTTGAAATTTCTGGAAATTTCTATTTTCGGACCATCAGAAATGGCTTCAGAATTGACATTTTAAATTATGCCATCAACCATGTTAATCTTTTGCCTGCAAATTGCCTGGTCGACCCCTGTAAAATCTGAAAGTTTATACCACAGTGCCATCTGCCTTCTGTAATATTGTGAGAAGCTGATCTTCCTATGCCATGGTAAGATCTATATTAACTATCACTAGGCAAACCTGCTTGTCATCAAGAAAGGCGTATTTCAACCCTGCAGGCAGCATCTTCATCCCAAGTGCAATTGGAGTCTGAACCTCTTTGTTAGCCATGAATATCATCTTCAGTTCCTCATATACTGGACTGGTCTCTGCTGAGTCTAAGTAAAGAAGAACTTGGTCCACCTGCTTGTCCTCAAGTTCATATGCATGAGGATCTGTAAAAGCCGTGTGAAGCGGATTCTCAATATAATGCTCTGCTGCATCTTAATAAACTAATCCACACATTCAAGGAAATAAACCTCTTCCTGAAGTGATAGCCCTTTCATGCTGTCAAAGGCCTTGAAATCCATAAAACTTTTCCAACAAGTAGCATAGGGACAATCAACCCCTACATAAATCAACACACGTGCGATCGTCTAGAATGGATAGAATGGCGTGCCAAAATGATGGGATTGTCATACTTGTCAAGGCGACAAGGCGTTAAGGATGCAAGTCTGGACACCTTGACCCATAGGAGTCTTTTAATAGTAGTAATTCTATGGTATGAGAATATAGCCACTCATCTACATATGTTTTATGTTTTATGGCTAATCCACTCATCTACATATATTTTATGGTATGAAAACATAGCCAATTTGCATATCTAAACATTTTAATTAGCTCTAATGCCAAAAACACGGGAAAGTTTATTTTTAATAGCATAAGAGATAGAATGAGATGTAAACAGAGATTAATGTCATAACTCCAAATCTTGAACAAAGTAGTGACAAGCCGCCATAACATACTCTACATAGAAACTGAATTGAAGGCACAAAAAAATAAGAACATGAGTATAAAGAGTATTCATTTCAAATAATAATTACATTTGGCACATAACATAGGCAACAATCATTATATTGAACATTAGGATAATTGCATGGAATGTTAAAACCCATAAATTTACTCTAGGATACTTAACAACAACTCAAGGTTGCAATATAGGCAAGACACACCCCTTGGATGCCTTGCCGCCTAGGTGCGTGCCAAGTATGGGGATAGCACATGTTCTCTTGTATGTCAATGACTACAAAATCACAAGGGAAGACAAATTTCCCTACTTGGACTGGCACGTGCTCGACATTGCCTAAGAGGGCAATCATGGTAGAATTTGTGAGTTGGATGACCATCCCTGTAGATTGAAGGAGAGTGAGGTCCAAGCACTTGCATAGACTGTAAGGCATGAGTGAAATGCTCGCCCCATGATATGCGATGCCATTCTGCATGAAGAGTCGCGTATGTAGTATGCAAGCCTAAAGGATCTAGATCCTTGAGCTTATGTACCATCCTGATCTATACTATCTCTGAAGTGGTGCATGCCAACTTCACAGTCTCAAATTCCTGTGTGGTGTATAGAAAGAATAGGAATTGTGTATGCGATGATTAAATAGGTGTACAATACATTCTCTTATATAACAGAAGAGAGGAGAGACTAAAGCAGAGATGAGCAATATGGGACTAAACTACTGAAGTAAAAACATAAGTGAGGCACATGCTATGCACATGACACTCAATAAAACACAATATATCTCAATACTCCCCCTCAAGCTGGAGCGTAGATGTTGAACATGCCCAACTTGTCCACTAGAGTCTGAAAACGAGCTTTTGGAAGAATCTTGGTGAAGATGTCCGCTACTTGCTTTTCAGTGCTGAGACATGGAGTGCAAATCCGGCCAGAAAGGACTGTCTCACGAACAAAGTGATAGTCGACCTCAATATGTTATGTCCTCATGAAAAGTGGGGTTGCTCGCAATAAAAATGGAGGCCTTGTTGTCACAAAACATCGGTATAGGGCTGGAATAGGATATGTCAAACTCCTGGAGGAGACTCTGGACCCACAAAAGTTCACATGCAGTATGAGCCATGGCTTGGTATTCTGCCTCTACACTAGATCTGGCTATGACAGTCTGCTTTTTGCTTCGCCAGGTAACAAGATTTCCGCCCACAATTGTATAATAGCCCGATGTTGACTTACGATCAGAGCGACTTCCTGCATAGTCAGAGTCTGAAATGCCAGAGAGATTACAGTTGCCATGCTTCTTATATAACAAGCCTTTGCCTGGAGAGCTTTTGAGATAGCGCAGAATGTGACGTATAGCATCCTAATGACACTGCCGAGGTTTATCAAGGTACCTGCTTATGAATCCTACTGCGGCAGTGAGGTCAGCTCTTGTGACCGTCAGATAAATAAGCTTGCCTACCAGCCTTCTGAACTGGTGGTGATCAGCATAAGGAGGAGAGTTTTCATCGTCCCAAGCCATATTTGGGTCAAGAGGAGTGTTGGCTGGTTTACAGCCAAGCATACCAGTTTCCTACAAGAGATCAAGTACATATTTTCGTTGAGAGAGACACGACCCTGCAGATGATCTGGATACCTCAATGCCTAAGAAATATCTCAACTTTTCGAGATCTTTAGTGACAAAGTACTTTTCTAAGTAGGTTTTAGTTGCCTGTATGCCCAAGGTATCACTGCCAGATAAAATAATATCGTCAACATAAACAATGAGAATGACTAGCCCGGCCACTGTTTTGCGGATAAAGACTGAATGATCTGAGTGGGAACGACAGAAGCCAAAAGTGACGAAGATCTGACTGAGTTTGTCAAACCAAGCACGCAGACTCTGTTTGAGACCGTAGATGGCCTTTTTTAGCTTACAGACTTTTGAGGCAGACTCCCCCTGAGAAACAAAACCCGGTGGTTGTTCCATGTAAACCTCCTCCTGTAGATCTTCATAAAGAAATGCATTTTTAACATCCAACTGAAAGAGGGGCCAGTCTTTGTTGACAACAACAGAAATCAGAATTCGAACAGAATTCAACCGTGCTACGGGAGAAAAAGTTTCAAAGTAGTCGACACCATATGTTTGCGTGTACCCTTTTGCCACGAGTCAAGCTTTCAGACCCATTGGCATCCAACAGTAGGGCAAGAAGGAGGGCGATCCACAAGTTCCCATGTCTTGCGATCACATAGTGCCTGCATTTCCTGATTCATCGCCTGTTTCCATGCAGGAATAAGGAGAGCTTTTGCAACAGTCTTTGGAATAGTGACGGCAGAATTTGTAGAAGTGAAGCATGCAAAATTTTTATGCAGGTTAGCAGAAGAGCATAAATGACTGATAGGATGTTTGGTGCAAGAACAAACACCTTTGCGCTGACTGATAGGGAGGTGCAAGTCAGAAGTTACCTCAATTGTTGTATGATCATCCGCAGACGGAGGAATTGGTTGTGGAGGGGCCATGAAAGGAGTGCTTGTCTTGGTCCATCGTTTGTACACTTGCAAAGGGCGACCTTCAGGCTGGTCCGAAGAAGGCAAAGCCTCAACAACATCTGGTAGAGGTGTTGGTGCCAACATATCGTTGGAGAGCGTTGCCCCATCATCAGAGAAATAGGGCATATGCTCAAAAAAGATCACATCCGCACTGACAAATCGTTGCTTTAGAACATGATCAAAGCAGCGATAACCTTTCTGGGTTCTAGAATATCCTAAAAAGATGCATTTAGTGGAGCGAGGATCAAGCTTTGTCATCCCTGGGTGTAGATTTTTGACAAAACAAGTACACCCAAAAATACGAGGAATAGAGAACAGTTATGCATCAGGAAACAAAGTGGTGAAGGTATGCAATTGTGTAAAACAGAAGATGGCATACAGTTTATATGATAGCATGCCGTAGAAACTGCTTCAGCCAGAACATGTGAGGTACTTTATAATGAAGAAGTAGAGTGCGAGCAACCTCTAACAAATGGCGATTTTTCAGTTCAACAACGCCATTCTGTTGTGGAGTATAAGGATAAGTAGTTTGATGGATGGTGCCACGAACAAAACAAAAAGATGTGCTAGATTTTTGCATAAACTCTAGGGCATTATCGGTACGGAAAATCTTAATGGGTTTGTTGAACTGGGTCTGTATTTCAGAAAAGAATATACTGATATTGTCCAAAACAATGCTGCGATCTTTGAGTAAAAAAAGCCAAGTAGCACGGGAATAATCGTCAATTAAAGTCAGAAAGTATTTAACACCAGAGTGACTAGGAACATAACATGGTCCCCAGATGTCCGCATGAACAATATCAAAAAGTGCTTTAGAACCAATTCCTTTTTTAGCGGGAAATGCAGACCGTGTTTGTTTTCCCAAAAGACAAGATGCACAAGAAAAAGTTTTTTTCAAATAATGCTGGAAACAAGGAAGATAATGTCCGATTTTGACGCCGTTTTGGTAGCCACAGAAACAGAAATTTCGACAAATTTCGACGGAAATTTCGACAGATGCATTCTTGACATTTCGATGACCAAATGGTCGAATTATTTAGCGAAATTTTACCAGAACAATCTACTAGTGTAGATCTACTCAAATATGCAATAATATTTCATATTGGACATGTGAGGGGGTGGGGCTCCTCATGTGTGAGAGAAGGAAGCTGAACAATTTCGATGGCCATTTCGATGGAGATTTTGAGGTCAATTGAATGGAGAAATGAATGAATAGTCATCATTGTTTGCAAGCACAATATATAGGCTTAAAGACACAAATTTATGGAAACATAGCATGATCTAGGATGGTAGGACCTCTTAGTAGGACGACAGGATGTAGTACATAAACAATGTCGCGGTGGTATGTGAGTACTGAGGTTTATGCATCTAGTTGAACCATGATGGTTGTCATCCTCCTTGTTAATTATACCTACATATTGGCTCATGTTTTTTTTGTTTTATACAAGCATAGATATGTCTCACTATTAATCTCCATATGCTTACAAGTGATAAAATACATATTAATGGATTAACTCAAGCTTTGTTCATCGTCGTGTGCTTTTGTAGCGAGAGCCTATAGGAGGCAACCATGTAGTTAGAGATGTGATTGATAATGGCATACATACAAAATATCTCGATAGTCATGCTAATTTTGCGCACTATAACATAAATCATGTGACCTCAAAAATGAAAGTTAGTGGGTCATCATAGTCATAGATATCACTCCCACACACATTTTTAAATATTTCCTTTGTAGATCTTTATAGAAGTGAGAGAAATAGGAGAGAGAGGTAGAATTAGGTTAGGAAGAGAAGAAACATAACTTAGATTGCCCCTAACAGCCCAAGGAATCACATAGTAAAATATGCAGACATCGTACCGCATTTCTCGAAATAATAGATGTATTTTTCGAAATTTCGTCGAAATGCGGACCAAATGGGCCTTTTTTTCATCGAAATTTACCTAATTTCCTCGAAATTCGAAATAATTGTCGAAATTTAATTTTTTTCTGACGAAATTCCCTACATATAGACATGTAAGGCCATTTCTATGTCCGATCGTTGGCGACATCGAAATAATTAGCGAAATTTTGCCAATTTCGACGAAATTTTGAACATTGGCTGGAAATAAATATTTCAGCTTTGTTGCAGAAGGATGACCAAGCCGGTAGTGCCACTGGAAACCTGAGGCTGTGACTGATGTTGGCAGAAGAGCAGATGCTGCAGGCGGTCCATCCAAATATTAGAGTCCGTCTAGTCCTTCATGGCCCGAACCAATCCTCGTCTTCGTGCGGAGATCCTTCAAAACACAACCAGAAAGATCAAATATAATGGAGCACTGAAGTTGTTTTACAGTTTTACTGACAAATAGTAAATTATGTATAAAACAGATTGGAGGTGCAACTTTTGAGACAGAGGAATAGTGTCGATGCCATGAACATGAGTCTTAGAGCCATTTGCAATAGTGACAGACGGAATATTGGTGGTTTTAGTTAGAACAGAAAATAATTGGATGTCGCCAACCATATGGACAGACACAACAGAATCAATACACCATTTAATGTTACCAGTAGAAGGAGAGGCAAGCATGGTGGAGGAACCAACAATAGATGTCGAAGGTAGCTGAGTCATGCGCTCCTGGAAAAACTTCTCGAACTCCGAGCGAGGGCCAGTAGCTTGGCCCCGACCAGGAGCAATAGAGGAGCCACGTCCACCAGTAGGAGGTAGACGTCCGCCACTACCACAACCTCGACCGCGACCACGTACAGAGTCAGTAGTGCGAACAACTAGAGCAGGATGCTCAATAATAGGATTGGAGGTCATAGATGGAAGTCTGAACTCGCTTAAGGACGTCGCAAAGAGTAGTCAGAGGGGCACTAGACAGAATCTGATCGACCACGCCAGAGAAGGAAGCAGGAAGAGCAGCTAAAAATTGGACCAGTTGTAGTTCATTGAGCTGCTTCTGGGCTTCTTTGATGTCGGTCGTCAAGGGATGGTAGATTTCGTACTCATTCCAGAGAGTAGATCACTGGTTGTAGAAGTCCTCGATAGAAGTGTCAGAAGAAAACTCCTTGGCCAAGTTTTTGAAAATTTCAAGAACACGTTTAGGATTCTGCTGATGGGAATAGACATGGGATAGCTGGTCCCACATCGCCTTAGCATCATGAAGGCATAACAAGGACTGACTGATCCGCGACTTGGTGCTATTAAGAAGCCAGGACATAACACCAAAGTCGTCTGTGGACCATTGTGCATAGGTTTGCTTGCTTTTTTCATCCGCAGTAGCAGCAGGTGCGGCAGGTGGATCAGTAGTGAGATGTGAGTACCGACCTTGTGCCTTTACATATAGGACAAAGGACGCCGACCAAAGATGGTAGTTAGAGCCATCGAGCTTGACAGTGGTAACACAGAGAACAAGGCGGCTCAACAGAAGCCATGATGAGCAGAGACGAAGCAGTAATCAATCAGGCGACGCAACAACAACAATTAGTAGATAAGGGACCCGCTATGGGGTAGTAGAGCAGCACCAGAGATCTGACGCATCCGATCAGAAGAGACATGCTATGGGAAGATAAACTGATAAAGTAACCTATGTCGTTATGAGGAAGATCAAGATTCCGTGATGAGGCGCAGACAGAAAAAAACCAGAGAGCCGAAGAGACTCTCAATGTGCAGGAGCTATGGCTGTCCGAAAAACTTCACATACAAAAACGGTGGAAGGAAGCAAGGGATATTAGAGCAGGAGAAGGATGAGGGTGAGGGCAACAAGAGGAGAGGGTGGCAGCGCCAGGAAGGTTGGGGGGAGTTGGCGGTGGTGGGCTGTGCGGCCGGGGGGGGGGGGGACTAGGGCATAGGGACAGGGTGGGAATTTGCAAAGATGGGGACCAAACCTTCTCTTGATACCATATAGAAAGAATAGGAATTGTGTATTCGATGATTAAACATGTGTACAATACAGTCTCTTATATAACAGAAGAGAGGAGAGACTAAAGTAGAGATGGGCAATATGAGACTAAACTACTGAAGTAAAAACATAAGTGAGGCACATGCTAGGCACATGACACTCAATAAACCACAACATATCTCTATATGGTGTTCTTGCATGTCAGCATGTTTTTCAAAAACTTGGGTCATAGGGTTTCTCGCTCAATGCATCCAAGAAAGGGATGTTGAGGTGCAATGTCTTCAAGGCATCTTGGAGTTCCTCAAAACACGTGTACAACCTGGTTTTTTTGAGATGGTGAGGGAAGGGAACCCTTGGCTTGTGAAACAAAATCATTGCTGTGCTGTTTAGTCAGTTGCCCACTCCTCAGATGGAGCTCTTGTATTAGCATTACTACTCGGTGTAGTAGTAGAGAGAACGACTTCAATATCATCATTAACGGTTTTAATCTGCAACTCTTTTGATGGCATGAATATCTTTGGTATAGACAACCCTGAGCATGTGGTTATGGATTTGCGTTGCTCCCGCTTGGTATTGGCTTCTGACTGCTCTACAAAGGTTCTTGTCGGTCTTGATGCCTGCACTTCAATATGGGCTAGCTGTGTTTGCAAACTCTTCTTATGCGGCCGTTGGTTGATGAGCAACTGCTGCAAAGCTGCATTTGTGGCTTTCTGATCTTTGCAAAAGGTCTCTATCTGTAGCTCAAAATGGTATGCATGCTCAGTGACTGCCGTGCTACTGCCTCTAACCTTGATTCAGATTCTGAAACTGCTGTTAGTCTTGGTTGAGGATGTACTTCCCACGATGCTGACCTGTTGTAAATTGTTTTTTTAGTCTGAAATTGTGATTTTCTTGAAACTTGGCTGGCTCTTGAGCATAGCTTTCATGGTAAGTGGGTCCTCGACGATGGAAATTCTGTGCCTGTGGGATTCCCTTTTTGACATGCTGAATGGTTCTGTGCCCTGTTGGGTTGTACAAACCATGCCCCGATATAGAATTTACAACGTTGATCTCCTTCGTGCTTCCTTCATATTGTGGCCGATCCATCTGTGCATCCGTATCCTAAGCAAAGCTAACTGCAGCGTCCTGCAACATGTCCTTCTATGTCACAGAGTTGGCATAGGCCCATAACGTGCTTCACCTTCTGTGGTGGTGGACTGCTGGAGGCGGTGAAGACAACACTTTATTGTTTTTGATTTGAGTGTTAGTTGCTTGAGGGATTCCATTATTGATTTGCATTCAACACTATTCTGCTCTTCTGCTATGGAAACATTCAGGACTGAGGACTCCGCCTGACCGCTCACTAGTTCAATTGGTGTGATTTTCTGCCATCTTTTATACCACCTTCCATGTATGACTACCGCTTGAAGCTACTTGCTGAAGTGGCATCTAGGGTGCCCTTGATGTTGGCTTATACCCTGCAGTAGAAGTTCTCGACAATAGTCTATGAATAGATCTTGTGATGTGGATATTTGCAAAGGAGCTCTTTAAAGCGCTCCCATGCGTCATAGAGCGATTCACCTAGCATGTTCTTGAATTGGCTCAACTGACCTCATATTTTGTGAGTGAGAACAGATAGAACTTCTCTAAAAAATTGCTTTTGCAACACGTTCCATTTTGAATGCTATTGGGCTTTAAGGAGTTCTAATGACGAGCTTTATCGATGAGGGAGTAGTGAAGGAGTCGACGTTGAATAGCTTTAGGAGGGACCGATGCCTCCTTGCCTGGTATCACATAATCACCGAATCTGAGCAAGTGTGCATGGGGGTCATCTCCTATCCCTCCCTATAAAAGGTGTCAATGTGTAACATTCATATCAAGTCCGTCTTGATGTCGAAGTTTTGTGATGTGCTGTGTGGATATTGAACAATTGGTTGCACCTTGCGGATGCGGTGCTGTATTTCTTTGTCGTTCATATTTTCTCATTTTTCTAGCAAGCATGGTCCATCTCAGAATCGAGCCCAAACTCATGTTCTACGCTGGCAGCGCATTATGCACTCTCTGAAAAAACAAATGAGGGTTAATGTAACGTCCCATGATTTGAGACCTCAGATAAAATGATCTTAAAAGGAATGATTGAAATACCCATATCACTAAGGTGCACCTCCTTTTCTGGGAGCCCATCACTAAAGAACTCTGTGGTTAAGCGTTCTCAACCCAGATTAGTACTAGGATGGGTGACCGGTCGGGAAGTTGACCTTGGCTTGCGCGTGAGTGAGGACAAAGCGCGCAGTTAATGCTAGTGGTGGTCTGTGGGGCCAGTCATGAGCCCATCACTAAAAAACTTTGTGGTTAAGCGTGCTCAACCCAAAGTAGTACTAGGATGGGTGACCGGTCTGAAAGTTGACCCTGGCGTGCGCTTGAGTGAGGACAAAGCACACAGTTAATGCTAGTAGTGGTATGTGGGGCCAGTCGTCATTCCTGAAACTCTATTCCAGGCATGTTGGAAAGCGCTGTCCATGGTGATGTAGCCACCCATGCGCTGGTATTCCGTGATTGGGAGCTGGGTGTCCATGGACCATTATGGGTCTGCACTGAAATGGGAAAATATTATGAGGCCATATAGTTGAGCCTTGACGAGGACGTCAAGAGTCTAAGTGGGGGAGATTGTAACGTCCCAGGATTTGAGACCTCGAATAAAATGATCTTAAAAGGATGATTGAATTCCCATGTCACCAAGGTGCACCTCTCTTTTCTGGGAGCTCATAACTAAAGAACTCTGTGATTAAGCGTGCTCAACCCAGAGTACTACTAGGATGGGTGACCAGTCGGGAAGTTGACCTTGTCTTGCGCGTGAGAGGACAAAGCACACAGTTAAGGCTAGTGGTGGTCTGTGGGGCCAGTCGTCATTCTTGAAACTCTACTAGAGCCTTGGACAGTGGGCCCAGGTGTTACAGTTAGTGACCATTAATGAGCAAATAAAAATTTAAATGCAAGTAGATATATGAATATTTTGAATGTGAAAAGTAAAATTCTATCCTAAAATTAAAAATCGAAAACATTTTACTTCCTAAAAAATGGCACCACAATTTGATGTGCGTTATAGTGTACCTCAAAATCACTAGAATTGGAATCTAGATTTAACCTCAAGAATAGGTCGGCGAACGCACCCACGTGCAGGCAGTTCTTATTGCAAGTATGTTGAGGGTCGAATCCTAAAGGACAACTTTCTTCAGATCATGATGGGATTTGTCTTTTCGAGAAAAATGCGATTAAGGAAGAAGATTGATCGATAATTGATTAATTAGTTAACCTAATGAGTAATATGAAAGGAATTAAAGATAACATATTGAATGAATACATTAAAAGCACCACTACTTAAGTTTCATCACAAGTACCTGGTTATCTCTCTCTCTATGATCGATATTTGTTGATTTGTGGTAAATAAGCTGTCTCATTCTCTCGAATACAAGGATTGCAATAACCAACAAATATCACTTTCGTCACACTAATGATATCTAAACCGTCCTATTCCTGTCGCCCGTTAAGGGCCTATCTGCTGTCACATCAAGATCCTAGCATAAATTCTCCAATGTTAGCAATCATTGTCACACTATCATGATGTTGAACAATTAAACATACAATCGATATGGCAATCAAACATACAACGTGTGATTATAGATAACATTCATAATCAACAAAGGTCCCATACAATATATCCAACATAGTGGAAACAAGAGAAGTGACGGTTAGTCAGCCTACTCCCTACACCCTAGTAGAGGAATCTACTCTCTACTCATGTCCCTGGTACATGAATTCAAACAAGGTATAGAAATGATCGTGTCACAGTGAAAACAACACGAAGATGACAATCTGTGTTGAGAAAATCATCCATGGATGGCTTATTCAATCAAAGATGGCTCCTTTACTCTCGCATGACCTCTGTGTCAGTTGAAAGCACTCATGTATGTTTTGCAAGATGCTAGCCCAAAAAAAGGACAACTAGGACGTCTTTTTGTTTGACTAGATGCTACGTAGGCAAGTCGGTTGGGCCTGTGTGGCTCTGATCAAATTCTGCATATCTTCATCTCTTTGCCAGCTGTGCGGATCGCCTTTCCATCCAGTCAGCTAGGGGATTTTGGAGTTTCATTTGCATGTCAGACAATACTACCTTGGCGGTTAGCCTGGCCTGGGGGTGATGCTATGCTACATCCCATGACATCTTAGTCGATCAACTAAGGGAGCTAGCCAGTCAACGAGCTCTAACTTATGTTTCTAATCCTTGAAATACTTAGGTGGCTGACAAGAGAGTCGAGTTGGTCGGCTAAGGCTGCTGACATGGTGACTTTTTGCTTCAAACTTCCAACGAGTACACCAATCCTCGTACTTGCACTTAGTGATCTATTCAGGATAAGAAGTTCTTCTCATGTGTTTCAAAGACTGGTCAATGTGGGCTGATCTCACCTTGACCATTTCTCAGTTATTCTACAATAAAACATGAAATTACATCAAAACTAGAAAAAAATCGGATAAAAAGACTCGATTAAAAACTCAACTAAAGAAGCAATAAACATGCTAAAGGAAGTATGAAATGCAACTAAAAACAAGATGTATAGACATTCATCAATGTGTCCTTAATCCTCATAGAACAACTTATCCTGAATATAATAAATACACATCATTTTTGTCTTGTGTGTAGTGGTGCTTGACAACCTCTCTTAGCTCTTTAATGGTGTGTGGAAGCATGCACTTGGATGTGATTTGGGGCTTCATATTGTTCCAGGTCCAATTCTTCAGCTAGGAATGGCAATGGTCTGGGTGTGGTACACCCATTCACTACCCCATTTGTACCAGCACGGAATCTCACCCACAGCCACCAGACCCCTACAAAAACCACTCTTAATGGTTTCCCATAGCCGGGGCACCACAAACAACCGAACCGTGAAAATTTTCTTTTCACGGGACACCAATGTACATGGAACACTTTGATAAGAAAAATATCAAACTATGATTTGGTCCTTCTCACATTAATCCTTTGGGTAACTTCTATCTTCACCAGCGGAGATTCACTCTAATGGCAACGTGGAAACAGTCCATCCCAATACAACATGACAGTCTCTTCTTCTTAGCGGATATGATTTACTCCCTTTTTGCATGTTTAGCGGATATGATTTACTCCCTTTTTTGCATGTTTTATCCCTCTGCCATAACTGCCACGGACCATGAGACTCCAAGGTCCCCATCTACGAAACCATCTACCCAAGTCGGAAAAGCTGTTGGAGTTAAACAACTTGATCAAAGAGGCCAATCCGGCGAGAGACTGGTACCAGGAATAGCCGCGCTGTATACAACCACATCACCGGCTTGTGGCGTTGCGTTCAGCCGCAACAGTCACAGCAGCGGCTATGTCTTCCGGAAACAGTCACAACAATGACAGTTTGTTCAGCCGCCGGAACAGCCTCAACAGCCATGGTTGTCCAGTGGCTTCGGTGCCTCAGCGGCAGACAGGCGGTATGTGTACAGCTGAGGCAGTGTCGGTGGTGGATACAACCGAGGCAGCGTCGGCTGCGGATACAGCTGAGGCAGTGCCGGTGACAGAGGTGAAGTATGCCGACGATAGGGACAGGTATGGTGATGGAGGAAACCTGGGACCCGGATGAGGGTATGCAGTGAAAGCCGGAAGAGTTAAATGGGAGTTGCGTGCGTGCCTTTAGCATGTTGACAGAAAGTAGCATGCATGGTTTGGTTTCCCACTTAAAACCGCACCAAAATATGGTGTTTCTTTTCAACCAAACCATCTGGCCCTGTTGCTGTCTGTTGGAGTTGAAATATATTGCTATCCCTCTGGGTGAAGAACGGGAATTGCATCTTTAATCGTCTTTAACATGCTTAAGGACACAGAGTCAACTTTTCGTATCCATAAAGATGTTCCCCAACCTAAGAATTTAAGGAGGTAACAATTCAGAAGTATTCTCGTCCACCTTCACCAACCACTGCTATGCTATCACGTCAACTGTTTTTAAGCGTGATTTATTTTAATTAGTTTAATATGCTGCTTATGTTAACACATGATTTTCCATTATATCGGCTGTCCCCATCATATATGTTGTGCATTTGTTCACTGTTTTTGACTGCTAAATCCACAGTTCGTTATCACATGGATGAGGACCCAAAGACTTTGAAAGTGTATCCTATCCCACTTCATGATGCAAAGGGATCTACATTGCACTACGATATTATTCGCCTGTCGCCAGATGGGAAAATCTTAGCTGCTGCTGCTGGTTCAACACTGCAATGGCTATCTGCTGAAACAGGGGAAGTTCTGGATACTGCTGATAAATCTCATGATGGTATATTTTCTGTCAATCTCATGGTGGTATATTTACTTTGTCATTAACTAAAATTTCTCAAAATGGCCTTCTTAAAATCATCTTGTTTGACTCAAATTACAAGGTAGCTATGAATCTAGTTCTTTAAACATCTTTTTCGTGTATAGGTTTACATGGAAGCATGCAATTTTTTATTCTATGATCTGTTTTGCTCTGTTTATAAGTTATATAAGTTGAAAAGGACCATTGAGTGTTACTAATATCCACAATGGATTAATGTTTCATTGTAGTACCTTTCAGTATTTTTATTCATTGAAGTTTCGCTTGTTTGATTTTCACTAGTTATGTCATGCTGCAACATGATGATAGGAGATTTAACTTCAGATGAAAAACAATAAGTAATTTATGCAAAGGGATCTGTGCTAATAAAAACTATGGCTGACATAAGTGTAGGTATTTAGCTGCATGAGATCACAGAAGAGCATGCTTTCTATTGGTTTTGCTACTAGTAAACTTCAATACTATGATGTATATCCAGGGTCCTTTTAAATCTTGATATTCAATTATGTGTGTATCCAGCTACTTTTATGATACCCTTTTTGATCTAGAGCGTTAAGTTTTCTTGTTTGATTACATTTATACCAGCATTAGATATTTTTGGTTAATAATAGGATAAAGTGGATGGGAAAATAATGTTCGTATTCCAGTAAAGTTGTGGCTGTCCAAAGTATTTCGACTAGGTCTCAGTGAAGATAAACCAGATTCAGATTCTCTTTGGGTTCATTAGATAAAAATACCCAAATATGCCCACTGTAGCACACCTCTATTTTACAACCTTTTCGAACTGACAGTTCAATGCCAATTTAGTATGTGCCGTCAGTCCATTGTCTACTCTTTTAATGTTCTGATTTAGAAGACATGCCCATATGGTATCTGAGTGAGCATTAAACTGTCAATGTGGTGAGCGGTTTAGGCAAGTGAGATTGGAAATTGAGAATTTTATTTTTTCGGATCAGCAAGCTTTTCTGCTCTCCTTTCCAGATAACCTGTAGGAGATGACATGATGATATGGCAGCACCTCAACCTGTATGGCATGCCATTCCGGTTGGCCCTACTATTGGTCCCATTATAATGACGTGGCACGCCAGTTCTGTGATGAAACCTACATATAGGTTCTCAAACTAGACCGGTTGTAAGAGATATATCACAACCTTTTTACTTGTTAATGCTTATACTATTAATAAGTTTATTGAAGTATCTTGCCTAACACTAGAAAACTACGTAAAATTATAATCAAAGTTAAGAAATTTAGTAAATACATTAAATGCAAGATTCACCTTCTTATATATGCTCTTAACATGAACATGTCTATCTATATGCCCAACAGATACTAGGTTATTTATAACATTAACATAAAAGAGTATGACACTGTATTAGTACATGACAATCAATGCTGAACAACATACTACATTCATATGCTATTTTTAGTATGTGTATGCATTTTTTTTAGATTAATGAGGGAACCTCTCTCCACAGGGTAAACTCTTGAGGCCTGACATGTGGTGGCATGACGCTTACGTGCCACCCTAATCAACTCTGTATTGGACCATTCGGGAGTGCATTGTTCAGGAATTAAACCCTCCCTTTGTGAAGGGAATCCAAGACCCTTTGTGAGGAGAACCTGGGATAGTGGATGCAATTTTTATTGTTTGTAAAAAAAGTTTACTATATATACCAAAAGTTTTGCTAGTGACCATGCATATTAAGAGTTTAAGACATTAATAATCTTTAAAAGATAAATATAAAGAAAAGGGACATTCTCAGGCATTGCATTTTTCAATTTTTATTGGTCGTCATGAATAACTTTTGCATCTAAATTAGGTGTTCAATAGTGACCTTTAGGCATATTTTTGATCCCATTGCATGGAATCTTCAGTAAGTGAGCTTTCGCCAGTTTATGATCCCTTGTACTCTTTTGAAAATAGCTGTAACAATACTCAGTATTGTCACCCATTGATGCATCTTGTCATGTATTCACATATTTCTACCAATGATCGTCACACTCGATTGAGGATTTCTTGTCCTATAAATACGATAGTAATTGATTAGATAATAGAGATAGAAAGACTAGTGTAGATTGGATACCGGAAGCCTAGAAACAAAGATATAGTCCAAGAGTTGGATTATATGACTCACATGAGAAAAGCCCTAAGAGCTAGACAACATATTGGGAGTTTTGATAAGAGTGAGTCTATAAGAGATATTCTTAATAACATTACTACAAGAATTTAATTAACATAATAAGTGATCAACATCTAACGACAAACACCTTAATTTATGGCCATTGGCCGCACATTTGATCAGTAGTCTTAGTCTAGAAGTGTTTTTTTTTTTTGAATAACAATTGGTTCCAAATTGGCCTTTATGGATCAATAATTTTTCATGCAACCTAATTTCATTGCAGTTCCAACCTGTATATGTTTTTCGAGAGCCAAAGAGTTTATGATTTTTTTGGAACTAAACATTTAATTATCAGCAAGGTTGAAAAAAGCGTGAGGCGTAACAGGACGTTTTTGTCTCGACGAGGCGAGGCATAAGCTTCAGAATATACCGAGGCGTATATATATATATATCCTTAAATATAATACATATATAATTATATACATACATATATATACCCTTAAATATAATACATATATATAATTATATACATACATATATATACCCTTAAATATAATACATATATATATATATATATATATATATATATATATATATATACATATACAGAGTCAGGCTAGAATACACTCAGAGTGTACAGATCGCACGAATATACTCAAGTGTGTTTGCATATCAAGACTGTTTTTTGCAAAATGTAAGCCATTGATCTTCACCGTCATACTATAACTAGGCTACATACAAATTTTGAGTCCATTTGGATGAGTGTAAGTCACTCATCCAAGGGCAACAAAATCGACGCGTGAAACTAATTTGAAATGCATAATTTTTGCGGTCTTTATAACATGACCTATAAATGTCCAAATGTGCTCAAATTTTGCGTATGAGCTATTCACAAGATGGTTACGAAGATCAACGGATTAGATTTTTGTAAAAAATATTGCATCATGAAAAACTACTTGAGTGTATTCTACTCCGAATACACTCGAGTGTATTCTAGCCTATATGGAGTCAGGCTATACGAGAGCCAAAGAGTTTAAGATTTTTTTTGGAACTAAACATTTAATTACCAGCAAGGTTGAAAAAAGCGTGAGGCGTAACGAGACGTTTTTGTCTCGGTGAGGCGAGGCGTAAGCCTCAGAATATACCGAGGCGTATATATATATACCTTTAAATATATACATATATATATTTATATGCATACATATATTTATATATGTATGTATGTATGTATATATACACATACATATATATAATTATATACGTATATATATACATACATATATATACATATGTATATGTGTGTGTGTGTGTGTATAGGAATACACTCAAGTCGTTTTCCATCATGCAATATTTATTTTGTAAATCTAAACCATTGGTCTTCTTAACTACCTTATGAACATACTACAAACAAAATTTGAGCTCATTTGGACACTTATAGGTCATGCATCTAATGGCGACAAAAATGATACAACTCGAATTAGTTTTGTGTGTCAATTTCGTTGACCATAAAAGGGTGACTTAGAAGAATCCAAATGAGCTAAAATTTTGCATGTAGCATGTGTTTGTTATAACAATGAATCAACGGTTTGGATTTGTCAAAAAAAGGGTCTACATATGGAATCACCACTTAAGTGTAGCATGCGATTCGTATACTCGAGTGTATTCTAGCATGACTCTCTCTCTATATATATACACACACAGACACACACATATATAGACACACACATATACATATATACATACATATACATATTATATATTATATATATACATACATATCTATGTATATTGTAACATATATATATATATATATATATATATATATATATATATATATATAGAGAGAGAGAGAGAGAGAGAGAGAGAGAGAGAGAGAGAAAGAGAGAGAGAGAGAGAGAGTCAGGCTAGAATACACTCGAGTGTATCCAGAGCGGAATACACTCAAGTAGTTTTTCATGATGCAATATTTTTTTTGAAAATCTAATCCATTGATCTTCTTAAACATCTCGTGAACAACTCATACGCAAAATTTGAGCACATTTGGATATGTATAGCTCATGTTATGAAGAACACAAAAATTATGCATTTCAAATTAGTTTCACGTGTCGATTTTGTTGCCCTTGGATGAGCAACTTACACTCATCCAAATGGGCTCAAAATTTGTAAGTAGCCTAGTTATAGTATGACAGTGAAGATCAACGGTTTACATTTTGCAAAAAATAGTCTTGATATGCAAACACACTTGAGTGTATTCGTGCGATCCGTACACTCGAGTGTATTCTAGCCTGACTCTCTCTCTCTCTCTATATATATATATACACACACACACACACACACACACACACACACACATATACATATATATAGAGTCAGGCCGGAATACACTCGAGTGTACAGATCGCACGAATATACTCAAGTGTGTTTGCATATCAGGACTATTTTTTTACAAAATGTAAACCATTGATCTTCACTGTCATACTATAACTAGGCTACAAACAAATTTTGAGCCCATTTGGATAAGAGTAAGTCACTCATCCAAGGGAAACAAAATCAACACACGAAACTAATTTGAAATGCATAATTTTTGCGGTCTTTATAACATGACCTACAAATGTCCAAATGTGCTCAAATTTTGTATATGACCTATTCACAAGATGTTTAAGAAGATCAACGGATTAGATTTTTGAAAAAAATATTGCATCATGAAAAACTACTTGAGTGTATTCTGCTCCAAATACACTCGAGTGTATTCTAGCCTGACTCCATATATATATATATATATATATATATATATATATATATAGAGAGAGAGAGAGAGAGAGAGAGAGAGAGAGGCTAGAATACACTCGAGTGTATAGATCGCATGAATACACTCAAGTGTGTTTACATATCAAGACTATTTTTTGCAAAATGTAAACCATTGATCTTCACCGTCATACTATAACTAGGCTATATACAAATTTTGAGGCCATTTGGATGAGTGTAAGTCACTCATCCAAGGGCAACAAAATCGACACACGAAACTAATTTGAAATGCATCATTTTTGCGGTCTTTATAACATGGCCTATAAATGTCCAAATGTGCTCAAATTTTGCGTATGCGCTATTCACAAGATGTTTAAGAAGATCAATAGATTAGATTTTTGAAAAAAATATTGCATCATGAAAAACTACTTGAGTGTATTCTGCTCCGAATACACTCGAGTGTATTCTAGCTTGACTCTATCACAAAATAGTATAACAGTGATGTGCCTAGCAGCAGCAGCTTGGCTACTCTCACTGTCGTGCCTAGCAGCTGCAGGGTCAGCCACCACAGCCACCAGCAAGGGCTGGAGCAGCCCACAGACTGCTGTGTCCTGGTTGTCTGGGGGTGGAGATCTCCTATTTAAATAAATACCACTTGGGCTGGGCCCAATAACAGTCCAAATAGTATACAAAACCATCAATTTTAGGTGGCAAGCAGAGGCTTATGCCTCAATTGCAACTCAACGCCTTTTTACGCCTTTTAAAAAATGAGGCGTCGCCTTTGAAACAATGACTGAGGCTTAAGCTTTGGGGCGTCCCTGAGTGCGTCTCTGGCGCCTCAGGGCGCGCTTTTTTTTCTTCCATGATTACCAGAATCGTGTCATGAATTTGGAACTAGTAGAAAGTAACAATGAGTGACTAACAGGAAGTAACAATGACTTGCTCTAGTAACAAACTAACAATAAATTCATTAGAATGTTAACTTGCTTATAATACATTGTTGTTTGGATCCATAATTACCTAGGAATCACGGACATGCATACAGACATAGGATACATAACAGTTTTCAAAGATATAGGACATAGACACGGCAAAAAAATACATATGTATATGTATGAATATAAATTGGATTCATCCATAAATCCTAATTTATCCCTAAATTCATTGGATTCATCAATATCTTATTACAACCAACTAACACAAAGAACATAATAATATAATCGTGCATTGTAATTTTATATTGTAGCTCTAAAATAATAAAAGACGGCTAATAGTTGTATTAAGAAGAGAAAACCTTGCTCCTATATATAGGAGACCAGGGAAGTGTACATGACACAACCTGACCCTAATGGGCCAAGACATATTTGGGCCCATATTACAAAATACTTGATAACATGAATAAACAGACTATGTAATACTCCCCCTCAAGTTGAAGTTGGGAGAATCCCAAGGCAGCTTGGAAATAAAGAGATAGACTAAAAAAAGGAAGAAGCAGAAATAAAGATATGTCAAGCCCATACAAGAATTTCTCCCCCTCAATATTACAATAAAGCACTCATCACTCAAACACTCCCCCTAAAGTAGATAATCCAAAGAATATATGCAAGCACACCGAATTTGGATCTGAAGTATGTTGCAAGTCGCATGTGCAAGTCGCAAACAAATAGCAAAAGCTTCTTGATCAAAAGGATGTGGCATCTAGGGTAGTAGTATACAACAAGGCATCAAAGTCTTCATCACAATCGCTATCGTCGCAGTCCAGAGAGTTCTGGTTCACAGTAGAAAAGGCTAGAGAGTGATGGTTCACAGTCACAATAGTAATCAAAGTGCGAAGAAAACACGAACAAGCAAATAGTCAACATGCTCAAGGCACAGACAAGCCAGAGAGTGCTGGCACACAAAAGTAGAAAGTCAACGTGCGCAAGACATGGACAAGTAAAGAGTCAACATGTAGAAAGCATGTAAAATGTCCACGTGCACATAAAGCATAGAAAAAAAGTAGAAAGTAGTGTTGACGTAGGCGGATTGAAGACCATCATCTTGAAAAAGCAAGCAGTAGACATGAAGCTCCAGATAGTAAGTACTCCAAGAAGCATATAGTAGTAAGCGTCAATAATAAAAGCCCACAAGTTCTTTAACAAGTGCATCAAGATCCACAAAATATAAAGCATCAGAATATAATCTTCCTCTTATCTCCTCCATCTCATCTCTCCTCTATTTCTCCCCCTCACACCAACCACGGAAGGAATCGAGAGTGGTTGGGGTGGACAATGATAAAGAAGCGCCCCAAAATAATTATAAGCCGTAGCATTGTCGGGGGGTTTGGGGGGCCCGATCCCCCAATTAGGGGGTCCCATTGCCCCTCAGCAGGCGGGGGACAAGGGGAGACCGCCCCTCACGGGGGCAGTGCCCCGAAAAAAAATGTTCACATATTTTTGAAGAGAAATCAAGCACAAATCTTCAGAGATATGAATACCATGATGGATAAAATCCATCCAATTTTCACTAGCGAGAATGACCTAATCCACGGAGGATTTGATCTTGTTAAGGGGGAGAAATCAGGTGTCCTGTGCCCCCGTCTTTGTATTGAAAATTCTAAAAATCAACACAAACTAAGTTTGTCCAAGATTACACCCTGGAATCCTTGCCAGAAGTATCTTCCTCTTCAGAATCATCGCCAACAGAACTCAGAACAACGGGGCCATCATCAAGGACTGAAAATTGTTGTAAAAGACAAACCCCCATGGTGACGAGGAGAGGGGTCAGTGAGCGAAACACGATGAAGGTGTCCATATTGGCATGGTGGAGGTTGGTGTTTGTGAAGATGGCCAAGTAGAATACTGCGGCGACGGCGAGGAACTTCTTGGTCGTCTCCCAATTGAAGGCATTATGGTAGAGGAAGCCAGCTTACCGAGGACCCAAACCCCTAGAGCGGAGGTCAGCTACTGCAGAGCGGTCAGTAGGCCAGGGTAGTTGAACTTGGTGATGGCGTACTTGTTAATCATGACTAGTAGGCTGTAGCAGAGGGCGTAGCCCACGGCCAGACTGTTGGCGACGTAGTACTGCTTTGACTAATCGAGCCTGAGGGAGGCCATCGTCGGCAACAACCCCCGGGAGCGGGCTAGAGCGGTTGGCATTACTACGCGCCAAGCCTTGACGGGTAAGAAGAAAATAGGCTAGAAAGGAAAGGGGTAGCGGCTAGGTGGGTAGCCTTTACGACAGGCAGGATATTTGCAAGGAAAAAAAGGAAGCGGCAGCAGGTGGTGAGACTCACGACAACGGGTGGTAGTTGTCGGGAATGGGAAATAATGAAAATTTGTGGAAATATCGATGGTGATACAGGGATATGGGGAGATGTGCAAAGGTAGAGGATTTGTTTTCTCTCTAAAAGAAGAGATGCGCCCGACGAGCAGCCAAGCCCAAGGGGCGGCGGCCGCCCGCAGGCGGAAGAAAGTCTTTTTCTCTTCTCTCTGAGATTGGGGTTTTAGGATCTCTGCTCTGATACCATCTAAAATAATAAAAGACGGCTAATTGTTGTATTAAAAAGAGAAAACTCTGCTCCTATATATAGGAGACCAGGGAAGCGTACAAGACACAACCTAACCCTATTGGGCCAAGACATACTTAGGCCCATATTACAAAACACTTAATAACATAAATAAATAGACTCTCTAATAGTAGCATATGTGTTCAAGCCACAATGGAAACTATACTATTAAAACAAATTAATTCAGTATAATAGCTATAAGTTTACAATTGTGCTACATTACAAGTCATGCAAGCATAATATTTTCATACTAAACTAATAAATAAAACCTAGCAATAATACCAATGACATATCTGCATTTGCATGTAATTGTATTATTTACAAGCATTTCAATATAACAATTAACACATGATGAAAGATTTAAATGCAATATAGTAGTAATGCAGTAGGGTGGAAGATAGTAGATATATCATTAGAGGGAACTTAGGGAAGAGAAGGGTTTAAATAAAGGGAACTAGGAAGAGAGGATTGAGAGTGAAATCATATAAGAATTTGATCGAAGTCGGTGAATTTCATTAAAGGAAGAGAGGATTAATTAATGCACCATGAACTCATGAAGAAATAGGAGGAACTGTAAACATATTGTATGAGAGGAGCAAAAAGAAGCCACGTGGAAGGGGGGGAGGAGGTGTGTCATTGTCATATATTGGGGAGGAGAAATAGAACTAGGGAGGAAATGTAATAAGGGAGGGGGACAAGGCGTGTCACTGTAATATATTGAGGAGAAATAGAACTGGGGACGAAATGTAATAAAAGAGGGGGGAGGAGGTGTGTCACTGTAATATATATTAGGGGGGAGAAATAGAATTGGGGACAAAATGTAATAAGAGAGGGGGAGGAGGGGTGTTGCTGTAATATATTGGGGTGGAGAAGAGAACTAAGGACGAAATGTACTAAGGGAGGGGGAGGAGGAAAGGATAAGGGAGGGGGAAAGGCATTGTGGTGGAGAAATAAGAGATGAAAGTGGAGAAAGAGGAAGAACTTACCAGGGGGAAAGAGAAATTGGGAAGAGGAGAAATTGGGCAGGAATGAGCTAAATAAGGAAGAAGGGGATGTGACTAAGGAGAAAATGGCCATGGAGAGTATAATCAGGAAGACAAAAGGAACGAGTGTGGAAAAGAAAGGGGAAAGGGAGAAGCATCGTGATGGAGGAATAACATGAAAGAACAACATAGGAGAAAGAAGACATGGAAGAGGAAGGGAAAGGGGAGGAGAAAGAAGTCGTGGGAAAGACAAATGGTGGAAGGAGAGCTTAAGAAGAAAAGCAGAGAGGAAGATGATGGTACTTGGATGAGGAGGAAATGAGTCCGATGCGACTACTCTATAGCGCAACTGCTCGAGCTGGCACTGCTGCTGCTGCTAGACTGGGGCCGGGGTAGGCTGCTCTTGCACCTGGCACTCTATGTGCTACTGGCGCTGCTCCACCCAAACGACGGAGGCTGCTCCATGCGTAGCCGATGGCTACTGCATGCAGTGCAGGCAGCTACTTCACCGGTTAGTTTCTCCACGCGATTGCTGCTCCATTCCGACCGTTGCCTCTGTTGGCCATAGAGAAGTCTGGAGAGGAGGGTTTAGGGCATGAGGGGGAAGAGACGGGAGAAGGGAGTTTTAGGACTGGCTTTAGATCAGGGGAGAGTTTTTGGTTTTTTTTCTTTTGAGTTAACTTACTGTTAGTTGACTGCGCGTCTCGGGTGAGTTGGCTCCGTGTGCAACCCCCGTCTAGGTCGTTTCCGGGTAGTGTCCAGGCCCATTAAACTTTAAAAAAGAAGTTGGACATGTCGGAGCCATGTCCCCCATGTGTCCACGACGTACCTGTGTCCAACACATGTCAGAGACGGCCACAATACCTTCTAAGAAGTGTCTGTACTTTCTAGACAGCCATGACACCTGTCACTCTATGGCTTACTACATTACGTACACTAGGTGCATATCAACATAACATTAAAATATTTCTTTCCTAGTTCTACTTTTTCTAGTTTTCAAATGCCAAATATATTTTTCTTAACTTATAATGGTAAAAGGGATATTGTCGTCGACTTGTTGATAGTACATGCATTAAAATGTTGCTCATAAAGGTAGGGATAGATTTATTGCGACAAGCATTGAAGATACATTTAAAGTGTGCGGAATTTGACATAACATGTCAATCTCTTAGACTTTTACTTATAAGCATAAGCCCTTAGGAAAATGTACACTTGACTCCTCATGCATATACACAGTTACGTACATGGCCCTTGTATGTTGTATTAAGACTCCTCATTAAGCTAGAGCGTATGTCATATGTGCTCAATTTGTTTGATAAATTTTGATTCTATTATCCTTTCTAAGATTTGGTGGATGGATATGCTAGCTGATGTTCAGACCTAACTATATCAAGATGATCTAGATTGTCTAAAGCTTTTTGCTTGAGAAAGTGACAATCTACCTCTAGAATCTAAATGGTTCTTTCTTTTATGAAAGACAAGATTTTGAATGTTGTTAATAGTTGTGAAATGATAGATATAAGTGGGGAAATCCCCTCGTGTAGGTTTTTCTTATTGATAGGAGGCAGCCACCATTTTCTATAAATGGGATAAAGAGGAAGCATACATACACCAGACAAACCCTAATAGGCAAATACACAATTGACCCATATTACAAATAGACTACACAACTTTTTGCAATTTTGCAAAGGGGGGGATTTTGCAGCAAATGCCCATTTTGGGCCTTTGATTCACAAAATACGCCCAATACGTCCATCGTGTTTCTTGAGCTGTTGCTGCTAAATATTTGTTTTTTTTGGCAATTTTGGTGGAATCTTTTGCATCTAGAGGCTTATATTGCTTGAATATAAGGTATGTTTCCCCTATTCCTAGCCCATCTACACCTCTTTCTTTATCCTTACCCCTTAGGCATGAAGTAGTATCCAACTCTTCTCCAAGACTTTTACAAAATTTTATGTTTGTTTAATTCAAGTTGTAACTAGTAAACTTGCAGTTTGTAAGCTCGAGATTGTAACTTGTAAGTTTGTCGCATATTCCGTTCCTTATAGACTCAATTAGAATGGAGACCGACCCTGACATGAACATATAATTTTATTTTATAATTTAGTGTATTTATCTCTTTATATTGTGTTTGCAAAATTTCATAACTTCGTTTTTACCATCAAAATTAGTGATGAGAACACTATCGAAACAATTCAAATTCCTTTACTTACACGTGTAGGAGAAACCCCAATCTAGTATGGATTATTATTGCATAAATAAGTGGCACTTGGACCGCTTTGGTAAAATTTCATGGTTTAATTCATTCTTTTTTGCGTCCAAATCATCATGAATGTAAATGATGAAATTTCTATTTTTGGGCCAATGGAAATGACGTCAAGACCAGCCATTTTCATTCTTGCCTCAGAGAATATAAAAAAGATAGAAGAGCACATTAGAAAACAAGGTAATGGAACCACCGTGACAAAAAAAAGATACACACAATAAGCTGCACTGCTAAGACTAGAATAAGAATTTCATGTGGCACTTATAAATTGAAATAGCTGTAGCATTACAAGTTTTTGGTACCATTCCCTTAAAATGAGTCATTTGGACAAGGGTGAACTCACAAGTCTCAACTCATGACCATTTCAACCACATGCTTATTCTCATGTATGTGAGCTCTAATTTGAGGATAAATAAATATGACAAATAAGTCAACATCTTTGTACAATGTGCTATACATGTGTTAAAAAGTATTAGCCTATTTAGTTAATAGGCTAATAGTCTATTATGTACATGGGCCTGTTAGCCCATGGCCCATTAAGGTCTATTCCGCTTCCGTGCGCTTCCTTGTAATTGCCTCCTTTCCTATATATAGGACATGGGTGTAATATCAATATAATAACGAATACACTTGTTCACATCGTATTAGAGCTATAGAGAGAGAGTGAGAACCCTAGTTGCCGCCTCCCTTCCCTCTCCTCTCGGCGCCCCTTCTAGCCCTAGCCGCCACCCCTTCTCTCCTAGAGAGAACAACAACGGGGTGCTTGCCCGCCCGCTAGGCACTTGCCGTCCACCATGGTCGCACCATCTTCTTTCACATAGATCTTTATCTATGAGCCAACACCATACTTCTCGGCAATCTTTATCTATGTTTTCCTCGATCCGAGTCTTTGGACGATGCTAATTCCCGTCTAGATCTATCAATTCTTCGTCTTCCCTGAGTTTCTTAGAGAAGGTTGGTTTGTCACACAGCTCCAGCCGCCGCCATTGAAGCAGCCATGCGGCCCACGCCAAGCACATATGCCTTCCGCTCCAGCAACTACTGCCACCATGTTCACCACCTTTTGCCTTGCCGAGTCTGCATCCATCCGCCACACCAACCACATGGATCACTCCAAGTAGTCTCGCCATCCCCTACAAGGAGCAACGACAATGACCACTACAAGGAGTCGTGTCCATCATTCGACACTGTCCACTCCAAGTAGTCTTGCCATCCCCTACATGGAGTAGCGACAACGACCACTACAAGGAGCAACGGTGATCAACACCCTTCTTTTACATCATCATGATTTATAGGACAACAAAAGACGACGCTAATTCCCGTCGCCCATGGTGAATTCTGGGGTTCTTTGTCTCCTTAATGACACAAATTCCCATCAGGATCATGCTTCAACGGCGTCGCACATGTTGGCCCAACAACACGACACGTAGTAGCCCAAAATCCACTCGACGACGCAAGGTTTTGTCCAGATCGCAAGTCACACGACGTGTTGACACGTCTGTCATCTTCGACTTTGTCCAGATCGATAGTTACACGACGTGTTTGCCAACCAACACGGTGTGCTGTCGGAGATCTGGTTTACGCCTCCGACATCACACTGCGCGTTGCCAACCAACACGACGTGTCGGCGGGAATCTGTCATCTTCGAGCAAAGGAGTTACATGACATGTCATCAGGAGTCTTCCTATTACCCCTGACAAGTTACACGACGTGTCCAGATACATACACAACGTATTTGAAGAAATTTGTGCACTTCCAGTTTCATTTATGACGTCCTCAATGGTCTATCTCTCTAATACTTGATGATAATCTGATCCTATTATTTTTTGATCTCTAAAATTTTTCGTAGGGCTCCACCCGTGCAACCCCCACATTTGCCGGCCTAAGGGCCGGACAAATGTCTTTTTGAGTCAACAAAAGATCCATTTGATTTTTCTATCCGGATCTTTTAAACGAGTTGATTTGCATATTGATTCCGGTTATCGGTTTTCCTACCGAGATCCATTCCGGTAGTGCCACTTCTTTTCCTACTGAGTTACATTTTGGTAGTGCTCCTCTTTCTACTGAGTTTGCATTTTAGTAGTATTTTGTTTTTTGTTCTTCTCTAAATACTACTCTCGATTTACCTTTTTCCTTTCCCATCCTCCCATCCATCATCTGTTCATCTTTCACGTGCGTTGGGGTCATATTTTCCTTTTTCCACACCATCTACTCACTCTCGTCGTATTTTGTGTGTAGGGGGAATACAAGAGAGAGAGGGTATGAGGAGAAGAGAGAGAGCATATGAGGAGAGAGATAGGAGATGATATATTCTAGGCTATCTTCATGGAGCTTCATATTGTTCAGCCCATCTGCTCACCGTTTTCAGGAAGCTTTGAAGGATCAACATTGATACCAAGCTTTTCGCGTTTGTACCGCATTGTGTATGTCAGGACAAGACCAGCTGCGGTTAATTTCGGCCTTTTGCCCCTTTGGTGTTGATGATGTTCCAGTTGATCATCCGTGTTGCGTTCTCTTGAGACAGGACAAGAGCTGTTGCAGCTAATTCCAGCCTCTTGTTCTCTTCGGTGTGGATGGTGTTCCAGATGGATGCTGCTTCATCTCCAAAGTCCGTCATCTTCAAGCATGTGTAGATTTTGTATTTGCAAGGATTCATCCAGAGTAATCTTCGCTGAGCTACTTCATCACGTCTTCTTCGAGTTGCATCTGCTACTACGTGTTGAGACGACACCTCAACACCTTGTCCAGCGTGTTGGTGCCACGTTATGCACGCCGGTGATCTTCTGCGCTAATTCCAGTTTGCTACACTTCTCAGACAATTAGAAGACACCTCTATTGCTACATTGACATTGTCTCACGTTTGTGCCGCATTATGTACATGGGATGTGTTGATGTGCGCTTATTACACTCACACATTCCTCTCCAGTGAAGATGAGAGTAGTTGTGGTATTTATGATTGCCTACTTCAAATGTTCTTCATTCCAGAACCTCTAAAAAAGAAAGACCTTCAAAGCTCGAGCTTCTCCAACATGCATAACACATTTCAAAGAGGTGTAATCATATGTTTTTAGTTAGGAAGTATTGTTTAAGAGGGAGTAACAATTTTTGTATGAGGAAGTAACATTTCTATCTTTCATTTATCGTATAATCGAGTCATGTAACTCCAAGCTTGGACATGTGTTCACCCATGCTCCAGCTTGAGGGGGAGTGTTAGAAAGTATTAGCCTATTTAGTTAATAGATTAATCAGTCTATTATGTACATGGGCCTGTTACCCCATGGCCCATTAGGGTTTAGTCTGCTTCCATGTGCTTCCTTGTAATTGCCTCCTTTCTTATATATATGACAGAGGTGTACATATCAATATAACAACGAATACACTTGTTCACAATATATTTCATAATTTTCGTTGGTCTCAAGGTGGCTTCTTACGTTGCTTTTTAGGTATAAACCTTAAGAAATTGTTTAAGGCACATGACTTGGGTGAAATGCCAATGCATGGCACTATGACACAGGCGTTTCCCTTCTTGAGGTGGGGTAGTAATTATGTTGAATGTTATTGCCTTGATGCTGCCATGGAAGAGCAAATTCCACGTGCATTAAGAGCACAAAACATAAATGATGAGCGTATTTGTGTTATTTTCTCTAATATAGACATTCTTCTCTTTTAATTTTCGGTTAAGAGTTGTTGAGTTCATACTTTGAAGCTTTGGGAGATGACTATAGAGCAAATGCTAAGATATATAATGTAAATATCGGACAACTGTTTCATGTTTGGAAGATCCACATCAAATGTTTTTTTTTCCGAATAAGGAAGCTTTCAGAGAAGTACAAAGAAAATAAAGGAGATCTTCACATGGTTTACTGATTTGGAAAAGGGTTACGATGGAGGACCCAAGGAAGTGTTGTATAGAGTTTTGAAGAAAATAGGTGTGCCAATCCAATACGTTGACTTGATTAAGGACATACATGATTGTCCAACTGTAGTGTTAGGACTCCTGAGGAGACTCACCAAGGTTTTTTTTTTTAATCACAAGTGGAATACACTAAAGACTTGAGCCTATATCTATTGTTAGTAATTGTATTATGGATGAGTTAGCAAAACATGTTCAAGATGATATTCCTTGGTGCATGTATTTGTGATGATATCGTGCCAATTGATGAAATGAAAGAAAAAATTGAATGATAAAGTTGAACTTTGGTGAAATGCGCTGGAATCTAATGGATTTAAGATCAATAGAAGCAAAAATAATAAAAGATGCATTGCAATTTCAGCGAATCTAAAATTGTGAATGGTGGGGCCAATTTGGATGAAGTAGATGTACGAAACCGTGATAAACTTCGTTACTTGGGCTGTACAATTCAAATGGACGATGATGTTCAAATGGACAATGATGTTCAAGACGATGCTTGTCACGTATCACAACAAGATGGTTGAAATGGTGAAGTGCAACTAGAGTAATATGTGAATGAAAAGCCCCCTCTTAGATTTATGAGTAAGCTGTAGAAAACAACTATATGACTAGTCATAGTACATGGGAGTGAATATTTACCCGTGAAGAAAAAAGGTCTCAACAAGATGGATGTGGACGAAATTGACATGTTGAGATGAATGTGTAGGAAGACAAGAAAGGATCGCTTCAGAAATATATATCATGAATGAAGTGAGGGCGGCAAGCATTGAGACAAGTTGCATGAGGGTCGCCTAAGATGTTATGGACATGTTTAATGCTACTGAGTTGAGTACAATTAAAAAAAGAGGCATAACTAAATTAATTTGGGAAGAACTTACCAGGAGAGATTTGAATCTTCACATATTATTCAGAATATGACCCATAACAAAACTGATTAGAAGGACCGTAATCGACCCTAAAATGGTGGGAATTTAGGCTCAGATGTTGATGATGATGATCATGATATGGTATGATTTGTTGATTTTTTCTGGTCATGATAACTGTTGGTGTCACTAATGACTACAAATGTCAATGCCTTGAATTGTAATCTACTTCCGTATTTGCGTACAGCCTTGAGAATTATAGGTTCAGTACGATTGATGATCCATCATGTTAAAAAAGATGTAGCACCATCTACATGTGGTGATAGCGCACTTTCAATTTTGCAATTGTTCTTCTA
The DNA here is from genome assembly GCA_963693085.1 of Alisma plantago-aquatica. Classification (NCBI taxonomy): domain Eukaryota; kingdom Viridiplantae; phylum Streptophyta; class Magnoliopsida; order Alismatales; family Alismataceae; genus Alisma; species Alisma plantago-aquatica. The sequence continues at coordinate 427,479,287 of OY856413.1, forward strand.
CGATGATATACTATATTTAATTATTCCTAAAATTTTGAATTAACCCTTAACCTTAAGAAGCAGGGTATCACTTGTACTCGAATATCCTGAATTGAACTTATTATATTGATCGAAAGCTTTGATTGATTTTAGCAGTTTAATTTTAATTGGCTGAAATGTTACAGGTGAAATAACGGGTATAACCTGGGCACCGCTGAAGATTCCAGCAGGTAAATTATATCTTCTTACAGTGTTAAAACTGCATATAGCTTCCATTTTTGTGGTGTTGTAATTCTTTAATATATATAATTTTTCTCATTTTAGTTGAAACTTCTGTCAACTATGTAAATTTTCATGCCATCTGAAAGATTCACCTGTAAGGGCGTACTTTTTCATCTTGAACAAAATTTATATATGCAACTGGCGCCTTTGAAATAGTTTGGCGGCTGTCCTATTACCCAGACGAAAAGGACTGCTCCTTCCTTTTAGTTGTTTCTGTCTACGTTAACCAACACCTAGTGCCTACTTCTGGAACCAAAGAGTGCCTTGCAATTCCTTGTCCTGCACGATCCCTTGCATCTCCTGTTCCTTGTTTTCTGATTTTGATTCCACAGGAGCAAGCTGAATATTATCCCCTCTTTAGGAGAAAGTGCTTTATGCTGATCTTTGCAAAGGGGTTCTTCCCTTCTGTTCATCGTTGCTAGTCTCCCTTATCAGATTCTTTTACTAACATTCATCATAATTCATCACCCCCTCTGCGGGGCAGCTCTAGGAGCTGGTGGATGCTTTTGAGTTACTATGCTGGCCTTCTGCCCTGCTTTGAATACGTATTTTTTTTAAAATTTAAGTGGGGTCCGTTGCTTTCCATATAAATTAGATGAGTGTGGAGCTTCTGTAGTCCATACCTGACATGATCGGCTAGCACCAAACATATGACCCCTTTGAAAGGTCAAAAAATTGATGAGCCACTTTTGCTTGCTCTACAGTACCTTGGCTGATAGAAACTACCAGCATCCTTTTCCCCTTCCTACTACTTCTCCAGAAGCATGAATTCATGGACACCGAGCTTGGCCGTGACATATACAGCAACAGGAGGGTTGGATTTTAAAATACCTATCCTTTAAAGCCTCTTGAGATCCAAATGTCCAGTCTGAAATCCAGACCCAAATTCTTTGGATGAACCATCAACCCAACAAGCCCTATCACATGCAGCTGTTTCTCTTGAGTTGTTAAAAGCTTTCACGAGTCGATGTTTAGTGTTCGGTAAATGTAATCTGCATCAAGGTGCTGCAAATGTCATTGGTAACCTTTGGGCTTTATTTCGACGGTGTGGATATGGGTGTTTCCACATGCATTTTTTTAATGTATCTGCATACTCATATATGCATTAGTCAGGAAAAAGATGCAAATCAGAGGATGGCCACTTAAAGATTGAACTAATGCTGTGGTAGTTCTCTCTGTATTTCCTGATTTGAGTTACTGTTATAAAGACTTAACACCTTGCTACAGTATTAACCATTGTTTGGTTGATGTGAGAAATGAGTATTTTTATTGGGGTTACTTCACATGCTAGTAGTCTCACAGCAGTGATGGTGATCTTTCTTTGCAAGTTAAAACCATCGGGTCTCTGTTCTTGTTACAATTTCTGATGAGTGTTATTAACTTATTATACATTGCTATTCTAGGTGGCGAGCCAAAGATGGTGTTAGCAACTTGTGGCCTGGATAAGAAGGTGAAGTTTTGGGCAGCTCCCGACCTGCACTCATCATAAGCCCGCGTTCAGACCCTTCCTAGGACTGATTTCCCCCGACAATCACTAGTTTTGACTAAGAGAAATACATCGTCTACAATTTTGGACACTGAAAGAGGTATAAAATGTAAAGTAAACGCTACATGCTTTTCTTGTAGGAATATGGAACTGAATGTGTTATCTTTTGGCATTTCTGTGTTGTTATCGACTTTTTAGGAGGAATATAAATTATTTAGTGGACAAGAGATGATAAGTTTTTTTAAAAAAAATTACTGTAGCCCTCGTGTTGGTGACGGTTGAGCGGTGGTGCACTTACTGTGATGATGATTACACGAATTTCACTCAGACCTTTATCGAATCTTGGCACGTTTAATTCTCTGATAAGTATGTGCGGTGTGCTGCACCAGAACTTATCTGCCTTTTGAATTACAACTTTGCGTTATGTGGCTGGACATATGCTACTTTTTCTCAATTTTAGCTTTGAGCTGATGATCCCTTGCGGCGGCTCTGATCTAAGCAGTGACATCTAGGTTTTGTTTCCGTTTACCAGACATTGTGGAAATACTATATGAAAGAATTTTCCTTTGCGTTGAGGTTTTTCTTATTGATAGAAGGGCAGTTTAATTCTCCTATGAATAAGATAAAGGAAAACACCACTGCCGGGGAGAAGAATAGTTTCTGTCGAAAACTGAGTATCTCTAGCACTACTGTTCTCGGCCGATACCTGGGGGTTCCCCTTCTGCACCATCGACTAAATAAGCATACCCATGCCTCCAACTTGCAATCCATCAGATCGAGGATGAATAACTGGTCCGCACACCATCTTTCTTTGGCTGGTCGAGTGACACTGGCCGCTCCAAACAATACCTTCCTACACAATGCAGACAGTGAGACTCTCACCTACACTCTGTGATGATATCAATCGACACATCAAGGACTTCATATGGTCAGGTCGATATGGGCAGCGCAAGCTTTCAAAGGTGGCTTGGAAAAAAATCACCCAAAGAAAGGACCTGGGTGGCTTAGGGCTCAAAGATGCCCGCCTACAGAATGAATCTTTAATGTTGAGGAATGTATGGCAATACATGAACCAACCTTTGTGCCTTTGGGTGCGTGTGATGCGCGGGAAATATACTAGAAATGGATCCATCCTCAAAAAACTTGGCTCCACAGCCTGGTCCTTCATTAGATCTTACCTCCCAAAGCTGGAGGTCCTTTGTCACAAAACCATTATCTCAAGAAAATCCACCAGTGTTTGGCATGACAAATGGTTGCTAGGCAAATCTATTGCAGATCTTGCCCCATCCGTTATAATCCTGGAGGAGGACCTTATTGATCTCAAGGTTAGTAGTATGTCCCTGGAGGACGACACCTGGGACTGGGATTTCATCCATTCCTTCTTGCCACCAGCCACATGGATGTTCATCCAAAGCACGATCCCCCAACTACGGACGTAGGCAACGATGCTTGGTCTTGGCCCCTCAAATCCAATGGTGAATTTTTGACCAGTTCACCCTACAGTTGGTTGTGATCAGACCTCCAGCATGCCACCCCTACAAACTGGAAAGCCATCTGGTCTCTACCGGCGCCTCTGAAGATATGCAACTTCCTTTGGCTTCTCATGCATAGATCTATCCTCACTAATGCCGAGAAAGTGAGGAGGCACATTTCCACTGATGATTCTTGCCCGAGATGTTTTAGTACCTGTGAGTCAGTTTTACAATGTGTCAGGGATTGCCCAACAAGCAAACAGGTCTGGCTCCAGTTGGGAGCAGACCAATCTTTCTTCAATTTGGCAGACAGAGAATGAATAGACCTCATCACCATGGGTGCTGGGAGCTTAGAAGAAAAACTAACTCGGGGCGTTGGAGCCTGGGCACTCTGGCGTGCACGCAACGAAGCTGTTCATATCGGGGGACACCAGCCACCGGTCTCCCAGGCGGCCTTCATCAAGCATCGAACCTCATCTATCCAACAACTTGCCCAAACTCGGAGTCATGCAAAACAACATGTCCATAGGCCTTCCTACCACCAGGAGATTCAGATTACATCATTTTCGTTGATGCTACTTTTCAGACGCACAACCTCAAAGTGGGTTACAGTATTCATGTCTTGAACAAACAAGGCCGATGCATCCAAGGTATTGGCGAACCTGGCTTCGCCACTTCTGCTAAGGAAGCAGAGATGAAGGGTATCCTGAAGGCGCTTGAACTGTGTAGGGTAAATGGGTGGAGGTCCTCCATCATTTACTCAGATTCCACCACTGCAATAGCATCCCTGCTCCATAACCAGTGTGATGCCAATAGGTTTAAGCCACTTAGAAGGAAAGCAACTTGTGTTCTGAAGGCCTCACCTCAGATCCAAATCTCTTTCATTCCACGGTCGATGAACCTAGTAGCTGATCATATTGCAAAACACACCTTGTATTCCTTCCTACCTCACTTCTTCTCAGGCGATAAACCTCCCTGGTTGAAGCTGGATATTCATGTCTCGATTCCACGCTTGTTAGCCCGCAGTAGAGAGCGGGATGAATAATAGTTAATCTCTACGGGTGTTGCTTTAAAAAAAAAGCCCACAGGCACAAAACGAATTCCAATGGGTCATTACAAAACTAGACACATATTATAAATAGACTAAATAATTTAAGTAAACAGACTCTCTAACACACCCCTCAAGTTGGAGCTTGGCAGAACCCCAAGTCAAGTTTGCTAATAGACAGATAGACTAAACATAATAGAAAGACGGCCAAACCCATACAAGATCCCCCCCCTTTAATGTTTCAATAAATCAATCAATCACTCAAATACTCCCTTTCAAGTAGATAATCCAAAAGCAAATAGCAGGAGCTTCTTGATCAATATGAAGTAGCATCTAGAGTAGATTAAACATTGTCATTTAGGCATCATGGTTTTCGTTGTAGTTGCTATTGTCATTGAAAGGACTAGAGAGTGCTGGAACACAAGAAATATTATATAACATGCTTACAAAGGTATGTAAAATAAAAAAGTCAACATGCTGAAGGAACAAATTAACTAGAAATTGCTGGAACAGAATAGCAGAAAATAGATAACATAGCCGGGTCCGAAGTAGAAAGTAGAAAAAAGACTCCCAAGATGAACATTAGTAGTAGAAAAGCATGAAGCTCCATCATACACATGTAACTTACCAAAAGTAGCATCACCATCTCATCATATGATCTCCATCATTGTAGTAGACGTCAAAGTCCTGAGAGTGTTGGGTCGCAATCACAATAGAGTTGTGCAAACACATATATATATTGGATCAAGGGCTCTAGAGGGGGGGGGGGGGGGTGAATAGAGTTTCACAATTCTCACAAAAAGGATTAGACCACAAAATTATATTAAGTATAGAAACTTAAACAAACAACAAATTTGATGTCTTAGCTAGCAAGCACAACAAGGATGAGAGACAAGGAAGAGCAATCACTTGGACATGTGGTTTAGAGTGGTTCCACGTCCTAACTACGAGCAATGTCAGTCCACTACTTAGAGGTGGGTAATCTCTAAGATTTGCAGTATTGGTACTCTTATATTCCATCATAAGATTACAAGACACAACAACCACACATCCAAGGGCTTAGTACCTCAAGCAAAGATCTTCAACCTATAGAAGGAGCTTACCCACTTGAACCATGGAGTCTTCAGCCATCAACATGGATTTACCCACTCCTTCTTCAAGTCTTCAACCTTCAAGGGATTACCTATCTTTCTTGAGCGCTTGCCTTGACTATCTCCTTCACTTGGAGATCTGGAACACCTTGCCTTCTTCAACCTTGAAGAAAAGCAACCTCTTCTCCTTCACTCGGAGAAGATCTTCAACCTTTTCTTTGATAGGAAAGAAGGTAGGAAGATGGTGGAGGAGAGATTTACATAAATACATGGATCAACTCTCTTACAAAGGAACCTATCTCACTCATACTCATGAATTTGACTTGAAGGTAGAGAGAGAAAGGAACTCAAAGGGTTAGAACACTCTCAATTAGGCTAGGACCAAACTTGTAATGAATGAGCAACCTTGGAATGAACTCCAAGAGGTCCTATTTATAGTTGAGGGTGCCCCTTTAAATTGTGGGGCACTTAGATACGAAATATAGCTATTTTTGCTCAAAACAATGACTCTCTTTTCGCTCAAAACACACACCAACGGTCACAATCACTTTTTCTACAAATTCTATACAGTGCAATCGTTCGAGTTTCAATAAAGGTAACTCGACCGATAGAGTAAAAGGCAAAGCGATATTCAAATCATCGGTCGAGTTTATCCTGGGGAAACTCGACCGACCAGTGAAGATCGAATTGGTCAGGTACTCGATCGGTCGAGTTATGTGAAACCACAACTCGACCGATGCTATCTTTAGAAACTTGATCCAGGAGGATCGGTCGAGTTTGCAACTCGACCGATTGACTACCGGTGATCAATTTTCTAAAGTGCATCTAAAGTGATTAAAACTTGGTGTTTAGTGTCCCAATCAATTTTCTCAACTAGGTTACAAGTCAATTCATCATTACAAGTGATTACAAAAATGTTCTAAAGTCGTTTACATAGATTTCCAAAATTGCACACTTGTAGCTCTTTTGACTTGAACTTGAGCCAATCTAGGGCTTTGGATTTTTGATCCTTTTCTTGTACCTAACATCTGAAATCATTCTTTGATACACATATGAGATACATATGAATGGAATGGTTAATTCATTATCAAAATATGGATAGTGTATAACCTCTAGGTCAACAATATAAAAAGTCAACATGTAAATAGAGCACGTATAGCAGTAGTGCAAACTCACAACACGACAAGTAAAATGTGCTAATTATAGTACATGTAGTAATAATGCCGTTGTCGGATAGAAAAGCAATCAACATATAACAAAGTGAAGTAGACAATTCCATATCAACGATTGAGATGATGATGAATAAAAAATAACAGCAGTAAAAAGCTCAATATAGCAACAAAAAGTAGCAGAAAAAAATAGAATGAAAAGTCCACATAATAGTAGAAGGATCCACATAGAAGCAAAATGGACACCAGATTAGAAGAAGGATTCAAATAGTACAATGATGATCCATATATCAATAATAAAAGTGGCATGAAGATCCATATACCAACAAAATTAAAATCTTCTTATTCTTTTTTCATCTCTCATCCATTTGATCTCTTCCCTCTACTCATCATCTTCTATTCTCCACCTTATGTAGAATACAAAAAGAGTCAAGCGAGTGGTTGGGGCGGAAAGTAAAAAGCAATGGTAGAGGCAAGGGCTATGTAGGAAAGGATGTGGAGGAAGTAACCGACAACTCAAGTCAAGGTTCAACATGACCCGATTATATAGATTCCGATAGAAAAATAAATGGATATTTTTATGAACCAAAAAGTGTTAAGGAGGTAGGTAAAAAGGTATGTAGGGCTATAAAGGGTGGGGGAATAAAGAACAAAAGACAAATAAAAGTGTTGAAAAAGGAAGATAGTTGTTGCTGGTAAAGATAAAGAAAGGACTGACCAAGTATAGAAGTATCCGTCATGTAATACAATCATTGTAGATGGTGACTGTCAAGTTGTAGCAACAGTAAAAGTTGACATGCCGTGTCGGTAAAGAGAAGCGCCATGCCGCTCATCAATATATGTAGCAGTAGAAGACGACGTCGACAAGAAGCAGGCGACACACTGTGTCAGTTGACAAAATTTTAATACAATAATCGACAGTAGTAGGCGATCCACTATGTCGATGAGCAGCACGTCATGTCTGTTGACTAAACTCGAGGCAGAGAGGATAGAATCCAGATGACATGGCATGTCTGTAAGGCGACACGCCGTGTCATCAGGCAGATTTTGCAAACCCACGTCGAAGAATTGACTCGGATTTCCCCAACATGTTGTGTCAAGCAATGACATGTCATGTTAGCGGCAAACAGTAGCTCAACAATCCTAGATTTAGCATAAAAGATGGATTTTGTCATTCAGATCTCCACCATAACAATATAGGGTTGATATGTCTCTAATATCAGTAGAGAAGGGAGAACTTCATCCAAGATCTTGAATTAGATATCAACAAAGGCATGGATGATAAAGGCGGGTAGATCAACAACGATAGTTTAGACCGATAAGATGTAGAAGATGACAGTGTAGACTGGAGGTGGCAAGTAGGATAGTTATGACATCTCCAAAGACAATAGATCATGGTGGTGACATGGCGACCCAAGTAAATCTAGTAGCAAAAACTTCAAAATGAATGCTTTATTGTTGAAGATGGAAATAGCTCATGGAGACGAGTCCAAGAAGAAGTACGAATGGAAAATCCCTGTAGGCAGTCTAGCAATGCCTAGCCGTGGTGGCCACCCATAAGGGGATGTTTTTCTCCTTTGCACTTTCTCTCTTAGGGTTGGAGGCGACACAGACAAATCTATTCTGATACCATGTGAAAATACGATATGATGGGACAATTTCCCTCTGTGTAGAGGTTTTCTTATTGATAGAAGGGCAACCCCATTTTCTTATAAATAAGATAAAAGAGAAACATACAGACATAAGACAAACCCTAATGGGCCAACACAATTGGGAATTCCCCCATCATATCTAAGCAATGGCATCAATGTTTTGTTTCTGTTTACCAGACATATATTTCTTTGTACGCTCCCTTGCGACAGCTCTGATCTAAGCAGTGTGGCATCTAGGTTTTGTTTCCGTTTACCAGACATATATATTTCTTTGTTAGCTATTTAAGAAGACAAAAATCATTAAGTAGACTAAAACAAAACTCAAGAACTGTTATTTTGTAGGCTGGTCTGCTTTAGATTGGTTCTATTTGGTTAGGGTTCAAACAATTATCTAAGAAACTAAGAAGTCATTTTATGGACAATCCAACAGTTTGTCATCATCTTTATCAACCTATCAAATATAACACCACTAACTCCAAACACAATTTGTTGGGAAATGGGGCATATACTATGCATCCATATAACTTGGGTACAATTATCGACAACTAATTGATCATTTTGTGTTCTTTAAATGCCAACTTCAGTTGTTTACTATCAGTTTGAAAGTTGTACATCATAAATTTATTAACTTCTATGTTTCTAAATTCATGCGTAGTTTTACACGATTACATAAATTATTAATATATGATATATGTATTGTTTTGTTTAGTTAGATGCTCCCTCAAACAGATCTGAACCATTTTACGATTAAAATTATTGGATGGTATAAAACCATTTGTGTAAAATCCCAATTTTCTAAAACATATAATTCATTGAGCGAAAGCATAATCTTATTGGGAATGTCACAAACATGATAATCATTGCATAAAAATAAAGTTTAAATAAATCAACACATGATACATTGCATAGTTTCTCATATCTCAACTCATAACATAAAACTCACGCTCTAAACTAAAATACACGTCTCATAAACATAAAGGAAAATCTAATCTACGTTAGTTGGCACCCCACCAGGTCTGGTCTCAAATGTCCTTGAGCTCCTCTTCAACTGATCCATATATAGATTTATATTTGACGTTGCTCCTTTTCTGCCGGCATCATGCCCCCAACCATGCATAAAACAATTTGTAAGTGGAATTGAACATATTATAAAACATATACTTTGAAAGGAAAACATTTAACATCAGAAAAATAAACTTTGCATTTTATCATTATCTTTTATCTAACTTATATAAGTATCCTCAAATTTTGCACCAAAGTGCCTCTTCTCTTTGCAATGAAGTGCCTCTTGAATTGTACCAAAGTGCTTAGTATGCTAGGAAGCCCATGATTTGTACTGAAGTACTCTGTATGATAGGAAAGCCCATGATGAGGATCTTATATAAGGTTCATTTATTATCTTTACTCTTTACTCTTTAATACTATGTACTCTTGCTCTTAAACATGAATATGATGTGATATGATGATTCTTGAAGATAAACAGTAAAACAAATTTCATTTATCCATGAGCTTTCAACTTGAATCAATAAAAGATAGCATGCATAATACATTCACATATTAACATGTATATTGTACATAATAATATATAAACACCCAATCATTATGTTCAAAGTGCATGAACCACTTATAGAGATTGGAGAAACTCCTAATAGTCTCTTAATGTTCAGGGAACCCTAATTACCCTATATAATTAATTAACATGCATTAATAATCATTATCTAACCTAATTTTAGGGTTTCATGGATCTTGAATAAATTAGGGAAATTTGGATCAAAATGGGACTCAAAACTACCATATTATTGTTCTTTGTTTGAAAACCTTTCCAACAAATATTTTTGCATAATTTTCTGATCACATATGAATTAGTTATGTAATTTACAAAGATTTTCCAATCACAAAGCTCGTTAAATAAACATGTAAATTAATTATATAGGAGATGGGGCCCTTGCCCAGCTAGCCCAATAGGAGTCGAAAAACTGGCCACCGTCTCCTCAATGCAAAATGTGTGGTCAACCAATGGTCAAGGTGACTAAAAACCCAAATATGCACATGAGGGCATGATATTAGGAACCAAACCATTAGGCCCAAGATTGAAAATTCACCAGAGACCCTCGTCCTCCCAGAGAAATGAGGAACAACCAAGCTACAGAGAACACCATGTCATGAGAGACCCAAAACTCGTCTCTACCCAGATTCAATGAAAGCTACAAACATCGGTGACCTGCCCATATTCTCACGAAGCTAAAAAGCTGAGATTAGGGGTGCTTCTCGTCTTGGGGAACCACAAACCTCTCTTGTGATGGCTGATCATAGAGGGTCAAGCTGGAGAAGGAAAGCAACAAACAAAAAGCTGTAGGGAAAGCTAAAGTTGCAAGTTGTCTTAGTAGCACCTTGGCGTAGGTGAAAACAAGGAAAACTAGAACAATGAAGAGCCATCGGTGTAGATTACCAAAGCAAAGTGATGATCGTAGAAAAGAGAGGTTAGCTGGGAAAGCATCACTGACCAATCATATGCCAAATTGGTGGCGTCAACACCTTCTTGGAGGATCCTGGAGGGTGAACGACACTCCAGGGAAGATTCTGATGGGTTCGTGCGTCGTGGATGAACGCTGGAGGAGGTCGGGACCTAGGTCGACCTCGGGGTGAAGGAGACGAAAGATTGGGGCAAAAACAAAGGTTGCTTTGGGTTCGTGAGATGGCCGAGATTGTTTTTGAGGCCTCATCTATATAGGCAGTGGCCCAAAGGGGCTGGATTCCTAGCCGCTGCGAGAAACATGGGACGGAGAGGAGGTTCTGGTCGACCAGTAGTTCTAAGGCACCAACTCCCATTGAGTTTGGGATCAGATGGTTCAGGAAGCTGAGAGGATGGTGAGGGAGAGATTGGTTTGCATTGGGAGTCAGTAGAGAGGGAGATCGGGAAAGAGAGATTCCTTTGCCACTGCTCCAGTCTGATTAGGTGTCAGATGGGTGGGGGAGACGACCCACAGCCGTCAGATGGATCCACAAACCTGATAGAAAGATCTTGGCCGTCTGATTAGATCCAAGGTCACAAAAAGGAGTACGTGTCAGGCATCTATATACAGACTAAAGTTCGCACCATATAGGATTGCATTTATTAGGGAATCTATTCAAGTTTTATTTAATTTCTTTCCCAATCAATAAGGAGCACTTAGGTGAGTTAAAACTTAACCAAAATTGGTGTGTTACCAAATTTGGATGCAAGGATTTTGAAAATCAAGTTAGATTTTAGTTTTGAGACTCCCTACTACATGATATTTCCTTTTCAAGTTAAATCTTATTTTAATAACCCAAGACCATCTAAAATTATTTAAAGGTTGATATTTTGATGAAAGCTATATATCATCATTTCAAGTTCACATAAAAATTGTTAGGTCAAATTATTATTATCAAAAGGGTCAATTTCACTTTATCTCCCTACAAAGCACTAATTTTCTATTAGGGTTATATTCGATGAAATTAAGTTTTAAATAACTTGATGAAGAATATCTTCAAACATGATTTATGCATTATAATTGGATCTCTATGTTTTAATGGGTTTTATGTGAAGCAATAAGATTCGAAAATTTGAATTTTCTAGTGTAGGATTAGTTATAAAAAGTTAGGGTGTTACAATTTGGCTCGCTTCAATCTAACTGAATGAATTGGTCTAGTTCAGTTTGGTAGGGTTCTAATGTCTTCTTCAATTTTATGCTTGGCCTTGGTTGCATCCTTCACTGTTGCCAATGCTAAGCGATTCGTCCCTTGTGTGGCCTCCCTCTTTGGGAACAACTGAAGAAACTTAACAAAAGATTCTCCAATCTCCAACGAGATAATGCCACGATGGCATATCACATTATTAGATGTGTAGTGGGGTTGACTGTCACACGTCTACCTATTAGGGAGAGTCCATTAGTGACTCATTCTAGGAGTTCCTTGTCAAAAAATTGATGAGATGAGTGGAAATAGTATTTTTTTGATGTTGAGGAACTCTTCCTAAGTAGGGACATATTGGACCCACCTTCACAGAGTAAATTTTAGGACCAAACACATAGTGGAAAGTCACTTCCATGTCATATCCAATAGCCTGAACTACTGTCACAAGGTTAGTCAATGGCTAGAGGGTCTGTGAAAAGATTTTTTTTCTTTGAAATTTGTCCCCAAGAGGATTCAAACCAATGACCTCATGTCATGAGTGTGGAAATGGTCAATTGAGATATCTAATTATAGTATAAAATAAGAACTCCTTAGCCTACCCATACTTATCACTACAAACATGGGAGAGAGTTCAAATGAGATCCACTGAGCCACCATGACAAGTGTTGATTCTTGTACCATCTACCACCCATTTTTGAAGCTCGCCTTCATGTTTGTGGGTATCACACAACATCTTGAACTAGGATGGAGGTTTGTCCCATAGTTGTAGCTAGAAAATTCCAATATACCTCATGGTGAATGCCTCACATGAAGCATTAAACTTTGACAGAGAGTTGCAAACTCACTTGACACAAAGCTCATGTTGCAAACTCCTAGACATCACATTAAAATTAAAATGTGGAGTGCCTACAAATCCTTAACATCCCAACCATGTCTACAGTCCAAATTGAAAGCATTACAACAAGGATTGACCCAATTTGAAACTTCATAATAGATATGTTGAATGATAATCAAGAAAGCATTGTCTGAATGTATCAAGGTTTCAGTGCAAAAGCAAAATCATAAATGTACATAACCATAATTTCAAATACCAACACCTGCCAAAAAAGCCTACAATATTATTAAAATATGAATTATTATGAACTATATTTACACTTTGGAAGTGAATGTTATACTACAACATGAACATGTATATAGTTGTGTGATCTGACATAATACAATCACATGAACATATACTCACTTGTCAACTCTGCACCCATGTTAGATCTGAACATAAAAAGAATCAAACTCGAATTAGTCAACACACATGTGATGGTACATGAATAAGTCCAAACCATTAGCAATGAATGACATAAAAGAAAATACTTAGCAATAATAAAAGCATGAAACATCTTACACCTAGAGAAATGTAAATTTGTTATTAGGAATTGATCTAACATTTATTATTAAGAAGATTTATGGAAAGAAATCTTCATGGGATAACATCATTTCATATCCTTTTATGTTTTTAGGACCTTAGTCCACCCCTTCTGCATTCCTATTTCTAGGGCGATGCTAATTCTTACATTAGATATATGATTTACATCCTCCTTCCCTTATGCTATTCCATGTCTAATTATGTATTTTTTCAATGATACATTCATATCTGATTATTAAGACATAACCATCAAAATAAAAAGTAAAATACTATATGAGCTAATCAACTTCTTCTCTAGTATATAAATATCTCAACATTTGTATTTCATAGTGAATAAGAGGAATACTACACATACCTTGATTCAAAGAATCCTAATATTAAGCTAAAGTCATCTAGACTTCTAGTCAATAGCTAATTAATAACATTTGATCATCATCAAAACAAGGATCATCTTATTCTTGATATTTAGAACCAACCAAAGGTTTATATAAGCTAGATCTAGCTCAAATCCAAGCTATAATCTTGTTTCTTTACATTGACCTATTATGTAATCCTTCTATTGCTTTCCTTGTTATTGTTCCTCCTCCTTAACACCTCAGTGATACAACAATATGGTGTTGATAGGTTGATCTCTCCACCAAGCCACTTATCTCCACCACTCCTTAGAGATATGGGTATGTGAGGGTAATCTCAACTACTAGGTTCCACGATTGAGGGGACCTCAATCCCCATTGCATGATATGCAGAAGTGGTAATTGATCTTGAGGTATGAATCTATGCGCGCGGGCCCTTAGATATTTTCCTCACCTTTTTCTATTTACAAATAGCTCCAAAGACCTCAATGAAGTTGTAGGTGCCTTTCATTTTCTATGGAAATCCTAAAACCACTACCCTAAGTTTATCACTGATGAGGTGAGTCAATGGACATGGTAGCTACACGTAAACCATTGAGGGGACCTCAATCCCCATTGCATGATATGTGAGAGTGGTAATTGATCTTGAGGTATGAATCTATGTGCACGGGCTCTTAGATATTTTCCTCACCTTTTTCTATTTGCAAATAGCTCCAAAGACCTCAACGAAGTTGTAGGTGTCTTTCATTTTCTATGGAAATCCTAAAACCACTACCCTAAGTTTATCACTAATGAGGTGGGTCAATGGACATGGTATCCACATGTAAACCATTGGATGGCCTTGCAAAGAGATTTAGGTATCACCAGGAGTGGGTTTTCTTGACTCATAATCACACTATATCCCTAAAACCTTCTCCTTCAACCTACCAATATATACTATAATCGTGTGTGAAGAATCATAAGAGAGGGGAAGGTGGTATATTAGTTCTTGTGACATATTAGCAAAGTGAAGGGTCAAAGAGCATATCTTCACAACCTAAAGACAACCACTCAATAGACATCTCTCTTTGATCCCAACCTACTAATCATAGTGGTGTGGTTTCTTGTATGGTGTACAACTTCCACATCTCTTGATTTGTCTAGAAATAGAAGATGAAGGCATAACAATCAATTTTATTCATTTGATAGCCATAGAGGTGCCACATCACCATTTGTTATGACTTTTATAGTACATGGATTTCACTAGAATTAAGAAACCCTAAATTTACCTAGCTAAATGATACATAAGATCACTTACTAGCGGATAAATTTTATCATGATATGGTTAGGATCAAGTTCTAAGTGACAACCTTTTTTAAAATTTTGTTGATTGGTTTAATAACTTAATATCTATTGATTGGTTTACTAACTAATTGCAAGATTAAACGCAAGACTAAGATTGAGATTCAAAAATAACTAAAGGGACAAGGCAAAGAGTTTTACCAAGCCTACCATACTAATTTCCTCTCTTACAACATTTAATTAAGCATTTATAGAATTTATTGGGATCATTATACATCTTACTTTTGTTCAAATCATAATATACAAATGTACAAATATCACTCCTGTCACACATTCATGTTATTCAAGAGATCCTCTTTTTATTGCCCAATGACAACCTGTCACCTTTTCATTGCCCAAAGACAACCCATATGAGCTAGTATCAGGGTGTCATCATAGGAAACCTAGTATAATTAGTTCATCTCACATCTTCGTCATATCCAAAAACTAAACACATGTAATCAAGATGTCTTATAATGAAATAAGACAATTAAAGAAAAATCTCTAGCAAAAAAAAGTTCATTCACATACATGGATGCGTACTACAAGATAGGAATGTTCAAGTAATGGGGCTGCTCCTTGGTAAAAAACTATTCACTGTTCATATAAAATAATAAACAAGGGGGGAGGAGAGAGAAGAAGTCATTGCCATGATGATGCAAGGAGAACCTATGCCAGCGGTGTGCGGTAGGTGCGCATGGACTATCTGGTGGTGAAAAATTCCTAAAACACATCATGATCAACAAGTTCCCAATGTTCAACATCATCTCTCTCGACGATTACACCTTTTCTTCCCAAAACTAGTTCTAGGATAACATGACTTTGATCCATGGGGTGGAAACACCACTTAAACAAATCTCTACATAATCAATCAACTAGATGACCAATCGATAGACTAGCATATATATATTTTTGCTCTCCTGTCCACTTAGATGGTGATGATAACCAGTCAGATGAGCTAATCTCATGTCACTTTGATGAGTGGAAGTTGGCCGACTAGCATATCTAGTCGGTCAAGGAATCTATAGTGCTTGTCTTGGTGAAAACTTCCTAGCAAGTTGGTTAACTTTGCCAACTGTGTCTGTGAGACTAGTAGATGTGTAACGCCCCTCAGAGCACATACATGATAGTGGAAGCAAACCCTATGTTGTCCATAACATGGGTCACTTTGATTGGAGGAACATTACAAAACATGATATGAATTGCAACAAGATAAATGAAACACCAGGCATTAACTCAAAAATAGATTCATACATTGTTCTTTGAAAGGGAAAACATACATGGTTTCATCTTGATCTCAAGACTAATACATGCAGTCTAAGAAAATCTAAAGCATGAAATGATAAACTAGACTAGATAATCTATTGAATTGGTAGATGGAACCCCACCAAGCTAAAGTCTCCTTGAGTCAACTACACTTGAAGGCTCACTTCAATTCCCTCTTGCTCCTTGATCTAGGGTCATCTCATCCCACGACCAAGTGAAACAAAGCAACAACATTAGTAAACGACACTATACACATTATAAGAAAAGAAAGTATATATAATTGACTTGAGAGAAAATCTTGACATGAATTTAACTTAAGCATTCTTGAAATTAATTACTTGACATAAATAAGAATTGAATAAGTAAAATATGCACTGTCTATGATTTTCCCACTTAAGAGCCCATAATTGACACGGATACCCATGATTTGGCTAAAAAGCCCATAATGACCCCTTAAGGTCCATGACAGGCTATGAAAGCCCACAATTGGCATGAATTCCCATAACAAACCCTTGAGGTCCATGATGGCGAGAGCATATAAAACTTAATCAAATTCTTATAACATGATTCTTAAATTTAAACATTAAATCTTTAACATAATGGGATTTCTCCCTCATGATCTTAATTTTACATGATTTACATGATCTTTCTTCAATACCTTAACCATTACATGATCATAACATTAAACTAATGAGCATCTATGATAAACATATGACTTCATGAATATAGCAAACAACATGCAGTAATATATTATGAGACATGATTATCATCTTAATTTCATTCACTAACTTGGAATTTAAAGCATAATCATGAAGCATACATAACATGCACTTCAACCAAGGTACATATGTATAGCGGAATGACCCACTTACCTAGAGTAAGGTAGATCCTAAATTAGTATCCTTGATCTTGAGTAAATCCTATGTTCCCTAAAATTACAATATTTATATTAATTGTCACCTTGAACACCACCCTAAACCCTAATTTGGGTCCTTTAAGGAAAACATGGTCCAATACAATGGAATTAGGGTTTGGAAACATTGGAATCAAATTTTACTGGAAAAATCCTTTCCAAAATGTATTTTTGGGTATTTTTCTGATTATCCATTAATTTACTATGAATTTATGAATAATGCACCAATGAAAATTCGAATAAAAGCCATGTGTCAAGTATTATCCCAATCCTGGCTTCAGTGCCTAGTTGGGCCAATTGCACGCGAACATGCTGTCCAGAGACTACAGTTCACCCTCACACACTAGTCAATAAAACAAAAGCCCAACATCCTGAATTTTCCCATTGGGGCACATGACAAATAAAGATCTAGATTAGGATAAAACTAGGAAACCACCTCCTGGATCGACCTCCTTCAATTCACAACTCAAAACATATGGACCTATGATGAGAACAACGAGAAGTCCAAATTCCAAAACTTGATTCTAGTTTATTTTGATGGAAATTGAGGTGGTAGACATCAACTGTGATCATCATCCAACTGGGGAACTTTATCGATGCCATCAAACCCAATATCAGGTGGGTAGGCACTCAGGAGCTAGAGGACTTGCTCCTACCATGACCTCCTGGAGAGGGCGGGTACTAGGAAGCAAGCTGTGATGTACAACAGGAAGAGGAAACCATCCTACTCTACTCAACGAGTTCTACGGAGACATGGCACAAAACAAGTTGGGAAAACACGGTTAAAACTCTAAATTGCAACTTGGATTCAAGAACAACAGAAAGAGAAGAAGAAAAAGGGGAAAATGGGATTACCTTATGGATAGTGGAATTGAATCCACTAAGTGCACTCCCACGACCCAATGAAGAGCTACTAATCACCACAAGCTGACCCGAAGCTCTGGAGTCCGGCATCGAGTTCAAACTTGGTCAGCGGCTGAGTAGGAGGCAAGGAAGAGCTGGGGGATAGGGTTTCAGAGAACTGTAGGGTGAAGCGACATCTACATTGTGCTTCATGAGGACCCATGATAGATTTACGGTCGTTCTATATATAGTTGGAGGCTCGGGGATGGATGGGTTCCCTTCGAAGATCAGAACAGGGGAGGTCTCTTGCGGCTCCAAGAGTTTGAGAGATTTAGGGCACGAAAGTCCCTCAAATCTAGTATTAGATGCGTTAGGATAAAAGGGCGAAGCTAACAATGATGTTTCCTCATCTCAGGACTCAGTAGAGGGGGAGATATGAGAAGGGAAAAACCCTCACATATGTAGAGTCCCAGGCGGACTGGTCTCCGGGCGGGGGAGATGACTCCTAAACCCACAAACCTGGGAGTCGGACCCAAAACAGGTCTCAACCAGGGGTTGGTCCGCGTGACACCTTCAAAATCTGAGAACTATACCAAATTAAATTAAGTTTTATCATATGCATGGTTTAAACTATAGCTAACTTTTCAAAATGAAATTGAGGGGTCAAACAAAGTCCTTTTGACTTCAAATTTGGATCACATGTTAATTAGAGAGTCTAGAATCTCCCTGTCCAATTAGATTTATTTTTTATTGATCATTTGTTCATCAAAATCACACATGTAATTATCATAATGTACATGAAATAAAATGAATTATCCTTTATATTCATTTAGTCAATAAAGAAGGAAATCAGGAACATACTTCATTTTCTCTCTCTTTATTTCATATTTCAACTAACGTATTCAATATTTGGGTAACTTTCATCATTGTTTAGGATCTTGAAATTAAAAGTTGAAAATATGCACTAAAGACCCTAAACTTATTTTGTTTACAAATTTAAGATGTTACAATTCTACTCACCTTAAATAAATTTCATCCTCAAAATTTTCTTAGACTACTACCCACCTTAGGGTTTCGGTTATCCCTTGTTAAGTTTCATAACTTTCAATAAAAGCATATATGCAGCATTTAGGGTTTGCAAAAAATGTATTAAATGTTACCTTGATCATCATCTTCTAAGTACATGAAAAAAACCCTAGCTTGCCTCTTAGGTGGAGGATCTTAGTTCCTATTCTGATTTGGATTTGCCTCCTTCTTCAGCAACTTTGGGAAACTTGACCTGAGGTGTCCATTCTCTTCATAGTAGAAACATGCTCCTATACCATATCTGCATGGATCTGCATGGTTCTTCTTGCATGTTGGGCATAAAGCTTCTCAACTTTTGCAGCATGCTCATGTGCCTTCCTCTTATGGTTGTCAGGGGGTTGATACTGGTTGTTCTTCTGGGGAGCTTCCTTCTTGTAGGACCTTCCGGGGTAGTCTTCTAGCTCTAGAGATACATCCAGAGAAACCTGAAGGGTTCTGTGGCCTCTTCCTGATAGGGAAAAGCTTAAGCTGGGCTTGATTCCTCAGATGAACTTCTTTGTCCTGCATCACTCATCATAACCACAACCATACTTTTGCAGGATCCTGAACTTCATTGCATACTGGGTCACTGTCATGTCACCCACCTGAGCTAGATTGGCAAACTCTAGATCCTTCTTCTCTATCATGGCTTCAAACACATAGTGGTCCTGGAAGGCTTCAACAAATCCTTCCCATGTGAGTGCAGGTGCATTAGCCTCTCTTGAGTTGAAGAAGTTCTCCCACCATGTACAGGCTGCTCCCTTTAACATGTAGGTTGCAAAGCAAACCCTAGACTATTGAGGGCAGTCTAGGTCATGAAAACAATGCTCCATGCTCATAATCCTTTCTTCTCCCTTGGTGACGACATCATCCTCTCATTCTTGAGCAAACGAGTCATGCCTGATCTTCAAGAAATCCACCAAGGCCAGCTCGTGGTGTCTGGGTTGACGTTGTCCTTGTCCTAGGGCATTGGTGAGTAGTTGGACTAAGTCCTCCAAAGTTGCTTTAGGGTTCCTTCTTGATCCACTTCCCTCACTAGAAGAGCTAGCACCATGTTCCCTATCCTTTCCCTGGTCATACTTCTTAGGAGCCATCTATAAAAACAAGGTATACCTAGGGTTAGTACATGTGAATCTTTAGCTTAGTGGCCATCTACTCATTGCTCTGATACCATATTGTAACACCCCTCCAAGCACATACATGACAACGGAAGCAAACCCTATGTTTTCCATAATATGGGTCACTCATCTTGGATGAACATTACAAAACATGATATACATTGCAATAAGATAAATGAAACACCATGCATTAACTCAAAAATAGATTCATACATTGTTATTTGAAAGGGAAAACATAAATTGTCTCATCTTCATCTCAAGCCTAATACATGCAGTCTAAGCAAATCTAAAGCATGAAATGATAAACTAGACTAGATAATCTATTGAATTGGTAGATGTCTCCCCACCAAGCTAAAGTCTCCTTGAGTCAGCTACACTTGAAGGCTCACTTCAATTCCCTCTTGCTCCTTGATCAAGGGACATCTCATCCCACGTCCATGTGAAACAAAGCAACAACATCAGTAAGCGGCACAATACACATTATAAGAAAAGAAAATACATATAATTGACTTGAGAGAAAATCTTGATATGAATTTAACTTAAGCATTCTTTCAAATTAATTACTTGACATAAATAAGAATTGAATAAGTAAAATATGCACTCTCTATGATTTTCCCCCTTAAGAGCTCATAATTGGCACAAATGCCCATGATTTGGCTAAAAAGCCCATAACGACCCCTTAAGGTCCATGACGGGCTATGAAAGCCCATAATTGGCACGATTGCCCATAACGAACCCTTGAGGTCCATGATGGTGAGAGCATATAAATCTTAATCAGATTCTTATAACATGATCCTTAAATTTAAACATTAAATCTTTAACATAATAGGATTTCTCCCTCATGATCTTAATCTTACATGATTTACATGATCTTTCTTCAATATCTTAACCATTACATGATCATAACATTAAACTAATGAGCATCTGTGATAAACATAGGACT
Organism: Alisma plantago-aquatica; assembly: GCA_963693085.1. Classification (NCBI taxonomy): domain Eukaryota; kingdom Viridiplantae; phylum Streptophyta; class Magnoliopsida; order Alismatales; family Alismataceae; genus Alisma; species Alisma plantago-aquatica. The sequence continues at coordinate 427,500,358 of OY856413.1, forward strand.
TCATGAATATAGCAAACAACATGCTGTAATATATTATGAGACATGATCATCATCATAATTTCATTCATTAACTTGAAATTTAAAGCATAATCATGAAGCATACATAACATGCACTTCAACCAAGGTACATATGTATAGTGGAATGACCCACTTACCTAGAGTAAGGTAGATCCTAAATTAGTATCCCTGATCTCGAGTACTTCCTATGTTCCCTAAAATATCAACATTTATATTAATTATCACCTTGAACACCATCCTAAACCCTAATCTTGGTCCTTTAAGGAAAACATGGTCCGATACAATGGAATTAGGGTTTGGAAACACTGAAATTGAATTCTACTCTAAAAATCCTTTCCAAAATGTATTTTTGGGTATTTTTCTGATTATCCATTAATTTACTGTGAATTTATGAAGAATGAACCAATGAAAATTTGAATAAAAGCAATGTCTCAAGTATTATCCCAGTCCTGGCTTCGGTGCCTAGTTGGGAAAATGGAACGCGGACATGCTGGCCACAGACTATAGTTCGCCCTCACACACTAGTCAATAAAACAAAAGCCCAAAATCCCAAATTTTCCCATTAGGGAGCGTGACAAACAAAGATCTAGATCACGATAAAATTGGGAAACCACCTCCTGGATCCACCTCCTTTGATTCACAACTCAAAACATATGGACCTGCGATGAGAATAGCTAGAAGTCCAAATTCTAAAACTTGATTCTAGTTTAATTTGATGGATATTGAAGTGGTAGACATCAACTGTGATCATCATCCAACTGGGGAACTTTATCGATGCCATCAAACCCAATATCGGGTGGGTAGCCACTCGGGAGCTGGAGGACTCGCTCCTACCATGACTGCCTGGAGAGGGCGGGGTACTGGGAAGCAAGACGTGATGTACAATAGGAAGAGAAAACCATCCTACTCTACTCAACGAGTCTCGGCGGAGACATGGCACAAATAAAAGTTGGGAAAACACCGTCAAAACTCTAAATTGCAACTTGGATTCAAGAACAACAGAAAGCGAAGAAGAAAAAGGGGAAAATGGGATTACCGTATTGAGAGTGGAATTGAATCCACAAAGTGCACTCCCACGACCCAATGAAGAACTACTAATTGCCACAAGCTGACCTGAAGCCTAGGAGTCTGGCGTCGAGTTCAAACTTGGTCAGCGGCTGAGTAGGAGGCAAGGCCGAGCTGGGTGATAGGGTTCCAGAGAACTGCATGGTGAAGCGACATCGGCGTTGTGTTTCACGAGGACCCATGATCGATTTACGATGGTTTAATATATAGTTGGAGGCTCGGGGATGGCTGGGTTCCCTTTGAAGATCGAAAGAAGGGAGGTCTCTTGTGGCTCCAAGAGTCTGAGAGATTTAGGGTAGGAAAGTCCCTCAAATATGGTATTAGATGTGTTTGGATAAAAGGGCGAAGCTAACAATGATGTTTCCTCAACTCAAGACTCAGTAGAGGGGGAGATATGAGAAGGGAAAAACCCTCACATTTGTAGAGTCCTAGGCGGACCGGTCTCTGGGGGGGGAGACAACTCCTAAACCCACAGACCCGGGAGTCCGACCCAAAACAGATCTCAACTAGGGGTTGGTCTGTGTGACACGTTCAAAATCCAAGAACTATGCCAAATTAAATTAATTTTTATTATATGCATGGTTTAATCTATAGCTAACTTTTCAAAATGAAATTGAGGGGTCAAGCGAAGTCCTTTTGACTTCAAATTTGGACCACATGTTAATTAGAGAGTCTAGAATCTCCTTGTCGAATTAGATTTATGTTTTATTGATCATTTGTTCATCAAACTCACACATGCCATTATCATAATGTACATGAAATAAAATGAATTATCCTTTATATTCATTTAGTTAATAAAGAAGGAAATTAGGGACATACTTAATTTCCTCTCTCTTTATTTCATATTTCAACTAATATATTCAATATTTGGGTAACTTTCATCATTGTTTAGGATCTTGAAATTAAAAGTTGAAAATTTGCACGAAAAACCCTAAACTTGTTTTATTTACAAATTTGGGATGTTACAAGATGTTTGATGACTCTGTTAGAATTTTAACTGCATGACTAGCTAGGGTAACTGACCTACTAGTGAATTGATGTATGAATCCTGCCAAGTCTTGGATTAGAGTATCTTTCTAACTAGGCATGCCAGTCGACTAACTAATCATTTTTATGATGTAATGTTATTCTCCTATCCTCGATAGCCAAGTGACTAGATATTCTAGCCAAACATCTTGTTGGCTAGCTTGATTCTTTCCAATCTCTTAAAGATTATTTAGATTGTTGTTCTTGTTGCCATGACCTCTACCCCAATTGCGGAATTAGAGTAGAAATACAACATTCATGATCATTTCCTAGTATATATTTGAAAAATGTGCATCTCTCTCTTCTGCTTGATTATTGGTATCCTCCGGTCTGCTCTAAACATCATATAGAATAATAGAAAGCTAATGTCGTTGTCATGACCTCTACTACAATTGTGTAATTGGGAGAGTAGAGATCTAGCATTTGGGATCATTCCTAGTATCTATTTAGAGAATGTGAATCGCCTACCACTTCTAATAACAACCAAGTTATTTCCACCAGCATCTTCTACAGGCATTTATAGACCATTGCAAAATAAAAGAGTAAATTGAAATTGGGTAACTTTGGCACAATGCTGAGTATTTGAGGTTGTATCTTCTACTGACAGATCAAAAGCAGACTCCTTATAAGCAATAATCCGTTGACATCTTCCATCAAGACAAACGATGTTGTCATCAACACATGCACCCAATTGTAATATGGTGGAACTTGATAGGAATCATGATCTGGTCCTATTTTCTGCAGTTTCACGATCTTGACAATGAAAGAATATGTTCCAACTTCAAGGACGATGATGATTTCATGGCATTTTACACAGTGTGCGATCACTTCATATCTGAGCGATGACTCGGGAAAGTCTTCAATTTTATTATGAGACCCATGAGTACCAAAAAAAGAAGAATCGTGTAGGAGCTCTTCAAAGATATTGAAGTTTACCTTTTCTTTTGTGTGTGGTTCATATGACTGGATGTTGGGAGGCACGCCATTTGTTGTACCGAAGTTCTGAGGAAGGACAAAGAGTCTATCGCCAACTGTCACCACAAAAGGACTTGACGTTTTAACATCCCACCTTTGGATCTCAATTTTGTCTTGAATTTCCTTAGCAGCAGTTCCAGTATCAATGAGAGCTGCGTCCAGTATGTATAGCATATCCGAGTACTCTCGTTTAGAGCAATCTCGGTAACCTCCTTCTGAAAAGAAATAACCTCCAAAGAAAAAGAACTTCGTTCCTAGAGCTGCACAACCCATACATACAGGATATATTTATCACGACCAAAGCGGAGAGAGGACCCCCGAATGGAGATCCTACCTTTTCATTACTGTTATATAACTTCTAAAACGAGGAGCAGTATTTTCTCCATTTGGATAAGGATCGACTCTGTACAAGAATGATTCAAAGACCGATACCGAGTAGTCTGCTTTATAATCAAACATTACGTAATAGGCACGGGCGTTCTCCATCACACTCAGCTGCAGAAAATTTGCGGGAAAAGAAAATTATAAGCGAAATTAGAAGTGGGAAGATGTGAAGAGATGCAACAATGTTGGAATTTTTCTCGATTAATTGTTCTTTTTACTGGACGGAAGTTGAGGGATGAGTCCTTATGGGGATGCTGGAAGATGAACCGGAGAATGTTGGCTTGAAGACAAAAAGGTAGCGGTTGGCGCCCAACGGATTCGGGTCTCTCCGCGGCACGCAGGAGAAGAGTTATGGGCACGGCTGCATAGGAGCAGATATATATAGGGTTTCTTCGGCGTGTCCAAATTTATGGCACGGCTGGAGTACCGCATCTAAATTAGGGTGGCACTTGGATTCAGGTTGAGCGGGACCATGAACTTGCAAAAAAATAGATTTTCAGATCAGAATTCTTAAAATTTCAGGTATATTGAGTCTGACCCATAAATAGAAAAATACTAAGAAAAGAATGAAAAAAATACCATGATTTGTCTAATCATTGTTAATTACCATTGTAATCAACAAATTTCAGTGTAAACAAATTGACAATGTGATTGAGAAACACATATAAAGTTTATTGTTGTTTGTTCGAGAGTTTCAAACTTAAATTTCTAAAACAATTAACATCATAAATCACACAAACCAATACAAAATTATATAGAATTGTAAAATAATTTTGTGAGTAATAGATTAGTAATGTAATACGCATTTGGATGCCTTAAACTTTGATATTTGTGATTCTATTTGAAAAATAATTGTATGGTCAATTTGGCTCTAAAGTCTGAACCCAAACCCGACCCTAAGTTAATTTTGAATTCATGTAACATACTAGAACCTAACATCTTAACTCTAGAAACTCTAATCTCATGATAAGGAGGTTAGTTTACTCTTTAAATTTGATCAAACAAGGATGGGGTCATACCCATCTAGACCTAAATATGAATAATAAGTGCTAAAGATGAATATGAACGAATCCATATTAATAATAGGTTGGGAAATGCATGAATGAATCATAAAAAGGAGATAAAGAAATATCAAGAGTTGGTTTGATTTTTTCCCTAAAAAGATAATATCACTAAATATCTTTAAAAGAAGACTTGGATTTAATAAAGGATTTAGTTTCATAAAATAAGTGGTAAAATCTTGTATTGTGAAGATAATCACAAAAAGAATGTAATATCTAATTATTCATAAATGTCTTTTTGGTAAAGAGATATGTCGATAACACCATGAATCCTAAACCATGATATCACTAAATAAGTAGTACTTAAATAAGAAATTGAAAGTTATTTGAGTTCCTCGTGTTCTATTAGTTGTTGGGCCAAGTTTCACAATAAAAGTATAATCCTAGAAGCATTTGTTTCACTTCGGAAAGGAAATACAAGTTAATATCTAAAATATTAAATGATGTAATGACTTGCCTTAAAAGTGGAAGTTAATGTCAAAATCGGAATCCACTGTGTCTTATCACTTGTCAATTTTCAACTTCTTAGGGCATTAACTGCTTCTCCAATCGATTGGGAAAGAAAATGGATAAAAATTTAATGTCACTTTATTCCAAATCCAATTTAACTAAGTTTTCTCAGAATTATCTCTTTGCCAGGTGACCCTTTCCTTTTTTTTTTACTTTATCAGACGGATCATGCTATTTTTTTTTGGATCTGGACTGGTCCTATGGCAGCGAGTTTATCTCCCACCCATTTCTTTTTGTTCTCAGCTCCACGGTGCATGAGATTCTTTTGCATCTCGCTCTCTCTCTATCTCCAATCCTTCTAATTCATTTCTTTCCACCCCAATCCCTTCATCTTCTCTTTCCAAACTATTTAATTTTGGATCTCACTAGTTGTCATGCTCTAGATTCTTCTACCAAACCAGGGTTGCCTTCCTGCAACTCCTTCCTATTCTGATCGCTCTCCAAAGGAGTCGAAGTCTCCTCACCTATAATTAATGCCTTTTCAACTTCCACTTTTCATCTACGGAAACTAAGGCCAGTCAACAATCTTGCTCCAAACCTCTTGATCATGTACCCCCGACTCAGTTCCTCTGGACAAGGAGTCTTGGGTTTGTCTGCTTGTTAGGGCTCATCACGAGGCTTGGAAATCACCTAAAACCATCCTTTGAGGTCCTTCAAAGCTAAGGCATCATTCAAATTTGCATATGGGGAGGCAACCGAGTTTCTCTCATTTTGACGATCAAGTGCTTAAGCTATAGATTTTTCGATGACCAAACAACCTGTGGACTTCTTGTCACATTTTGTTTGGTTATCCTTTTTTTGGTCTTGATGAACTTAGTACCCTTTTTGGTTTCCTACGCAAAGGCTTTTTCAGTTGGATTCATGAGATCTCCTTCTTGTTCATGGAAGGAGGAGCTTTTGAAGTTGTAGACCACCACTTGGGCTGCTCTTAGGGTCTTTGTGACTGGAGAGCCTCAAGGAACTTAGTTATGATGCCTTCAGGTTGATTTTTGAAGCACACAATGAGAAGGTCGTGGCATGGAACCCAGAGGTTACTATTTGTCATGTTTTGTATTGTGGGATAAGAGATAGGCAAGGTTCTAGTACTTGAAACCCCAAGAACGTCTTTGTTCTATTTGTCTTTTGTCACTCAAAGAAGGGGTGATATCGTCTTTTCACTAATTATTTTGGTCTTAATTGTGTTGCATCTTGATCCAATGGGGTGCTAGGTTCGTTTTAGGCCCAGGTCACTTGGCCAATCGTAATAGGGCTACCTCAGTGAGATCCCTCAACTTCATGAATTGTTCTACATGTGTGGATTTTTTGTATTTTTAAATTAATTAAAAATTGGGAAATACATATTAAATAGAAATCATGTCATAAAATACATTAAAATATGTTTTTGAATCATGAGATTTTTCTCTATCTAGTGGAATCAGTTTCATCACATACTCCAATATCATAATTATGTGATTTTAAGGAGTTTTATAATTGGTTAGAATCTTAAAATCAATATCTGATAAACTTTAAGTAAGAAAAAATAAAGTAAAGTATGTTATGAACTCACAAAAAACATAATGTACAACATGGTGTGGTTTTGAAGACCTAATTTGATAATAATAATAAAGGTGAATTTTAGGGTTCAAGTTATTACTGTCAAGTTAACCCTCACTTCATATATGTGTTTAATAGGTGGCTTGGAAACATGGTGTGGATCTAGGGTTTAGCTCGGATCTTGATAGTTTTGTTAACATCCCCTATGAGTCATATTAAGAAATTGCTCTTATTTCTCTCTCTTGTACTTCTATGAGTTATTATGATTATGGAATTTCTCTTTCATGTTGTGATTAGACTATTTGGATCTATTTTACTCAAATTAATATTGTGATCATCTTATTTTGTTGAATATGCTTGTTGAATTTGTACCTTGTTCATCTTACTGTGTGTGGAAACCCTAATTTGAGTACTTGAACTAAATGAAACACTAACTTTAAAGTGGATGGCTTTTATGATCTCATGATGTATCTCATTTGTGGAAATGATTGAATACTTGTTATTGAGTCCTTTGATTCCACTTGATAATAGTTGGATGTTCTCATCCTCTATTTCATATTGACTATATTTTATCTTGTCTGCTCTATTTGCAAGTTTGATTGACTAGTCATAATTAGAAGTAGTGACACCATCAATAAACTCAATCAACAACTCACCTCCTGAAAAACACATTTCCTCAACCTCAAGGGTAGACTCACCCTTCTAAATTGTCCTCTCACCAAGATTGACACTTACTTCCTCAGTTGTACCCTATTATGTGCTAGAATATTTCTATCCATTGACAAAATCAGAAGAAAATTTCTTTGGAATCATTCTGGTAATAATATCAAGAATATAGTCATTAAAATCATTCTGGTAATAACATCAAGTTACATGCTTTTTATCTGATTTTCAAAATTATTGCTACTCTTAGCATTGAAAAAAGATGCATATGAAAAGAATACATTTTGAAGAAATAGTATTGGGAAATAAATCCTTGGTGGAATTTTCCACACAAATCTGCTTCATCACTTTGGAAACACACAAATAAACACATACACTACATCCAAAGAAGTATCTAGATTGCCCCACATGCCTTTAAACATGCTCAGTTCTAGTTTGATCCATGGTTTCATGAGACATAAATAAACAATCTCATTAACAACATACACATCTCACAAAATATATCACACATCATTACTGCCAAATACCTAGAACTTCTTGTAGGGAAATATGGCATCAGATAGGAAGTGGAAACAAAAAATTTAACTGCCATATTCCCCTTTAACCAATAGATCACATCAACAACTATGTAATGGGAAGGATGGTTTAAAGGATATATCTGGTCCTGGAGTAAGTCCATCGACAATATCCTCATAGCAGTATGCAACTTTCTTCAAGTCCCACTCAAACAACGTCTACATCGGCCTCCTGGTTGATTACCACATACAACGGGTTTATTTTGTCCTCCAAGTGGGAAAAGGATCCACACCTATAGAGTAGTCCACAAACACCTCCAAGAACTCCTATTGTTCTAGTAGAACGAACACGAAGGGGTTGTCCCCTCATGTTGGCATACTAGTGACCAACTTACTCTTTCACAATTGTTCTCCCTTGTTGTCCCTCCCTTTAACAGGTAGGACTTGCTCAGGTTCTCTCGATTACCACAACCTGAAAAGATAAACAATTATCATCTGCAATTGAGTTGTGTCTATGAAGCCCCCGGTACCCATCTATTTATAGGAGGGTCAGGGTCATGGTTCCCATACTGAGTGGGAGTGGAAGGGACCAAAATTTCATGAATTTTGCAACATGCGACAAGAAAAATGGTCAGTTCACAGGAGAACCGATCGATTGGAATGTGAGTGTAACAATTCTCCTAGTGAATACATTGTTTCAACGTTTTTCCTAATCGCAATTGTATTGGCAATTAATATCTAATTTAATGTAGAACATAACGTCAACACGAATCCTTGAATCAATCGAATTGATCCACCAACCACTTAGTTCAAAACCTAAGCCAGGCAATTCATGGACCTGAGCCGATCAGTTCACTTCTTGAACTGGTCGGTTCATTGTCTAGAATTGCCAAAGGTGGTTCAATTGACCTGACACATTGAAACAGTCGGTTCAACACTTAAATCGATCAGTTCAACTGTCTAGTTAGTCGATTTTTAACCAATATTGTTTAAATTTGAATACCTAAACACTTTAGTAGTCAATTTAATTATCATTCATGATTAAATTCCTATTCCAAGTGGATTCCTATGTGTGTGACCGTATAGGTTCCATGTTATGTTGGCAATGAATGTCCATCACTCATTTATGACATCACAAGCAAATAGTGGTGCCTAATCACACATTATTGCTACCCAGATAAATAGAAAGTTGGAGAACAACTTCAACCTACAATCTGCGATAGGTGTTACAGTGATTATATAATTCCTTTATCACTGATATTTAGATTGAACTCAAGGTATGTAATTGTCATCCTTTCAATGTTCAATCCATGTTCCTTGAACTAGAGCAGACTGTCTAAGATATATGTGACCTCAATATCATATATTGATTCACATGTGTATGTATATGCGCATACATTTCTCAGTCTCGCTTATCAAGTGGCCATGATAAAAAACTCCTATAGGAGGGATGAATCCCATCTACATCACTCACAATCATCCCCGTGTCATAGTGCATCTAATCATCACCTTTATGGCAGTCCTTATTTAGGATCATTGTGGATGATGTCAAAACACACCGAATGACATGTGATGAGTGTAGTGATTTTAGGTCTAAGAACCACAATCACCATCTTCACTATGAGAGATGACTATGACCATCAAATATATTTTCATGTATCATTCTCAAGGTGGGTCTGTCCGATACACTATTCTCTAACAAGTATCTATGTGCTTTGTTTGATATCACATATCATGACTGATGAGATTCCGTCATCAACCAACACACTCTAGTCTTATGTATTATTGATGTCTATCATCCTTCCATAATTACATCTGACTAGGGACATAACAAGAATGTACATACTCTTAATAGACGTATAATCTCACTGTTCAAGTCACATACTTGAAGACATACATCATTGAGTAATGTTATTCTTTAGCCATTCATTATGTTTCCTCATTATCTCATAACTGAGTGAAATAGAATATATCAGAAGCTTGCTTTATTATTATTAATCAAATAGTTTAGATAATATCCCATCACAACCATCATATGATTGGCTCTCTAGGCATACATACCAACAAACTCTCAGTTGCATTTAGAGCCAATCACCCACGAATCTCATTCTTAGTGATCTAAACATGTCCTACATGTTTCTACTGTGCAAGTGCTAATTTAGTGGGTTAGAAACATTTTGTGTTTAGTCGGTATATTGCATGTTTCACATCTCTTCATTGTATGACATTTCATATGCGATGGAATTGTCGTAGTATGCTATCTGATATTCCTTGCATGACCAGTATCTCCATTGTTGTCATAGTATTTCTATTATGTCATTAATGGTTAGAATATCTTGCAAGTTCATCCATATGAATTTCTAGATCCATACAATATATACTCTTGTGTTCATAACAACAAGACATATGGCTTCTACTATAGAATTAAAATAATGGTATGTAGTTCGGAACCATTTCCAACTTACAACTCTTCCCTTAAGATTAAACACAATTTTATATTGCGATCATTATGTGTCATTACCGAATCTCGCATTGATGTAACCCTTTAAACCCAACTCTTACTTATTACCATAATGCAACAACATATCATGAGTGCTTCTCAGGTACTAATGGATGTTCTTTATGGTATTCCGATGACCGTTAAGGGGCTCACGAGATGCAAACTGTGAAGAGCAAGTGAACGCACAAGACCGATCAGAGGTAGAAAACCGCGAGCAAGCCTCACGATTTCCAAACAGTGAGGGTTTATCAAACCCAAGACTGTTTGGTCAGTATACAAGACTGTGAGCATACTAATCAATATCCAAGACCGTTTGGACGTGAGTCCTAAACTGTTAAGAAGAAGCAAATAGTTTTCCAAACCGTGTGAAGTGGATTCACACCAAAAAATGTGAAGACCCCTACCAGTTCCTATAAATAGGACCAACATGGTCCTCATTTGAGGCATCAGATCTAGGATGCCGCCAGGCTGCTCCTTTGCGAGCTCGACCCCTGCTCCCTTTGATCTACAACAACAACTCCATCACCAGGCTGCACCTAGCGTGCTCGACCCCTGGGAAAGCTCCTCCGCCTCTGTTTCTCCTCATCCTCCACTCCACCACCAAGTTGTGCCTAAGAAGCACTCAACCCCTAGTGGAGGACGATCTCCACAGCCAAGCTGGGAGTCAGGCTTGCACATCCGCCCATCATCCACTCCACCTACGCATACACAACATGCTGCTCCTACTGCGAGCAAGGAGGACAAGATGAGAAGGAAGGTGGAGAGAGAAAGATTGCTCGGTCTGTCTTGGTGTCCCTTGCTCCTCATCCAGATCTGCCCCTACATGATGTAGAAGACCGCATCATCTTCACCAAGCCACGACACTCTTCTGCACCATGCTCATGGTGGAATCTTCCCTCTCTCTTGTTCTTCTTGTTTCTCGCATCATGAGTGAGTAGTTCCTTTTCACTAGGGTGTGAGGACTAGCCCCGCTGCCCATGCTTATATGTCTTTTCATTAAACATTCCATGGCATGTATATAAACTTTCATTTCGTTGTTAATTGTTGATGTGTGCTTGTAGACTGATCACCTGCTTGCATTTATCTTGTTCTTTCCTATGTTGCGAGAACTTCAATATGTAGGATAGAATGTTGTTTAACACGGTTGACTCCCTGACTAGAAATAGAAAGGGATTCCTTGAGGTCGTAAGTGAATGATCTGTGAGGGGACAAGCCATCTAGCCCATGGTGACGCTTCTGTTTACCTAAACATCCCTCAGGGAGGGCCACAACTTCAGTTTGATATCTGTATCTTCAGAACCATAAGTGCATGATCCAGATGGCGACGAGACATCTGATGCCTAAGGTGATGCTTACGCAAACCTAAACATCCCTCAGGGAGGGTTTACAACAGTTCTATTTGGATAGTTAGATCTTTCCTGGATGTTTGTGATTGGATATGTTTGCATGTGCAGTGGTGGTGAAACCCGGGACCACCCCAGCGATCTCCATCATTAATCAAGATTCAACTTTATTTCTACTCTTAACTTTCTACAATTAGTTTAGTTAAAATCAAATCAACCTTTGTTCTAAATATTAGCCTTACTTGAACTAGACTAGACTAGCAATGATTCTTAAAAATGTTGTACCTTGGGATTTGATCCTTAACTATACTACGATTAGACCCGTCCGCTTGCGGGTGGTATTATTGCACAAGGTTTTGGTAAAAACTCTGGGATTTCAACCCCGAGTGAATTTGTTAGTGCGATAATAGGCCACGTTAGGGACATAACAAGAATGCATGTACTCTTTATCATATATATGATCTATTATTCAGATCCTAAATCTGAAGACATATGTCATCAAGTGATAGCATTCTTTATACATCTATAATGTTTTACCAATGTCTCATAACTAAACAAAACATAATAGGTGGAATTGTCATTATTATTATCAAAATAATTGCATTATGCCACATTGCAATCATCATATGATTGTCTCTTTGGGCATATATACCAACAGGAAGAAACACACATCTTCACTTTAGACCCTTACATGAGTTGCATGATCACATACATAAAGCTTGAAAATATCACTACTCTCCTTACACAGAATAATGATCCTACCTAGGACATGAGAATCAATGCTCCAGAACCATTGATACTCATAAAAATATTTATTCATTACCTTGTGAATTTTCTCATTCTAAATTTTGATTCATTGAAAATAATAATATCACTCCTCGACCTCCTTATTTCCTCTTAGACACACATGATATTATTGCTAATACCCCTGATGTTTTGAGAGGTGATATTCAATGATATGTTCATTTAACCCCTGGGGTTGTTTATCTAACAGCCTTAGTGTCTCCATTTGTAATATCCAATCCTCCCGATTTGTTGTTCATTGGAGAGAACATATAATTTGAAACTTTGTGATAAATGCCCACACTAAGTTTAGATTTACCATATGGGGGAGATTTATTTGTTATTTTGACTTCCTTAAAGTCAACATTTATTGATGCCTGAGAATTGCCACTACTATAGGGAGAATCATGAGGGAAAATGGGGACACGAGTGGTAGGAACAGACCCCCACCTTCACTAGACTTCATCATAAAATGCTCTATTAGCTCATTGTTATGTTTTTTACTGACCTCGTTAAAAATGATAGTTTTGATATCAATAGCAAGCTCTTTAGTAGCTTCAATCTCGATGTTAGGAGACTCAATAGATCCATTTTGCACTTAAATAGCATCTGGCCCATGTTAGGCAACACATCGGGTTTCTTTTTCTTATTTTTAGAAACATCTCCAGAAACATGTTCGTCACAATCATCATGACCCAAAAGACCACAGTGACAACAAAAATATGGATACCACTCATACGCAACTAAAGTTTTATTACATCACCTTGACGTGGAATGTTATCACATTACAAATTCACTAGGAATAGGATTCCTAGAGCTTACCAAAATCAAAGTGCAATAACGCCACCCGCAAGTGGGTGGATCTTATTACAGTATAGTTGAGGATCGAATCCCAAGGGACAACATTTTTAAGAATTATCTAATCAAAGTAACATAGCAAGAACTAGTATTTATCACAAAAGTTGAGGTTAGTTTGTTTAATCTAAGGTTACAAGAATAAAAAGAGCTATATTAATGTTCTACTTATCAATGGATGGAAACACTAGGGTGGAACTTGGTTTCACCGCCACTACTAGAATATGTGTATTCATTCAAATCCAAACATATATGAAGATATAATTGGAGTTATGCAAGTTTCCCCTTCTGGAATTAAAAACTTGCATTAGTAGATATCCCTGTAAGATCGATGTCTCTTTACTTATAAATCCTCTATCCACTACTCTGGAGACTTTTTGTCAGAAGTTCTCATCAGGGTGTCAACCAAAGTTAATCGGTATTTAAATCCTAAATGTTGGAGTTCTCACGATAAAAGATTATAATAAATCACATAAAGAAGGTGATCAATACACAAGACATGCAATAAATGATTATCTTTGATTAAACAAGTTCATACAAGAATTTGATACATGGATGAAATTGCAAGAAACGAGTAGTGGGGATAGTCCCCACACCCTAGTGAAAAGACTACTCCCTCAACATGACGAGATGAATATCACAAGAAGAGGAAGAGGACAACATCATGGTCATGATGGTGGCATATTTGGTTTGGTGTGGTGTGCGATGATTGACTTCTTTTTTACTTTGTCTTCTAGGAACTAACCCTGGCTTGCAGCAAAAGTGGGGGAATGGACAACAACTCGAGGAAGAGACTGGTCGCTCAAAGGGGGAAATCGATGACTTGGAGTTGCTGATGAAAGAGATCTGTCGATCTATGTTAGAGGTCAATAGAATTCACCAAGCTAGGTCGATAGAACTAGCTTGGTCGATAGGTGTCATCCTTGCTCTGATCTCAGCAGTAGCCTTTTGGCATATTCTGTCTCCAGAAAATCTGAGATGATTTGTACAGCTGCACTGGTGGCCTATTTATAGGGTCAGGTTGTCGACCTCTTGCATTTCCTATCGGTGTCGATCAATGGATGTTGAGCGACGGGTGCTAACACTTGGACTTACTATCATCAGTCTTGAAGTTTGACATGTCTATCAACCTTGAGGGTCAACAAGACTGTCAGTTGAAGTTGGTGGTTGTCAACAAGATTGTCGATAGTAGGAGATTGATAACTAATTTCTTGTCGGCTGTTGGACTATGATGATATCGAGCAAGAGAGATCGACAAAGGTGTCGATGGATTATCAATCTGGAAGGTCGACAAGGTTGTCGACCATTTGTTTGTCAATCATTTGTCGATGCTCGATCATTTGTGGACAGTGGGACCCCTAGGAAAACTTATGTAGAGTAATAGAATTCAAAACCTACAAAGGGAGTCAAGAAAAGTGTCAAATTCTTACAAATTAGCATAAAAACCTAAGTAGATCAAAACAAAGCTATTCTTTAGGAAAACTAAGCTATATTAATGTTAAATTAGACTAACAATGCAACTAAAATTGGGATGAATATGCATTCATCACACCTTCACCACTCTATGAAAAGATAGGTTATGGATACTTCGCCTCGGACGACATGAAAACTTGAAATTTATTGTGTTCAATCCTCAGACAATGCTTTGTTTGTTCATACATTTTTAATGTATTTCCTAGTAGTGAGCCAATTCTTTCAAACATTCTATTGTCCTAGAATTCTAACGGTAGATTGTAAACATGCACCTAGATTAGAACTTCTTTTAATCTCGCTTGGCAAAGACATCTCCTGGCCTCCATTTGGTAAGAAACATTGGTCTATTTTTGACACACAAATCCCCTAACAAAGCATATTCCAAATCCTCTAGATATAAAAATCTAACAAGAAAGAAACATTCACCTCTATTAAATATTTCCCAAAAACTACATAGATTCCATAGCCAAACAAATAACTCTCATGTGTCGGCAGATGAGGTCTAAAAGTGAGAGTGTAACTAATAAGACACATACTCCACTTACTAGCATGGCATTCTCCTTGGCTTCCTCCTTTAGATAAAGCAACTTTCCATCCACGATTGATATATCTTTCTAGTTTAGAGAAAACAAACTATCGTCTCTTTTATGGAACTCCTCCCAACTTTTTGGATCTTGAGAGTGGAAGGGATTGGAAGCCAGATCTACTTCTTAAATCACTTCTTCTTCTCCCAACTTCCTCCATATCCTGCTAGATCCATGGGGAGGCGACCAACGGTGCGGGATCGCCCTATCCGTCACCCACCCAATCTCCTTTCCGCTCATTCTTAATTTTGTAAAGTTGTTATCTCCAAGCGATTGTCACCATCTTTTATTATCTAATACATATATATTTTTTATTTTTTTATTTTCCTATAAATTAATATTATGTATTGTATATTATAGGTACGTCTAAGAGGGTCCAAGGTCCCAGAAACTCCTCAGAGACCTCTTTTTTTCGAGGGGGAATAGAGAGCTCAAGGGAACCTACTCACCAGTCCTATCTACAAGGGATTATTAAACTCTCTTTAATGCAGGCCAGGGAGCATTAACAGCTCAGTTACTAGGGCTACTTCAGAAAGGATACAAGGAATAAAGAATACATAGAGGGCATTTGGTATAGGGCTAAACAGAGAAGAAAAAGATGTTAAAGAAACGAAGACAGCTGTGGCGCATACAAGAAGAAAGTATAAGAAACAAGTTAAAGGGGTGGGCACCAGAAGCAATGCTAACACCAAAGAAGAAAAAAATGAAAGTAAAAAGAGGAAGAACCAATGGATCAGGGTCCTACAACAAGAACAACACAGACGAGAAGCCAAAAACTTCTCAAGTGTGTTGATCACCTTATGGTTTGGGAGAAATATCCAAAGCAAATAGCGGTTCCTGATAGCAATCCGGACCGCAAAGAACAATGAAACTATTAATTTGGAATTTCCATGGTGTGGGAAACCATGGCATATTCCAAACACTTCGATGCATCTGTTAAAGAGAATGCTCAGAGGTGGTTTTTCTTATGGAAACAAAAATAAGACAATTTGAATTGAATGAGATCTGAAAGAAGTGTGGCTATGATAATGGGGTTTGTCTGAGTAGTAGGGGAGATCAGGAGGCATGGGGTTCTGGTGGAATGATTGGGACATGGAAGTGGACTCCTATTCAAATATTCACTTCAGTGTTGCTATGAAAGGGAAGGTCAACAATCAGGATTTGCAATGTGTGGGTATCTACGGGTGGTCGAAAACAAATATGAAAGTAAAGACATGGGAAATGATGATTGACATCAAGAATAGAAGTTTTCTACCCTTTTTTATGGGTGATTTCAAAGAAATTTAAGAACATTTGGAGAAATATGGTGGATCCATCAGGGAAGAAAAATACTTGGACAACTTTTGAGAGGCTATTGATATCTGTGAGCTTGTTGATTTGAACTTCAAGGGCAACCAATTCACTTGGGTGAGGGGAAAGAAGTCAGAGACTACTATTATGGAGAGTTTGGATAGAGTTTTGGTGTGTAGGAAGTGGAGCAACTTATTTCCCATGACCACAGTCATAAATCTCCTTAGGTTGAATTCAGATCATGCTCGTATCATAGTGAAGTGCAGAGAAAATAGAAGCCAATCCCAGCTTATAGCAGCTTTAAATTGGAGAACTTTTGGCTTAAGGAACTGCAATGCATACAGACCATGAGGTAAATTTGGGTTAACAAAAGTGACATACAGTAGTAACTTACTAATTGTTCTTTAGCTTTAAAGAGTTGGGTGAAATTGAAATATGGAGACATTGATGAGAAACTAAAAAGGGCAGAGAAGAAGTTATTAAGTGGTCAAGGGCTTCTGATGACTGTCGATACTATAAAAAATTATAAGGAATGAAGTAAAGAAATTAATGGGTTGCAGAAGTTGAAGGAAACCTACTAGTTTACATGGGACAAATAAAAAGAAATGATGGATGGATACCAAAATACAATGTATTTTCACAACAAAGCCTCCCAAAGGAAATGTAGAAACACCATTAAATGCCTCAAGAACGATGATGGGGGTGTGGATGCATAACAATGAGGACATCAACAACAATGTAGGGTCCTATTACAGGGAATTATTTACATCAATAGGGAATGAAGGGGCGAAAGAGGTTCTTGAAGAACTTAAACCGTTATTATCCCTAAGGTGAATTCTCAGGTAGGGATAGAACCAAACATGGAGGAAATTAAGAAGGCTCTTTTTGTGATGCATCCAAATAAATCTCCCAGACCTCACAGCTTCCACACTAGCATTTTCCAAAAGTTATGGTCTCTGGATGGTGACTATGTGGCCTCCTAAATTGAGGGATGGTGGAAAGAGGAGAGAGACCTGAGTAGCATCAATTCTACAACATTGTGCTTATACCTAAATGTAAAAATCTGAACACAATGGCTGATTTCAGGCCCATCATTTTGTGCAATATGATCTACAAAACTATATCAAAGACCATGGCTAATAGAATCAAACCTCTCCTAAATGATATTATTTCTCCTATTCAAAGTGCCTTCATCCTGAGACAGCTGATCACAGACAACGCTCTTATAGCTTTCAAGACCTTTCACACTATGAAGAGAATGTCAAAGGGAAATAAGGGTTAGATGGCCAAAAAGTTGGACATGAGCAAAGTGTATGATCGGGTCAAGTAGATCTTTATTGATAAAGTGATGAAGACTTTGGGGTTCAAGACCAAGTGGTGTAAGAAAATTATGATTGTATGAGTAGTGTTTCCTTCTCTTTCATCATTAATGGATGTATACATGGTCTCATTAATCTAAAAAGAGGGTTACACCAAGGCGACCCCATTTCTCCTTACCTCTTCCTATTTTGCATAGACGCTTTCTCTAATTTAATCAACAAAGCTACTTTAGAGGGCCACATTATAGGGGTGAGAGCATGCAGAAGGGGACCCAAGTCCACCCACTTGTTCTTTGTGGGTGACAACATTTTATTTGCTAAATCTAATCTCCAAGAAGTTAATAGAATAGCCTCTCTTATGAGCTACTATGAACATGATTATGGACTTAAGGTCAACTACACCAAGATGGAGATTTCATTTAGAAAGACGGTACAAGGATGAGTATACAAGAGAAATTGCAAGTGACACAGGTGGAATCCCATGAAAGATATCTTGGGATCCCTACCACAATAGTTAGATTCAAGAAGAAGGTTTTTAGTGGCCTGAAGGATAGGATTTAGAAGAAGATTGATGGTTGGAAGGAGAAATTACTAAGCTAGGAAGGCAAGTAGGTACTAAGTAAATCCATCGTTCAAGCCACCCCGACTTATATGATGGGTGTATTTTGAATACTTGATAACATCATTGATGACATCAATAGAATGCTCGCTAACTTCTTGTGGGGCAGTCAAAATGGCAGAAGAAAAATGCATTGGGCAACATGAAGCGGAATGTGCACCCCAAAAAACAAGGTGGATTGTGGTTTAGAGATATAAACATTTTCACATGGCTTTTTTATCAAAATAGGCAAGGCGTCTTTTCAACGATCCCAAATCCATCGCGCATCTATTATGAAAGCCATGTATTACAACAACATTAATTTTATCAATGCTAGTAGGGGCCACGACCCTAGCTACTATTAAAAAGTGTATGGGGAGCCAAAGCTTTACAATTGGAGGGACTAAGGTAGAACATCAACTGTGAGTCAAAGGTCCGCGTTTGGGAGGATAATTGGCTTCCCAACAGAATTGGAACAAAGTATTAGGAAGGAAAACAACCTCACTGATTTCCCTGTGGAAGTTAAGGAGCTGTTAAATGAGTATGCAGATTGAGACAGTCAGAATGTTGTAGTTCTTTTTAATGAAGACCAAGTGGAGTCCATTTTGAAAATACCCATAAGTCAGGTTGCTCTCTCTTGTCTCTACTAGTATCTCACCCCAGATGGTGTCTTTACCGTGAAGTCTGCCTATTGCTTGGGTTTCTCATGCCACAAAACTACTGCAAGAATGATCAATAGTTACAATAGCCATGACTTATGGGGGCCAATCTGGTCTTTGTTAATGCACCCTAAACTCAAGCATTTTATCTGGCGATGTGTGTCAAATACCTTACCTACTATGGATAATCTTAGCGCTAGGCATGTTGGCCCTACAAATAGGTGTGAGGTGTGCAATGAAAGTATGGAAACCACAATTAACACTCTTCTTCATTGCACCCATGCCTCTGTAATTTGGGATGATGCTGCAAGTCTTGATCGTTTAAGTAGCATGCCCTTTTCTGACTTCCCATCCTTGATTAATTGGTTTATCAACAAAGGTGATTCTCATGAAGTGGTTACTTTTACTGCCAACTTCCTTGCCACTTGGGTTTGTAGGAATGAGACCCTATTTAGTCAAGTGCATGTCCAACCCCTAATCACTGCTCACAATCTTATTTACTGGGCTCATATATTTGTTGATATAGGTCTATGCACAAACAAAGTGCTACTTCCTTGAACGAGCGAAGGACTTGCAAATGGTTGCCTCTAGCGGAGGGCTATTTAAAGATAAATGTTGATAATGCTTTTATCACAAACAATAGAGTCAGGGTGGATGCGATTTGCAAAGATCAAAGTGGCAAGGTCGTCTGGATGGCTATTAAATGACTATTTATCATTGAAGTCCATTCATTGCTGAAGCTAAGGGAGTGTTGTTCCGGCTAAAGATGGATCTGAGGAAGAACATTAATTGTTTAGAAATGGTAACGGATGCTCATAATGTTTTCCAAATATTAAAGGCACATGTTGTGGGATTTAGCAGAGATATTAATGTTGTTGTTAAATACTTTACTTCTGTCATTTTTATGCATACCTTTAGAGAAGGGAATGAGGCTGCTCAAATTATGTCTGAGAGGGGTTTAGGAGAGGATGGGGTTGTCATCATATCTTGTAACTCTCCTAGTATGCTAGGAGAGCCTATTGTAATAGAGTAATTCTTAATGCAGTGTCTCATCTTCATCTAAAAAAAACTAACAAGTATAATGGAATAGTTGTATACTTTTTTTCTCTCACACGAATGGTGTATAAGACCAAAGTATAGTAGCCAAAATAAATGTAATGACTATCTTCAATTGTATAAGATTACATAATAATCTCCCACTTGGGTTTACATAAAATAAACAACTTCAACATCAAGGTAGAGGGAAGTCCAAACTATCTCAAGTCTATCTCCTACAAGTCAACTCCTTTAAGAAAGGCCCTGATCATCTTGTTGAGTACTTCATGTCTTTCACCTAGGGATTGTAAGCATACCCCACAAGAGAAGACAAAGTAGAAGTTGCCAGTATTGCAATGTCAGTGTGTGTACAAAATATGAATTGAGCAATATAAGATAAAAATGACTCAAATATAATTATCAAGGCTTCCCAAATCAAGAGGGAAAGCGAAGATCCAAATGGATGTCAAAAGGAACATTTAAAGAAGATATAGAGATTTCTTGACTTATCAATAGTACAACAAAATATCACAATCATAAACAATTGCTTAGTAAGTAATAAGAAGATTAGCATATACTAAAATAGGATAGGGACCCATATATTTCATACCAAGGGATAATATGACTAAAACCTCAGTGCCAAATACATATAGATTTTTTAGGACTAAAACCTCAGTGCATTCAAAGGAGGACTAAAACCTTAGTGCCCAAAATATAATATATTACAGGAGGACGAAAACATCAGTGCATTTCCAGGAGGACTAAAACCACAATGCCTAAATATATGGTGTCACTACTTTTTTTTTTTTTTCTGATGGAAGATTTCAAATGCATACATACATATATTAGCATACAAAACATTCTAATATTGTATACATATGTTCCTAGAATAGTGGAGACAACACTAGGGGTGCCATCTATGCTACACACCATAGAAACAAAAACATAGATGAAGTAATGTTCATGGATAATGGGGTAGGTACCCCTTAGACAATGGGTCTCAATATATGAAAAATGTAAATAACATGAAATTAGAAATCACTAATATTTACTAAAATTTCCTTCATGGTAAATGTCTTATGTCCACTACCTTCTCCTCCAAAAGTGAGGGTTGGAGCTTCTTTCTTCGGGTTCATCTCTTCGTTGGCTCATGACCCTGAACTAAAGAAATAGGTTATATGTGTCTTTGATGTGTTGAATGAGTATATAAATATTTTATTCTGGTTGTTGTGTTTTGTTTTGCTTCTCTTTGTCCATATTATCCATATGATGGCTGCTAGTAAAGTGTTTTGGATAGAAAATAAATTATGTTTAGCTTTTAAAAATTTTAGAATATTTGTAAAATCCAGATTTTGGATGTTCTCCTTGAAGAAGATAATTTTTTTAATATGACTAACTATGTAGTAGTTAAAAAAAAGATGTGTGGTAGTTTGTTCTTGCATATAGCACATGTGACATCACATGGGTCCAGTGAAACCTCTTTTTTAGGTTGTGGTATGTAATTATTTTAACATGCTTGTTGAGGCATAAGATGAGTTTGATTTTTTGAGGTCTAATGATTTTCAAAATTAGTCTGGTAGAACCTTATTATGAGAAGAAATGATAGGTTGTTTTGGACGTGTATGTTGGTCTCCAAATCCATGATATTTTGTTTTGAGTATTAGATTCAAGATGATGTAGTATGTTGGTGACAATGTCATTTAATATGAATGTAGTGGGAGCTCTCTTGAGATTGTTGTTTCTCATAATACTCAGAAGTGTTGGTATGTATGCCTAGAGATCCAATCATATGATGATTGTAATGGGATATTATATAAACAATTTGATTAATAATAAAGGCAAGCTTCTAATTCACTATGTTTCACTCAATTATGAGATAATGAGAAGATATAATGAATGTATCAATAATAACATTATTCAATGACGTATGTCTTCAAGTACATGACTTTAACAATATGAAATCATACAAAGTTTAACATTATGTAAATTCTTGTTATGTCCCTAGTCTGATGTTATTGTGGAAGGTTGATAGAAAAATATGATGCCAACCTACTGCCCAAGGCTCTAGCAGAGTTTTAGGAATGATGACTGGCACCACAGACCACCACTAGCCTTAACAAGGCTCTTTGTCCTCACTCAAATGCAAGCCAGGATCAACTTCTCGACTGGTCACCCATCCTAGTACTACTCCAAGCTGAGCATGCTTAACTATGTAGTTCTTTAGTGATGGGCTCTCTAAAAAGGAGGTGCACTTGGTGATATGCGTAGTTCAATCATTCTTTTAAGATCATCTTATCTGAGGCCTCAAAGTCTTGGGACATTACAATCTCCCCCACTTTAGACTCTTGACGTCCTCATCGAGGCTCAACTATACGACCTCATAATCTCTTCCCCATTTCAGTCCATACCCAAAATGGCCCATGGACACCTAGCTCCCGTCCATGCTACCAACGTAAGGGTGGCTCCATCTCGGCTTAGTAGATAGCCTTTCCAACTTGCCTGGACCGCACGGCTTAAGACTGGCATGCCACATGCCCAAGTAGGCCCCACCTACTAGAGGGGAATTGGCTTTGATACCATTTGTAACACCCATGCCTACTTCCCAAGGCTCTAACAAAGTTTTAGGAATGATGATTGGCCCCACAGACCACCACTAGCCTTAACAAGGCATTTTGTCCTCATTCACGTGCAAGACAAGATCAACTTCCCGACTGGTCACCCATCCTAGTACCACTCCAAGCTGAGCACGCTTAATTATGGAGTTCTTTAGTGATGGGCTCCCTAAAAGGGAGGTGCACCTTGGTGATATGGGTAGTAAAATCATTTATTTTAAGATCATCTTATGTGAGGCTTCAAAGTCTTGGAATGTTACAACAACAATAATACATAAGACTAGAGTGCGTGTCGGTTGATGATAGAATCTCATCAGTCATGATATGTGATGTCAAACCAAGCACATAGATACTTGTTAGAGAATGGTGTATCACACAAACCCACCTTGAGAGTGATACATGGAAACCATACTTGGTGGTCATCGTCGTGCCTCATAGTGAAGGTCGTGATTGTGGCTCTTAAACCTGAAATCACTACACTCATCACACTTCATTCATTGTGTTTTGACATCATCCACCATGATCCTGAATAAGGATTGCCATAAAGGTGGTGATCGGATGCACACTGACACATGGGGGTGATTGTGAGTGATGTAGATGGGATTCATCCCTCCTACATGAGTTTGATATCCTAGACACTTGATAAGCGAAACTGAGAAAAGTATGCACATGCACATGTAAATCAATATATGATATTGAGGTCATATATATCTCAGACAGTCTGCTCTAGTTCAAGGAACATGGATTGAACATTAAAAGGATGAAGATTCAATTCCTCAAGTTCAATTTGAATATCAGTGACAAAAGAATTATACAATCACTGTAACACCTATAACAATTTTTAGGTTGAAGTTGTTCTCCGACTTTTTACTTGGGGAACAATGATGTGTGACTAGGAACCGCTCTTTTCGTGTGATGTCATAAATGAGTTATGGACATTCACTTCCAATGTAACATGGAACCTATAGGGTCACACACATAGGAATTCACTTGGAATAGGAGTTTAATCATGAATGATAATTAAACTGACCACTAAAGTGTTTAGGTATTCAATTTAAACAACATTGGTTGAAAATTGACTGATTGGATAGTTGAACAGACCAGTTCAAGTGTTGAACTGGTCGTTTCAATGTGTCAGGTCAATTGAACCAACTTTATCAATTTTGGATAATGAACCGACAAATTCAGGAAGTGAACCTATCGACTCAAGTCCATGAACCATCCAGATCAGGTTATGAACCAAGCGGTTGGTGGACCAATTTGATTGATTCAAGGATTTGTGTTGATGTCATGTTGTGCATTAGATGGGATATTAATTTCCAATACAATTGATATTGGGAAACATGATGAAACAAACAGTTCATTGGGTGAATCGATCATCTCACATACCAACAGATCGGTTCACCTGTGAACTGGCCGTTTCTCCTATCGTAGGTTGCAAAAAATTGTGAAATTGTGGTCCCTTTTGCTCCCACTCAGTTTGGGAATCGTGACCCTAACCCTCCTATAAGTAGAGGGATATTGGGGTTTCTCAGACACAACTCAATTTCCTCTAGAAATTGTTTATCTTCTCTAGTTGTGGTAATCGAGAGAACCTAAGCAAGTCCTACCTGCTAAAGGGAGGGATAGTAAGGGAGAACAATTGTGGGAGAGCAAGTTGGTGACTAGTACGCCAACATGAGGGGTCAACTCCTTCTTGTCTGCTCTACTAGAATGATAGGAGTTCCTAGTATTCTGTGTAGACTCCTCTATAGGCGTGGATCCTTTTCTAGCTCAAAGGACAACGTCAACCTGTTGTCTATGGTAATCAACCAGGAGGTAGACACAGATGTTGTTCGAGTGCAACTTAAAGAAAGTTGCATACTGCTACAAGGACATTGTCATCAGACTTGCTCCTAGACCAGATATATCCTATAAACCATCCTTCCCATGAAATAGGTGTTGATGCGATTCATTGGTTAAATGTGAATATGGCAGTTAAATTTTTCATATATGTTGCCTATCCAATACCATATTTCCCTATAATGGTCTCAGAGCCACGTCAATTTACTACATTTTGGGATAATCAATATGATCAAATTTTAGGTTTTCATCGTTTTTTTATTGCATACAATGTGAATACTTAAATTGATTAATGTGCATATTCGATTAAAGACCACATATGATCCCAAACTATATATATATATATATATACCATCTGATATATATGCAATTTACACGTGTCACCTTAAAAGTGAGTTTTGATGGTGGATGTGTAGCATGATTATGTCCAATAACCCAAATATATGTGCATGGTTGAATGGTTTGTTTGTTCTTCTTATATCTCAGTTTGCATATCGACCCTCTACCTTCTTCTTCCCAATGTAAAAGTATTTTTTTTTACCTTTACTCTCCTTGAATGTAACTCAAGGTTTCTTATTACCATGTAATAAGTTTAATAGCAATAGGATAGTTTCTTTTCTTTCAATGACGAAGGTGATGATCAACGTTAGGCGAGCCAGTAGATTGGCTGGAGGACCAAGGAGGGAAGACCATAGGAGGAGCAAACTGATCGACTAATGGACCCAACTGACCATTTGGAGGTATCCAGATAACGATTTGACAAGAGTCAAAATGGTCATTTCAGATGAATAACCGACTGGTCAAGAGGTGAGCCGACTAGTTCAAGGGTTGAATCGATCAACCCAGATTGGCAATCATAAATCTACACCAACAACAAATTCATGCATGAGATGTAGACCTAGGTGGTAGTAGTTCCTTGTGGCTTCAAGGAATTATAGTAATATGGCCATAACCATCGCTAATGTTTTATATTGCATGTTTATGTTATCAGATATAGCATGTATATGATACATACTATGTATGTGTGGTGACTGGATAATGTATATATATATATATATACTATCAATCAAACATACTAAGTCTAAGATGCTTTCCATTAGAAACACACATGAAAATCTTAATTGACTAAGTGTGGGCTGCCCCAATGGTGGTGTGCCATCTATCTCGTGGAAGTGTGATGGTAATAATGTGGACCTACCAAGTGGGGTGTATTATTATCGTGTTGGCTTTTGGGTCGGGCTTAACTGAGTGTCCTTAATAATATTTAGCACCAGAGGCATGTAGATGACTATGGAAAAAAGTTGTGCATACCATCTATTCATGAATTGCATAATATGCAATTGGCAAACTTTTCTTACCTTAATGATTGATTATGGACGATGGCATTAGATGGGTAATATTTGAATTATTTTGGATCTTAGCTCATTAGAAGTTTGTGCGCTACAATCTTCTAAATTGATAATTAAGGGTTATCAATTTGAGCAAAATAACGAGAGCGATAATTAATGAATACCTAATAAAAATCGTCAAACTTTATACAAATCAAATCAAAATTGGGTTTTTGACATAATTGCACATTTCTCTTATAGAATCAAATGGCAACACACAACAACACATTTTCTCTACGATCAGTCCTTGAGAAGGATAGGTTAAATGGTAATAACTTCCACGTCTGGTTCATGACGTCGGAAATTGTTCTCACACAGAAGCGCAACCGCTATGTCCTTGAAACACTAGAGCCAGAAGAACCTCTTCCCAATGCACCTAAGGATGACAGGGATGCTTACAAGAAGCATATTGAAGATGTCATAGATGTCAAGTGCCTAATGTTGTGCTCCATGAACCATGATTTGCAAAGACAACATGAGAAAATGGTTGTTTTTAAAATGGTCACACATCTTAAGAGCATGTTCCAAGATCATGCAAGGCATGAGAGATTTGATGCCTCTAAGGCACTGTTCAAATGTAACATGGTAGAAGGAGATCCAGTAGGTCCTCAATGTACTCAAGCTCATTGGGTATGTGGAGAACCTTTCTAGATTGGGATTCCCCTTGGGTCAAGAGTTGGTCATTGATGTGATTCTGTAGTCTTTTCCATAGTCATATTGTCAGTTTGTCATGAACTACAACATGAATGACTTTGACAAGTTGTTGACAAAGTTACTTGGCATGTTGAGAATAGATGAGGCACAAATAAGAAAGACAAGTCCAAGTCAAGCCATTGACAAAGTTAGTTGGCATGTTGAGAATAGCTTAGGCACAAATGAAGAAAGACAAGTCCATGTCTAGGATGATGATAAGTAAGACAGAGAGAAAGTCTAAAGACAAAGGCAAAGCTAAGAAGTGTTCTAAAGCTGGCCAGAAGCCCAATTCCTCAACACTCAAAGCAAAGGGAGGAGTAAAGAAGGGAGGCAATTGTCACCAGATGAACACTGGAAAAGGAATTGCCCTCTTTTATTGGAGGAACTAAAGAAGAAGAAGGAAGGGGTAGAGACCTCTACTTCAGGTATAAATGTTATAAGATAAATTTGATTACTTTTTCATCTTGGTATGTGACACCGGATGTAGATTTGAGATAAGTTGATGTGTAGGATCTGATAAGAAGTAAATCCTTTATGAAATAATATGGATAGACTATGAAAAGCAAGAATTGTTGCAACTTCCTTAGCCCATTGGGCATGTAATAGAGTTAGATGTACTATCTCAATATGCCAATCATAGAAACAATTTACTTTATGCATCTTGTATGGACAAGGATGATTATAAATAAAGAGTTGTTAATGGTTACATTTCAAATATATGATCTTGTAGATGCCCCAAATATCTTGTGATCTTAATGTGAAAGGATCAAAAGATAAATATTTATAACGTAAATACCTAAAGGAATACAATTGATAAACTCAAATAATCAATAGTTGTAGCATTGTCATCTAGAGCATACATATGAGAAATGCATTTCTGGAATCTATATTGATGTTTATTTGGAATATTTTGGTTATTGAACCAATAAGATACATACAAGTCTTATATATGAACAACATGACAAACCACCTCTCACTAGGTGTAGTTGGAGAACAAGCATTCTTCAAGGACATGTAAACAATGATGTACAAAGACCTTTGGAATAAATGTTGCATATATTTATTTATACTTCATTATATTTACTAATAATATGGTGATATGTATTCAATAAAATACAAGTCTCTTGAAGTGTTCAAGGGGGTTACAAATACGAAGTACACAACGTCCTTAAAGATATTAAGATACTTTGATATGATCAATGTTGCAATACTTTACCGGAATAGTTTGAGGTTCTTCTAGAGAGACTGTGATAGTGTACCACAATCAATCCACCTAAAACATGATGATGTATCAGAAAGAAGGAATCACAATGTGAATAGGCATGATGAGGATATCATTTAATCTAATCTTTTAATTTTTTTAGGCATGTGCTTAACGCTAAAACACAATACCGTCTAAATGGTTTAATAGACACCATATGCGATATGGTATAGGAATGTCCCAATATGTCTTAATGATTGAAACTTATATAAGAAAATAGTCTCTTGGAAAGATTTAATCGTATAAATGATAGTTTGTTGAACACTATTATCTCAATCCAGTAACCAAAGATGTTTGTTGCTAGGATGGCTGAAAAAGAATCAGTGGGAGTAAAGTACAACATAAAAAGTTCAAGATCAACAAGAAAACATTTGAACCTAAAGAGGTGCAATGAGAATTTGGAGAATCATTGTGGAATCTCAAGTTCTCTCTGTAACACAAAACTGGTAGTTCTAGTAGAACACCTCTGAGCTTAAAAGATTGTGAATCCTATAACTCAGATAAGTTATGAGATGGTCATAAGATGATGAGCCAAGAATCAACTAAGAACTATAAAGGTACCAGAGTTTAAGAAATGGCTTGAGGCCATTATATCCAGAATGAAGTCCATGAACACCTACAAGATATGACCTTGGTGGTACTACCTAGAGAGGTAAAACCCATAAGGTGCAATTGGGTTTTCAAGAAGAAGACCAACATAGATTACATAAAAGGACAAATTGGTTGCAAAGGTTTTCAAACCAGTTCAAGGTGTTGAACATGATGAAATCCCTTCACCAATGGACATGCTTATTTTGCAGCTTATTAAGACTGTGAGATTTATCATATGGATATTAAAACTGCATTCCTTAAAAGAAATAATTGATAGAATGTGTACATAACACAACCTGAAGGTTTTATAAACTTCATTAATGCAAATAAAGTATATAAGCTACAATATCCAAATGTATAGGTTGAAATAAGCATCTCAAAACTAGAATCTTTGATTTGACAAGATAGTCAAAGAGTTTGACTTGAGTCAAGATAAAAGTTGAAATATGTGATTACAAAAGATTTAGTGGGAACATATAAAATATTCCCCATATGGTAAGGAATGACATATTAATACTAACTATTGAAACCTAGCATGGAAATCACCTTCAACATGAAGGATTAAGTGAATTATCCTATGTGATAGGAATTGAGATCTATAGGTATAGTTTTGTAAAGTTTCTAAACCTAAGTATGAGCACATATATTGGCAAGGTGCTGAAAGGGTTCCACATGAAGGATTCTATAAGAGAGAATAAATACATATAGATGGGATTAATTTCTTAAGAATCCAATGTTTCAATTCTTGTAAAGAATGGAAGAGATGTCATATGCATTCATATTTGGATCTATCTACAATATGGTTTATTTATCCCATTATCTTGTATGTGATGGACATGACAAGAAGATATTGGTCAGAATCCAATCAATTCTCTCATCCATACGGTCTTCGAGACCGCTAAGTTCTTCTCGGTTTGGAAACCGATCAGATCTTAACGATCTTCGTTCACACGTCCTCATGGTTTGTGGCTCCAAACGGTCTTGCTCTGATCAGTTTTGATTGTCCAACCGGTCTTGGCATGATCGTCCTCACGGTCTGCAGCCTATCAATCTCCAGTTCCAAATGATCTTGCTTTTGCGGTCTTAACGGTCTTGCTAGGGACACTGCTCTCGATTTGGGAAACTACAAGGTTCCCTCACGGTCTTGAGACTGTGAGGAGTAGACCACTTAGAGTGCAAGGAGGCAAGAAGGTGCCGTTGATGGTGGCAGAAGATGCTGCTGCAGGTCGTGACGATAGCGGAAGCTTGATGTGTCGCAAGGGTTAGGCGAGGGCGACAAGGAAACTTACAGGCACCGTCAATGCTGGTTGGAGATGATGGAGGCATGGAAGCGAGTCGACGGGATGTTTAGGGTTGCAAGTTGATGGAGAGTAAGGAAGAGGATGACATCGCTAGGGCAGGAGGCGTTGGAGGTGGTAGGGATACAATCGCCGAAGCTCCTTGTAGTCTCGGGTAGATGGTTTCCCATACAGTCTTGAGACCGTATGGAAGGGGAAAACCGGTAGGAGGCAAACCACAAGGAGGGTGGATCACTGGATCAAGATTGTGTGGATGAATGGCTAAGACCGAGAGGTCAAAACCGAATGAATGAAACCGTTTGGATCGGGACCGAATGGTCAAGATCGATTGAGCAGACCGAATGGGAAAACCGTTTGGATCAAAACTGATTGATCAAGACCAAGGATGAGAGGATCTTGAGTAGAGGTAAGTTCTAGTTGATGGTTTGACCTCATCATATCCTGCATAAAATCAATATATAATTTAATTAATAATCTTGATAAATGAACCAATGAAGTAATTTTGCATTTTGCAAGATTGAGTAGATGAAAGTGAAAGCATTGAGTCGAAATTGGCCCCAGATGATGACTTAAAATCATGATGAATATGCATTCATAAAAACACCCCGAACTTAAATGTTGCTCGTCCTCGAGTAACAAAAAATCTGGGACAATTGCCAAATGAATACTTTCAACCCGTTTGGTTGCCTCATCTTCACATCACGATTGTTTATATTCTACTTAGCATGACTAAGCATCTCAACTTCCTGAGATCACTGAACACATCTTACCATATCTTCGTTCCTTAGTTTGTTTTCCAACATCATTTCCTCCTCAAATTTTCCTACAACAAGCATGTCAAGGAGTTTTGTAAGAGTCCAGAGATACCCGCAGAGTAACAAGTGTGCACCTGATCTGACACTGGTGTTTTTCAAGATAGTGGAGGCATTCATTGTGCCTTTAAGTAGAAAAGGGAGTGAAGGGTGGTATGGAAGGATGAAATGAATCTCTCCTCTATTCGACTCCAGATTTTTATTACATGTTTTGCAATTTCATTTATTGCATTTTTTGTGTGTGTGAATCTCTCCTCTATTCGACTCGATATTGCATTTCTTTGTGTGCACATTGGCATATTTTCTTGGTGGTACGCCCCTATTACATAGCGAGGGGTATGGAAGAAGCAGATATAGAGAGAGGTGGTGTGCCACCCCGAACTTAGGGTTTGGCAATATTTTGGTTTCTTTTTGATGGATGGAGGGGTACAAAGATGATAGAAGAAGTGTAGAAGAGAGTTCAGATCAGAATGCAACTTGATTTACAATTCAGTGCATCAGGTGGTTCTCTTTATTGTACTCTGCTCAAATAATGACATGATGAGGATCTGGTGGAGATTCCATGTTATTTTTCCACTATTCAGTTAGGAAGCACAACATGTTTGATCCCTATCAGTTCGACAAACACTTGCCATTTTTGTAGAGGGATCATGATGATAGGATTCATAAGCTTTACAAGATGATTTCAATCAATAGGCTAGTTTCAAAAAGTGGTCCTCTTGAGGATTTGCTTCGAATAAGGAGGATGTAATGATTCAGAATGCATAGAAGGGGAAACTGGCCATCTAGGTAATGGCTTTTATTGAAACAAAAGTGTCAAAACTTCATCAAGTTTTCATTCAATTTCTTTGAAAACTTAAAAATTTTGAAAATGTTGATCAAAATTGCAACGATGAATTCTTAAGTTTGAAACAGATAGGAGTGGGTGGAAAGTAAAGTACGTACCACCCACACTCCACGCCGAACTTAGAAATTTGCTTGTCTCGAGCAAACTCTAAATCCGGGATGGAGGGGCAAATCATGCCGGTTGGACCACCAAATGTGGTTGCGTTCAAATTAGCGCGCGTCCTCCATCTGAAAATTTCAAAAATGAAGATTAGTCAAGCCTTAAGATAGCATCTTGTGATAATTTTTTTTATTCAATGCAAAATTTTCTAAAAAGTAAAAACCAAATTAAGGAAATTTTCTAATTCAAAACTAAAAGAAAAAAAAACAAATTTATTGATATAGTTGCCTCCCGACAAGCACCTTTATTTTACGTCAATGACTCGACGTGGATACTATCACCATGGTGGGGATCTAGGTGGAGCTTGAGCTGGATTGACATGTTCTCTTGGTGGTTTCTTTCTCAACCATTCATTAATCTTTGATATGATTTTGGCCTCCTATATTCTTCCCCATACCGAGCGAGCATTGTCAGAACACATAGGGAAATGACTTGAGTTATGATGAATTTTTTCTATTGCTCAATCCAATGTGGAGAATAGTTGTAGGGGATCTGAACGGCTTCATTGATAAAGTAGTGGTGTTGAGGCTCGGAAGAAAAGTTCCTTTATTGATGCACTATCCCTTCATCATAGCAATGCTGGTCATTGATGTCAATCAGATATGGATTTGGAGGATGTTCTTGGTACAAACTACAGTCCAAATCTTGTTGCGGAGGGAAGATGAAATCAGTAGTCTCTGTCTGTTGGGCTACTGGTGCATTCAAGAGGATGGTTGTTTCTAGATGAGGAGGCTCATGGACACCTAAAGAAAGGTTAGTATGTGTAACCACATGGCCAAGAGGTGTCTCCTCCATAGTTGGTGGTATTTCTCTTGTCTCTACATAAACTAGTTCACTCTCAATCTTCTCCTCATTATGGCCTTTTTCTGAGGGAACATTAGATTTTGAAGAAAGGAATTTCTGCTGCATCTGAGTGAATTGATTAACATGGTCAACAAAATATGCCTCTTCTTCTTTATTGCGCTCCTTGGAACTTTTAGATGCATAGAAATCAAAAGATTGGTTTCTCACCCTCAGTGTCAACACTCCAGCTTCAACATTGATCAGAGCTCTAGCAGTTGAGAGGAAAGGTCTTCCAAAAAGGAGGGGGTAGCATGGATTCTCCCTGATATCTATAACTATGAAATCACACGGGACATATAGACCCCCAAGACTTATAGGAATATCTTCTATAATGCCAACTGGCTTGATCATTGAAGAGTCAGCAAGCTCTATGGACATTCTAGTGGGCAAGAAGTTGGTGAGGCCCAGTTTGTTGCATAGGCTGAGAGGAATGATAGAAATTCTAGCTCCGAGACCGGCTAGGCCTAGTCGGTTGATGGAATCGCTTATCGAGCAGTTAATTCCAAAGGTTCTTGGATCCTTATGTTTGCGAGGCATCCTATCCATAACTAAATAAGATGAGGTTTCTACCAATTTCACAGTCTGATGTTCTTCAGTTCTATATTTCCGACTGAGTAGGAGTTTGAAAAACTTTGACATTGGGGCATCTTAGCCATGGCATCTAGGAGGGGGATATTGACATACAACTTTTTCACGATTTCCTTGAATTTGTTGAACTTAGTATCGAGTTGGGTAAAATTCAATCGATTTGCAAACGACACATGAGGTTTGTACACTGGAACAACTGGCTTAGGCGAGTCTTCTGCATCAGCAACAATAGGTTCCTTAGAACTTGCCTTGTCAGTCTTATCATTTTGAGTGGCACCTGTGCTATGCTAAGCACCTTGGACATTTGTCACAGTGACAGGAGTCATGGGTTCTGGTAAGATAAAGCCTGAACGAGTTGTCATAGCTTTAAGTTGTTCCACGTGCCTCAGATTGTCTTCTGGTTGCCCAGCTAAAGCTCCAATAGGTGGCTTAAGGCTAGATGCAAGTTGATTTAGTTGAGATTCAATGGCCTTTTGGTGTGCTTGCTGGTTAGCTATCAATGTTTGTTGTGACTGTAACATCTTCTCAATGGCCGACAGTTTGTCATCAAGAAAGATAGGTCTAGCTTGTTTCCCTTGTTGTTGATTCTGGTATGGGACTTGATTGGGGTCTTGGAACTGGGGGTTGTTGTGGTAATTGTTGTAGTTGCTATTCTGGAAGTTACCCCTAAAGTTCCCTTAATTCCTGAAATTCTGTTGTTGGTAGTTTGAACCAAATTGGCATGAGTTTACCGCTCCCAAAGGATTTCCATACTGAAAACTGGAATGGTTCCTATTCTGATTCGGGTTATAGTATCCTTGACCAGGGATGGTGTTGACATCATTTAGATTTTCCATCCGGCCATTATCTCCTTTTCCATTGACTTTTCTCAAAACAACATCATGGAGAACATTGCAGGATAAGATAGAGTGATCCGTTCCTTTACATGCTTCACAGAACAATGAAGCTGACTTGATCTGTTCTTGTTGTTGTGGGAGTGAATGTCTTCTTTCATAGGTAGAAAGAGACGATTCAATATGGTCTTTCTTGGAAATTAAGAGTTTGAGGGTCTTGGCAATAGATTTGTACTCAGGAGTAGCTTCATCCATAGCCACCTTCAACACTCCTTTACTTACGGGTCTACCCCAGTTGGCTTGATTTTCAGCTCCAAGGGTGACAACCTTCCATGCACTATCATAACTCTGTCGCATGAAGTTTCCTTCGGATGAGGAGTCTAAAAACCTCTTGATATTGTCATCCACACCCCTATAGAAGATCTCAATGAGTTGATTCTTAGGAATGCCATGGTGTGGACACTTGCGTAGAAGCTCCTTGTATCTTTCCCATGCTTCAGTAAGGGATTCTCCAGGGACCTGAGTGAACATTGTTAGTTGACCCCTAATTTTGTAGGTGAGAGAAGGAGGATAGAACTTTTCTAGAAAAATGTTTTGAAGTTGTTCCCAAGTGGTGATGGGTTCGCATTGCAAGGAATCATACCAACTTATAGCTCTATCAGCAAGAGAATACTTGAAGAGACGGAGTCGGATGGCATCATCTGTGACTCCATTTTGCTTTTTCATAACACATATATCAATAAACCTCAAAAGATGTTCCTGACTATCTTCTCCTTACTTACCATAGAATGGGTTATTTTGAAGCAAGGTGATCCAATGTGCTCGGATCTCGAAATTTGTAGCATTGATGGGAGGAGGTTGTACTGGGTGGTGAACATCAACAACATTAGGGATTAAGAACTCCCTAAGGTCCTTCTGCAGTTCTGCTGCTTGTGCTGCTGCTTGAGCTGCTCATATCTCTATTTCAACTGCAGCTCTGGCTTCTTGCATAAGCCTATCTCTTTGTGCAGTAAGGGCTTGAGCAACCCTTCGGGCTATTTCTTCTTCTTGAGCCATTCTTGCTTGGTTCTCTCTGTTCTGATGATGAAAAGTTCTGTCTATCTCATGATCAAAGCTAGTAGTGAGACTGGGACTGTTCAAGTGGTGCATGCACTAGTCTTTTGGGGATACCTGAGAAAGATTTTTCAGCAGTAAGAGTGATGGAGTAGAAATGAATTCAAGTGGATGATCAATTGTATCAAAAGAAAAAGCAAAATCCTAGATTAGCCTTAAAAGAACTAGATTTGACTAACTGATTCCGTTGTCCCCGGAAACGGCGCCAGAATTTGACGTGGCCTATTATCGCACTAACAAATTCACTCGGGGTTGAAATCCCAGAGTTTTTACCAAAACCTTGTGCAATAATACCACCTACAAGTGGACGGGTCTAATCGTAGTATAGTTAAGGATTGAATCCCAAGGGACAACGTTTTTAAGAATCATTGCTAGTCTAGTCTAGTTCAAGTAAGTATAATATTTAGAACAAAGGTTGATTTGAGTTTAACTAAACTAATTGCAGAAAGTAAAGAGCAAAAATAAAGTTGAATCTAGATTAATGATGGAGATCGCTGGGGTGGTCCTGGGTTTCACCACCACTGCACATGCAAACATATCCAATCACAAACATCCAGGCAAGATCTAACTATCCAAATAGAACTACTGCCAACCCTCCCTGAGGGATGTTTAGGTTCATGTAAGCATCACCTTAGGCATCAGATGTTTCATCGCCATCCGGATCATGCACTTACGGTTCCGAAGATACATATATCCAACTAAAGCTGTGGCCCTTCCTGAGGGATTTTTAGGCACACAGAAGCGACACCATGGGCTAGATGGCTCATCCCCTCACGGATCATTCACTTACGACCTCAAGGAATCCCTTTCTATTTCTAGTCAAGGAATCAACCGCGTTAAATGACATTCTATCGTACATATTGAAGTTCTCACAACATAGGAAAGAACAAGATAAATGCAAGCAGTTGATCAGTATACAAGCACACATCGACGATTAACAATAAAATGAAAGGTTATATACATTCCATGGAATGTTTAATGAAAAGACATATAAGCATGGGCAGTGTGGCTAGTCCCTGCACCCCAGCAAAAAGGAACTACTCGCTCATGATGCGAGAAACAACAAGAACAAGAGAGAGGGAAGATTCCGCCATGAGCATGATGCAGAAGAGTGTCGTAGCTCGGTGAAGATGATGCAGTCTTCTACATCATCTCTGGGCAGATCTGGATGAGGAGCGAGGGACACCAAGACAGACCAGGCAATCGTTCTCTCTCCACCTTCCTTCTCATCTCGTCCTCCTTGCTCATAGAAGGAGGATCAGGTTGTGGATGCGTAGGTGGAGTGGATGACGGGCGGATGCGCAATCCTGCCACTCAACTTGGCTATGTAGATCGTCCTCCACTAGGGGCCGAGTGCGTCTTAGGCACCAATTGGTGGTGGAGTGGAGGATGAGGATAAACAAAGAAGGGGGAGCTTTCCCAGGGGTCGAGCACACTAGGTGCAACCTGGTGATGGAGTTGTTGTTGTAGATCAGAGGGAGCAGGGGTCGAGCTCACAAAGGAGTAGCCTGACGGCGTCCCGGATCCGATGCCTCAAATGAGGATCCTGCTGGTCCTATTTATAGGCACTGGTCGGGGTCTTCACATTTTTGGTGTGAGTCCACTTCACACGGTTTGGAAAACTATTTGCTTCTTCTTAACGGTTTAGAAATCACGTCCAAATAGTCTTGGATACTGATTAATATGCTCACGGTCTTGTATACTGTCCAAACGGTCTTGGGTTTGATAAACCCTCATGGTTTGGAAACCATGAGTCTTGCAAATGGTTTTCTACCTCCAATCGGTCTTGCGCGTTCACTTGCTCTTCACAGTTTGCATCTCGTGAGCCCCCTAACGGTCTGGTTCTCCCATCCATATGGTCTTCGAGACCGCTAAGTTCTTCTCAGTTTGGAAACCGATCAGATCTTAACAATCTTCATTCACACGTCCTCATGGTCTGTGGCTCCAAACGGTCTTGCTCTGATTGATTTTGATCGTCCAACCGGTCTTGGCATGATCGTCCTCACGGTCTGCAGCCTATCATTTTTCACTTCCAAACGATCTTACTTCTACGGACTTAACGGTCTTGCTAGGGTCGCTGCTCTCGATTTGGGAAACCGTGAGGTTCCCTCACGGTCTTGAGACCGTGAGGAGTAGACCTCTTAGAACACAAGGAGGCGAGAAGGTGCCGTTGATGGTGGCGGGATATGCTGCTGCAGGTCGTGATGATGGAGGAAGCTTGATGTGTCGCGAGGGTGGGAGGGGAACTTGCAGGCGTCGTCGATGCTGGTTGGAGATGAAGAAGGTGTGGAAGCGGGTCGAGGGGATGTTAAGGGTTGCAAGTTGATGGGGAGGAAGGAAGAGGACGGCGTTTCTAGGGTAGGAGGCGTTGGCGGTGACAGGGATACAATCGCCGAAGCTCCTTGCAGACTTGAGTAGATGGTTTCCCATACGGTCTTGAGACTGTATGGAAGGGCAAAACTAGTTGGAGGCAAACCGCAAGGAGGGTGGATCGCTGGATCAAGATCGTGTGGATGAATGGCTAAGACCAAGAGGTCAAAACCGAATGAATGAAACTATTTGGATTGAGACTGAATGGTCAAGATCGATTAAGCAGACCAAATGGGAAAACCGTTTGGATCAAAACTGATTGATCAAGACCAAGGTTGAGAGGATCTTGAGTAGAGGTAAGTTCGAGTTGATGGTTTGACCTCATCATATCCAACATAAAATCAATATAGAATTTAATTAATAATCTTGATAAATGAACCAATTAAGTAATTTTGCATTTTGCAAGATTGAGTACATGAAAGTGAAAGCATTGAGTCGAAATTGGCCCCAGATGGAGACTTAAAGTCATGATGAATATGCATTCATCAGTCCCTAGTCAGATATTATTGTGGAAGCCAAATAGATAATAATAATACATAAGAATAGATTGTGTATTGATTGATGACAGAGTCTCATTAGTCATGATATTTGTTATCAAGTCAAACACATAGGTACTTGTCAAAGAATAGTGTACTGGGCAAACTCACCTTGAGAGTGATTTATGGAACCATTAAATGGTATTCAAAATTAGCTCTCAAAGTGATTGTGGTGATTGTGGTTCTTAGACCTAAAATCACCATAGTCATCATATGCCATTCGATGAACTTTGTCATCATCCAACATGACCTTGAATAAGGGATGCCAAAAAGGTGGTACTCGGGTATGTTATGACACATGGGTATTGAATGTGAGTAATGTAGATGAGAATTTTCCATCTGACCAGAGTTTATATCCTGGCCACTTAATAAGCAAGATTGATAAATGCATGTCCATGCTCATGTGTCAATATGTGATATGTGATCTCACATGTCTCTCAACAGTTTAGTTTAGTTCAAGAATCATAGATTCAATATTAAGAGGATGATGATTCCATGACTCACATTCAATATGGATACCTAAGACAAAGAAATTATATGAACATGGTAACATTGATCATAGATTGTAGGTTGAAATTTCTCTCCAACTCTTCAATTACTTAGGTAGCAATCATGTCTTTCTAGATAGCACTCATTGTTTGTGATGTATAATCTGGTTATGGACATTCACTACGAATGTAATATGGGACCTATACACATATAGGACGTACTTGATATAGGAGTTTACTTATGGATATGATTTAACTTGATTACTAAAAGTGTTTAGATAATAAAATTAAGCACCACCGGGTGTAAATCGACTGATTGGGATATCCACTCAACCGAATGACGTGCTAGTCAATCGACTGGAATGCCCAATTGACAGATTGGATGCGAAATGACCAATTTTGACTGGGTCAATGATTAATTATATGAATTAATTATTGCATTGAAGTCCGATGCCACTACACCACTAACCGCAAGCTGGTTGATCGAATGGAATGTTTAGTTGACTGATTGGGCATGCGCAACAGCCACCAAGCCATGAGATCTGGCCTTTCATATCTCATGGGATTTTGGAAACCCTATCCCATCCACTTCTATATAAGGAGGGCTTGGCCAAGGATTTAGACACACCTTTTCTCAATGTTTTGGTAATGTGAGAGCCTCAATAGTCTTGCTTATGAAAGGGAGAGACAATAAGGGGAAAGGAAGTCAACACTAGTACGTTGACTATGAAGGAACAACTCCTCCCTGTCGACTAGGGAAGTGTGACATAGAGTTCCAAGTGGTCTGCATAGAAATTATAGAGGCATGGAAGTCATTGTTGCCACACTAGGATGACACTTTCAACCGACATCTGGGGTTGTCACATTAAGAAGACGTCATCAATGTCCATCCATGTACTACTTGAGAAAGAAGCAAAACTCTGCAAGGATTGTTGTTGAACTTGCTCTGAGGCCAGGTATATGCCTTGCACCTTCCTTCCCATTTCATATTTATTGACACTATCTTATAGTTATGGGAAATATAGTAAGAATTTTTTTGTTTCCACTGCCATCTCTATCGCCACATTTTCCTATACTTCTTGACTGCTATATACGACCATAATGGTGATTTTGATAGGGTTCCTTTACAGAAAAAGATATAGAGAACATGTATGAGAAGGTAAATGACTTATGAATGATTATGGGGGGATTTCAATGTTGTCAGGAAGGATGGAGAGATGCTAGATAAAACACCACCAATTAAAAATTCTATGCATGATTTTAATGACTATATTCTTGATTGTAGACTCTTTGAACTATATTTTAGTGGCATTTTTTCACATAGGGTAACCATAAGGAGACGATTTTGTTACTTCAAATATATATATAATTTTTATAACCCATGATTCTTATCTCAGTTTGATGTTTTCCATGGTGTATGTATCTCTAATACAATGAGTGATCGTAGGAGAATCAACCTAGTTATTTTGAATCTTAGAAAATTCAAGTCACCATTTAGAATTGTTAATGCATGGACAAGTCATAAAGATTTCCCGAAAGTGCTGAAGGATGTGTGGAATATGAAGGTGGAAGGGTTTGCTATGTTTAGATTATATAGAAAGATGAGAAATCTGATCATCATACTGAAAGAATGGAATAGAAAAGTTACCGGAGACATCTTTGAAAATGTTTTTGTATCTAAGGAAAAGGCTTTGAATTCTCAAAAAAATGTGGATCTAAATCATATGGATGTGCTTGATATAGATAATACTAAAATTTTGAGATAGGAAGCTAAGTCTGCTGCTAATATTGAAGAATATTTCACTAGACAAAAATTGAGGGTTCAGTGGTTGAAAGATGGCAGTTCTAACACTAAATTCTTCTATTCTTCTTTGAAAACTTATCTCTCTAGAAATTTTATTAAGAGTCTCTTGATTGAAGGCGATATCATTCATGATGTAAATGCTATCATCTATTTTAAAGTTATGTACTGAGCTTTTTTGCAGGGAGGACAATTTTGGTGGAGCTTAAAAAGATAACTAGGTGGCCCAATTATTTCTAAACATCAAAGCAATAAGCTTATTGATCAAATTACTGGAAAGGAATTGAATGATGTTGTTGAAAATATTAATGAGGACAAAGCCCCTGGACCAGATGGTTCTGATGGGAATTTCTATAAGAATTCATGGAATGTAATATGGGATGATGTCTATGAGGCAGTGAAAGAGTTCTTTTCTAATGGACATATGGTTAAATAAGCTTACAAAATGTTTATTACTTCAACCCTAAAAGTTACAAATTCCTTAGTCATTTATATTTGTAGACCAATATCCTTATGCAACACTTCCTATAAAATTGTTTCAAAGAATCTAGTATATAGAATTCATTTAGTCTTTCCTTCTATTATAGATGTAATGAATGTGTGTTTGTAAAAGGTAAAAGTATATAAAGATGTTATGCTAGTCACCAATGAGATTCTTAGCAACTTCAAGAAGTATTTTTTTAGGTGCTAATATATGCATAGCTTTTGTGTTGAAGGAATATGATTCTGTGAACCGAAATTTTCTTTTTTCTATGATTTTCAAGATGGGTTTTCCTTCAAAATATATTAGATGGTTGGAAGTTATAATTCAATCTACCTCATGCCAAGTACTTATAAACTACAAAACTTCTAATCCTATCTACCCAACTAATGGTATAAGATAGGGACACCCCATTGCTCCATGCCTTTTTGTAAACACCATGCAAGGGTTTTCTAAACTTGTGAAGATATAAGTGAAAGATAATTGTATGTTCCTATCCAAGCTTCAAAGAACCTCAATTGTTAACATTTAATCTTTGTTGATGATTTGATGATTTTCTCTAATGTGGAGGAATAGAGTTCTATGAACATGAAAATCCTTCTTAACAACTTTAGTGTTATATCAGATTTGAAGATTAAGCTTTCCAAAAGTTCTATTATTTTCAGCAAGAAATCTAATGCTAAGGTTATGACCAACATTTTGGGCGTGAAGGAAGGATTGCATATGTTATAGAAGTTAACACATTCCTAATCTATTGACACAAATTTCTTTTCCCCCATGGGGTGTCTGTTGTCTAAAAAGTATTTCAAGAAAAAAATGCATGCATACATAAGAACGAAATAATGACTCAACTTTCACAATAAACAATTATCTTTAGCTATCCAATAAACTCCTCACAGACTTCAATCATTTAGTTGCACCTCCATCATCTCCACAATTATTTTTGTCATCTCCTTTCCTACCTATTCAAGTAGTTACTCATACCCGACAATGGTGCATTTTGTGTTGAACGATGCAAATTTTCTAGGTCAGAAAATAGAAAAATACTTTGTTTCAATAAGATATGTTTTTGGCTCTTCATAGTTCTAACAACACCATAGGACTCAGAAGTAGGGAAGTATTCATGTTTGCTACAAATATGGGAGGTGTCCACAACTAGGATGACCATCAACTCAAAGATCACATGCAACAAGACTGACAAAAATGCATTATTTGAGGTGGTCTTGTTGCAATATTGTTCTCATCCCAGGTGGTGGTCACGTATCACATACACCAGCACAATGATGTCAAGACACCATGCTAGGGTTGTGATCAGGGTCATCATGGTCGTGATCCCAATTCCAAGTGTTGGGCCTCTATGCAGCAACAACACATGATGTTCTTGTAGGAACTTTCCCCACAACCAGTATTTCATCCTTAATCAGTGTTGTCTATGCCTACCCCTTCGACATCTCTGTCAATGGGTCGATGTGGTTCCTGACTGGGACCCATGTGTCAAATGCGGACAATTGTTCACTTTCCTCTTTCATATTCAATTGGTTGTTAATCTATGAAAAAATGTGAAGCCACTCCATCAAACAAACCTAATCATGATGTTATCCTCCAACATCACTGCTTCAAAGCAGTTGACTAAAAAGCCAGATTACATGACGACATACCTGTACTCTCAGGTCCTTAGAGGTGTTTTGATGACGTTTCACGATATATAGCTGATGTAGCTTGTTTATCTTGTTGTTGGCCTAGTATGGCCCGTTCTGTATATAAACAAGTGGTGAACTCTTTGTGCCTATGTGACAGCTGGATACTATGAACTATGGACACATATCAAGGTTTATGTATGTTTATATAATATGTTTCCTCACAGGATAAGGATCTGGATGTAATAGTTTCTTTATTTATCTACTTTCTGCAATCAGTTTTAATTAACCCGTATTTCTGGTAACATGTGGTTTATGGATGTTCTGTACATTTTCGTGTGGCATTTCGTTGTCTGTGTGGTAGAGGGATGTCACAATAAGTTTTGGTATCAGAGCTCTAGGTTTGCTGAGTCTACAAGGATCTAGGACTAGGCTTGTGTTTGTTCTTATAAGTTTTCTAGATTTTCTTACAATAACCTTCTGCCCCTAGAAGAAGATAAAGCTTAAAGATGTCTGGAAATCATGAAGAACATGCTGCTGAGAGCAGTGCTGCTGCATCTGTTGATGGAGCATGAGTGTAGGCACATGAAGATCGGGTTCCTGAGGTCCCCCAAATTGACCCAGCCATTCTTGAGAATCCTGTCTACCAACACCTTATGAGATAGGTAATGGCTACAATGAATCTCATGGTGGAGAGATTGCCAGTGCCTCTGCCAAGAGCACCGGCTCCCCATGGTGAATCTTTGAGTGTTAGGAAGACCTTCGAGCGGCTTCGCCGAGTCAGAGCTTCAGATTATACTGGAATGGATGATCCAGTGGATGCAGATATATGGCTGACAGGTTTTGAGAAGGACTTCCAGATCCTTGACATCCCCAAAGCAGAAAAAGTCAAGTACGCTGTCTACCTTTTGAAAGGTAGTGCTGGCCACTGGTGGGCCATCAAGGAGGAGAAACGGCCTGGTGAGGTGATCGGTTGGGACGTCTTCTGGTAGGAGTTCATGAGTCGATACTTCCCGAAGAGATATCTAGATGAGAAGATCAGTCAGTTTGAGCGTCTGTGCCAAGGTTCTTTGAGCATCACTGAGTATGAAGCCAAGTTTATGGACTTTCTGAGGTTTTGTCCTCACATGGCAACGACAGATGATGAGAGAATAAAAAAGTTTGAGAAAGGTCTGAGTGCTGAGCTGATGACACCTGCTGCTACTCTAGAAAACTGGGAGTGGTTTGCCACGTTTGTGGAGTCTATCTGAAGGATTGAATGGTCAGTCAAGGAGAAGAGAGAGACCACGTCCAAGAAAGAGCCTGCCTAGTTCTATAGGCAGAGGTTTGATGTCTTAAAGAAGTCGAGGTTTTCTGCACATTTTGTGATGCAAAGCTCTAGCGTACCGTCACAATGGTCTCTGAGTAAAGGAAGAGGACATGGGTTTTCGCCATCTAGAGCCCACAGTACAGCTTCAGTAGCCATGACAGGGCCAT
Source organism: Alisma plantago-aquatica (assembly GCA_963693085.1). Lineage (NCBI taxonomy): Eukaryota > Viridiplantae > Streptophyta > Magnoliopsida > Alismatales > Alismataceae > Alisma > Alisma plantago-aquatica. The sequence continues at coordinate 427,544,216 of OY856413.1, forward strand.
CTAGGCCGCAGATAGAAGACAAGTCATGCTATCGCTATGGACAGACAGGGCATTTAAAGTCAAATTGCCCAAGGATAGATGTCGAAGTGACGCAACAACCAAGGTAGAATAAAAAAGGATCAGATAGACAACAGTCCAGTGGCACTAGAGGGTGAGGGCGCATTCAAGCATCACAAGTTGGATTGTCTGCTCAAGGGAGCAGAGAACGTGGATGACAACAAGCAACGACTCAATTCTATGCTATGAGTCAGCTTGAAGCGATAGTCAACCTACGAGTGGTGAAAGAAAAGTTGTTGCGACAAGGTTGTAGAGCGTTCTTAGCTCATGTTGTGGATATTGAGGCAAAGCGTTCGAGACTTCAGGATGTGACAATTGTCAGAGAGTTTGAGGATGTGTTTCCCGATGAGTTTCCTGGTGTTCCCCCACCTCGAGAGACTAACTTTGAGATCAATCTAGTGCCAAGGACACAACCTGTTGCTCAGACACCATACATGATGGCTCTAGCTGAGATGGCAGAGCTGAAGAAGTAGTTACATGAGTTGCTGGATAAAGGTTTCATCAGACTAAGCACATCGCCATGGGGTGCTCCAGTTCTGTTCGTAAAGAAGAAGGATGGATCGATGTGTCTGTGCATAGATTACCAGTAGTTGAATAAAGTTACGATCAAGAACAAGTACCCTTTGTCGAGGATAGATGATATGTTTGATCAATTGCGTGGTGCTACTGTGTTCTCAAAGATCGATCTACGGTCTGGATATCATCAATTGAGGATCAAGGATGGGGAGACACCAAAGTCAGCTTTTAGGATGAGGTATGGTCACTTTGAGTTCGTGGTTATGCCGTTCAGGCTAACCAATGTGCTTGCTGCTTTTATGGACCTGATGAACATAGTGTTCCATCCGTTTCTAGATCAGTTTGTTGTGGTTTTTATAGATGACATCTTGATCTATAGTCGGGACATTCAAGAGCATGAACGACATCTTAGACAAGTGTTGGGAACACAGTTGAGGTTCGGTACCGCTTTCCACCCACAGACAGATGGACAGTCTAAAAGGACTATTCAGACTTTGGAAGATCTTCTTCGAGCTTGTTTTTTGCAGTTCCTAGGCAGTTGGGACGTGCATCTCAGTTTGATAGAGTTTGCCTACAACAATATTTACCAACAGAGTATCGACATGGCACCTTATGAGGCTTTATATGGTAGGAAGTGCAGATCTCCTCTATGTTGGTATGAGTCTGGTGAGTATCAGCTTTTGGGTCCTGAGTTAGTGCAACAGACAATAGAAACGATCAAAGTGATACAACAACAGTTGAAAGCGGCACAGGACAGACATAAGTCATACGCAGATAATCACTGACGACCTCTAGAGTTCCAGGTGGGAGACAACATGTATCTCAAGGTCTCACCATGGAAAGGCATGCCGAGGTTTGGCCAGAAAGGCAAGTTGGCACCCAGGTATATGGGGCCATATCTGGTAATAGCATGTGTTGGCAAGGTAGCTTACAAGTTAGAACTACTGCCAGAGTTGCAAAGGTTACATCCAGTGTTCCATGTCAGTATGCTGAAGAAAAGTCATCCAAGCACAGATACAGTGATATAGCTGGTTGAGGTTGAGCTGGATGAAGATGTAACCTACGAAGAAGTTCTAGTGATGATCCTTGATAGAAGAGTAAAGAAGTTGAAAAGGAAGGACCTTGTGCTTGTAAAGGTTCTTTTGCATCATCGTGGCATTGAGGAAGCCACATGGGAGCTCAAGGAAGAGATGAGGAGGAAGTATCCCTCACTTTTCTCTCTGGATTTTGGGGGAGAAATCCCTTTGTAGAGGTTTATGGCTTGTAAGGACCCTGACCTTCATTTTGGGCTTACCCTGTTTGCTTTGCCTAAACCTTGTGTTGAGATGCTTGCTAATCACCAGAAGTTGTGATTAGGGTTTGTTTGTGCTTTGTTGAGAGGTTGAGGTGCAACTTGCAAATTACCCAAGTTTTAGGGTTGGTGTGCAAGTTTGTCACCTTGAGAGATGTCTTTCTCTATCCTTGCATCCTCTAGGTTTGAAAGGATGGGTTGGGTGCCTTGCTTGGTTTGTTTTGTGCCTTGTTTGAGCATGTTGAAGCTTAGGCTTGTTGTTGGGATTTCTTGGGCCTTGTTTGAGCTTGGTGCCGCGTTCTTGCTTAGTGTGTCGGCCAAAGGGTGTGTCACCTAAGAGGTGTGTCAGGTAGGGTGTTTCAGCCAATAGGTGTGCCAGACAGTGGTGTATCGGCCATGGAATCATGTTGGGCGATACACACCCTCTTGACCTAGCCTCGTTTGTGTCACCATTCTTTGGACAAGTGGTTGTTGCTTTTCTAGTTGGTGGCAAGCCATGATCATGTGGCTTGGGATGACAACAAGGTGGCATAGTTTGGACAAGTGGTGGTTTGGGTGAGTACATGTGGAGCAATCCCCTAGTGGACACCCACTTAACCCCCTTGCATATATACCCCCTTCTTTGCTAGCTTGGGATCCCTTTAGCTCCTTAGTTTCTTCCCTTCTTTCTTGGTGGCCGATATCTCCCCTTGGTAGAGCTTGGTGGCCGATCTCCTTGGTGGAGTCTTCTTCTTCCTCTAGTGGTGGCCGAAACCCTAGATGTGATTTGCTCCTTCTCCTCTTGTAGTGAGTATCTCTCTCCCTATCCTTGGCACCTTCTTCTTCTTCTCTCTTTCTTTTCGGCCATGGTGGTTATGGAGTTCTCTTCTCTCCTAGTGTCATCTGAAGGTGGTGCATTAGATCTTGGAGCTTGGAGCTTGGTGCTTGGTGCTTGGTGCTTGGAGCTTGGAGATTGGTGCTTGGAGCTTTGGAGCTTGAGGAGTGAGCTTGCGGCAGGTTACATAACTCCTAACCCTAGCTATACTACTTCTTTTTCATGTTGCATGCTATATGTACTATCTTGATCAACCATGTCATATTTTAGCTATGTTTCTTGCTTTAATGGTTATAAGGTTGCTTTAGATGCACCCTAGACTTTGTGGAGATGGTTATCTTGGGTTTCCTTTGGGTTGGGTGAATCATGGATGTGGAGTTCCTTGGTAAAACCCCTCTCTCACTTAGTTGTTGAGAGGTGAGCTTAGGGTCTCCAAATCAAATGGTGAGTTGAGCTTTGGTTGGTTGCCCGATATGATATGATGGACCTCCAGGTTGCTCGATAGATGAGGGAAGTTGTGCAATACTCCTCTCTCACTAAATTGTCTGGAGAGGTGAGCTAACCCTCTTGAACTTTTAGGGCTTCTTGGTGGCAGTCTTGAGGTTGAAGATGACCAACCCGTCAAGGTCTTTGAACCCTTGCATGATACCCTTATGATGTGTTCTGCCCGATATCCCTTTTCTAGGGTTGAGCCTTGGGCGATATGATAAGTGGTGTTTTGTTGACCCTTTGACCGATATGGACCCTTACCCTAGATGGTGTTGTTGGGCGTTATTCCTTTGGCTGATATAATGCTTGGTAGACATCCCTTCTTGGTGCCTTAACCGATAGAGGGTCCCAAACCCTAACTTGAACGATAGACTACCTTGGGTGATATGGGAGCTTCTTTGGGTGCCATGGTGGACAGCCCATGATATCGCTCGATGGATGGCAATAGTGTGCCTTGGGCGATAGGGCTTTGGGCGTTATGGTCTTGATGGTTACCCGGTAGGGAAACCCTAACCCTAGCTTAGGCGATAGAGTGTCTTGGCCGATAGAGTGGAGGTGCTGCCCAGTACACCCTACACCTGGTTGCACGATACACCCTGCACCTAGTTGCACGATACACCTTGCACCTCGTTGCACGATACACCCTGCACCTGGTTGCACGAAACACCTTTGGTTCTAGTCTGCCCATTACCCCTTGTGCATGGGTGCACGTTATGCTTGTGGCCGATATGTGTGGCCAGTTCCCTAAGGTTTTGGTTCCCCAACCGTTAGCGTTTTGGGTGAGGGATATGATCCTACCCGATATCCCTTGGGTGAGGGTTAGTGCTACCCACCACACCTTTAGTGAGGGAAGGCGACACCTTTGGTTGATGAGATATGAAAGATAGGTTGTGACTAGTGACATGTTTGTTACCTAAGGTTGATGTTAAGTGAGATGATAAGATCATGGTTGTGTAACCTTTAAGGATGTATCCTTAAGGGTGGTTGTGTTTATGATGTCATGATAAATAGGGCATGGTGGATGCTCACGGTTGGGTAACTTTAATATGAGTTGATTGGCTTACCATCTACAAGTTTATGCTTCATGTGTTCATAATAATGAATGTTGTTTCAAATCATATGTACCCTAAATCTTAATGGCATGATAATCATAACATGTTCTCTAAAGATCTATGTTTGGTGATCCAGTTATCTCTCTTGATATGCATAGTAACCATGCATGTGTTATCAAATGAATTTGTAGCCAGGTAAGAGTTATGAGGGTATATGTGTTTTGTATAACACAGACTAATGATACTCCGTATTGATGAGATAACATGTATTTCCAGTATGATGAGAAAGGTCTGGTGACCTGATAAAGGCTGAGTGCTTATTTGAGGTGTTATCCTCTATGATGAGATAAAGGATTGATACCCCATGATGATGTATGATGATGAAGCCTTGAGAGGCAGTGGCATTATGTGATGAGGGATTGAGATCCCATGGCAATATGATAATGGTAGTTATAGTGTGACACAATGTTGTTTATGTTTTATAACCTGGTTGCCTCAACAATTCACCTAAAATATACTAATTAATTACAGTGGAACATTTCATGTAGTTTTTCCCTGGCCATAGATCCATCATCATCAGTAGCTGGTGATGGTGAAATAAGTTTATCCTGTGGGATTACCTGGAGCGCATATTGTTGAATATGCGGGGTTTCTCCTAGCCGAAAATAGGAGGATTAGAGTACAACTTCGATTGTAGACTCAGTATGGTTAGAGCATGGTGAATAGGCCCATGGCTCAGTGTGATTGAGCATGAATGCGTTCATGGCTCAGAAGCACGGTGAATAGGCCCATGGCTCAAGGTATGCTTGCAACAAGGCCCGTACCAAGACCGGATAGACAAAAGGGTAGCCTACGGAGATGACCCTGTGGATGAGGCCACTTAAGCAAGAGACTGCAGTTTTGATTTGGATATCATGAACTGACCACGAGGAGGTGAGGTCATGGAGTCCGGCTCTTCCATTGACCTTGTATGGCACCAGTTTTGGGCTTCACAGCCAAAGGTTGGATTTGAGCGGTATGGCTAACTTCCTCAGGGCATAATAAATTGTAATCCAACGATATAGTATATATTGCTTAGGGAAAAACACGGAACATTGGTTGAGGCCTTGATTGTATAGTTGCTCTAGTTATATCTTGCAGTTAATTACACGTTCCTCATATCTTATGATAAGCTCTTATATAACTTATCTTATCAATCATGTTCCTTAAAGAAATATCTGGTTATATGCCTCCCAGATATCTTGGTAAGTTTGTTAATAAAGTTAGTTCTGTTTGGGTATGCTGCATATATGAGCTTCCTGTATCAGTTATCTGCTTTATCTGTTCTAGCTTTCCTGAAGTTTTATAGTTCGATGGGGAGTTATGTTTCTCGCTGGGACTGTTTGTCTCACCCCGCTGGTTTTAAACCTTTTTAGGTGATCGTGCTAGATGTGGTGGTGGTCGTGAGGTTGTGGCCGAGCAGCAAGAAGAATAGTAGGAGGCAAGAGATGGATATGCTGCTGTTTTGGTTATTTTTTAGTAGAGTCATAGAGTCATCAGGTCCTTGGAGGTGTTTTGATGATGTTTCATCATGTATAGCTGATGTAGTTTGTTTATTCCACTGTTGGCCTGGTATGGCCTATTCTGTATATAAACAGGAGGTGAACTCTTTGTGCCTATGTGACAGCTGGTTCCTATGAACTATGGACACATATCAAGGTTTATGTATGTTTATATAACATGTTTCCTCATAGGATAAGGATCTGGATGTAATAGTTTCTTTATTTATCTACTTTCTGAAATTGGTTTTAATTAACCCGTATTTCTGGTAACATGTGGTTTATGGATGTTCCACATGTTTTCGTGTGGCATTTTGTTGTTTGTGTGATAGTGGGATGTCACAATATTTTCCAGTATTAGTTGTGTCTTATGAAAGCTTTGACTACCCCTCTTTTTATAAGAGAGTCATCTCTCCCTTTTACGGGTAAGAATTGCTTAGGATCTCATGTTACCACAACTATAAGAGGAAAATATTTTCCAGTGTTAGTTGTGTCTTATGAAAGCTTTGACTACCCCTCTATTTATAAGAGAGTCAAGGTCAGGGTCTTTAGATCAACTAGGAGTTGAAGAGATGGATTTTACAAATTTCTGGATATTGTGGGTCATTAGTTGGTCGACTCACACCCCAAGTCAGTGAAATTGAATGCTTTTCTATTTGCAAACATATTCACTATTAATGTACAACTTGATGTCAACATCAATTCTTGATCCAATCGTATTGATCATTTAACCATGTGACTCACATGCTAAATTGGTTATTGCAGACTTTGAGCCGACCGCTTTACATTCTAAGCTGATCAATCCATTTTTCATCTCATCCAATGTTCATCCAATGTTGTTTAAATTGACTCCACACTTGAATGGCTGACTCAACACTTGAGTCAATTGTCTCAAATTCTCAGTCAGCCAATTTTCATACAGTGTCATTTAAATTTAAGTATCTAGCAACACATTATTGCTGCCCAAGTTATTACAAAGTTGGAAAACAACTTCAACCTACAATTTATAATTAATGTTACAATGATCATATAGTTCCTTTTTCTCTATTATATAGATTGAACCTGGGGCATGGAAGTGTCATCCTATCAACATTCAATCTATGTTCATTGAATAGAGCAATCTATCTGAGATGCATGTGAGTATGGCCATACCTTTCTTAGTCTCTGTAATGCCTAGACCCACTACCTAGGGCTCTAGTAGAGTTTCAAAAATGAAGATTGTCCCCAAAGACCACCACTAGCCTTAACTACATGCCTTGTCCTCACTCAAGTGCAAGCCAGGATTAACTTCCTGACTGGTCACCCATCCTAGTACTATTCCAAGTTGAGCACGCTTAACTATGAAGTTCTTTAGTGATGGGATATATGAAAAGGAGGTGCACCTTGGTGATATGGGTAGTCCAATCATTCCTTTTAAGATCATTCTATCTGAGGCCTTAAATCCTAGGATGTTACAATATCCCCCACTTAGACTCTTGACGTCCTCGTCAAGGCTCAACTATATGGCCTCATAATATTTCCCCATTTCAGTGCAGACCCAGAATGGCCCATGGACACCCAGCTCCCGATCACGGAATACCACTGTAAGGGTGGCTACGTCACCATGGAGAGCCCTTTCCTACATGACTAGACCGCATGGCTCAATACTGGCATGCCACATGCCCATATGAGCCCCACCTATTGGAGGGGTTTTGGATCTGATACCATTTGTAACTCATGGGCCCACTGCCTAAGGCTGTAGCAGAGTTTCAAAAACAATGATTGCCCCCACATACCACCACTAGCCTTAATTGCATGACTTATCCTCACTCACGCACAAGCCAGGATCAACTTCCCGACTGGTCACCCATCGTAGTACTACTCCAATATGAGCACGCTTAACTATGAAGCTCTTTAGTGATGGGCTCCCTAAAAAGGAGGTGCATCTTGGTGATATGGGTAGTCCAATCATTCCTTTTAAGATCATTCTATCTGAGGCCTTAAGTCATGGGACGTTATAGTCTCGCTTATCAAGTGGCTAGGATATCAACTCCACTAAGGGGGAAAAATCACATCTACATCACTCACACTCATTCCGCATGTGTCGCAACATATCTGAGCATCACGTTTATCGTAACCCTTATTCAAGTTGACGTTAGATGGTGTCAAAGTACATCGAATGGCATGTAATGAATGTAGTTACTTCAGGTCCAAGAACCGAAATCACCATTATCACTACGAGAGTTGATTCTGACTACTATTCAGTGACTTGCATGTATCACTCTCACGGTGGGTCTGTTTGGTACACTATTCTCTAACAATTATCTGTGTTTGGTCTGATATCACATATCATGACTGATGAGATTCTATCATCAATCAAGACACACTCTAGTTGTAAGGACCCTGACCTAGGTTATGAGGTAACCCTGTTTTCTTTGGCTAAGTAAGTTGCTTAGAAATTTAATATAATCCTCTAAGGTATTTTGTTATCATGTGACACACTTATGTTCCAAGTTTGGTCCTAATTGAATGCTGTTTGAGCAATATTACTTTGTTTTGGACTAAAGTACAATTTACCCAAGATGAGGGGCTATATTTCAAAATGTCACATGTTGAACATGCATTAAGTATTTTAGCATCATAATAGAGAGAATAATTCTAAGTGCTGGCTTGTGGAAAGCCTAAATTCCAAGTTTGAACATGTTTGAATAATGCTAGTACCTTGTGCACCAATTTTGGTACAAATTGTAATTTACCCAAAATATAGGGTTGATATGCAAATGACCACCTCTAGAATGTTACTACTTCCTCTATGTATCATTTAGAGGAGAGATAAAGAAGGATACACCATGTTTGAATCAATTATGAGTGATGGTAATCTTGGTAATGAAATGACCAAGAAAAGGGTTGAATATGAAACCTTAACTTGAGTTGTATCAAGTTGAAAAGCTTATATATGACTGCCTATCGGCCAAAGTGAAAACCTCTAGAGGGGGGGTGAATAGAGTTTTATAATGATTTTAAAGTAATTTAAACTCAAACAACCAAAGTTAAGATTTAGAAGAGGAACACAGGTGTTTAGAGTGGTTCCACCTTAGCAAATACTAAGGAGTCAGTCCACTACCCGGTTGCTTACCCAACCGGGATTTTGAAAGTACTAAATTTTATTACCTCTCAAGGATGTTACATAAAATTTACAATACTTTCTAAACACCCTTTGGACAGCCTTCACCTTGAAGTAGTCTTGCCAACCTCGAAGCAGCCTTCTTTGAAGTAACTTCAAGCTCCCCCTTGAAGTAGCCTTCCTCCCGAAGTAGCTTCCCGTCAAGACAGCCTTCTGAAGTAGTCCAAAGTCTTCCTCTTCACCACGAAGAGCTTCACCCTCTCCAATCCGCAGCCTCCTACCTGGAGTAGCAAGGAGAGTACCAGTAATACAAGGAACAAGAAAGGAATAAAAGAAAATACAACTTATCCTTGTAGCTCAAGGCTTGATTTCCCTAGATCAAGCGTTTGGATTTTCCTAGCCAATATGATGGACTTGTGATTGCTAGGGTTAGGAAAATCTAGCCTATAGGACGAGCTTGAGCTAAAGGGAAAATGGCCAATTGATCACAAAGCTCAGTTCACACAGATTGCACAAGAGGGCTCAAGTATTTTCTCAAGTATATCAAGTGTAAGAAGTGAATTCTAGTGTCCTATGGCTTGTCCTATTTATAGGAATGGCCTAAGTATGCTTAAGGACGTTCTAGACAACTTCTAGGGGTTTCTAAGTGCTTAATTAGCCATTAGGTACAAAGTTGTTGCTTTAACAACGGCTAATTACTTTACTCTGCAGTTTCTGTCAGAGATCGTCTCGGTCGAGGAATGGTCGACCGAGACACCTACTCGGTCGAAGTTTTGTCGACCGACAGGCTCTCTGGATTAACGTTCATTTGCAACTGCCAACTAACTTGTCAGTTGTGTCTAACGGCTACATTGGATCTTTCTCGGTCGAGGAGTTTGTCGACCGAGAGTGTCTCGGTCGAGGAGTTGGTCGACTGAGATAGATCCTGTTTTAAGATTTCAAGTTAGGCATTAATTATGTGTGTGAGTGTGCATAGGTGATCCTATTGAATGGATGACTAAGGTGTTTAGCTAGGGAAAATCCAATGCTTGATTTACATGCGATTCTAAGTACTTGTACATTATATTTCTGTACAAGTTTTTACAATGATTACATTTGCATGAAAATATAAATACTTCTTGTTGAATTTCCCTTATAGTTTTGTCATCCTGCACACTCAAGTAGCTCGTCAGATAAATAGGAATGAAATGTTTGTCATAATCAAAACAAAGGGATTTATCATAATATCCAATTTATCCAACAATCTCCCCCTTTTTGAAGATGACAAATATTTCCTAACTATGAAATAAGGAAATATAAAGCATGTGAGTTCCATACCTGAAAATTTACCTTTTGTAGCCATTTATGTTTTGCAAGTGAGTGCTGGCCAAGATGTGATGAAACTCATTTATATTTTTGATATTTTTTTTATATTCTTTCTCCCCCTTTGTCATTTCAAAAAGATATCCAAGTTGAATGTTTTATGTTTCTTCTCCCCCTTAATATAATGCTCCCCCTTAATTAGAGATCCTATTAGAAACATGGATTTTTATCTAATTTATCCTCAATTTGTTTCTCAATCATTTGCAAAGGATGTTAAGCCTTGAAATGATATGAGATTCCTTTAAGCATATGATGAATGTATATTGATTTCTCATGAATCAAAGGATGTTAAGCCCTAGATTAAATGAGAATCCTCTAAGCTTAGATTACATAAAAATGTCTCCATCCAAAAGCCCTATTTTGGGTAGAGAATTCCTGTAAATACAAGATACCATTTTCAACAAATTCATAAATTTCTTGAAAATTTTCAGCTACACATAGTGATTACAATATTTTTGTAAGCTTCTTCAATCAAATGGTCAAAGTTTTGATAATCTCCCCCTTTTTCTTATGCTTTGCTCCCCCTTAGATAGATATCTCAAATGAAAGTTTGAATACTAAGCAAATATATAAAATGTACAAGATTTAACAAAGATGTATGCAATTTATGTCAATCTGGAAAAACAGAAACCCAGTCGGTCGACAGTTGCTCGACCGACAATGTTCTCGGTCGACTAGTTGCTCGACCGAGAATGTTTCTGGAGAACTATTTTGCATTTGGAACTTCAATTACAATTGTAATAGTTGCTTGTTGTAATTATTATTCCCTTCATTTGTTATGCTCTTACAATAATGAACTTATGATCCATATTTTGAAGATGTCTCATATGCCAAAAAAATAACCATGTGAATCAAATAAAAAATGGCAAATTTCATTCAATAGCATGAAGAAGATTACAATCATATAGAATTTGACTAATCATTTTTATTACAACTAGTACAACTCCAACACTTCACAGGAAAGATTTAAGAATTACATCGATGTCCGGATCTTTCCCAAGGAATGGCTCGGCTCCATAATATTTGACCAGAGTTTGCCAATCTAAAGCACCTGTCATAGCTAATGCATATGCTTCCAGAAATGTGGGAACTCGGTCAAATCGGAAGTGAGCAGCTATATCTTGCAATTGTATGGAGGAAAATTGAGTATGTGCAAGATCCATTGATGGTGGAGGTGGAGGTTGATAGTAGTTGTATGAAGGGTTAAATGGGTGGAGCATGCCAGGATTTAAAGAATGCGGATATTCATCGGTTTCAGCAGGAGAAAGATTTTGCATTCTTTGATTTAAGTATGTCATGGCATGATGGGTATAGTTGAGTTGGTTACTGAGATGATATTGGGAGCCAACAAGATAAGTGAGGGTATTTTGGATGGGATCAATAGAAAGGTTAGTAGGAGGAGGGGGTGGTGGTATATCTTGATGTGATGATTCTCCTTCTACTCTAGCCCTTTTATGACCAAAGTCAATCCCCATCTTCTCTACAGTGTTCTTACTTATCTTTGGTGGTCTACGCTCCCATATGTATCCCATATCTTCAATGTTTGACTTAAGAAAATGTTGAGTAATCTGGCATACAAAATCAGCATATGGTGGATTGCCAGAAAACTCAAGCATATTTTTAAGTATTATGCGAATGAAGTTGATGGGAATTTCTTTTATGATAGCATAAATTAGACACATACGAAAAATAGGAACCTCAGATTTATTGGCTCGTGGATGTATGTTGGTGGAAACAATGAGGTTTACTATTCTACATGCCGGTTTTAGGTTTATTGCATAATAGGTTCCCCTATCTTCATGACAAGTGGTATTGGCTTGAAATATGGCTCTTTTTATATCACTAAGGCTAGTGGAGTGGTCATCATTGGAAAATAAATTTATTGGATTGCCGGTGGTAAGGTCAAGGAAATCTTGATATTCATCTATATCAATTTCTAGCATGTCAAGAATATCCCCTTCGGAAAATTTAAAACTATGCCCATTGACCATGGTGTAGAAGAATGTGGTTTCATTTTCGGTGTGGGATAAGAGATTGACATAGAATTCATTGACTACCTTAATGGAATAGGAGGGAAAGGATGGATTGATGAAGTCCTTCAGCTTTTGTACTCCAAGGAGATGCTCCAGGTCGACTATGTTGATGAAGTCCATCACTTCGACCGGGCGTCGGGGAAGAGGAGCTTTAGAGGAAAGCCGAAAGTATCTATCTTCAACATCTCCGTCGACGAAGGCGATGTCATTGATGATCGTCAGTGGCGGAGTGGCTTCCCGATCTTCTCTTCTTTTTCTTCCAGCAACTTTCTTCTTCCCACAGACGGCTGATGATGAGGCCATTGTGTTTGGAGAAGAAGCAAGGAAGATTTGAGGGTAAGAATGCTGAAGGATTGCACGAAATTGCACTAGAGATGGACTATGGAGGCAAGGAAATGCAAGTGTGAGTAAGTGGCTCGTTTTTGCACTTATTTATAGAATTCCAGCGACCGGGTCGGTCGACGACTCGTCGACCGAGCGTCCGCAACGGTCAAGTTGCAGACGCGCCACTTGGTCCTCCAACGGTAAAGAAAACGGTCATAACGGTCGGGTTGCAACGGTCATATCCAACGGCTATTTCTCGGTCGAGCGCTTGTCGACCGACATTGTCTCGGTCGAGCACTCGTCGACCGATAGTTCGTCCGATACTGAGTCTGTTTAGAATTTGTCGGTCGAGTGAGATGGGCTGACCGAGTGGTTCTCGGTCGATGAAGTCATCGACCGACAGACTTACTGAGTTCAATTTTTGACTGTATTTTAATGCAAATCATAGAACATTTTTGTAGAGCACATATATGTAAATTCCAAGGGAGTAATAATATTTAAGGCTTCTAATTGCTACAAATGATTTAAGTTTTGATTTAAAAATATGCTAAGATTAAGTTCAATAAAATAATGTCCAAATAAACAATTTTTATCAAAGTTTATTTTAGGTCGCCCTTGATTACGACCATGGCGCCCCTTGGTCAAATTTTATTTTAACCAAGAGGCATATTCTGCAGGTTTCCAAAAAAATATTCATACGTGGAGAATAAGTTCTGCAGATAGCTTACGAATATCAATATGAGGCTCATTAAAGTGTACAAATTATGAGAACTTAGTAAGGGCATCAAATATGATGAAGCACATTCAAGAATAATATCTATTTGGATAGACTAATTCAAATATGATGAAGCATATTAAGTGATGTTTAGCACAATGAGTATTTTCAAAAGTCGATTTGAAACATTTTAATCATTGCAAGTATTTCTAAGAGATAAATTTGCAATAAGAGTATGATTAAATAGGATTTTTCTTTAATCTAAGCATGATCCATATAATCTTTCAAGATTAATTTTCATACAGAAAAATTTTCATCAGCTCAAACAAAAGCAGTGATATGCTCGGTCTACAATTGCTCGACCGACATTTTCTCGGTCGACAACTGCTCGACCGACCGTGTTTCTGGAAACTGTTTCAGAGATCTATGCAATAAAGGTTGTATTTAATTCAATTCTTTCTAAGATCGGTTTGAGATAAAAACATATGGATATCAGAGTGATATCATAATCAAATTTATTACAAATTTGTTATCCCTATATGTTAAGTTGAGATAGACAAAAAGATGTGCACATTTTGAGACTTTGGACATATCTCAACTTAGTCTAATCGAATCAATTTGGGGATTTTGGAACCCATACCATCTCATCATTCTTTTTCTTGTATGGGCATGAGAAGGAGTAATGTCCAAGACGTGAACAATAGTGGCAACATATAGAATCAACCTCATATCTCTTTCTATGATTTTGGTCTAGGTTGTTCTTTGGTACAAAAGTATATTTGCCTCTATGTACATTCATGGATTGACTTGCTTGTGTCCTTCTCCAACTAGGTTGTTGATAGGATTTCTCCTTAGGCTTATAACCTAGTCCTCTTCTCCCTATTTGATGATAGGAATTTTCTAATATTTTATCAAGGATTCCATTGTTGCTTAACTTACTAACTTCTTGTTGCAACTTAACGATCTCATCCATTCTTTTCTTGATATCTAATTTTGCTTGATCTAGATTGGATGATAACATATTTCTTTCTTTCACTATATTGTCATAATCTACATGGGTGCACAATATAGGTTGTTTTTGAATATCATTTAACTTTGCAAGCAATTCAGTCTTTTCTTGACATAGAAGATCATAGTTAGTCTCTAGAGTGAAAATTTTCACTTCACTATTACTTAGAGATGATTTCAAAGTACGATTGTCAGACATAATGCTATCTTTTTCAAAACCAAGAGTATTCAATTTAGCATATAAATCGTCATTTTCGGATGTAAGCTCAAGAAGTCTAGCATTTAGATCATCATTTTCTTTATTTGATTTCTTTAATTTCTTTTTGTATTCAACATATTTGTTATGTGTTTCTTCAATAATAGTAACTAACTCTTCTTTAGGTAAATCAAGCAAGCTTACCTCTTCTTCTTCTTCCTCACTTATTGTAGCAACGAAACATTCTTTATGTGTATCTTCTTTCTTTGACCTCCATGGACATCTAGAAGTAGAGTGCTTTGTTCCTAAGCACCAATTGCAACTTGTCGCACATTGGTCCATGCTCTTTTTCTTGTGGTTGTAGTCACCTCCTCCCTTTATCTCTTCAAGACCTTGTTAGGGCTCCTTGAAGCCTGCTCTGATACCAATTGAAAACCTCTAGAGGGGGGGTGAATAGAGTTTTATAATGATTTTAAAGTAATTTAAACTCAAACAACCAAAGTTAAGATTTAGAAGAGGAACACAGGTGTTTAGAGTGGTTCCACCTTAGCAAATACTAAGGAGTCAGTCCACTACCCGATTGCTTACCCAACCGGGATTTTGAAAGTACTAAATTTTATTACCTCTCAAGGATGTTACATAAAATTTACAATACTTTCTAAACACCCTTTGGACAGCCTTCACCTTGAAGTAGTCTTGCCAACCTCAAAGCAGCCTTCTTTGAAGTAACTTCAAGCTCCCCCTTGAAGTAGCCTTCCTCCCGAAGTAGCTTCCCGTCAAGACAGCCTTCTGAAGTAGTCCAAAGTCTTCCTCTTCACCACGAAGAGCTTCACCCTCTCCAATCCGCAGCCTCCTACCTGGAGTAGCAAGGAGAGTACCAGTAATACAAGGAACAAGAAAGGAATAAAAGAAAATACAACTTATCCTTGTAGCTCAAGGCTTGATTTCCCTAGATCAAGCGTTTGGATTTTCCTAGCCAATATGATGGACTTGTGATTGCTAGGGTTAGGAAAATCTAGCCTATAGGACGAGCTTGAGCTAAAGGGAAAATGGCCAATTGATCACAAAGCTCAGTTCACACAGATTGCACAAGAGGGCTCAAGTATTTTCTCAAGTATATCAAGTGTAAGAAGTGAATTCTAGTGTCCTATGGCTTGTCCTATTTATAGGAATGGCCTAAGTATGCTTAAGGACGTTCTAGACAACTTCTAGGGTTTTCTAAGTGCTTAATTAGCCGTTAGGTACAAAGTTGTTGCTTTAACAACGGCTAATTACTTTACTTTGCAGTTTCTGTCAGAGATCGTCTCAGTCGAGGAATGGTCGACCGAGACACCTACTCGGTCGAAGTTTTGTCGACCGACAGGCTCTCTGGATTAACGTTCATTTGCAACTGCCAACTAACTTGTCAGTTGTGTCTAACGGCTACATTGGATCTTTCTCGGTCGAGGAGTTTGTCGACCGAGAGTGTCTCGGTCGAGGAGTTGGTCGACCGAGATAGATCCTGTTTTAAGATTTCAAGTTAGGCATTAATTATGTGTGTGAGTGTGCATAGGTGATCCTATTGAATGGATGACTAAGGTGTTTAGCTAGGGAAAATCCAATGCTTGATTTACATGCGATTCTAAGTACTTGTACATTATATTTCTGTACAAGTTTTTACAATGATTACATTTGCATGAAAATATAAATACTTCTTGTTGAATTTCCCTTATAGTTTTGTCATCCTGCACACTCAAGTAGCTCGTCAGATAAATAGGAATGAAATGTTTGTCATAATCAAAACAAAGGGATTTATCATAATATCCAATTTATCCAACACAAAGAGCCATAGGAGGATCCTCATATAGGTTTTTAGACTCTCGAAAAAGGCCATGATGAGCAAATCACCTCAAGGAGGTGAAGTTTATTGATTTACAACTTCCTTAGAAAAGTTGTATCGGATTGTGAATAAAGTGGTGATTCAGTTGATATATTTTATTCAAAGGGATAAGTAATGGACGAAAATTCATCCCTAGATTATCCTCAAGAGTTTTGCATGTCAAGATAAATTTTAATGCATGCATGTACATGTGTCACCCATGCATGGACACGTGGCACCTAGTATCTCAAATTGATGACACCTCATTTTCACACTTCTTCATGAACAACAAGTATATATACCCCTTCTTTCACCCTTTAGTGAAAATTTTCGAATCTTACCACCCTCCTTCCCTAGGGTATCGTGCATAGGGTCCTTGTATCGTGCAGGAGTGAAGTGGTATCATGCATAGGATCTTGGGTATCATCCATAGCAAGTTCATATCGGCCAAGTAGGGTGATATCGGCCTAGTGAGGAGATATCGACCATAGTGAAGTGTTTTGTTCACAAGTGAGGGGAATATCGGCCAAGGGTGGTGGCATATCATGCACAAGTGATGGCATATCATGCAAGGGTAGTGAGGTATCGTGAAAGGTGCTAAAGAGCAAGAAGGAGCTCAATACTTAACCCTAAGGTGAGGCCATGATCATCTTCAACCTTGGATTGAAGCATGATTTTAGGGTTATGATCTTCCTTTCTTTTATTCTTCACCAATTGTTTATCCATGGTGATTTCTTGTATATGAAGGAGTTGTGAACGAGCCTTGGAATTTTGATGAGTCATCTTCAACCTTAGGAATGTGGAGCTTTGGAGCTTAGAGCTTTGAAGTTGTTCTTAAGGTGGGTTATATAACTTGAACTCTATCATGTTATTATTCATCACCTAAATTGCTATACTTAATGATCTACTTTTAATTCCGAAATTTTCTGAAATAGTTGATGACATTATGAGTTCTAGTAGTTGCTTAGATCTGTTTCCATGAACTATAATAGTTAGAACAAAGGTCTAGAGCTTGAAGAAGATGGTATCACCTTATAAAGTGATATCGGGTTCAAGCACACAAGCAAGAACCTCTAACCCGATATGGTGATGCTCCTACTTCACTAAAACGATATGGCTATGATTTAATACTTTCTTGCACGATATGGTGGTGTAGTATACACCTCTTGCATGATATGAGGTCAAGAAACACCTCAAAAATGATCTTGGGTTAAGCACACACACCTCTCTACCCAATATAGTGTGAAATAAGCACACACACACACCTCTCTACCCGATATGGTGTGAAGCAAGCACACACACACACCTCTCTGCCCGATATGGTGTGAAGCAAGCACACACACACCTCTTTGCCCGATATGGTGTGAAGCAAGCACACACACACCTCTTTGCTCGATATGGTGTGAAGCAAGCACACACACACCTCTCTTCCCGATATGGTGTGAAGCAAGCACACACACACCTCTCTTCCTGATATGGTGTGAGGCATACATACGCACACCTCTCTGCTCGATATGGTGTGAAGCATACATACACACACCTCTTTGCCCGATATGATGTGAAGCATACATACACACACCTCTCTGCCCGATATGGTGTGAAGCACACACACACACCTCAAAAGTGATATGGAAGCACACATACACCTCAAACCCAATATGGAAGCATACATACACCTCAAGGTCGATATGGTATGCACACATACACCTCTAGGTGATATGGGTAGCAAGTATACACCTTTAAACTGATAGTGGGTTAAGCGTACACCTTTTGGACGATATGGTGTTGAGCAGCTATCTCTAAAATGAGATGGAGGGTAACCCAATACACTAGATGACAAAAGTGGTAAGGTGGTTAATACCCTAGAACATGTGATGGCTAATACACTAAAGTATGGTGTGGCCAATATCTTCAAGAGAGGTGAGGACGTTACACTCATGTATGGTGAAGTTGATACACCATATGAATGGTAAGGTTGATACCTTAATGGGTAAATGTCTGAGGGATATGATGATGCCTAGATCGATATACACCTAATCCAATACATGTGTTCAACTTGACATACATGATTCAATCTGATGCACCTTATAAAGGTGAGGGTAAAACACTCTTAGGAGTGATGAGTGTAACACCAAGTAATGATGTGGTTTGGTTAATACCTTGATAGGTAGAACACCTAAAGTGGTTGATAATGGTATATCAACAATGCCTTAACCCGAGATGAGTTTATATCACTTGATTATAGTTGGGTAATTCAATTGTGTGACTTATGGCCAATACACTACATGGTAAATGTGATGTGTTAGTGAATAAAGTATTAGGATGGGATATACCCTAATACAAGATAAGTTGATGAACTTAAGTAAGTTAAAAGGAATGAGGGAAGTAATACACCAAGGCATGATAAATATCACATCCAACATCTTAAGGTTGATACACCTTGATGCACCTTAAATCCAATATACATGGATGAGTAACACATGAAGTGTGTCATGTCAATTGTTACATTGAGATGTAATGAGATTAATGCACTTTGATAAGTGTAGGCTAATAGGCCTTGAGAAAAAGGGTGAAGCCAAGTTAATAAAGTATGATGTAATCAATATCCTAGTAAGGATGAGAGAGAAACTCATACTTTGTGTTGATTATCATTTAATGATAAAAGTTGAGAATAAATAAGTATGATTGAATACTTATGATATCAATGTATGCTCCTATATGTGTGGAGCAATGAATTAGGGTTTGAATTAATAATATGAACTTGAAACCCTATTCGTCTATAAAGGGAAACCTTAACCCTAATAATGGGAAAGTTGTATTTCTCTTATTACATAAGCCTTGTGAGGCATGTTAAATACTTGTATAACAAGTATAATGATTAATGGTCTTGTGAGCCATATGAATAAGTTGTTGCCTAGTGAGAGGTGACAAGATGTGCAATGGCCTTGTGAGCCATGTGAGATGTTTGTGTAACAAGTATCATGTATACCTTGGTCTGAGGACCTAGAGGTAATAGTTACCTGATAAGTGGTAACAATATTCAATGATGAATTAAGGGTTTAAATTCCCAGATCTAGTAATCATGATAATGATAATGATGAGGGATGAGAATTCCTAGTAATGAGATAAGGGATTGAAATCCTAAAAGTTATATGTGTTCTCAAAATTTTAAAGATACTTGATAGATGTATTATACCTTTCTTTGTAGCATTTGTCATAATAATTCATGTTTGAAAACTTGACTGATGCTAAAAGATACGGTAACACACTTAACTAATCAAGTGGAGTCTTATCATGTAGAGCCCTGACCATAGATCCATCATCGTCAGCAGCTGGTGATGGTGAAATAGGTTTTCCCACAGGATCTCTTGGAGAGCGCATATTTTTGAATATGCGGGGGTGATGGGCACGAATATCCTTACATCCTAATGTGGGATTGACGTGAGATAAACATGAGATCTCTCAATCCTTCATTATATGTGCCGAGATGGATGTATCACGAATCTCCCAATGATGATAAATGCTGGGATTGATGGTAGATAAATACGAGATCTCTCAATCGCCGAAGGAGTGCAACCGCCGTTGTAGCTCTATAGTGAAGTTGCCAGTATACCCTGGAAAGCTATTTAAGCAGTTGACGTAGTCATGCTTGTGGTCTCGCACTGACCGAGACGGCAGAGGCCATGGCAACTGACTCTCCCATTGACCTTGTTTGGTACCGATTTTGACTTTGCAGTGGTCGGTTGGAGTATGGGCGGTATACCTCATCTCCTCAGGGCATAAGTGTGATTGTAAAATGTAATTAGCCGTGTAGCATATTTGCTTAAGAATTGAATACAAAAATCATTGGCTGATGTTACATTTCTTTTATACATCTTAGATGGATAGATGTTATACATGTTCTTCATAATCATTATAAAATGAATAAGATGATTTACTACTTTATCATATATAGCTGCAATGCTTCAGAAAATGATATTGCTCTACTCTGATTAAAACAGTGATTAAATCCTTCTTATTAATGAAAAAGAATCCTCTGCCCAGTTTATAAATGCTTAATCTATGATAATAATATGGTCGGTGAAGAGTTATATCTCTCGCTGGGACAATTGTCTCACCCCGTGGGATCCACATTTTTTTTAGGTGGACATGCATGAGGTGGCGAAGATCTTTCTGCAGAGGAGGAACAACAGCTGAGGCAGTAGTGACAGCTCAGGTTGAGTGTATTGTCTGTCATGTCTTATAGATAGAAGTCCTATGTGTTGTTTCTGTACTCTCAGGTCCTTGGAGTTGGTTCGTTATGGTTTCATGAACAATCTGAGATTTTGGCTTGTAAGCCTCAAGGTTTTATGTTGCTCTAGTATGTGCTTTGATAGAGCAACTATTATATGTTGTCCTCGAGAGAAAATGAATAATGTTGTACAATGTATGTAACGACCCCACCTTTCGATAACCCCCAATTCAGGGAGACCCAAAGGTCGGAATCGTTAATCAATTAACAGGATCAAAGGTTCAACAAATAATCACTTATAATTACGAAATTCTATTAATCTAAACTGAAATTTGGTAAAAAATTAAAACTTTGCTTACCTTTGAAAAACTTGGAATTCCTAAGTATCCATAGCTTGAATCTAATCTATCTAATCCTCCTTGCACTTTACTTCTTATTTCGCAATGTGAAAATTTACTATTTGTTCTTTTAGGGTTTATACCTAAAACGCCGACAAACAAATACACGATCAACATAAAGCTGGTATGTGGGGGATTACAAAAATTTGTGCAATTATATTAACAATGTAAACAACCAATTATCATTTAACATTCAAATTACATTTTAAGCATTACTACTCAATCCCTTCCTATCCCCTTCCTCTGTGCTGTCCCTGTAGTGGACATGGATACTACCTCTCTCACATGGTAGATCTTCATTAAACCCCACATGATCCTACCTAACAGGTAGATCAATACCTAGGGTTGAGTCGCATGGCACTACCCATAGATAGTCCAATCTCTAACTCAATGTGACTTGATGGACCTACCCCATTGGTAGCCATTTACTAAGTCATCTAATGACCTGATGGGCCTACTCCATTGGTAGCCTTTTACTAGGTAAACCCATTAAAATACAGAGGGGGACTGGGATCTGAGCTAGTAGGCATAACTCTTAGGTGATAGTCATATTCACATTAGAATTTGCATGAATTAAAACATCCAACAGTTTAATTCAAGTCACGATGGAAACCTCGACAAAATCCCGGAAAACTAATTCGGGTAGTCATAAGCGTAACCACATACCTGTTATGCAGACTTGAATGCAGGAAAAACTCAATCAATCAGGAATCAAGCAAGCACCCACACACACAATCTGTTCCTGAAAAAGGCATTCAATTTCTATATTATTAATCATGCCCTCATGACTCATTAATTCTAATTATTTCCTAGGTTATTTGCCCTTTTTAAGGTTTTGATCATAATTAGGGTTTCATTTCCTTTTTATTACTTTTACTTTACTTTTATCAAATTATACATCAAACCCTAATTTCTTGTCTTATTTTCCATTAAGATCCTTAAGATCAGATTTTGTCCAAAAAAAACCCTAATTTTCGGATTACTCTATCATTTCTTTTCTTTTTCTCTAATTTAGGGTTCTTAACCATATTAAACAACATTTTGAATTAAAAACCCTAAACATGTAATTCTATCATCAAAACAGGTTAAAAACCATCTTAATCATTACTCTGGTTAAACATGATCGAATTAACCTAATTGCAAGACTAAATATATCTTTTACCAACCATTAGGGTTTCTAGTTACAAATTAACCCCTTTTCTTATTCAAAAGATACAATTTTACAAAATAATACAAATTTAGATGTCCAAACTATTTTTAACATATTCCTCATATTTTTCTGATCATTTTTCATATATTGACTTTTCTCATCTGAGTTTTCTATCACCAGATACGATTTTTCCAAGATAATTCCTTTTTATCAATATATTAGCTAATTAGGAAATTCGTGGATCGTTCGATCCATGGTCTGTGGTCCACTGAGGATCCGAATGCCATGGGCACGTGCGCCTAACTTAACGACCAGACAAGAGAAAAGACCGAACTGCTCTTACCCGTTCTGAAGGCGCGACGGGGTAGTTTAGTAAATCTCCGGTTCTTCTCTTCTTCTACCTCTCGCCTTCGTTGCTGTAGCAACGCTGGTCAACCACAAGGTTGACTCTGGGCTATAGGGCTCCTTTTGGATCCGGCTGCGGGCAATTGGCGATGAGGTGTCCTTCTTGCTGACACCGGTAATTCCTATAAGAGGGGAAGGATGTTACAACCCCAATTTTTGGGTTCATAAGGAGAGAAATGTAATTTCTCATTTTAAAGATATTGGAACAAATGATGATATAATTTGTGTTGAATAAATGAGTTTCGTTGAAAATAGCCTTGTTGTTTGATTTGTGGGCTTTATTGGCTATTGGGCCCAATAACAAGGATATTCAATTAATTAATGAATAACTGAGAATTTGAGATAAGAAAGGTGTGGAAACCTCTAGAAGGCAAAAGAATGTAATCCAAGGATGGATTTCGTACCTTTGGGTTCCTTGGGTGCCAAGGAATCCAAGATTGCGAATAAAAGGCAATAATAAAAGAAAAGATCAAATACATATTTCTTTATTAAGAAAGAACTTGACTGCAATGTTAAAATATGAGAAACAAGTGAAAAGAGGTGTAATTGAGTTATCCTTAGTGGAATTTCGTATTCCAAGGATTTCTAATGATAAAAGGAATACCTATGAGGAAAAATAAAAGGGAAATAAAGAGAAATCCTCAAAAAGAGATATTTTAATAAGAAATATACATGATAATGAAGAATAATGCATTTAGATGCATCTAGAAGGATAATGAGTATCCAATAAAAAGAATTTCGAAATAATAGAGTTCTTGGGATCCAAGGAGTCCCAATAAAGAGGAAAGAAAGAGAAAATACCAAATTTGCAAAATAAGGATAATGGGAATACATAATTAATGGAATAATGTAGTTTTCTTAAAAAAGGAGTATTTTCCTACTTGAGGAGAATATAACTTCGAGGACGATGAGTTAAAAGACAAGATTAATTATAAGTGATTATTTGTTGAACCTTTGATCCTGTTAATTGATTAACGATTCCGACCTTCGGGTCTCCCTTAATTGGGGGTTACCAGAAGGTGGGGTCGTTACAATCTAAATCTTGATATGTATGAGTTTTGGATCTTTCAGTAAAATTTTTCTAGAAAAGGATCTCCTTGCAAAACGGTTTTAAATTTTAGTGATTTTTGTTAATCTGCTGTTTATGTTTATTCCGGTTAATTAGTAACGATTTGTTTATCAGTTTGATGTCAGTCATTTCAAGTTTTGGTATCAGAACTTAAGGTTCACTGAGTCTACAGAGACATAGGACTAAGGTGTTGAGTCTGTTCTAGTGTTGTCCAGTATACCCTATAGTGACTTATGTTTATGAAGAAGAAAGGGTGAAGTTTAAAAATGACTGGAGAACATGAGGAACACGTTGCTGAGAGCAATATTGTTGCACCAAGAGAGGGTGCAAGGGATCAGGCAAGAGAAGAACGAGTGCCTGAGAATTCCCATCTTGACCCAATCAGGATAGAGAATCCTATTTTTATGATCTTATTGGACTGGTTGAGACAACAATGATGCATATAGTAGACTGGATACTAGCATTACAACCTAGGTTACCAATTCTTAATGTAGAAACGTTAGGCTCTATAAGGGGTCCTGAATGACATAGTCATGTTAGAATAATGAAAAATGTGGGAAAGATTAACATATGGCAAGAAAATAGACTCTGCCATAAGTATAAATAGATAGTACATCTATGATGGTAATGCCCAAGAAGGGGCAATAAGCTGAGAATTAAGGTAAGGTCTCTATAATTCTAGAGACATTTGCCTAGTTGTTCTAAAAATGCAAAGTTTTTGGTGTCATCAGTGTAATAAATGCCTAGTGCACCAGGGCAGTAGTCGCTAAGTAAAGGCAAAAGTCCTAACTATCCACCTGTAAGAACCCATGGCTTAGTTTTCACATCAGTAATAAGACCGATAAGACCATGGTATGAGGGCAAGACATGTTATAGGTATGGACATGTTGAGAATAATAAACTCTTTTCTTTGAAAAGAAGGGAGGAAATGACTCAACAATCGAGGTAGGCTCGGTAGGGCTTACAAAAGTCACAACCCAATAGTGTAAAAAGGCAAGAACAACAACAAGAAACAGCTAGACTCTATGTGTTGAGTCAACCTGAAGCGGTAGATGACCGCGAGGGGTAACAGTCAGATAGAGCTTTTTCATTTTGATATGCCTTATCTTGATGCTATCTGATAAACATAAGAAGGATTTCTGTTATGGATTTCCCTATTGATTGTCCTATGGGGACATATCCCCATAGGGAAGAAATGATGAGAACTAGAATTTATATTCTATTCAGTATTCTTTTAAATGTTCTATAATTTCTCTTATCTGTGTGAAAGAGGATGATATATAGAAGTGATGCCTCGAGAAAATCTAGGAATGCTAAGTCCTATGTTTTTGATGATATGAAAAGTAAGGAACATGATAGTAAATAAAGTGCATACTACCTAATCTCAATACTTGTATACCTTGGCCAGGTATTCAACTATTGAAGATAAGGTGAGTATGGAACTCTTAGATTGTTATCTTTCTGATTACTCTGATCAAGGAGTCATTTTGAGACAATCTAGTGAGCATAAAGAAATTGAAAATATGGCATGGATATTTTTTTTATCACATCCTAAGTGCATTAAATGGAATTTGAGATGATCTCAGATCAATTTGTGTGTATAAGGAAGTAAAAAGTATAATCCTCATGATAAGAGAATGAGAACAAGGGAGATGATCCCTGTCTGATAAAGCCTGTGTGAATAGTAAATATCTTTTCCCATAATGTGGAAATGGGAAATGTGATAAAATCACAAAATGTTCATGAACATGTTAGACAATAACAAAGAAAGGAGTGATGACATGTAATCATCCTTATAATTCCTATGTTGATGGCAATGAACCTAGGGTGAAACAAGAGTAAATGATACATGAACAAGTTGAAAGTTCATGCAATAATCAGAGGAGATGATAATCTCTTCTCTTTGATAAAAAAACCCTGGGTAATGATGGGGTGATAAGAGGTATATGTTTCTTTGTGTTCTTTCCTTTTAGGGACATGGCAATTAAGTGAGTCTTATGACACTTGATGTGCATGAGTTAAAAGTGTTCAATTGATGGATACTTAGAAAAGTATCAGTTCGTCTTGGACATTGGTTCCAAGATAAAGATATGTGTAACAAGTAATGTCCCAAAGATGAAAGAAAGATCCTTTTATATGTGTGGCTTTGGTAATAATGATAGAGAGATGGAAATGATGAGGATGTGATGTGTTTTTGGCACATGTGACATATACCAAAGCAAGGAATTCTAGTATCTAAGATATATCCAGTGGTATGGGAAAGTAAAAACATAACTCCTAATCAAATGATTTATGTTGGTTACCTGGGATATCCAACTGTGAAACCAGTCTAGTTACATAGAATAGTATGTACATCATATGTTAGGGGTTTATGCTCTACATAAACATAACATCGATAAGAATGTACTAATTGAAGGAACAATTGTAAAATCATTGTGGGAAAAACTTATCAAGCTAAAAATAATTCCTTAAAAGACCCCTATCTAGATCTGTTAAGGCAACTTATACATAACATCTAGAGATACCTCTAAGATAAGTTCTTAATTGATAAGTAACCTCCCCTTATGACAAGAGAATGTACAACTAATGAGATAGTTGGTACAAGTAGTAAGAAAGTTTGGTGTTGTGTCAACAGATTAGATGGCACAACACATGTATGATAAGACTTGTAGCCCCAAGTGGGTGACAGAACGTAACTCTGGTCTTTCCTTGAAAGTGAAATGCTAAACTGAATAAGGAGTATGGAAAACTCCCTAGAACCAAGAATCTTGTCACATAAAGTCGAAAGTTGAGAAAGGTGACAAATCAGTGAGGTTTCTTTGTGCCTATGTAACAGTTGGATCCTATGAACTATGGACACATATCAAGATTTATTTATGATTATATAACATATTTCCTTGCAGGATAAGGATCTGGATGTAATAGTTTCTTTGTTTATCTATTTTCCACAATCGGTTTTAATTAACCCATGTTTTTGGTAATATGTGGTATATGGAAATTCTGCACATTTTCGCATGTCATTTGTTGTCTGTGTGATAGCGGGATGCAACAACAATGGAGTATGTGTCATGTATGACATATTCTATGATAACCATGTGTGGAAGAACTTTGTGTTGATCAAAGTTCTATGGTATCTCCATGACATTAAGATGTTATGTGGAGACTTGATGATGTGATGAATGAATAATATCTGTCTCCCTTTACCAGGGATTTCGAGGACGAAATCCTTATTAGGGGTTTATAACTTGTAAGGATCCTGACCTGGGTTATGAGGTAACCCTATTTGTTTTGGCTAAGTAAGTTGCTTAGAAATTCAATATAATCCTCTAAGGTGTTTTGTTATCATGTGACATACTTATGTTCCAAGTTTGGTCATGATTGAATGTTGTTTGAGTAATGTTCCTTTGTTTTGGACCAAAGTGCAATTTACCCAAGATGAGGGGCTATATTTCAAATGTCACATGTTGAACATGCATTAAGTGTTTTATCATAATAATAGAGAGAATGATGCTAAGTAGTGGCTTGTGGACAACCTAAATTCCAAGTTTGAACATGTTTGAATAATGCTAGTACCTTGTGCATCGATTTTGGTACAAATTATAATTTACCCAAAATATAGGGTTGATAAGCAAAGTACCACCTCTAGAATGTTCCTACTTACTCTATGTATCATTTATAGGAGAGAGAAAGAAGTAGACACCATGTTTGAATCAATTATGAGTGATGGTAATCTTGGTGGTGAAATGACCAAGAAAAGGGTTGAATATGAAACCTTAACTTGAGTTGTATCGAGTTGAAAAGCTTATATATGAATGCCTATCGGCTAAAGAGACATACGAGTAGCCTCATATCAGTTTTTAGACTCTTGGAAAAGTCCATGACGTGAAAATCACCTCAAGGAGGTGAAGTGAATTGGTTTACAACTTCCTTAGAAAAGTTGTATCGGGTTGTGAATAAAGTGGTGATTTAGTTGATATATTTTGTTCAAAGGGATAAGTAATGGACGAAAATTCATCCCTATATTATCCTCAAGAGTTTTGCATGTCAAGATAAATGTTAATGCATGCATGTACACGTGTCACCCATGCATGGACATGTGGCACCTAGTAGCTCAAATTGATGACACCTCATTTTCACACTTCTTCATGAACAACAAGTATATATACAAACTAGAAGAGTGGCGTAGACTCCCGTCTCTAGGGCGATTGAGAAGGAGATTTATAAGGTGAAAGAGATGGTGATAGTGGATCCAGATGGTGATATTTCGATGATCTCGGATGATGATTTGGCGAATGTGGGCAAGGTGAAGGACCCAGGAAAATGGGGACCAAGAAATTTTCCTCTCTCCACAATTTGAGTAGATCCTACAGTGACCTCCTGGGATGAGTTAGTGTTGATGAACAAAGCCTCAAGTATGGATTTGACTCTAAAACTCACTAAAATGGAAGTGCACATCTCAGATGGGAAACTCATCTACCCCAAAGGCATTGCTGAACGCAACATGAGTAGGTGGAGTAGGATGACCGCGGGTTACATTGTGGGTCTTCAACCACATAGGCCCTCATTGGTTCGCTATCTGGCTCAGTTGTGGGGTGTAAAAGGTTCGTTGGAGATCAGATCAAGGGGTAAATGGTTTTTCATTCTGATGTTTTCGAATGATGAAGACTTCCTGACGGTCGTTGAGGGTGGTCTCTGGTTCATTGTGGGGAAGCCTATGATTATTAAGAAATGGCAGCGGGGGGAACCTATGGAGAAACTTAAACTTTCTAAAATTCCTATATGGGTGAAGATTCTTGACCTACCGTTGGAGATATGGGATGAAGAGATGTTCAACTATATAGGATCGTACCTGGGCAAGCCTCTTCACATTGATAAACTCACTGCTGAATTCACAAGTTTGGAATATGCAAGGTTACAGGTCCTTGTCTCTATGGATTTTGACTTTCCAACTGAACTGGTGATACAGATTGAGGATGGCCAGGTTGACAAAATTCTGTTTGAGTATGAATGGATACCAACGAAGTGTGAGGACTGTGGTTCCTTTGGGCATGAATCTGGGTTGTGTGTCATTAAGCAAAAAGTTATTGCTTTGGCTAAGAAGAAGATTGTTCAGACTTGGGTGCCTAAAGTTAAAGAGTCCTCGACGTCGGTAATGGAAGAGGTTGAAGTCTTTAGTGATGCTATTAAAGTCATAACTAGTACAGATGATCCCACTATTGGTATTTTTGCTGATATTGTCCAAGCTGTGAATGGGAGAGTCACTACAGTTGAAGTGAATGTAGAATTGTCTTCAGAGGAGTCCGGATTGGGTGAATGTAATCAGGTTGTTGAGAACGCACCTTCTCCTGTCAATTCTTCTTCTAGCAACCTACTCACTCTTGTTTTTTCTCCTGCTGCTGAATTGGGTTGGGAAATAGGGAAGAAGAAGAAAACAAAGTTCCCCCCAAAAAGTTTCTACTAAGAATAACACTTGGAATATACTTGAATCAGTAAACAAGTTTTCTCCTCTCTTAAGCATAGACAATGTCCTCCATAAGGAAGCTACGATTATTCAAGCAGAGAGGGATGAGTTAGTCGTGTCTCTTTTCCCTAATGGTTAATCCCTTTACTATTTTTTCTTAGAATGTGAGGGGGGGGGCAGCAATAAAATCTCTCATATTCGTAAAGAGATGAATAGAGTCAAGGCAGATTTATATATCATTGTGGAGATGAGAGTTAGTAAAGATGAGCTTCACAACTTTGTTAATAAGATTTGTCTTGGTGCAAATTATCTGGATAATTCGGATTTCTATTCCTATACTAGGATTTTGATTCTTTAGCATGATGATGATCTGAATATTACTAAAATCAAAGCTAATGAGCAGGTTATCCATTGCTCGGTTATGAAGGACCTTATGAATTTCAGTATGTTAGTGGTTTATGGCTCTAATGCTGATCAGGATGGACATGTGCTCTGGGATTCTTTGGTGGATTTCTCTTCTTCTTCTCCTCTTAACTGGTGTGTTTTGGGAGATTTTAATGCGGTCAGACTTGCTAGTGAGAAACAAGGTAAACAACCTCTATCTAAGAGAAGTATGGGGGATTTTAATGATGCTATTATTAATATGGACCTTATTGAGATGTCAATGAAGGGGTTTTTTTTTACTTGGGGTAGCCACAACAAAAAAGGCAAGAGCACCTTTTTGAGAATTGACATGATTTTCTGTAATGTTAATTTTCTATCTACTTTTCCTTATTGATGGGGAGAAGTTCTAGACACAATCTTTAGTGATCATAAGATTATTGTTCTGAGATTCGATGTTGAGAAGAAGTTATCTACCCATTTTCGTTTCATAAATGCTTGGGTTAATCAGCAGGGTTACAAGGATGTGGTTAGTAAGGCATGGCATGACAAGGTTGTCACTGGTACCCCCATGTTCAGGGTGTATAGAAAGCTTGATATGGTGCAGTGTGCTCTTAGAGAGTGGAACAAAAAGGGGGTGGGTAATTTGATTGATAAAGTGAGAGATTTGGAACTCAAAGTTCGTATGTTACAGAGAGAAGCTGAAGCTTCACCCGATGATATTTCTAAACACATGGCTTTATCTAATGCTAGAAGGGAGGTTTTGAAGGTGTCTAAGGATGAGGAAAGTCTTCTTAGATAGAAGAGTCGTGTTCAATGGCTTAAGTTGGGGGATAGGAACTCAACCTTCTTTTATGCTTCATTGAAATCTAGAAGAATTAGTAATAACAATAATGTTCTTTATTCTGAGGAGGATGGTTACATGTATGATGCTAGGAAGATTTAAGAGAATGTGGTGAATTTTTACAGCTCCTTATTCAACTCTACTGACTGTTGCGAGGTTTTTTGGAATGAGGATTGGTCTGTCCCTACTATTTCTAAAGAGTGCTTTGATGATCTGAGAAAGGTTGTCTCTAGGAAGTAAATTGAAGAGGTTTTCATGTCTATGAAGGATGACAAAGCCCTAGGGCCCGATGGCTTTCATGTTGTGTTCTTCAAATCTGTTTGGGACATTATTGGTAATGACATGATTTTGGCTGTGCAGGGCTTTTTTAGCTCTGGAAAAATGCTAAAGGAATGCAATTGTACCTTTATTATGTTAATTCCTAAAGTCCAGGGAGCTCACCATCTCAAGGATTTTAGGCCTATAGCTTTATGTAATGTGATTTATCAAGTCATCACGAAGATCATGGAAAATAGAGTCAAACACATTCTTCCTTCTATTATTGACCAAAATCAGGCTGCCTTTGTCTCTAGTAGAAAGATTGGTGATGCTATTATTTTGTCTAATGATATTCTTAGTACTTTTGTGGGGCATCAAAAGAACATGTGTGTGAAGGCTGATCTGGCTAAGGATTATGACACCCTTAGAAGGGATTACATTTTATTCATTCTTCATAAGATGGGTTTTCCTCGGCGTTGGATTGATTGGATTGGTATGACCTTTTCTTCGGCCTCTTACAGAATTTTGATTAATGGAAGTCCTTCAGATCAGTTCTATGCCTCAAATGGTGTGAGATAGGGAGACCCTCTTTCTCCTTTTATTTTTGTGGTGTCTATGCAAGGTCTCACTACTATTATCAATGATTATGTTAGGAAAGGCATTTTGGATCCTCTCTTTGCTTCTGCTGATTTGAAGATTTCACATATTATTTTTGTTGATGACTTACTTCTCTTTTCTAAAGCTAATGATAAGAATGCCATATGTCTGAAGGACATCTTTGAGACTTTCAGTAGGGTCTCAGGTTTGAAGCTTAACAATATGAAGAGTTAAATTTTTCTGAGTAGGAGTGTTATGGAAAACAACATTTCTAGTATTCTTAACATTGATGTTCATGATTTACCTATTATATATTTGGGGCTGCCTCTATTTACAGGTCGTCTGACCAAGGAGATGTGTTCTCCTATCATAGACAAAGTCAAGAGAAAGTTGGACTGCTGGAAAGATCGTCTTCTTTCCCAGGTTGGTCGGTTGGAACTGGTGATCTCAACCCTTTCTACCTACAATATTTTCTGGTCTTCATCCTTTCCCCTTCCTGCATCTATGATTAAAGTCATTGAGCAGCACATGAAGAAGTTCATTTGGAATGATACTACTGAAAAAAGGCACTTCCACTCTATTTCTTGGAAGGACATTTGCAGACCTAAATGTGAAGGTGGGTTGGGAGTGAGGTCTATCAGGGATTGGTGCAATGGTGGTCTCATCAAAAATCTCTGGAGTCTTGCCAATGATAAGGAGAAATTATGGGTGAAATGGTTACATGAAAGATATGTAAAAGATGAATCTATTTGGTCGACAAAAGTCAAATATAACACATCCTAGATTTGGAGGAAGATTTTGGGTCAGAGAAATACCCTTTTAAAGGAGATTGATTTCTGTTTTGGTAAGGGGGATACATTTTTGCTCTATAGGGACCCTTGGTTAAAGGATAAAAAGAGGCTTATTGACATTTTGGATCATAATTTGATGTTCAGATTTGGTAAAGGGGTGAAATACAAACTAAGTTGCTGCATTTCTGATGGCTCGTGGATTAACCTCAGTTTTAGAGGTGCTGATAACCTGATGTTAATTCTTAATTAACAAGGGATTCCTTCTAGTTCTGAGGATCGTATAAGATTCATGTCTTCTTCTAGTTTTAGTCTTAAAGATGGTTGGGAGCTGTGTAGGGTGAAACATCAATATGTTCATTGGGGTAGATGGATCTGGAGTTATGACACACCTCGTAGGTGTTCTATTGTTTTTTGGAAATTATTCCTGAGAAAGTTACCTACTCTTGATTATTTGTAGAGGGTGGGGTTTCATCTAGCATCGAGATGCCCTTTCTGTTTGGAGAACGTTGAGAGCATTAAACATATTTTCTTTGGCTGCTCTGTTGCTGTCGAACTCTAGAAATATTTTGAAGTGGAGTGTGGAGTTTGTATTCAGTCAACTGAGGATTTGTTATAGTTGAGAGGACACAGGAAATTTTTGGCTATTCTGATTATACATACGATTTGGACAGATAGAAATGATAGAGTTTTCCATGGCTGTGGCAATGTCAGTGTTTCTATTTGGAAGAGCTGCTTCAACGATATGAAGTTCCTGTATAGTTAACTTTGGGGTTTTTTTCTTCTTTTTCTTTTCCCCCGTTTTGTTTGTACAACTTCTTGAGTCCTTTGAGTCTGTATAGTCTGTGAGTACCCACTGTACTCACTGAACCTTTTTCCAAGTTTAGTAAAGAGACACAACACCCTATTTCGCACAAAAAAAACAAGTATATATACCCCTTCTTTCACCCTTTAGTGAAAATTTTCGAATCTTACCACCCTCCTTCCCTAAGGTATCATGCATAGGGTCCTTGTATCGTGAAGGAGTGAAGTGGTATCGTGCATAGGGCCTTGGGTATCATCCATAGCAAGTTCATATCGACCAAGTAGGATGATATCGGCCTAGTGAGGTGATATCGACCATAGTGAAGTGTTTTGATCACAAGTGAGGGGGATACCTTCCACGGGTGGTGGCATATCGTGCACAAGTGATGGCATATCATGCAAGGGTAGTGAGGTATTATGTAAGGTGCTAAGGAGCAAGAAGGAGCTCAATACTTAACCCTAAGGTGAGGCCATGATCATCTTCAACCTTGGATTGAAGCATGATTTTAGGGTTATGATCTTTCTTTCTTTTCTTCTTCACCGATTGCTTATCCATGATGATTCCTTGTATATGAAGGAGTTGTTAACGAGCCTTGGACTTTTGGTAAGTCATCTTCAACCTTAGGAACATGGAGCTTTGAAGCTTGGATCTTTGAAGTTGTTGTTAAGGTGGGTTATATAACTTGAACTCTATCATGTTATTATTCATCACCTAAATTGCTATACTTAATGATCTACATTTAATTCCGAAATTTTCTTAAATAGTTGATGACATTATGAGTTCTACTAGTTGTTTATACCTGTTTTCATGAACTATAACAGTTAGAACAAAGGTCTAGATCTTGAAGAAGATGGTATCACCTTATAAAGTGATATCAGGTTCAATCACACAAGCAAGCATCTCTAACCCGATATGGTGATGTACCTACTTCACTAAAATGATATGGATATGATTTAATACTTTCTTGCACGATATGGTTGTGTAGTATACACCTCTTGCATGATATGAGGTCAAGCAAACACCTCAAAAACAATTTTGGGTTAAGCACACACACACACCTCTCTGCCCGATATGGTGTGAAGCAAGCACACACACACACCTCTCTACCCGATATGGTGTGAAGAAAGCACACACACCTCTCTGCCTGATATGGTGTGAAGCAAGCACACACACACCTCTCTACCCGATATGGTGTGAAGCAAGCACACACACACCTCTCGGCTCGATATGGTGTGAAGCAAGCAGACACACACCTCTCTGCCCGATATGGTGTAAAGCAAGCACACACACACCTCTCTGCCTGATATGGTGTGAAGCATACATACACACACCTCTCTTCCCGATATAGTGTGAAGCATACATACACACACCTCTCTGGCCGATATGGTGTGAAGCACACACACACCTCAAAAGTGATATGGAAGCACACATACACCTCAAACCCGATATGGAAGCATACATACACCTCAAGGTTGATATGGTATGCACACATACACCTCTAGGTGATATGGGTAGCAAGTATACACCTTTAGACTGATAGTGGGTTAAGCGTACACCTTTTGTACGATATGGTGTTGAGCACCTATCTCTAAAATGAGATGGATGGTAACCCAATACACTAGATGAAAAAAGTGGTAAGGTGGTTAATACCCTAGAACATGTGATGGCCAATACACTAAAGTATGGTGTGGCCAATATCTTCAAGAGAGGTGAGTATGTTACACTAATGTATGGTGAAGTTGATACACCATATGAATGGTAAGGTTGATACCTTAATGGGTAAAGGTCTGAGGGATATGATGATGCCTAAATCGATATACACCTAATCCAATACATGTGTTCAACTTGACATACATGATTCAATCTGATGCACCTTGTAAAGGTGAGGGTAAAACACTCTTATGAGTGATGAGTGTAACACCAAGTAATGATGTGGTTTGGTTAATACCTTGATAGGTAGAACACCTAAAGTGGTTGATAATGGTATATCAACAATGCTTTAACTCGAGATGAGTCTATATCACTTGATGATAGTTGGGTAATTCAATTGTGTGACTTATGGCCAATACACTACATGGTAAATGTGATGTGTTAGTGCATAAAGTATTAGGATGTGATATACCCTAATACAAGATAAGTTGATGAACTTAAGTAAGTTAAAAGCAATGAGGGAAGTAATACACCAAGGCATGATAAATATCACATCCAACACCTTAAGGTTGATACACCTTGATGCACCTTAAATCCAATATACATGGATGAGTAACACATGAAGTGTGTCATGTCAATTGTTACATTGAGATGTAATGAGATTAATGCACTTTGATAAGTGTAGGCTAATAGGCCTTGAGAAAAAGGGTGAAGCCAAGTTAATAAAGTATGATGTAATCAATATCCTAGTGAGGATGAGAGAGAAACTCATACTTTGTGTTGATTACAATTTAATGATAAAAGATGAGAATAAATAAGTATGATTGAATACTTATGATATCAATGTATTCTGCTAGATGTGTGGAGCAATGAATTAGGGTTTTAATTAATAATATGAACTTGAAACCCTATTCGGCTATAAAGGGAAACCCTAATCCTAATAATGGGAAAGTTGTATTTCTCTTATTACATAAGCCTTGTGAAGCATGTTAAATATTTGTATAAAAAGTATAATGATTAATGGCCTTGTGAGCCATATGAATAAGTTGTTGCCTAGTGAGAGGTGACAAGATGTGAAATCACCTTGTGAGCCATGTGAGATGCTTGTGTAACAAGTATCATGTATACCTTGGTGTGAGGACCTAGAGGTAATAGTTACCTGATAACTGGTAACATTATTCAGTGATGAATTAAGGGTTTGAATACCCAGATCTAGTAATCATGATGATGATAATGATCAGGGATGAGAATTCCTAGTAATGAGATAAGGGCTTGAAATCCTAAAAGTTATATGTGTTCTCAAGATTTGAAAGATACTTGATAGATGTATTATACCTTTCTTTGTAGCATTTTTCATAATAATTCATGTTTGAAAACTTGACTGATGCTAAAATATACGGTAACACACTTAACTAATCAAGTGGAATCTTATCATGTAGAGCCCTGACCATAGATCCATCATCGTCAGCAGCTGGTGATGGTGAAACAGGTTTTCCCATGGGGTCTCATGGAGAGCGCATATTTTTGAATATGCGGGGGTGATGGGTGTGAATATCCTTACACCCTAATGTGGGATTGACATGAGATAAACATGAGATCTCTCAATCCTTCATTATATGTGCTGGGATGGATGTATCATGAATCTCCCGATGATGATAAATGCCAGGTTGATGGTAGATAAACACGAGATCTCTCAATCGCTGAAGGAGTGCAACCACCGTTGTAGCTCTATAGCGAAGTTGCCAGTATACTCTAGAAAGCTATTTAAGTAGTTGATGTAGTCCTGCTTGTAGTCTCGCACTGACTGAGACGACACAAGTCATGGCAGTCGGCTCTCCCATTGACCTTGTATGGTACCAATTTTGACTTCACAGTGGTCGGTTGGAGTATGGGTGGTAGTCCTCATCTCCTCAGGGCATAAGTGTGATTGTAAAATGTAATCAGCCGTGTAGCATATTTGCTTAAGAATTGAATACGGAAATCATTGGCTGATGTTACATTTTTTTATACTTCTTAGATGGATATATGTTATACATGTTCTTCATAATCATTATAAAATGAATAAGATGATTTACTGCTTTATCATATATAGCTACAATGCTTCAGAAAATGATATTGCTCTACTCTAATTAAAATTATGATTAAATCCTTCTTATTAATGAAAAAGAATCCTCTGCTCAGTTTATAAATGCTTATTCTATGATAATAATATGGTCAGCAGAGAGTTATATCTCTCGCTAGGACAATTGTCTCACCCTGTGGGATCCACATTTTTTTTAGGTGGACATGCACGAGGTGGAGAAGATCTTTCTATAGAGGAGGAACAACAACTGAGGCAGTAGTGACAGCTCAGGTTGAGTGTACTGTCTGTCGTGTCTTGTAGATAGAAGTCCAATGTGTCGTCTCTGTACTCTCAGGTCCTTGGAGTTGGTTCATTATGGTTTCATGAACAATATGAGATTTTGTCTTGTAAGCTTCGAGGTTTTATGTTTCTCTAGTATGTGCTTTGATAGAGAAACTATTATATGTTGTCCTTGACAGAAAATGAATAATGTTGTACAATGTAAATCTTGATATGTATGAGTTTTGGATCTTTCAGTAAAAGTTTTCTGGAAAAGGATCTCCTTGTGAAATAGTTTTAAATTTTATTGATTTTTGTTAATCCGTTGTTTATGTTTATTCCGCTTAATTAGTAACGATTTGTTTGTTGGTTTGATGTCGTTCGTTTCACTAGTCTTATGTATTTTTTCTATCTATTAGCTTCCACAATAACATCTGACTAGGGACATAACAAGAATGTATGTACTCTTATCATACATATGATCTCACTGCTTAGGTCCTAAACCTAAAGACATACGTAGTCGAGTATCATCAGTCTTTAGACATCTATCATGTTATATCATTATTTCATAATTGAATAAACATATAGATGAAGATTGCCTTTATTATTAATCAAATCATTTATAAGATATGTCATTATAATCATCATATGATTGGCTCTCTGGGCATATATACTTACAAGATCCACATGGTCTTGATATAATCAATTAAAAGAAAGGAGTTGAATCAGTTAAAGTAAATATTTGGTCTAGGGGGGTGAAACGATAGACCCTAGTATCTCATGAACTAATTGAATTAAAACACAACTTAACTAGTTTTCCTTCTACATTTCCATTCCCTGGTTTATCTTTAATTACTCTCTATAAACTGGATATTAAATATTGTTTTTAGAAATTGGGCTTGAAATTAAACTCTTAAATATGTTGTTCCCCATGATTGATAATTTTCTTTACTAATATTTAGTTATTCAATTGAGAGTAAGTTTATTTCTAATTAAGAAGGTTAAAGTCTTGGATTCCTTCCTAGAGAATTTGTTGTGCAAACGTCAACATCAATGTACATGCTAAAGGCACATCTTTCACGTCTCTCAATAGATGGTTGACATCCTTGTTGATTGTTGTTATTCCTCGGGGGCTTCTCTAGACATTGTTGTGGATACGACTGTTGGGGTTCTTGTGGCTAAGTTGGGGCTATGTCCTTAAAAAGTTTGGGACACTTAGGTATGATGTTCCCAACTTGTCCACACCCATGACAAGTCAAGGTCTAACATCTTCTTGATATGTTGGTTTCACATATGGCACCTTCTAGGAGGGTGGCGACACATGCAACAATTGCACTTTTTGCAGCGGTCATCATTATAGTTCTTCTACTTGTTGGGACTCTGTGTTGAGGAATGAAAGTCAGGATAATCCTCCACAATGAGGTCATTATCCTCCATTTGCTGTAAGGTGAGGGGAGCCATGGGATTAGAGCTCATCTGACATGGTAGCTCAGGCCCTCTGAAAAGATTATAGCTCGGTGATCCTATTCAAGACCTATATCATATTTCTCCAACAACACAAATCTCTGGAGATAGGTAGATATGCTCAGCGATACCTACATCAAGATGTAGAATCCTATCCCTTTCTTCCTCAAGGAAGTGGTGCAGACATACTTCTCAAGAAACAATGTAAGGAAGTTCTTCTAATTCATGTTGGACATGTTGTGAATGCAGAAGAAATCATTCCACCAAATGTGTGTTGGCCCGTCCACCACATAGGTAGTGAAGTAGACCTTTTGGTGAGAAGGGAATGTCATTCCCTTCAAGGTACTCTCATTGGCCACCACCTAGTCATCGGTCTTGTCCTCCATATTGATCTCTCCTTTGCCCTTGAAATAAGGCAGTTGCATCTAGATGAACTATGTGAGGGAGTACACTTTGGGCTTCTCAGGAGAAGGATTGGTATTGACATGCCCCATCATAGTCATAAGAAAATGCTAGAAATCCAACTCTTGCTCATGATTAAACTAAGTCGGAGGAGAGGTTTTTGTATAAAGAGGAGGCATGATGATGACATGGTGGCCCTCATAGGTGGCATGTCCATCTGGAGCTGTTAGTGGTGGCTACACATGTGACATTCCAAACTATAGGCTTAGCGATGTAGAATACCCATCTAGTCTACCACGGACTGGGATGACTCACTACTCTTGTCCCCAATCAGATTGGTTATGCGAAAAGGATAGATAGAGGTAATAATTCTAGCATAAAGTTTTGAGATACTAGATTGTTGACTGTAAAAGGTTCTGATGCCACTTTGTAAGGAGTGGGACCCACTAGGGAGACCACTCCCTAACTCTAATTTGAGAATGCTCTAGACAAACCTCAATCACTTATTCACAACAATTACATAGAAGATGAGCTAATATACTCTCAAAATAATAGGGTTAACCAGAGAAACATAGTCATAGCAATAGGAAAGCAAAACAAAATTATTACATTATCCAATTCTTTCTAAGATCTTATTTAGATGGACATAAGGGAAACCTAAAGAAGCTATAACTAAATGGATCTGTTGAATTGTGAAACCTAGAAATCTCAAAAGCCTTCATGAACTATTGTTGAATAAGTTCCTTCAACCCTATATCCTTAAGTACAGTCTCCTCTAAAGTATCAATAGGCTTCTCCACACCTAGGTGGAAGGGAACATCAAGCAGAGCATAAAAAACAAGATAAAGGCCAATAAGTATGTACACATAATAAATATATTGAGAATTATAGAGGTTTAAAGTGTGAAAAGACATGTTTCCATAAGAAGGGGGCTATATGGATTTTGGTAAGTTCAAAAGAGTTATACCAAGAGAAATTAGGCATATTAAAATTTAGGTTACAAGTGTGAGAATAAATTTGTCTTGCCATAACACTTAACAACATTTCCAATTTAAAACAATAAACATCTATATGCATAAAAATGTAGAGTAAATACATCTAAAATAGGGTCATAACACGATCGTATCATGGCCTAAAATAAATAAGGTTCAAAATGCACACCTAGGGCAGAATATGTGTGTCCTTTATAAGTATGGTTATACATAAGTACCACTATTCAGATATTCTAGTCAAACACATAACATGTATAAATAGAGTGGCAAGACTATCATTTAGTCAATTTGTCATCTAAAGTAAATCAAAGTAGGAGGGGTCCAAAGACCCATTATAAAAGAACAATTCAACAACCACATGAACTTATATGAACTAAAATCGGGAAGCATGAGTGTCCAACAATTGAATTTACATGTAGAATAACAGTTCAAGAGATGACTCATTAAATGAATGTAAATTTCAATCATCTATGACCAAATTAAAATAGAGATGTATATACCTTGTGATTAGATGTAAGTATTCAATAACACTCCTTAGGCTTAGTGTCAGGGCCTTTCAAAACCTAATCATCATATTTATTAATCAGATTAATATTTATTCCATCAAATTCACCATTTAGAAGCTCACCCTACTATATGTAAAATTTGGTCTCAAAACCTACCCTATTGAATCTATCACATGTTTCTGATTTCAAAACATAATTCATTTATATTTTTTAGACAAACTAGTAATTATTGATGGATTTTATAAATCAAAGCCATAATATTATAGAATAGGAAAAAGTAAAAAGAAAAAAGACATGATTTCCCATGAATAAGATCCAGATATCATATAAGTATCACACCTAGACTATATTAGCATCAACTACTAATTCCCATGGTCAAATATGGGTCAAAAGAACAAAACTATCGATTATACTAGTGGAAAAACTACTAGAAAAATAGGGAGACCCATGTCAGAGAGGGACTCATCATAGGGAATGAATCTCTCTCGCGCCATGGCTTGAGCATGGAGCTTGGCTCCTAGAACTTGTCTCTAGCATGGTTCTTGTCCAACACTTGCTATAATGTAATCCTCCAACTCCCATTGTGATTGCTAGGTTAGGATGAGTGGAGCGAGCTGCTACTTGAGTATAGGTTGATGAGGAGGGGAAGCAGTAGGTCTTGTCGAGAAGGTCGCAAGCCATGGTAGAAGGAAGGAGGGAAGCGGTGGTCACAGAGGCTCAAGAAGCTCAATGTGTCTGATGTCTATGTATTTTTAGTTCTTAAATAGGATGTTCTAACAGAGTCTTCTAAAGGTTGTTTTGAGATCGATTTGGGCAATTTTGTTTCTTTTGGATGCCATGGGTGGTGGGCCTCGTGGCTTCAACCTATCATCAAGTTTCCATTGCTTCATAAATTTCTCTTTAGATCATGTTGTATAGATCTAGAACTATTAGACAAGTCATCATTTCCATTAAGATCTTCTTATCAACCATTACAACTACTTCATTATCCACATCATGACTTAGCATTTTTGTTAATAGTGTCATTTATATGATAACTCCTAATTACAAGGCTGACCAGAATGGTCATGACTACAACCAAAAAGTGAACATGAAAATTCATATTTCACATGGCGGAGTGTGCATCTTTATGTTGGGTGTTCTTCTGTCATGCGACCCGGTGGCTTATGTGTGACCTATGGCCCACACCTCCTATTTGACTCTATTACAAAACAACCAAAACAACATCGTATCCATCTCTTGCCTCCTACTGTTCTTCTTGCTGCTCGGCCGCAACCTCACGACCACCACCACGTCTAGCATAATCACCTAAAATGGTTTAAAACTAGCGGGGTGAGACACACAGTCCCAACAAGAAACTTAACTCCCCGCCGAACTATAAAACTTCAAGAAAGCTAGAACAGATAAAGTAGACAACTGATACATGCAGCTCATATATGCAACATACTGAACATAACTAACTTTATTAACAAACTTACCAAGATATCCGGGAGGCATATAACCAGATATTTCTTTAAGGAACATGATTGACAAGATAAGCTATATAAGAGCTTATCATAAGATATGAGGAACATGTAATTAACTATAACATATAACTAGATCAACTATACAATCAAGGCCTCAACCAATGTTCTGTGTTTTTCCCTAAGCAATATATACTATACGACTGGATTACAATTTATTATGCCCTGAGGAAGTGAGCTGTACCACTCAAATCCAACCTTCGGCTGTGAAGCCCAAAATCGGTGCCATACAAGGTCAATGGAAGAGCCGGACTCCATGAACTCACCTCCTCATGGTTAGTACACGATATCCAAATCAGGACTGTATTATCTTCCTTAAGTGGCCTCAACCATAGGGTCAGCTCCGTAGGCTACCCTTTTGTCTAGCCCTTCATGGTACAGGCCTCAACACTAGCATACCTTGAGGTACGGGCCTATTCACCATGCTCCTGAGCCATGAATGCATTCATGCTCCATCACATTGAGCCATGGGCCTATTCACCATGCTCTAACCGTACTGAGTCTACAACCGAAGTTGTACTCTAATCCTCCTATTTTTGGCTAGGAGAAACCCCACATATTCAACAATATGCACTCCAGATAATCCTGCAGGATAAACCTATTTCACCATCACCATCTACTGACGAAGATGTATCTATGGCCAGGGAAAAACTACATGAAATGTTCCACTGTAATTAATTGGTATATTTTAGGTGAATTATTGAGGCAACCAGGTTATAAAACATAAACAACATTGTGTCACACTATAACTGCCATTATCATATTGCCATGGGATCTCAATCTCTCATCACATAATGCCACTGCCTCTTAAGGCTTCATCATCATACATCATCATGGGGTATCAATCCTTTATCTCATCATAGAGAATAACACCTCAAATAAGCACTCAACCTTTATTAGGTCACCAAACCTTTCTCATCATACTGGCAATAAATGTTATCTCATCAACGAGGAGTATCATTACTCAGTGTTATACAAAACACATATACCCTCATAACTCTTACCTGGCTATGAATTCATTTGATAACACCTGCATGGTTGGTATGCATATCAAGAGAGATAACTTGATCACCAAACATAGATCTTTAGAGAAAATGTTATGATTATCATGCCATTAAGATTTAGGGTGCATATGATTTGAAACAACATTCATTATTATGAACACATGAAGCATAAAGTTGTAGATGGTAAGCCAATCAACTCATATTAAAGTTACCCAACCGTGAGTGTCCACCATGCCCTATTTCTCATGACATCATGAACACAACCACCCTTAAGGATACATCCTTAAAGGTTACACAACCATGATCTTATCATCTCACTTAACATCAACCTTAGGTAACAAACATGTCACTAGTCACAACCTATCTTTCATATCTCATCAACCAAAGGTGTCGCCTTCCCTCACTAAAGGTGTGGTGGGTATCACTAACCCTCACCCAAGGGATATCGGGTAGGGTCATATCCCTCACCCAAAATGCTAATGGTTAGGGCACAAAAACCTTAGGGCACTGGCTACACATATCGGCCACAAGCATAACGTGCACCCATGCACAAGGGGTAACAGGCAGACTAGAACCAAAGGTGTGTCGTGCAACCAGGTGCAGGGTGTATCATGCAACTAGGTGCAGGGTGTATCGGGAAACACCTCCACTCTATTGGACAAGACACTCTATCACCTGAGCTAGGGTTAGGGTTTCCATACCGGGCAACCATCAAGACCATAACGCCCAAAGCCCTATCGCCCAAGGCACACTACTGCCATCCATCGAGCGATATCAAGGGCTGCCCACCATGGCGCCCAAAGAAGCTCCCATATCGCCCAAGGTAGTCTATCATTCAAGCTATGGTTTGGGACCCTCTATCGGTTAAGGCACCAAGAAGGGATGTCTACCAAACATTATATCGTCCAAAGGCATAACGCCCAACAACACCATCTAGGGTAAGGGTCCATATCGGTCAAAGGGTCAACAAAACACCACTTAGCATATTGCCCAAGGCTCAACCCTAGAAGAGGGATATCGGGCAAAACACATGATAAGGGTATCGTGTAGGGGTTCAAAGACCCTGACGGGTTGGTCATCTTCAACCACAAGACTGCCAACAAGAAGACCTAAAAGTTTAAGAGGGTTAGCTCACCTCTCAAGAAAATTAAGTGAGAGAGGGGTATTGCACAACTTCCCTCATCTATCGGGAAACAAGGAGGTCCATCATATCATATCGGCCAACGAACCAAAGCTCAACTCACCATTTGATTTGGAGACCTTAAGCTCACCTCTCAACAACTAAGTGAGAGAGGGGTTTTGCCCAAGGAACTCCACATCCATGATTCGGCCAACCCAAGGCAACCCAAGATAACCATATCCACAAAGTCTAGGGTACATCTTAAGTAACCTTATAACCATTAAAGCAAGAAACATAGCTAAAAGATGACATGGTCGGTCAAGATAGCACATATAGCATGAAACATGAAAAAGAAGTAGTATAGCTAGGGTTAGGAGTTATGTAACCCGCCTCAAGCTCACTCCTCAAGCTCCAAAGCTCCAAGAACCAAGCTCCAAGCTCCAAGTACCAAGCTCCAAGCTCCAAGGCACCACCTTCGGCCAAAACTAAGAGAGAAGAGAACTCCATAACCACCATATCTGAAAAGAAAGAGAGAAGAAGAAGAAGGTGCCATGGATAAGGAGAGAGATACTCACCATAAGTGGAGAAGGAGCAAAGCACATCTAGGGTTTCAGCCACCACTAGAGGAAGAAGAAGACTCCACCAAGGAGATCGACTACCAAGCTCTAGTAAGGGGAGATATCAACCACCAAGAAAGAAGGGAAGTAACTAAGGAGCTAAAGGGATCCCAAGCTAGCAAAGAAGGGGGTATATATGCAAGGGGGTTAAGTGGGCATCCACTAGGGGATTGATCCACATGTGCTCACCCAAACCACCACTTGTCCAAACTATGCCACCTTGCTGTCATCCCAAGCCACATGCTCATGGCTTGCCACCAACTAGCAAAGTAACGACCACTTGTCCAAAGAATGGTGACACAAACGAGGCTAGGTCAAGAGGGTGTGTATCTCCCAACATGGTTCCATGGCCGATACACCACTTCCCGACACACCTCTTGGCCGACACACCCTACCCGACACACCTCTTGGCTGACACACCCTTTGGCCAAAACACCAAGAAAGAAAGTGACACCAAGCTCAAACAAGGCCCAAGAAAGCCCAACAACAAGCCTAAGCTTCAACAAGCTCAAACAAGGCTCAAAACAAACCAAGCAAGGCACCCCACCCATCCTCTCAAACCTAGAGGATGAAAGGAGAGAGAAAGACATCTCTCAAGGTGACAA
Source organism: Alisma plantago-aquatica (assembly GCA_963693085.1). NCBI lineage: Eukaryota > Viridiplantae > Streptophyta > Magnoliopsida > Alismatales > Alismataceae > Alisma > Alisma plantago-aquatica. The sequence goes on from OY856413.1 coordinate 427,589,183, forward strand.
ACTTGCACACCAACCCTAAAACTTGGGTAATTTACAAGTTACACCTCAACCTCTCAGCAATGCACAAACAAACCCTAATCACAACTTTAGGTGATTAGCAAGCATCTCAACACAAGGTTTAGGCAAAGCAAATAGGGTAAGCCCAAAATGAAGGTCAGGGTCCTTACAAATATTGTCCTCTCACAATTGTGGTAACATGAGAGGCTGAACAAGTCTTACCCATAAAAGGGAGAGACAACAAGGGAGAATAAATCAACGCTAGCACATTGACATCAAAGGGGTAACTCTTACCTATCAGTTCTAAAAGAATGATATGAGTTCCTAGTGGTCCATGTTGACTATGTATAGATGTGGAGGCCGTTTCCACCATGCTAGGAGGACATCATCAACCACCATAAGTGTTGCTATACCAAGAGACTGCCGCCGACAATAGTCCAAGTGCTACTTAAGAAAGAAGCATGTTGTTGTGAGGATTGCCGCTAGACTTGCTCTAGGACCAGGTATATACATCGCAAGCCTTCCTTCCCAATCTATAGTTGTTGATGCAATCTGCTGGTCAAGTGGAATACGACAATGATTTTTTTTGCTTTCACTTCCCTCTTTGTCGCCATATTTCTCTATAGTCGTATTAAAGGCACATCAATTTACAATGTTTTGGGATTTAGTCGATATGAACAATTTATATGTGTGGTTAGGACCAATACCCCATGGATATGTGTGCATGGTTAAATGTATTTATTTTTTCCTCTGAAATTAGATTTGCATACTAATCCTCTCTCTCTCTCTCTTTGTATGTATACGTTAATGCTTTCCTCCCAATGCTCCCCTCACATGTAACTCAAAGTTTCACTATTACAATGTAATAAGTTAAATAGGAATAGGATAGTTTTATTTGCTATTTCAAAAAAGAGAAGGTGTTCTGCACCAAATGAGTTTACAGACTCAAATGTCAGGTTGACCGATTGGAGGATTGAGGAGGCCAAATTATAGGAGGAGCCAATCATTTAACTGGTGGCGCAACCAATCGACTGAAATAGTACACACACCGCTTGATCTAGAAGCCAATAAACTGATCCAAGAAGACTAGTCGTATGACCAGGAGGCCAAACGATCGACTCAAGGGTTGAGCCAATTGACCAGGCCAGTTCCAACTTAGAAATCTGCAAGTATATGTTGCCACATATGATGTGGACCATAGGAGGTAGCAATTCTTTGTGGCTCCAATAATTGAATTAGTATGGACATAACCATCACTCGTATTTATGATTGCATGTTTCATTTGTGGATATACTATGTGTATGATACATATTATAAGTATGTGATGATTGGATATATGTATATGTATTTATATATAAATAAAATCCCTTAATCAAATATTAAGTCTTAGATGCTTTCCATAAGTAGCTTACATGAAAATCGTGACCGACTAATCATGGGAACAACAAACATGGTGCACTGTCTATCTCTTAGAAGTGTGATAGTAGTTATGTGGGCTTTCCAATCAATGTTCATTACTATCATGTATGTTCACTTGGTCATGCTTAAGTAGGCAACATTAATGAGATTAAGTGCCTAGAAGCATAAAGATGAGATATGATAAGGAGTTGTGCATACCATGTATTCAAGAATTGCAAGAGATGCAATTGGAAAATGTTGCCTACCTTAATAATTGGTTATGGACGTTGGCGTTGTTTGGGTGATAATATAATTATTTTGGATATTGACTCACTAGATGGTTTTATGCTACAATCTTCTAAATTGATAGTGAGGGCTATAAATTTGAATAAAATAGTGGGAACTATTAATGATTAAAGGCCTAATTAATGTCATCAAATTGTCTTTTCATCAAATCAAATCAAAAGTGTTTTAACAAAATGCAAAATTATTTTGTTGAAATTAATGGTAAACAACAATATGTTTGCCTTGCGATCGGTCCTTGAGAAGGACAAGAAATGAGATAAACTTCCATGACTGGTTTAGGACTTTGAGAATCATTCTCAACGATGAGCATAAGCTCTATGTCTTGAATACACCAGTGCTAGAGGAACCTACTCCTAACACACCTAGGACTGAGATGGATGCTTATTTGAAGCATGCCAATCTTATGAAAAGAATATGTATGAGAATCAATGTATTTATGTCCAGTGTAAAGTTATTTTTATTATTGAAGTGAATTACATATGTTATTTCTGACATTCCATGAGTGTGATTTTGTTGGTCCATTCTTCCTTACTGTATATGTATGGATCACACTTGTGGGATGATACACATTGGGAGCATACACATACCATTTGGGTTCAACATGCACAAATTATGGTCCTAGATTATTGATGTGAGTGAATACAATACCCTGTCTGCCCAGGCATCACACATACAAAACCCAATGTCCAGTACATTGATTGCCAGATTAGTACATATTTATTTCACAAGAAGGAGATCTAGGATGTTTTGGGCCTAGCTAATTTTTTTCTTATGTGGGCAATGATGCTTGAAAACAAACCAATGTGGGTTACTTTTTGTTTCGCAAGCTCTTCATGGTGCATGAGGCCTCTAAGGGAAACATCATGATTGGGAAGTGGTTACTTAGTTCAATTTAAAACCGAAAGGTTTTCTTGGTCACTCTTGATCATCTTGCATGATTGACTCTGGTGGATTTTAGGTTAGTGATCACTTATGTGCTACTTTCACAAGAGCCTAACAATGAAGAAAAATTCTACCAACATCCTAAACCCTAATCCCATCGCCCTAGCACCATAAACCAAACTAGAGTTCTCATTTAAACTAAACATAACCCTAATTTGAAGTTTAATAGAAGTTTTAGCGTTGAATGTATATCCAAAATCGCATTATGTAATCACTATATACCAACATACTCACATAAACCATATCAATCACATAATGTACTACTACGTGTACATATACTAATCCTTGATTAACAATAAAGTATTATGTATCAATATATCTTTATAGTCACCATAACTTGGTTGAAATCAATGAGAAACATGCAAAAATTATTTCATATTGCTTAGTCATATGAGTAATAAAGTAGTTCACCAAAAATCATTTTATATGTCATATAACAACCACTTAGGTAGAAAATCAAAAGATGATATGATTAGGCATGAAACCTCTTCAAAACTTTCAAAAAAGTAATGATACCATTTATTAGGACCTAGATAAAAAATATCATACCATTTAATAGTCAAACATTGGGAGAAATATCCAAAATACCCTTATTAGGCGTCAAAATATTAGGTAAAGTATCAAATCAGAATGATAGGGATTTTAAATCATGTTGAACACATCAAAATACACTTATCATAAAATATTCACTAATTTCTAAATTGTTTTGCTATTTCTAATGCACAAACCTTTTTAATCTCATGTAATTTAGTAAAAAAATTGTAATAATAATCAAATGTCCAAAACACTGTATGGGTATTTTTATAAGATAGTAGAAATTGTAATCCTCTATACCTTGTTTGATGAAATCCAATTTCCCAATACCAGGATATGGATTTTGGAAATACCTCAATTGGATTGATCCCAGCCATTACTTTGAGATCTAATGATCATATTAGCGAATGTTCCCTTCTCTAGGTGAGGCAGGACTCACGCTGCAACCCATGCACCTCCCAAGTCTTTCGGCCCAAACCATATTGATGCACATAAAACATGCAATCTCGCTTGCCCTTGTTTCATGCCAAGAATAGGGCACCACTGTGAGGGTCTTCTCCTACAAGGGCTGGTCCAGCCTCCCGTGCTTCACACCTCCTAGAACAACATGTAAAGACCAAGTCTCTACTAAAACCATGGCAAACAAAAACACCAAATGTGTGGTAGCAGAAGAAATAAAACTTGACTTTATTCAAAATATATAAAGAGTACATTATAAAAATTTCCCAAATGGGAGTACAACTTTATACAAGCATAGGATCTAGGTAGAGGAAGAATTAAACCAAAACAACTTGTCTCCACAAATAACATAACAAAAGTTTATGCAACTAGTGCAAGCTATCTAGATGTGTAAGATCTCCTTAGCCTTAGGCAGGTTCACCAAGCTTCCATGCGCACTCTGATCCTAGCCTGGATGGTTGGGGTCATCTAGCAAGAGAAAGATAAAAATGTATGTGTTATTCAAGAGAAATAGGACAATTAAATAATTTAAAACATTGCAATATAAAAGATTCTCTACACTAAGAGATTTTAAAAGAAATGAGGCAAGTATAAGAATAAGAGAGAGAAGACTGCCATAATCAATCAACTAAATTAATCACTTAGCATGAATATAGTAAGACACAAAGTCATCGTAATGTAGGGTGAGGCACCTACCAGACCTCACCAAGTGGCAGGGGGACTAAAATCCCAGTGCGTATATAAAGTGGCAGGGGGACTAAAACCCCAGTGCCTGACACGAGGACTAAAACATCAGTGCCCTATGGGTGGTTTGTACACATGTACACTACATTGTCATTTTACCTAAAATACATCATGCTTAATAGTTCACTTGGCAGTAGTGAAAATATAAAAGTAACATTTGCATCATATAATTTGGGAATAAAACCCACGAATAAACCACATGAAAGAGCCAACATAGGCTATAGCAAGATTTAAGCATTTCTAAGTATATGAGCCAACATATGTAGTAGCAAGATTCACATGTTTCAAATGAATGAGCCACAATGGAATTTGAAGCATCAAATAAGTAAAGAGCCAAATAAAGGCATTTAGGAGGATATCAAGGCTAGCACAAAATGTTTGTAGGGTTGGATAAGACCCAACTGAAGGATTAGGATTGTTTTCACATATATTTCACATTCATACATTCCACATATATAAAGGAATCACATACATAGGATTCACATACCAAAATAGGATCCACATACCTTATTTTGATTCACTACCATTACTATCACCAATCATATTGTTTTCACTTCCATTTTTCCCTAGTAATAAACATTACACATGTATTAGTATATATTAAGGCATACATCATAGGAAAAACCCTAATTTTGGAACTTATTTTCAAAACCAAGATTTAAGGCTCAAAACCTAGTCCAATCGATTAATCACATTCTCCTGATTAAGAAAACATCTTTTATTTCCCAATTTGGAGTTAAAATGAATTAAATACACATTTTAGATCATTTAAGGTGATTAAAATGATATTTAAGATAAAATTCGAGAAAGTATTTGGAAATAGGACTCAAAAATTATAAATTCAGATTCTATTCAAAAAATCCTTTCCAACGACTATTTATTCACATTTTTTTGACAAGGGATCGATTTAATATGAATTAAACTAAATTGACCAAGCAGAATGCAAGAACAATTCATTTCAGCAAAGTAAATGGACGAACGAGATTGGGCCACTGAGGTCGGGCCCACACTGACGCGGGCCAATCATTTTTGGCTACGCTGGTGAGTCCACTCTCTCTGACCTAGGTCAAAGACGAGTGGGAAGGGGGAATTTACTAAAATACCCTTACTCGATAAATCAAATTAAATAGCTAACGAGGGCAGTATTGTCATTTAGACTTATATGTATCATCGGTGAGAAAATGAAGCTAGAGATGAAATTACTATAAAGCCCATGGATCATTAATCGAGCGATTGAAGAGGCGTGTCCACTTTGGTAATTTGGTTACCTGGATTCTTTGCTATCCAGCCATGGCGAGAGCAACACCTCAGGTCTCTCTCGACCTTTCCTTACGCGAGGATTTCGGCTGCTGCCTGAGGAACATATGCACTCGATACTCTCCTAATGCTGAGATGAGACTAGTGACCCTGGTCTTAGGTGGTGATGCAAACGGGAGCTCGCACGACGCTCCATCTGTGGCCGGAAATAGGGGATGGTCTAGTGATCTTCAAGAACCGATACCAGGTCGTATGGAACCCAACTCAAGTCTTGATGATGCTCGCGGCAGAAAAGTGGAGCTACAGGACCAAGACCCAGGGTTGGAGGAACACCGAGGACCCCAAATCATGGTGGCAACGGCGAGGTGTTATAGACTCCTATAGGACTCGACGTCCTGGGCTATCACGAGTCAAAGGAAGAGATAGGAAGCAAAGAAGGAAGGATGGGGAAGCTTTCCAGATCGTTAATTGACTCAAAGGTGTAGAGAGGAGGTAGTGCTTCCACGAGGTTCATCAGAGAAGGGGGCAAGAAGGTCGGGGTGCTCTAGGCTACTATGGGGCTAATTGGAGGAGGAGAAGTGATGCACGGGGACCGATGCTGCTCTAGGCGCCTTATATAGGCGGGGCGAGGCCTCTAGGACCTTCTGTGAAAAATGTGGCAGAGAAGGAGGTTTAGGCCCGATTGGGCATTTCGCCAGATAAGCAAGGTAGATGATGAGCTAGGGATCATTTGAACCAGTGGCGTGAGGTGGAGCTAGCGGTGAAGGAATCACGTTAAATGGCAAAGGAGAGAGGGAGTAAGGAGTCGAGGAGCCTAGCTGTCGGGCTGCTTGAGCAGTTAGAGGCAGGGGACGACCTCCGGGCCATCAAATCAAAACCGGGTCAAAAGTCATCCGTCGGATGGGCGACTAGGCACGTGACAAGATAAATTGACCAAATCATAGCGTTACACATCAATATAAATGATTCGATGCATGCACTATAGTTATACTATATTAAAAGCTTTTAAAATCAATTTGAAGGGTCAAATGAAGTCCAAAAGGCACCAAATTTTAACCGCATGCACAAATTAATGTGTAGAATCATGCTATGTAATTATATTCTCATTTAACTCATTATTTAGCCCTTAATAAATATATTGCTCATTAAAGTGTATATTAATATATTAAAATGAATGAGTTATATGAAAAGTCTTCTTTTAATGGATTGTATGAGTGAAATTCGAGATATCCAACCATTATTAACATTAAGAGAAAAAACAAACCATTATATTCTATTTATATATATTATTATCATTTTTGAGGAGAGAGAAGGAAATTAGGTTAATTACACTCATAATTAATATTTTTCTCATACCTTATCCAAAATAATATAAAATCTCCAAATTAACATTATCCACTTATTATCTCTCATAAAACTCCATTTTGCATTATTAGTCCTCAATTATTTCCTTAAGTGGGTTATTTGTGCAAACACCCCTTTATTATCATAATTGGGGCAAACATGGAATTTCACCATCATTTAGTCTCAAATTGCATATAGAGTCCAAAAATGATTCAAAAGGATGTGAAATTTATGAATAAGGTCCAAATGGACTAGAAGGCAAAGAAATGCTCAAAAGTGGGTAAATTGCAGGGAAGACCATGGATTTTAGTGTGTTACAACACTCCACCCCTTAAAGAGGATTTTGTCCCCGAAATCATAACAAGAGGGAAGAGAGGGTGAGTGAGTAACATCCCAACCTTAAGCAACTAGGTGAGTATTAAAATCTCTACACATAAGCCAAGTCTTACTAAGGTTTCCACAAAACCTATAAACTTTTATCAAACACAACATTATTAGCATAATCTCCATCATGAAGAGGCATCATATTTATTATACCATCACTTGTGCCACATTTTATTCAAAACAATTACCTCTAAACATTATATCATGTGTATTTCCCTCATCAAGGGTTTTAAGTACAATTAGGGTTTACTAAACCATTTCAACATTAATTAATGTATTATGTCAAAAACCTTAATAACATGAATTCATTTTCCATTATCCTCTTAAAACTATCATGTAGAATTATCACAAATTATTTTGTAGAAAAAGTTAATATTATCCAACAAGTTATTAAGCCTATAATAATTCCAAATAATGGCACATAAATTATTTATCTTTATATCGCACATTGTCACATTATCTTTCATACTCATATTAATGACATCATTAATCATTTTCGTCCATTACACTTATAAATTATACATATTTTACATCACATTAGGCATTTATGAATATTTATGTGAATCCAATTATTCATTATCATGTTTGAGTCATTATATTCATTTTAGTGAATAGGATGTAACACATTAAATATTAATGAATTAATTCATATATCAAGTTATGATGAGGTGTTCATTAGAGAACAAGGTGATATACCTTACATATATTGATAACTTTGTGACTATAATTCATTTATATGTATCAAGGTATATTATGTGATGATGACACCTAATGTCACTAATGTATCATGAAAGGCATTAAGGATATATATATGTATATGTTGTCAAAGCTAGATGATTACATATTAGGGTTTAGGTCAGCATGATCATTACATGTTAAAGCATCCTTAGGGTGCATTATCCATACACATTTTCCCATTAGGGTGGCATAGTCAACGTTATGTATATTCACAATTAGTAATGAGTAACTCATTATTATGTGCATCAATAATATGTGAAGGTTCAAGCATATGAACTATCTCTATATGACTTACTACATATTCACATGTGTATAAACAAACAAGTTGAATTACAAGTATAATGTGCTTGGTAAAAAGTTATTATGTACATATGTCCACATAGAAAGGGTTTTTAACTCTAAAGGTATTTGATTTTGCTTTTAATTGGGATTCCATCCCCCTAAAAAGGGATTTCGTCCTCGAAATCAGATTTGCAAAACCAAATAGGGTACTAACACCATTACCCTCACTCCACCCCTTAAAAGGGTCAACTAAGTCAAACTAAGATAAGGGTAAAAGGGTACATAAAATTCAACACTAAAAGGATTTACTAACCAAGCTTCAGGGTGTAACATAGGGTACACTAAACCCTAAACATAGGAGTATAAGGTATTTAAGGATGATTTTTGTATAAGAGATCAAATCATCACTTATGGTTTTCCTAAGGTATTCAACAATTGGGCAACATGCCCAAAGATAGACTATTTTGAGCTGTCTGTATCAGATCAGGCGAGGCCAGGTCATATGAGCATGGGAGTCCCCGTAAACCAAGCTAGTGGCGCGGAGGAAAATTTTTCCAGCCCCCAAGCTCTGACCCTTTCTAGACACCATCACTTCAACTTATTGCTCTAGTAGCTTCTCAATAGACAATTCACCCAAAGTTGACAAATTTTATTTCTAATTATGAAATTATAACTCTAATTCAATGTTGGTCAACTTTGAGGTGAGAACCTTCTAAAGAAGCTGTATGAGGAAAGAGGTTCTATCTAGGAGACAATTTGAATTAGTCAAGAATCTGACTACCTTGATGCTCTGATACCATGCTGTAAAGACCGAGTCTCTACTAAAACCATGGCAAACAAAAATGCCAAATGTGTGGTAGTGGAAGAAATAAAACTTGACTTTATTCAAAATGTATAAAGAGTACATTATAAAAATTTCCCAAATGGGAGCACAACTTTATGCAAGCATAGGATCTCGGTAGAGGAAGACTTAAACTAATACAACGTGTCTCCACAAATAACATAACAAAAGTTTATGCAACTAGTCCAAGCTATCTAGATGTGCAAGATCTCCTTAGCCTTAGGCAGGTTCACCAAGCTTCAATGCACACTCTGATCCTAGCCTGGATGGTTGGGGTCATCCAACAAGAGAAAGATAAAAATGTATGTGTTATTCAAGCGAAATAGGACAATTAAATAATCTAAAGCATTGCAATATAAAAGATTCTCTACACTAATAGATTTTAAAAGAAATTAGGCAAGTATAAGAATAAGAGAGAGAAGACTACCATAATCAATCAACTAAATTAATCACTTAGCATGAATATATTAAGACACAAAGTCATCTCAATGTAGGGTGAGGCACCTACCAGACCTAACCAAGTGGCAGGGGGACTAAAACCCCAGTGCCCGACAGGAGGACTAAACCCTCAGTGCCCTATGGGTGGTTTGTACACATGTACACTACATTGTCATTTGGCCTAAAATACATCATTTTTAATAGTTCACTTGGCCGTAGTGAAAATATAAAAGTAACATTTGCATCATAGCATTTGGGAATAAAACCCACGAATAAACCACATGAAGGAGCCAACATAGGCTATAGCAAGATTTAAGCATTTCTAAGTATATGAGACAACATATGTAGTAGCAAGATTCACATGTTTCAAATGAATGAGCCACAATGGAATTAGAAGCATCAAATAAGTAAAGAGCCAAATAAAGGCATTTAGGAGGATATCAAGGCTAGCACAAAATGTTTGTAGGGTTGGATAAGACCCAACTGAAGGATTAGGATTGTTTGCACATATATTTCACATTCATACATTCCACATATATAATAGGACTCACATAAATAGGATTCACATACCAAAATAGGATCCACATACCTTATTTTGATTCATTACCATTACTTTCACCAATCATATTGTTTTCACTTCCATTTTCCCCTAGTAATAAACATTACACATGTATTAGTATATATTAAGGCACACAACATAGGAAAACCCCTAATTTTGGAACTTATTTTCAAAACCACGATTTAAGGCTCAAAGCCTAGTCCAATCGATTAATCACATTCTCTTGATTAAGAAAACATCTTTTATTTCCCAATTTGGAGTTAAAATGAATTAAATACACATTTTAGATCATTTAAGGTGATTAAAATGATATTTAAGATAAACTTCGAGTAAGTATTTGGAAATAGGACTCAAAAACTAGAAATTCAGATTCTACTCGAAAAATCCTTTGCAATGACTATTTATTCACATTTTTATGACAAGGGATCGATTTAATATGAATTAAACTAAATTGACCAATCAGAATGCAAGAAAAATTCATTTCAGCAAAGTAAATGGACGACCGAGATTGGGTCACTGAAGCCGGGCCCACGCTGACGCGGGCCAATCATATTTGGCTACGTCGGCGGGTCCACTCTCACTGACCTAGGTCAAAGGCGAGTGGGAAGGGGAAATTCACTAAAATACCCCTACTCGATAAATCAAATTAAATAGCTAACGAGGGCAGTATTGTCATTTACACTTATATGTATCATCATTGAGAAAATGAAGCTAGAGATGAAATTACTATAAAGCCCATGGATCATTAATCGAGTGATTGAAGAGGCGTGTTCGCTTTGGTAATTTGGTTACCTGGATTCTTTGCAATCTAGCCATGGCGAGAGAAGCACCTCAGGTCGCTCTCAACCTTACCTTGCATGAGGATTTCAGTTGCTGCCTGAGGAACAGATGCGTTCAACACTCTCCTCGTGCTGAGATGAGACCAGTGACCCTGGTCTTAGGTGGTGATGCAAACGGGAGCTCGCACGACGCTCCATCCGTGGCCAGAAATAGGGGATGGTCTAGTGGTCTTTAAGAACCGATACCAGGTCGTATGGAACCCAACTCAAGTCTTGATGATGCTCGCGGCAGAAAAGAGGAGCTACAGGACCAAGACCCAGGGTTGGAGGAGCACCGAGGACCCCAAATCATGGTGATGGAGGCGAGGTGTTATAGGCTCCTATAGGACTTGACGTCCAGGGCTATCATGAGTCAAAGGAAGAGCAAGGAAGCGAAGAAGGAAGGCTGGGGAAGCTTTCCAGATCGTTAATTGACTCGAAGGTGTAGAGAGGAGGTAGTGCTTCCACGAGGTTCGTCGGAGAAGGGGGCAAGAAGTTCGGGGTTCTCTAGGCTGCTATGGGGCTAATTGGAGGAGGAGAAGTGATGCGCGGGGACCGATGCTGCTCTAGGGGCCTTATATAGGCGGGACGAGGCCTCTAGGACCTTCTGTGAAAAATGTGGCAGAGAAGGAGGTTTAGGCCCGATTGGGAGTTTCACCAAATCAAAAAGGTAGATCCTCATTCGAACCGACGGCGTGAGGTGGAGCTAGCAGTGAAGGAATCACGTTAAATGGCAAAGGAGAGAGGGAGTAAGGAGTCGAGGAGCTTGGCTGCTTGAGCAGTCAGAGGTAGGGGACGACCTCCGGGCCATAAGATCAAAACCAGATCAAAACTCATCCGTCGGATGGGCGACTAGGCGCGTGACAAGATAAATTGACCAAATCATAGCGTTACACATCAATATAAATGATTTGATGCATGCACTATAGTTATACTATATTAAAAGCTTTTAAAATCGATTTGAAGGGTCAAATGAAGTCAAAAAGGCACCAAATTTTAACCACATGCACAAATTAATGTGTAAAATCATGCTATGCAATTATATTCTCATTTAACTCATTATTTGGCCCTTAATAAATATATTGCTCATTAAAGTGTATATTAATATATTAAAATGAATGAGTTATATGAAAAGTCTTCTTTTAATGGATTATATGAGTGAAATTCAAGATATCCAACCATTATTAACATTAAGAGCAAAAACTCGCCATTATATTCTATTTCTATATATTATTATCATTTTTGAGGAGAGAGAAGGAAATTAGGTTAATTACACTCATAATTAATATTTTACTCATATCTTATCCAAAATAATATAAAATCTCCAAATTAACATTATCCACTTATTATCTCTCATAAAAATCCATTTTGCATTATTAGTCCTCAATTATTTCCTTAAGTGGGTTATTTGTGCAAACACCCCTTTATTATCATAATTGGGGCAAACATGGAATTTCACCATCATTTAGGCTCAAATTGCATATAGAGTCCAAACATGATTCAAAAGGATGGGAAATTTATGAAAAATGTCCAAATGGACGAGAAGGCAAAGAAAAGCTCAAAAGTGGGAAAATTGCAGGAAAGACCCTGGATTTTAGTATGTTACACAACACGTGGAAGCTCATCAAGTTCTCCTTAGCCTTGGCTGCATGGTCACTAGCCTCTAGGGAGTCCATAGGAAAAAGCCTAAACTCCATGTCTCTTGCACCATCAGAAGCCTCATCCTACTCCCCTTCTTTATTTCTCCTTCTTTCTCTCTTGACATTGAACCAAAACCATAGTGAACTTCCCCCTTCTCAACGTCAACGATTAAAGCTTTTACAGGCCCTTGGTTCTCGATCTCACAATGAAACTAGGCTTGTACTACCTTGTGTCCCTATTTTTGGAAGAATACAGAGTCACAAGACCTCCCCCCTTTTTATCTCATCATTCTTCACAAAGATGTCCTGTCTTAAATGAACTGGAAGGTTGGTCATGAAACAATAGTTTAACATTTATTTCCTAGGTTTATTGCTCAATTATCCCATAACATAATCTTTCTGTTCTGAATTGGAACTTATAACATCATCCAAATCTAACTAAATTTGGTGTGCTACCTAAATCAACCATGAGGAGTCAAAAAATCAAGTTAGTATTTCATTTGGAAATCACAACTATCTCTATTTTTCCTTTTTAAGATAATCACATATTAATCATATATATTTATCAAAAAATAAACTAGTGCTCATATTTTGAGGGAAGCCAAATATTAGTGCCATGTATTCATATAAATATTAGAGAACCTAAGTATGCATATTGAATGAGTCAACTTCTCTTTAACCCTCAAAATCACTTATTCACTAATTAGGTGTAACGGCCCCGCCTCCTGGTAACCCCCAATTAAGGGAGACCAAGAGGTCAGAGTCATTATCCCAATTTCCTGGATCAAAGGTTCAATAAATAATCAGTAATAATTATTAAATTCTACCATAACTATACTGAAAGTTGGAATAAAAGAAAACTTTGCATACCTTTTCAAAGACTTGGATATCTAACTTCTATCCACATCTGGACTCTATTCTAACTAATCCTCCTTGCACTTTATTTCTTAATTTCACACTATGCCACTTTATTGTTTGTCTTTTTCAATTTGTACCTAAAATGCCGACAAACAAAATGTCGATCAGCATAAATAAATATGCCAATATGTGGGGGAAACAATAATCGTGCAAATAACTATAACAACATATTGTAAGAAATTATGGTTTAGCAAGCAAACTTTACACTTTAAACATAACTACTCAATCCATACATACCCTAACCTCTACGCCGTCCCTATAGTGGACCTAGATACTACCTCTCATATGGTAGATTCCAACTGACCCCCATGATCCTACCTAATAGGTAGATCAATACCTAGGGTCGAAGAGTCACATGGCACTACCCATAGGTAGCCCAATCACTAACTCATGATATGCTAAAGAGTCGCATGGCACTACCCATAGGTAGCCCAATCACTAGCTCATGATATGCTAAAGAGCCGCATGACACTACCCATAGGTAGCCCAATCCCTGACTCATGATAACCTAATGGTCCTATCTAACAGGTAGACCATGTACTAGGTCATCCTTTTCATCATTAGAAAAGACACAGAGGAGGACCAGGATCTGAGCTAGTCATGTACACATACTTATGGTGATAGCCATAGTCAGTTTATAGTTGCATGAAATAAAAGTCATCCAAGCAGTAATTTCCAAGCAACCGATAAAACATTCAGGAATCGCCATGAAACTAAAGCAATTTAACCATAAGCGTAACCACATACCTAATCCAGAGCAACTTGATGTCCAAGAAATAATATTCAAGAACAATCAAATAAGAAATCATCAATATCCTAAAATCAACGCATGGCATCCAAGTGTCATTGTTTTATCCAAAACATTCTCAAGATAGGATTGGATGTCATCCTAGGATTTCTAGGCCAACTTTAGGGTTTTAGCCTCCATAAAGATTTTATCACTTTTAATACCCTTTTAGTTCACAAACCCTAATTTCAACATCATAGGCACAATTGAATGTCAATTAAATTTAATATGTCTCTTTGACACTAAAACTACCATCTTTATCCTTTTAAGTCATATCAAGATCATTAGGCCCAATTATCATCTTTGGTTTCTTTCAAATTGTCAACTCACATTTCATTAGGGTCTAATTCACATATGAACTCTATTTATCGCTAATTCCACATTAATCCACTAGAAAACCCTAATTACCAAATTAAGGATATTTATCCATAATTAGAAACTTTTATACTCAAAATAGATTAGAATCATCAAATCTCAGTTCTATTCATGGATTCGAACAATTAAAGCCATTATGAATCATAATTACCAAGATTAGGGTTTCAAGGCTCATTAAAGGATATTCCTGCACATGGAACCCTAAATAAATTAAACTACACATAAAGATCATCTTTTTAGATCTAATGTATCCTTTTTATAATCAACAGGTTAATATCTACTTTAAACGTCCATATAACCCTTCCCAATTCATTAATCATCATAGATTAGGGTTTCTTAATCATTAATGCATGAAGATAACTTCAACTACTTTTCGAATTTCAAGAGGAAATAAGCTCTCAAATTATTTTTAATGGATTCCTCGTACTTTTCTTAGCAACTTTCATATATTATATGTACCAATCCGAGCTACCATTAAATAAATATGAATTTTGCAAGATTCATTTACTTGGACCAATGAGAGGCTGACACGTCAGCCATCCCATGCAATGTAACTCGGCCGATTTGGAAACACAACCAAATTACATTCATAACCCCACAGGTCTGTTTGGCTCTTCAAAACTCAGAGGGGAAATTTCGTCCAACGCCTTAGGTCATCTTCTACCTCGCGTCACACGCTGCTGCCGCCATCACAGGGGTTGGCGCAGCTTTGCCCCCCCTTCCCCGACCCTGACGACCACCAGGGAAAGTTTTCTTACCTCTGTTGCACCTCCACACATCTAGGGAGGCCCTCCGCTCATGGCCAGAGCGGCTAGCTCATGCTGGCCGGGTCTGCAACTCGCGGCCGACCTTGCAGCCGTGCTGCTGCTACTGTGCATAGGCTAGGGTGAGGGGACAACCACCAAGCATTCCATGGTGTCGTGGAAGTAACATGCCTCCATCACAACTCTTCCACAACCCCTCATTGCTCCAGGGATAGCTCTATTCCCTCTTGGTTAGGGTTTGCATGAAAAGAACAAGGAGAAGAGAGAGGGATGCATGGGATCTACTTGGGCTCGAGGCTAAGGGTTCCACCCTTATATAGGGGAGGATAACAAAGCCCTAGGATGCCTATCCACGAGGAAACAAGGCCCTTTCCCAATAGGGAACCTATTTTCCTTAATTAAGAAGTATTCTCTCTCTCTTAATTATCTTCTTGATAATCCATATTCCTTAGTTAGTAGGAAATCCGAAAATTATCTCTTTCATCTTCTTTGTGCTTGGATTTTAATCCATTAGCCACAAAATTTCACTTCCTTATAGAAAATAGTATTTCTTTTTGATAATACCAAAGAGTCATTAACTATGTAGCACATTATCCTCATATTTTTCTATTATTTGTATTTTCTCTTTCTTCTTCTCCATTGGGACTCCTTGGACCCTAAGAAATCCTAAGATTTCGAAATTCCTTTTTAAAGATGCTTATTATCCTTCTAGATGCATCCACATCCATTATTTCTCATTATCTTACTTATTTCTTTATTAAAAGATTTCTTTTCAAGGATTTCTCTTTATCTTTTATTTCCTTTTTCCTCTTTTCCTATTTCTTCCATTAGAAATCACATATAAACGAAATTTACTCAATTGTGACCATTAATGCCACCTTCTAGAGATTTCTATATAATTCTCATAAATACTTTGCTTAATATTCATTATCTTGTATCTTTTTCTAATATTTGGACTTTTCTTCTTTTCTTCTCTTTTATATCCATTATTGGATTAATCTAATAATAGGAACCACGAAATTCCTATCAAAAGGGAGATTTGCAAAGAAATCCCTTCTTTGAAGAAAAGCATACAACCTTTTCAATTAAGTCCATATTCATAAAAACATTACATTTCAATTATGAAAAAATATGCAAAATTGAGGTTGTAACATCCTTCCCCTCATATAGGAATTTTTCCCTCAAAATTCCACCAAACATATAAACAATTTAGGATATGTCTTTTCCATATCTATCATTGGCTCCCATGTGGCTTCATCCTTTCCATGGTGCTTCTAAAGAACCTTTATCATCTCATATTCTTTACTCCTAAGCTCTCTCTCACCTTGGTATCTTGTACCCTTATAGGTGACTCAGGGTAAGTTAGCCTCCCTTGGGAACTCACTAGGTTCATTGCTCAGCCCATGGCTTGAGTACCTCACATAGTGCTCTAGATCGGACTTGTGGAACACATCATACATCATGTTATCCTGAGGGGTAAGCCTAAGAATAACCATCTCCCCCAATCCATCCCAAATGCACCCATGTATCGGGGACTCAACTTTCTCAACTATAGCTCAGAGGGGTCGGATTTTCATATCAAATATTCTCCCACAATGAACTGCATGTTAGTCTACTTTGCATAAGCTCACGACTCATGTCGCCCCTGGGCTCTCTTTCATCCATCACACGATCAAAGTGACTTCATCTACACACACTGTGGCCTTTTTCTAACCTTCACGAGGTCCCTTCACCCACGTCATCTTAATGAAGCGGTGACCGACACAACCTCCCTTACAAAGCTTCTTACATCCCAATACTGGCTATGGTGGCTAACATCACAACTTTCATAAGACAAGAACTGTCTCCATGTATCACCCCGAACGAGCACACACACTCTCATCAGACCCTCTAGTATGGATCATACTAACCATCAGTTAGGGGTGATAAGCTATAATAGCATCGAGTTCATCATGTACTTACTTCCACCACATGGAAGTGAATCTTTAGGTCATACTCATGAACCTTTGAACTCGCATCATGCTGTATTTGAACCATCTCTCTTACATGTAGTTCAATCAGATCTGTCCCTTGAAAATACTCTCTCTTTCTCTTTAGACTAGGTCATCTAGGTAAGGCGATCTACCATAACCCATATTGCACCTTGACCTTCTTCGGTCCATGGGAGACTTACCACGACATCCATAGTGATGAACTCCCATTCCCTCTCATGGACTTTTATCCTCTATATCCACTCAATGGGTTATTGGTGTTCATCCTTCACCTCCTGACATGCTTGGCGACAAGCCACATGCATCTCCATACACTTCTTAGGCATCCAAAGTACTACTACCACTTATTATCTTAGTAGTACCATAGTGTAAGGTGAACTTAAAATCATGATCTCCTGTATGTCATGATTCCTCAAGGTTGATTCCCTAAAACACTCTAGTCGTGGGTTTCATCACCTTCTTTTCTAGAGAAGTGCATCTGAGGTTCTACCACCATCCTTCTATCACAATAATCCCTAGGCTGGCTAACCAACAAACCACTAACTCAATTAACATATCTCGTTATATTTGAGTGTTAGCCAAACATATCTCACCACTTAGGGTTCACCTAACTACCTAGACTAGGAAACTGCATCTCAATAAGAGCATCCATTACCACCTTTCATCTTTATGTGTTAGGTAATGTTGAAGACATACACCTCCATGTATTGCACTTATTATCTCATCTAGGACTATAAGTCTATCTTCAACAAGAAAACTCTGAGTTCATCCTCTTGGTTATCAAACTCAACCTTGTATAACTCATAAATTCTATACAGCTCATGATAAGAACGTCCTTATAAGATGACTACCTTAGTTCTCTTGATGTTTTTAAACCATCCACACATCATACACTCCACAAGGGTACGCTATTATTTCTATCCTCATACATCATAGAAATATTTCCACTCACATCATCTTTATCCTTGGTGTATGGCATGCGTAGTGTACTATCTCTCACTCCCATAACAAGAGGAAATAAGCATTTGGCTGCAATCCAAATACAGAGTTCTTCCCATTCCAAGAGTAGAGATGGTACATCCCACATTGCCAGTACACCTTCAAATCTAACTGGAAACGTGCATCACATGTCTCTACATCATGAACATCTCGATATCAAGTTTACTTCCATGAGAAACTAGTTTCGAACCCACTTGGATCATCATATCATCCTTGGTCATCTCCTCTAGGTCTATAGGGTGCCAACACTTTTGGGGTCATCCCTCTTCCCTTATACATCTAGAGAGTGCCCTCCTCATATGCCCTTTGGGTCCCATGAGTTCATGAAGGTGATCAATCTCCTAACCCATGACCCTCAAACAATGATAGCTGTTACCTCCCGACCCTATGGTCATGTGAAACTAGGGAATTAGGCAACTCCTACTCCCATCAGTCTTATCCCTACCTGACCCTAGGATAGACTTAGGATTCTAACATAGTACATATCCAGTGTGAAACCTTATCCAAGTCTCCATCATCTCTCTCGTCATCTATGGTCTGACTTACATCCTTTCATAGGGATCAGGGTGACCAACCTACCTTGGTCAGGCCCCATATTGGTTACCTCCATGGTAACACATCCAAATGCACTTAGTGATGGTTATATATGGTTCTACAGGTTCCTTCTCATACTATGTACTCTCCACTTAGCTTCTCAAGACTCTATGAGACCTCTTAAGGTTACCTCACACTCAACAAAAGCTGATCCATACCCCACAAAAGGGTCCCTCTCCTAGGATGGGGGGAAACTATCTCTTGATAGCGACAAAGGTCACAAACATCCTTATGTCTAGGGTTTTTCATCCACATGAGCATGATTAGCCTTAGCAAGCTACTGAGGCACATAGCTAACAAACATACCACTACTAAACCATGCTAGGTCTCCATGGTAGTTCATACTTGTTCTCATTCCTCAACATTCGACCATCATCAAACATGTCGATGTCACCAACCTATATGTGAGGGGTTCATCAAACATATACCTTAGTCTAAGGGGGTGCCATGCTCTCATGCGTAAGAACTCAAGCATCTGTGTGAGCATCAGGTGCACCAGGAACTACTACTTCCCCTCTTTAGGTCTAGGAACCCTAGGTTCACTTCTTATGAAACAACTATCCAACTGCATGCTCAACATTCAAACAACGAACCAAGCATGTACAAGGTGCATCATGCACACCCTATTATCCTTCCACTTGAACAACACATCAGAGTCGAGTCCTCCTCAAGGACAACCAACTAGGTATAAGACCTTACAACTTGTTACTAAACCTCCTCAAGGTCTAAAGAACTCTTCTTCCTATCCCTAGTAGGTAAGCACCTATATCATCTGCACATAGGTACTAGCAACCTCATCTTTCTTCTAGGATTTGGTTCCTATAAAGGAAGCCAAGATACCAAAAGCCTCCAGGGGTCATGTACGAGGCAACCACAACCATCCACTTAGGTCGTAACATACCCAACTTCTCAGGGTTCCTCATATCCCATAGTCTAAGCTTCCAACATTCTTATTTGGGTCTTGCTCTCTCTCTCTAGAGCTAACTGTACAAACAACCTTGCCATTAGAAGTTCTCTCTCTAAAAGGGTGGATCAAGCTCACATGCATACACTTACATGGGTGAAACCTACGTTCGCTTGAGATTATTTATGTCTATTTATGCTTAGCTCATAATCTATCCAACATGCCCTTCTAGCCTAGGTTTCAACCTACCACCAATACTATCAATGTACTCTGGGTGCATACTATGCCATGCTCATATAAGCTCATAGGGTTTCTATATGTTCTTCACTAACCTCATCAATGAAGGAATTATCCTTCACTCTAACATGCACGACCCTTCCTAGGGTTGGGTTGCCAAAGGTACTAGGTCATCCAACCCCACACGGCTCACACTATCATAGGGATTCAAAACCAACATCATGTCAACCCAAACACAAGGTCGACCATGACTTCCATCTCATCATGCCATCTCTCTCTCTAACCACCACTTAGGGTTAGGGTTAACATCATCATCAGAGGATGTTCCAGGCCTCTACCTTTAATGGAGGTCTCTTCCTCCAAGACCAACTCTACTTCGTCCTCCTAACAAGAAGGTCTATCCTCAGGTCTCTCCTAAGGGCATGACAACACATGTCATATGACCTAAACATGCAACTATTCTTTAGTTTATGCTTAAAATATTAAGCTTATGTCCATGACATCTTATTTACATGCTTTTTCATTAATTTGGTGGAGGATTCCTTAACCTTATCATACATACCCTGACTTCAAGAGGGTGAGGAAGAGAGAGAAAAACCCTAAACCTCAAAATCTTAACAGAATTAGGGCTAAGAAGGGACAAAAATAGATGAGAGAGTCCTAAAGGTATCTTATTTCGAGTGATCCTAAGACATTGGCCAGGCAGTCACACAGATCCGGGAGTCCTCGTATTCCGACTAGATGTGCATAGGAAAATGTTGCCATCCCCCAGACGTGATCCTTTTCTAGACACCTCTGTCTTTCAAAAAATCCTCTAATAACTCCCTCGGTTCTATGGAATTTGTAAAATTTAATAATTACTAAAGATTAAATGAGGGACCAATGCTCTGATACCAAATGTAACGACCCCGCCTCCCGGTAACCCCCAATTAAGGGAGACCAAGAGGTCAGAGCCATTATCCCAATTTCCCAGATCAAAGGTTCGACAAATAATCCGTAATAATTATTAAATTCTACCATGACTATACTGAAAGCTGGAATAAAATAAAACTTTGCATACCTTTTCAAAGACTTGGATATCTAACTTCTATCCACATCTGGACTCTATTCTAACTAATCCTCCTTGCACTTTATATCTTAATTTCACACTATGCCACTTTACTATTTGTGTTTTTAAATTTGTACCTAAAACGCCAACAAACAAAATGTCAGTCAGCATAAATAAATATGCCAGTATGTGGGGGAAACAATAATCGTGCAATTAACTGTAACAACATATTGCAAGCAATTATGGTTTAGCAAGCAAACTTTACACTTTAAACATAACTAATCAATCCATACATACCCTAACCTCTGCGCTGTCCCTGCAGTGGACCTAGATACTACCTCTCATATGGTAGATTCCAAATGACCCCATGATCCTACCTAACAGGTAGATCAATACCTAGGGTCGAATAATCACATGGCACTACACATAGGTAGCCTAATCACTAACTCATGATATGATAAAGAGTCGCATGGCACTACCCATAGGTAACCCAATCACTAACTCATGATATTCTAAAGAGTTGCATGACATTACCCATAGGTAGCCCAATCCCTGACTCATGATAACCTGATGGTCCTACCTAACAGGTAGACCATTTACTAGTTCATCCTTTTCATCATTAGCAAAGCCACAAAGGAGGACCATGATCTGAGCTAGTCATGTACACATACTTATAGTGATAGCCATAGTCACTTTATAGTTGCATGAAATAAAAGTCATCCAAGCAGTTATTTCCAAGCAACCAATAAAACATTTGGGAATCTCTGTGAAACTAAAGCGATTTAACCATAAGCGTAACCACATACCTGATCCAGAGCAACTTGATCTCCAAGCAATAATATTCAAGAACAATCAAACAAGCAATCATCAATATCCTGAAATCAATGCATAACATCCAAGTGTCATTGTTTTATCGAAAACATTCTCAAGATAGGCTTGGATGCCATCGTAGGATTTCTAGGCCAACTTTAGGGTTTTATTAGCGTTTTAGCCTCCATAAAGCTTTTATCACTTTTAATACACTTTTAGTTCACAAACCCTAATTTCAACATCATAGGCACAATTGAATGTCAATTAAATCTAATATGTCTCTTTGACACTAAAACTACCATCTTTATCCTTTTAAGTCATATCAAGATCATTAGGCCCAATTATCATCTTTGGTTTCTTTCTAATTGTCAAATCACATTTCATTAGGGTCTAATTCACATATGAACACTATTTATCGCTAATTCCACATTAATCTACTAGAAAACACTAATTACCAAATTAAGGGTATTTATCAACAATTAGAAACTTTTATACTCAAAATATCTTAAAATCATCAAATCTTAGTTCTATTCATGGATTCGAACAATTAAAGCCATTATGAATCTTAATTACCAAGATTAGGGTTTCAAGGATCACTAAAGCATATTCATGTACATGGAACCCTAAATAAATTAAACTACACATAAAGATCATCTTTTTAGATCTAATGTGTCCTTTTTATAATCAACATGTTAATATCAACTTTAAACGTCCATATAACCCTTCTCAATTCATTAATCATCATAGATTAGGGTTTCTTAATCATTAATGCATTAAAGTTGATAACTTCAACTACTTTTCGAATTTTAAGAGGAATTAAGCTCTAAAACTATTTTTAATGGATTCCTCATATTTTTCTGAGAAACTTTCATATATTATATGTACCAATCCGAGCTACCATTAAATAAATATGAATTTTGCAAGATTCACTTACTTGGACCAATGAAAGGCTGACACGTTAGCCAACCCATGCAGCGTAACTCGGCCGATTTGGAAACACAATC
Organism: Alisma plantago-aquatica; assembly: GCA_963693085.1. Classification (NCBI taxonomy): domain Eukaryota; kingdom Viridiplantae; phylum Streptophyta; class Magnoliopsida; order Alismatales; family Alismataceae; genus Alisma; species Alisma plantago-aquatica. Next base: position 427,612,295 of record OY856413.1, read on the forward strand.
AAATTACACTTATACCCCTGTGCAGCTGCTTGGCTCTTCAAAACTTGGAGGGGCAATTTCGTCCAATGCCTTAGGTCATCTTCTACCTTGCGTCGTACGCTGTTGCCGCCACCGCAGGGGTTGGCGCGGCTTTGCCTCCCCTTCCCCGACCCTGACAGCCACCAGAGAAGGTTTGCCTGCCTCCTTCGCACCTCCACACATCTAGGGAGGCCCTCCGCTTGTGGCCAGAGCGGCTGGCTCATGCTGGCCGGGTCTAAAACTCGTGGCTGGCCTTACAGCCGTGCTGCTGTTGCTGTGCATAGGCTAGGGTGAGGGGATGCCCACCAATATTTCCATGGTGTCATGGAAGCAACATGCCTCTATCACAACTTTTCCACAACCCCTTGTTGCTCCAAGGATAGCTCTATTCCCTCTTGGTTAGGGTTTGAACGAAAATAACAAGGAGAAGAGAGAGTGATGCATGGGATCTACTTGGGCTCGAGGCTAAGGTTTCCACCCTTATATAGGGGAGGATAGCAAAGCCCTAGGATTCCTATCCATGAGGAAACAAGGCCCTTTCCCAATAGGAAACCTATTTTCCTTAATTAAGAAGTATTGTCTCTCTCTTAATTATCTTGTTGATAATCCATATTCCTTAGTTAGTAGGAAATCCAAAAATTATCTATTTCATCTTCTTTGTGCTTGTCTTTTAATCCATTGGCCACGAAATTTCACTTCCTTATAGAAAATAGTATTTCTTTTTGATAATACCAAAGAGTCATTAACTATGTAGCACATTATCCTCATATTTTTGTATTATTTGTATTTTCTCTTTCTTCTTCTCCATTGGGACTCCTTGGACCCCAAGAAATCCTAAGATTTCGAAATTCCTTTTTAAGGATGCTTATTATCCTTCTAGATGCATCCACATACATTATTTCTCATTATCTTACTTATTTCTTTATTAAAGGATTTCTTTTCAAGGATTTCTCTTTATCTTTTATTTCCTTTTTCCTCTTTTCCTATTTATTTCATTAGAAATGACATATAAACGAAATTTACTCAATTGTGGCCATTAATGCCACCTTCTAGAGATTTCTATATAATTCTCATAAATACTCTGCTTAATATTCATTATCTTGTATCTTTTTCTAATATTTGGACTTTTCTTATTTTCTTCTCTTTTATATCCATTATTGGATTAATCTAAAAATAGGAACCACGAAATTCCTATCAAAAGGGAGATTTGCAAAGAAATCCCTTCTTTGAAGAAAAGCATACAACCTTTTCAATTATGAAAATATATGCAAAATTGAGGTTGTAACATTAGTGTTACATTTAGTGAACTTGGATTATGATAGGTTTTAGTGATAGGTTTGCTTGTCACTTTAAGGTTTAATTGCACCAAGATCCAAAACTTATAGAAATTAACTAGTGAAAATTTCTACTAAAAACCAAATTCTTATTTTATTTGAATTCTGGGATGTTGCAATTCTACCCACCTTAAATTAATTTCATCTTCAAAATTCCATGAACTACCCATCTCAAGGTTTTACATATCCTGTGTATGTTAACTCTTTAGTATTATTTAGAATCTCACTATTATACTAAGGATAGGACCTTCTCATGGTTAATTATCTAAACCAAAGTAATAGATGTATATAATACTAGTGAAGCTTGAAATATATCTCATAACACCATCAACTATCATGGTAAGGAACCCAATATACCCCTCTAGAGGGAGCTGAATTTGGGTTTTGGTTCCAACTGACTTATTTATATCAAATTACCTACCCTTTGTCTGCATGCTTGGTCTTATAGTGTATATTATTAGGTTTATGTGACTTTATGTCTCATACTCTTAATGAAAACTCTTTTTTCTTTGTCACCTTTGGATACATGTCAATCAATCATATATCTAGAGGTGACCCATTGTATCACACTTTTATTTGCACCTCTGTAGTGCCCATGTCCCATACCACATGCATTCAAAAGGGAAAAATACATGCATGATTCATCTATAATCCTCTCGACAAAAGCCCATAAGCCTGTGTCCAATACCACACACATGTGGGACAAATAGAGAGCGTGTTATATACAATTCGAGAGTTAACATTGCATTCCAAACCATATAAACATATAAAGCTAATCCTTATCTAAATTTCTATCTCTTGACTAGACTTCTACTTTGATTTCCAATATCATTCGCTTACTCATCCTATGCCTAGGGTTTGAACATATCAATTAGATTTTTGTTGGTGGCCATCTAATATATGTTCTGATACCATTAATGTAACACCCCACTTTTAAATACATACAATGACTGAGAGGAATCATTTGACTTTAAAGGGGTGAGTCATGTCTCAATAATCATTGTAAACAAATAAATAAATCACCATAAGCTATCTTAAAAAGATTCATACATTGTTTTGAAAGGAAAATATAAATGGTCTCATCTCAACCTCAAACCTAATACATGTAGACTAAGCAAATATAAAACATGAAATAACAACTAGACTAAAGAATCTATTGATTGGTAGATGGCACCCCACCAACCTAAAGTCTCCTTTGATGTCAACTATACTGAAGGGCTCACTTCAGTTCTCCCTTGATCCTTTATCTAGGGACGTCATGTACTACAACCATGTGAAACAAGGCAATAATGTAAGTAAGCGACAATATGCATTTTATAAGAACTGAAAAATAAATATATATACTTGAACTAAATTTAACTTGCTATGACTTAACAATAAGAATCATCATCACACTTTAGATTACATTACATCAATAAATTAAGAAATGTTACTCTATGCATTCTCTATATAACTTCCCAAATGAGGCACATCATGCTTAAAAGGCCCATCTTTAATAGGAAGCCTATAATGACCATAAAGATCCATCATTGTGAGAAGCATATAATAAGTTATATAATTCTCTTATCTTAAACATCAACATCATTTTTCTCATCTTGCCATCAATGTAAATTATCCTCATCCAATAATTACACCAAAGTGATCATCATGACCGTTAGGGATCATCTCAATTTCATCAAAGTGCTCATCAATGTCGTAAAACAAAATAATATATTGGCGAACAATTCATAACTTATGTACATTATCTTAATCATCATGAGATTTCTATCTCTTATTGTTTAAATTAACATTACATGATTTTCATGAAACTTGCATCAATGTCTTAATCATTACATTATCATAGCATTAAAGTAATGATCATTAGTGATTACCATATAAATTTATGAATAAAAAAGAACATGAAATAATATAATAAGAGGCATCATAATTGTCTTAATTTCATCCATTATGTGATTTTAAAGCATATCGTAAGCATGCAATTCATATAAGGTATATATGTATAGTAGTATGACTCATTTACTTGGAGCAAAGTAGTGTTGGTATGTATGTCCAGAGAGCCAATCATGCATTGATTGCAATGGGGCATTAGATAGATGATTTGATAATAATAAAGGTAATTCCATCTATTATGTTAGTCTCAATCATGAGATGATGACACAAACATAGTAGATGTCTAAAGAATGATGTTACTTGATGGCATATGTCTTGAGGTTAAGGACCTGAACAATGAGATCATATGTATGATAAGGGCACATACATTCTTGATTATGTCCCTAGTCAGATATTACTATGAAAGAAAAATAGATGACAATAATACACAAGACTAGAGTGAGTGCTGATTGATGGTAGAGTCTCATTAGTAATGATATGTGATATAAAGTCAAGCAAACAAGTGGTGGTATGCATGCCCAAAGAGCCAATCATACAATGATTATAATGGCATGACTTGAAAATGATTTCATTAATAATAAAGGCAATCTTCTAATTTATTCTATTTTATTCAGTTATGAAATAATGATGTAACATAGTAAATCTCTAAAGAATGATATTACTCAATGATGTATGTCTTCAGGTTGAGGATGTGAACAATGAAATCATACGGATGTCAAGAATATATCCATTCTTGTTATGTCCCTAGTCGGTTGTTACTTTGGATGGCTGATAGACAACAATAACACGTAACACTAGAGTGTGTGTGTTGGTTGATGACATAATCTCATTAAGTCATGATATGTGATATCAAACCAAATACATAGATACATGTTAGAGAACAGTGTATCGGACAAACCCACCTTGAGAGTGATGCATGGAAACCATTACATGGTAGTCAGGATCATCTCTGATAATGATGGAGGTGATTTTGGTTCTTAGACCTAAAATCACTACACTCATCACATGTTGTTTTGTGTACTTTGACACATCCCACTGTGACTTTAAATAAGGGTTGCCAAAAAGGTGGTGCTCGGGTGCATTGTGACACATGGGGATGACTGTGGGTGATGTAGATGGGATTTGTCCCTCCTATAGGAGTATGATATCTGGGCACTTGATAAGTGAGACTGAGAAATGCACGACCATGCTCATATGAGTCAATATATGATATTAAAGTTACATATATCTCAGACAGTATGCTCTAGTTCAAGGAACATGGATTGAATGTTGAAGAGGATGATGATTCCTTGCTCAAGTTCAATTTGGATATCAGTGACCTAATGAAGGTGCACGAGACAACAAACCTTGGGGAAATAGTGTTCTAAAAAAGCATGACAACTACTTTGGAGTCATAGGTAGGAGTTGCAACACCAAGAACATATTGTAGGTTGAAGTTGTTCTCCAACTTTCCAAACTACTTGGGTATAAATTATGTGATGCTAGATACCTCTCATTGCTTGTGATGTAATAAATTAGTTATGGACATTCATTGCCAATGTAACTTGGAACCTATAGGGTCACACACATAAGACACACTTGGAATAGAAGTTTATTCATGAATATAGTTTAAAATTGATTACTAAAGAGTTAGGTATTCAATTTAAACAACATTGGTTGAATATTGACTGACTGGTTTGTGAACCTACCAGTTCAAGTGTTGAAGTGATCTTTTCAGAGTATCAGGTCAATTGAACCAAGATTGGCAATCTGGTCCATGATATAAAGCCCAGGTCATGAACTGACCGGTTCAAGTTTTGAACCAACCATTTGATTGGATCAATGATGAGTGTTGATGTCATGTTGTGGATTAATCAGATATTAATTGCCAATACAATTGCAATTGTTGTTGAAATGATCGGTACAAGGGATGAATCAATCGACTCACATGCCAACTGATCGTTTCACCTATGAAATAACCATTTTGCCACTCACAGGATGTAAAAATTCGTGAAATTATATTCCCTTTGACTCCCATGTAAACTAGGAACCTTGGCCCTGACCCTCCTATAAATAGAGGGGTATTGGGGGCTTCTCAGACACATCAAATAGCTTTGACAATTGTTGTCTTCTCTAGTTGTTGTAATCGAGAGAAGTTGAGCAAATCCTACCCATCAAAGGGAGGGATAGCAAGGGTGAACAATTATGGGAGAGCAAGTTAGTGCTAGTACAATGACTAGAAGGGACATCTTCTTCTTGTCCGTTCATCTAGTACAACAGGAGATTCTGGTGGTCTATGTAGACTACTATAAAGGTGAGGAGACCATTTCCTGCTACTCAGAGGACAAAACCAACTGTTGTCCATGGTGATCATTTAGGAGGTCTATGTGGACTACTATAAAGGTGAGGAGGCCATTGCCTGCTACTTAGAGGACAAAGACAACTATTGTCCATGGTGATCATTTAGGAGGTCGATGCAGACATTGTCCAAGTGCAACTTAAAGAAAGGTTCATGCTACACCAAAGGAGTTGTTGCTAGACTTTCTCTAGAACCAAATATAACCACTTAACCATCCTTCTCATTATGTTGTTGTTGACATGATCTAATATTTAAAGGGAAATATGGCAGTTAAAGATTTGTTTCTTCTGCCTAATCAGTCGCCATATTTTCCTACAGCGGTGTCAAAGCCACACCAATTTACTTTGCTTTGGGATTTAATCGATATGATCGGATTTTGGTTTTTTCATTTATTTATTCCATACGATGCGAATATTTAAAACAATTAATTTGCACATCTGATTAAATACAAAATATGATCCCAACTTATATATATATATATATATATATATATATATATATATATATATATATATATATATATATATATATAGTCAGGCTAGAATACACTCGAGTGTATTCAGAGCAGAATACACTCAAGTAATTTTTCATGATGCAATATTTTTTTCAGAAATCTAATCCATTTATCTTCTTAAACATCCTGTGAATAGCTCATACGCAAAATTTGAGCACATTTGGACATTTATAGGTCATGTTATAAAGACCATAAAAATTATGCTTTTCAAATTAGTTTCATGTGTCGATTTTGTTTCTCTTGGATGAGAGACTTATACTCATCCAAATGGGCTCAAAATTTGTAGGTAGCCTAGTTTTAGTATGACGGTGAAGATCAATGGTTTACATTTTGAAAGATATAGTCTTAATATGCAAACACACATGAGTGTATTTGTGCGATCTGTACACTCGAGTGTATTCTATCCTGACTCTCTCTCTCTCTCTCTCTCTCTCTCTCTAAATATATATATATATATATATATATATATATATATATATATGCAATTTACACGTGTTGCCCTAAAAGTTGGGTTTGATGGTGGATGTCTAGCATGGTAATAGCTAATAACCCAAATCATTGTGCATGTCTAAGTTATTATTTATTCCTATTTACATCTCAGTTTGCCTCTATCATATTATCCATTTGTAAAGTATTACTCTCCACTTCCTATGCTTCCCTTGAATGTAACTTGAGGTTTCTTATTACTTTAATATATGATAAATAGCATTAGGATAGTTTAAATTCTTGTTACGACCAAGATGACGTTCAACACTAGACGAACCACTTGTTTCATAAGACAAGCCGATCCAAATGACTGGTGGCCCAACCAATTGACTGGAGGGGTCCAAAAGATGTTGGACCAGAGACCAGATGATCGTTCTGAGAACCAACCAACCAACCAGGAGCCAAGCCGATCCATTTAAAGGTTGAACCAATCAACCTAGATTGGTTCAATAACAAGTGTTCATCAACAATAGGTTTATACATGTGATGTAGACCTTAGGTGGTGGTAATTCCTTGTGGCTCCAAGGAATTACAATAGTATGGCCATAACCATCACTTATACTTTTGCATGTTTTTTGTTTGTGGGATATAACATTTATATGATAAGTACTATAAGTATATGGTGATTGGATATGTATATGTACTTATAAATACAACTCCCTCAATAACATATTAAGTCTTAGATGCTTTCCATTAGCAACACTCATGAAAAGCTTGATTGACTAAGCGTGTGCACACTGAGCTTGGTGCACTATCCATCTTATGGAAGTGTGATGGTAGTTATGTGGGCCTACCAAGCAAGGTGCATTACTATCATGTAGGCTATTGGATCAAGCTTAATTAGGTGATCTTAATGAGCTTAAGAACCTAGAAGCATGCAGATGACCATGGCAAAGATTTGCACATAACATCTATCCAAGAGTTGTATAAGATGCAATTGAAAAAAGTTGCCTACCTTAATAATTGATTATCAATGCTGGCGTTGGCCGGGTTATAAATCAATTGTTTTCTGTATTGGCTCACTAGAAGGTTGTACACTGCAATCTTCCTAATTCATATGTGAGGGATATCAATTTGAACAAAATAGTCGGAGTGATAATTAATTAAAGGCCTAGCTAAATATCATCAATTTTATTCAAATAAAAAAATGTTTTGACAATTGCTTTTTTCTTTTGTAAAAATCAATGGAAAACAAATAATCGTTGCGATCAGTCCTTAGGAAGGACAAACTTAACAAGACAAATTTCCATGACTAGGTTTGGACTTTGAGAAGGTTTCTTAATGATGAGAATAAGTTCTATGCCCTAGATACACTAGTTCTAGAAATACCTGCTCCTGATGCACCTAGGGCTGAGCTAGATGCTTAGTAGAAGCGTACAAACGATGCCTTAGACATAAAAAATCTTAAGCTATGCTGCAAAATCTATGACTTGCATGAGTAGTGTAAAGACATGGGGATTCTTGAGATGGTAACACATATCAAGAACGTGAACCATAATCACACAAAGTGAGAAAGGTACAATGCCTCAAAGGTGCTCTTTGACTGTGAGATGATAGATGGAGATTAAAGAGAGAACCATGTGCTCAATATGATTGGACATGTGGAACATCTAGAAGAAATAGGATTATCTTTGAGGAAAGAGTTGGCCATATATATGATTCTACTATAATTTCCTAAATCATATAGTCATTTAACGAGTGCTACCACTTGAATAACATGGCCAGACCGCTGTTGGAATTGTTTGGCATACTGATTATTGTCGAAGCAAGAATGAAGAATGATAAACATATGATGGTGATCACTAGGATGGAGTTCAAGGAAGAAGGCAAGGCCATTATGAGTTCTGAGGTTAAGCATAAATCCATATCTACAACACTCAAAATAAGGAGAAATAAAAGTACAAGAGGAATTTGTCCTTAGTACTTGAAGGGATTCAGGAAGATGAATATGGGGATATTGATCTCCACTTCAGGTATATACATTATTGAGGTAAATTTGCCTTCTTCTTCATCATGGGTACTAGATACCAGATGTATATCTCACATATGTTCATATATGCATGATCTGAAAAGAAATAAGCCTTTAAGAAAGGGTGAGGTTGAACTACAAGTCGCAAATGGATCAAGAGTTGCTACCACAAAGCTTTTAATAGACTTAATGAACTGCTATTATGTACCGACTATTAATAAAAACAACATTGATATATCTTATATGGACAAGGATGTATATGAATTTCATGTTAAGAATGGTCGGTGTTCTATTTCAAAAGATGAGATCTTTTATGGAAGTGCCCAAATGTATTTTGGTCTTTATTTGTTGGATCTATAGACATATGCTTAAAAAATGTAAATACCAAAAGATTAAAAATCAACAAATCAAACAAGACATAGCTTTGGAATTGTCATCTAGGGCACATAAATGAGAATCACATAATTAGACTCCATAAAGATGGTTAACTAGACTCTTTTTATTTTGAATCAAAAGAAACATGTGAGTCTTGTTTATTTGGCAAGATGATTAAGACCCCTTCCTATGGAAACAACGAGAGAACTAGTGATCTCTAAGGACTCATACATACTGATGTATGTGGCCCTTTTAGAAAAATTGCTACATGTGAGTATCAATACTTCATCACCTTTACTAATGGCTTCAGTAGGTATGGTTATGGTTACCTGATGAAACATACGTCAAAAACCATTAAAAATTTCAAGGATTTCATGAATGAAGTACACAACCAAGTTGGTAAAAGTGTTAAGGCACTTCATTTTGATCGAGGTGGGGTATACTTAAGACAAGAGTTTGAGGACCTTATGTGAGACCATGTTATTGTATCACAATGATATACACTTGGAACACCTCAACATAATGGTGTACCACAAGGAAGGAATCACACATTGCTAGATATGGTGCGATCAATGATGAGTTAGCTCAACTTATGACTACTTTCTAGGGTTGTGCTCTAGAAACTGTTGCATTTACACTAAACTATGTACCATCTAATTTGGTTCAAAAGATACCATATGAGATATGGTATGAGAAGAGTCCCAATGTATCTTTTATGAAGATTTGGGGTTGTGAAGCTTATATGAGAAAGTAGTTTCCAGAAAAGCTTGGACCCAAATCAGATAAATGTTATTTTGTTGGATATCCTAAAGAAATCAAATGATATTACTTTAGTTCCCTATCTAACAAAAATGTGTTTCTTGCTCGGGATGTTGTATTCCTAGAAAAGGAATTTATTTTCAAAGGAATCAGTGGAAGGAAAGTAGAACTTGAAGAGTTTCGAGACTAACAAGAAAACATTAAACTAGTAGAGGTACAACAGGAACAAAGAGAATCACAAACCATTGTGGAATATCAAATTCCTTAAGTAGCACATGTGGCCTTATAGATCTAGTAGGACACACCTTGAGACGGAAAGATGTGGATATCTTGTGACTCAAGAAGGTGATGAGTTGGCCATAGATGATGAACCAACAACCTATCTAGAAGATACTAAGGGACTAGAGTATGGGAAATGGCTTGAGGCCATGAGATCTGAGATGGAACCCATGTACACCAACAAGGTATGGACCTTGGTTGATCTAACCTGAAGGGATAAAACCCATAGGGTGCAAATGGGTCTTTAAGAAGAAGACCGACATGGATGGTAATGTACAAACCTATAAGGATAGATTGGTTTCAAAGGGTTTCAAACAAGTTCAAGGTGTTGACTATGATGAAACCTTTTCTACAATTTCCATGGTTAAGTTCATCAAGATCACGCTTGCCATTGCAACTTATCATGACTATGAGGTTTGGTAGATGGATGTTAAAACTGCATTCCTATATGGGATTCTTCTTGAGGATGTGTACATGACACAACCTGGTAGTTTTATAAATCCAAAGGATGCAAATGAATTTTGTAAGCTACAAAGGTCAATCTATGGATTGAAGCAAGCATCATGGAGCTGGATCTTTGTTTTGATGAGACAGTCAAAGAGTTTGGTTTTATTCTAATTGAAGATTAACCCTGTGTTTACAAGAAGGTTAGTGTGAGAATGATTGCATTCCTCATATTATATGTGGATGACATACTATTGATGGGGATCGACATCCATACTTTATTAATGGTAAAGACCTGGCTGGGAAATACATTCTCAATGAAGGACTTGGGTGAAGTGTCCTATATCTTAGGAATCAAAGATCTACAAAGATAGATCTAGAAGGCTTATTGGACTAAATTAGAGCACATACATTGACAAAGTGTTGAAGAGGTTCAACATGGAGGACTCAAATAGAGGAAATATGCCCATGTCTCATGGAGTTACTATCTCTAGAGCTCAATGTCCCAATTCTTGTGATGAAAGGGAACACATAGTAGGATTCCATATGCATATGAAAGTTAGATCCATCATGTATTCAATGTTACATACTTGTATCGATGTCTCGTATAACTTGAGCATGATGAACAAATATCATTCAAATCCATGTGATGCTCTCTAGACAACCATGAAGAACATCCTTAAGTACTTGACAGGAATGCAGGATCATTTACTTATCCACGACGGAGAGGAAGAGTTGGTGGTAAAAGGGTTACACTGATGCAAGCTTCCAAATTGACATAGATGACTATCGATCACAATGAAGATTCATGATTTGCCTAAAAAATGGAGATGTGAGCTGGAAGAGTTCCAAGCAAGAGACAGTTGTAGATTCTTCAATAGAGGTTGAATATAATGCTACATCTAATGCAACAAGGGAGGATGTTTGGATCAAGAAGTTAATTTTTGAACTTGGGGTGGTTCCAATCATCATTAATTGATTTATCTATATTGTGACAATAATGGATCTATTACGCAAGATAAGGAACCCAGACTGCATAAATGTTCCAAGCATATACAAAGGTGGTTCCATCTCAAATGAGAGATCATACAATGAGGATATGTGAAGATTTGCAGAGTACCAACTGAGAGCAATGTTGCTGACACCTTGACAGAAGCACTTTTGCAACAAAAGAATTATAGTCATGTTAGATCACTTGGGATTAAATTCATGGGTGATTGGCTCTAAGTGCAAGTGGGATTGTTTTGGTATGTATGCCTAGAAATCCAATCATATGATGATTGTAATTGCATAACTTGTAAATGATTTGATTAATAATATAGGCAATCTTCTAATTTATTATGTTTTATCCAGTTTTGAGATAAGGATGTAACATTATAAATGTCTAAAGAATGATATTACTTAGTGACATGAAAGTTCAGGTTGAGGACCTGAACAATGAGATCATACAGATGCTAAGAGCGTATGCATTCTTTTTTTGTCCCTAGTCGGATGTTATTGTGGAAGGTTGATAGACAATATTAATAGTGTGTGTTGGTTAATTACAAAATATTAGTAAGTCATGACATGTGATATTAAACCAAACACATAGATACACATTAGAGAATGGTGTATCAGATAGACTGACCTTGAGAGTGATGCATGGAAACCATTACATGTAGTTAGAATCATCTCTCATAGTGTGGTGGTGATTGTGTTTCTTAGTCCCAAAATCACTACACTCATCACATGTTGTTTAGTGTACTTTGACATCATCCACTGTGACCTAGAATAAGGGTTTCCATAAAGGTGGTACTCGGGTGCACTGTGACACATGGGGATGACTGTGAGGTGACATGGATGACATTTGTCCATCCTACAAGAGTATGATATCCTGGCCACCTGATAAGAGAGACTGAGTAATTCATGGCCATGCTCATGTGAGTCAATATGTGACATTGAGCTTATATATATCTCAGACAGTCTACTCTAGTTCAAGGAACATGGATTCAACATTGAAGAGGATGATGATTCTATGCCTTGAGTTCAATCTAGATATCAGTGACAAAGGAACTATACAAACACTATAACACCAATCACATATTCTAGGTTGAAGTTGTCCTACGACTTCCTAATTACATGGGTAGCAATGATGTGCTGCTAGATACCACTCATTGCTTGTGATGTCATAAATTAGTTACAGACAATCACTACCAACATAACTTGGAACCTATAGGGCCACACACATAAGATACAATTAGAATAGGAGTTTATTCTTGAATATAGTTCAAACTTGATTACTAAAGAGTTAGGTATTCATCTTAAACAACATTGGTTGAATATTGACTGACTGGACTGTGAACCGATCATTTCAAAGTGTCAGGTCATTTAAACCAAGATTGACAATCTGGTCCTTGATATGACAAGTTCAAGAAGTAAACTGATTGGATCAGATCCATGAACCTACCAGTTTAGGTTGTAAACTGACCATTTGGTTAATTAATTCGATTATATCAAGGATTAATGGTGATATCATGTTGTGCATTAATCAGATATTAATCGCCAATGCAACTGCAATTGGGAAACTTGTTGAAATGATCAGTCCAAGGGTTGAACCGATCGACACACATGCTAATCGATCGACTCACCTGTGAACCAATCCTTTTCCCACTCGTAGGATGCAAAAATTCATGAAATTTTGTCCCGTTTTACTCTCGCTCAGACTAGGAACCTTGGCCCTGACCCTCCTATAAATAGAGGGGTATTGGGGGCTTCTCAGACACATCAATTAACTCTGACAGTTGTTTTCTTCTTTGGTTGTGGTAACTGATAGAACCTGAGAAAGTCCTACCCGTCAAAGGGAGGGATAGGAAGGGAGAGCAATTGTGGGTGAGCAAGTTGGTGCTAGTACACTGACTAGAAGGGAAATCTCCTTCTTGTACATTCATCTAGAATGACAGGAGTTCCTGGTGGTCCATGTGGACTACAATAGAGGCGAGGAGGCCATCGCTTGTCACTCAGAGGACACAATCAACTTCTATCTATGGTGATCATCCAGGAAGTTGACACAGACATTGTCCAAGTGCAACTTCAAGAAAGGTGCATGCTACAATGAGGAAATTGATGCCAAACTTGCTTGAGGATTGAGTATAACCTCAGAACCACCCTTCCCATTACATAGTTGTTGACATGATCTATTATTCAAAGGAGAATATGGAAGTTAAATTTTTGTTTCCGCTACCTATTCAGTTGTCATATTTCCCTACAATAGGTACATGTTAGAGAATATTGTATCAAACAGACCCACCATGAGAGTGATACATGGAGACCATGGAATGATAGTCACAGTATGCTCTCAAAGTGATAGTGGTGAAGTGGTTCTTAGACCTAAAATCACTACAATCATCATGTGTTTTTTGATGTACTTTGACATCATCAAACGTGACCTTGGATAAGGGTTTCCATAAAGGTGATACTCAAATACATCATAACATATGGGGATTGAGTGTGAGTGATGTAGATGGGCTTTGTCCCTCCATCGTGAGATTGAGATCCTGGTTACTTGATAAGAGAGACTGACAAACTTATGCCCATACTCATGTCATTTGATATGTGAACTCACATGCATCTCAAACAATATTCTCTGGTTCAGGGAACATGGATTGAACGTTGAGAGGATGTTGATTCCATGACTCGGGTTCAATCCTAATATCAGAGACAAAGGAACTATATGATCATAATAACACTGATCACAGATTGTAGGGATAAAGTTGTTCTCCAAATTTCTACATTACTTGGGTAGCAATGATGTGTTTCTAGATATCACTCATTGCTTGTGATGTCATAAATTGGTTATGGACATACATTGCCAACATAATTTGGGACCTATAGGGTCACACACATAGGATGCACCTTGAATATAAGTTTATTCATTAATGATGGTTGATTTGATTACTAAAGTATTTATGTATTCAATTTAAACAATAGTGGTTTAAAATTGGTTGTCTGGACTATGAACTGGATGATTCAAGTGTTAAGTCGATCGATTCAAGTGTCAGATCAATTAGAAACAACATTGGCTGAACAATACCTAAACTAGGGCATGAACCGACCAATTCACTAAGTGAACCGACTGGTTCAAGGTCTAAGCCGACTGGTTCAAATGTTGAACCACCCAGTTCAAATGTTCAATACGATCGGATCAATGATTGATGCTGACATCATGTTTTACATTAATCGAATATTGAATGCCAATATGATTCAAAATTGGAAAGCATATGAACCGATTGGTTCAAGTCTTGAACTTATCGGTTCACCAGTGTACTTACTGGTTGACCATTTGTAGCTTCCATGAATTCATGAAATTTCATCTCTTCAACTCCTAGATCGAAGGGAAACCCTGACCCTGGCCCTCCTATAAATAGAGGGGCATTGGGGCTTCCCAGACACAACAATAAGATCTGAAAACTATTGTCCTCTCTGGTTGTGGTAACCAAGAGAGCCCGAGCAAGTCTTACCCATCAAAGGAAGGGATAGCAAGGGAGAGACAGTTGGGAGAGCAAGTCGACGCTAGCACGTTGACTAGAAGGGACAACTCCTTGTCTGTTCACCTAGAATGACAAGAGTTTGTGGTGGTCTGTGTGGGCTACTCTAGAGTCGAGGAGGCATTTGCCCCGCTAGGAGGACACAAATGGTGGTCAACTAGGGAGCCGCTGTTGTTTTCATCCAGGTGCAACTTTAAGAAAGTCACACATTGCTGCAAGGAATTGTCACTAGATTTGCTCTAGAACCAGGTATATGTCTTGCAACCTTCATTCCCATTACATAATTGTTGATGAGATCTATTGTCTATGGTAGTAAATTTTTTGTTTCCACTACCATATCTAATGCCATATTCCCCAATAGTGGTATCAAAGCCACATCAATTTACTATGCTTTGGTATTTAATCGATGTGATCGGATTTTGGTTTTTATCATTTATTTATTGCATACGATGTGGCTATTAAAATGATTAATGTGCATATCCAATTAAATACCACATATGATCCCAATTTATATATATATATATATATATATATATATATATATATATATATGCTTTTTACATGTGTATCCCTAAAATTAGTTATGATGACGGATGTTAAGCATGGTTATGTCCAAAACCCCTGTGGATTGTGTGCATGGTTAATTGTTTTATTTCCTTTTATTATTATATTTGCATACTGAGCCTCTCCCCTCCTTTTAAAATGTAAATTAATTCTCCTCTTCCTATATTCCTCTCAAATGTAACTCAAGGTCTTCCTTTTTACCATGTAATATGGAATATGATAGTTTTAATTTATGTTTAGTTATGACAAGGCATTCTACACCAGACGAACCGACTAGATTAGATGTCGAACCGATCGACTGGAGGACCAAGGAGGGCTGGATGACAGAACAAACCGATCGACTGGTGGCCCAACCGATTGGCTGGAGGAGTCCAGACATTGCTTGAACTAGAGACCAGGTGACCATTTCAAGAGACTAACAGGCCGAGTAAGAGGCCAACCAATTGGATCAAGAGTTGAACTGATCTACCTAAACTAGTTCCAACACATCTTTTTGCAACAAAAGTTTATACATATGATGTGGACCTTAGGTGGTAGTAGTTTTCTTATGGCTTCAAGGAATTGCAATAGTATGGCCATAACCATCGCTAATGTTTTATAATTGCATATTTCTTTTGTTGTTATAGTATGTATATGATACATACTATAAGTATGTGATGATTGGACATGTATATGTATTTATATAAATATAAATCCCTCAATCAAACATATTAAGTCTTAGATGCTTTCTATAAAGCAACACACATGAAAAAGTTGATCGACTAATAGTAGGTTATGCCAAAGCATGGTGGCTGGTGCGTTGTCCATATCATGGAAGTGTGATGGGTTATGTGGGTCTACCAAAGTAGGGTGCATTACTATCTTGTTGTCTTTTAGGTTAGACTTAACTAGGTGATCTTAATGAGATTAAGTACCTAGAAGCATACATATGACTATGACAAAGTGTTGCGGATACCATCTATCCAAGAATTGCAAGAGATGCAATTGGCAAAGTTTCCTTCCTTAATAATTGGTTATGGACATTGGCGTTGGCTAGGTAATAATCCAATTGTTTTGGGTCTTTGTTGAAGGTTGTATGCTACAATCTTCTGAATTGATATGTGAGGGCTATCAATTTGAACAAAATAGTGGGAGTGATAGTTAATTAAAGGCATAATTGATATCATCAAACTTATCAAATGAAATTAATCAAAAATGTTTTGAAAAAGTTGCATATTTCTTTTATAGAATCTAAATGTCAAACATAAATATATTTTCCTTGAGATTTGTCCTTGAGAAGCGCAAGCTAAAGGGGAATAACTCCCACAACTGGTTCAGGACATTGAGAATTGTTCTCACTTAAGAGCGCAAGCTCTAAGTCCTTGAAATACTAGAGGCAGATGAACTGATTCCTACTATGCCTATGACTGACGAGGATGCTTAGAAGAAGCATTCTAAAGATGTTGTAGATGTCATTATCCTGATGTTGTGCTTAGTGAACTATGAGTTGTAGAGATAACATGAGAACACATATGTTATTGATATGATAACACATCTTAAGAATATGTACCAAGATCAGGAAAGGAAAGAGAGATATGATGTTTTCAAGGCATTGTTAAAGTGAAATCCAGTAGGTTCTCATGTGCTCAAGCTTATTGGGTATGTGGAGAACCTTGCTAGATTGAGATTTCCCTTAGGTTAAGAATTGGCCACAAATATGATTCTACAGTCACTGCGAGAGTCATACAACTAGTTTGTCATGAACTACAACATGAATGATTTTGACAAGCCATTGTCAGAATTACTTGGCATGTTGAGAAAAACTAAAGCATAGATGAAGAAGGACAAGACCGAGTTTATGATGATGATCAAGGAAGGAAAAGAGAAGTCCAAGGGAAAAGGTAAAGCTAAGAAGAGTTCTAAAGCTAGCCAGAAGCCTAAGTCTTCTACACTCAAAGCGAAGGGAGGGGTGAACAAGGATGGGAATTGTCACTACTGTTGCCAACCAAGACACTACAAGAGGAATTACCCTCTCTACTTGGAGGAACTAAGGAAGAAGAAGGAGGAGATAGAGATCTTCATTTTAGGACCTGAGAAGAAGTAATATAGAATTGTGCAAAGCAAGAGTTACTTCCTACCATTCATCTAATCCTAGAGGGCATGTAATAGTATTAGTGAATTGCTATTATGTACCTACCATTTATCAAAAACATCATGAATCTTGTATGGACAAGAGTAAATATGAATATATTTGATTTCAAAGATAAGATCTTTTTTGGCAATGGCTATGTTGTCTCATAGTTTATATTTGATATTTCTAGAGACAGTTATACATACTGAATGACTTGATGACTCAAACAACGAATACCTATAGCATTGTCATCTAGAGCACATAAATGAGAAATGTATTTATGGAATTCATACTGATGGTTTTATAGACTCTTTTGATTAATTGAACCAATAAAGACATGCAAGTCTTAATTATTGAGCAATAAGACAAAAAAATTTTTCACTAGGTGCAGTGCGAGAGTGAGTATTCTATTAGGGATCATACATATTGATGTATGTAGACTTAATAGAATAAATGATGTAGGTAGTTACTAGTACCTCATTATATATTGATGATGTCAATAGATATGGTAGTTTGTATTTGATGAAATACAAGTACAAATCTCTTGAAGTGTTGAAGGATATCTTGAATGAAGTATGTAACTAGCTTGGTAAAATTATTAAGACACTTCAATATGATTGATGTTAAAATATTTTAAACTAAGAGTTTGAGGACATCTAGGAGACTGTGATAGTGTATCACAATGAACTCCACATGAAACATAATGATGTATCAGAAAGAAGGAATCACACCATGTTAGTCATGGTTTGATTATCAATAAAATCTATCCGACCTTCCAATTTGCTTTTTTGGGCACATGCTTTACACTAAACAATGTACCATCTAAATGGTACAAAAGACACCATACGAGATATGGCATGGGAGGTGTCCCGATATGTCTTTTATAAAGATTAGGATTAGAATCTTGTATATGAAAAATTGTTTCTTATCTTTGTCCACAAATAACATAAATGTTGTTTTGTTGAATGCTACTTTTATATTCCAATTCGACAACAAAATATTTGCTGCCAGAACAACTGAATTGCTAAAGAGGAATTTAATTCTAAAGTAATCAACAGGAGTAAAGTAAAACTCAAAAAGTTTGAGACAAATAAGAAAACATTTAACCTAAAGAGGTACAATAGGAACAAAGAGAATCACAAATTATTATGAGATCTCAAGTTCCTTATGTAACACAAAACCTCCTAGATCTAGTAGAACACACTTTGAGTTTGAAAGATTATGATATCTTATAACTCAAGAAGGCGGTGAGTTGGTCATAAATGATGAGCCAACAACCTACCTAGAAGATATTGAGGGACCAGAGTCTGAGAAATGGCTTGAGGCCATGAGGTCCAAGATGGAGTCCATGTAAACCAACAAGGTATGACCTTGGTGGATCCACCTGAAGGGGTAATACCCATAGGGTGCGATTGGGTTGTCAAGAAGAAGACTGACATGGATGGTTGTATACAAACATATAAGAGAATATTGGTAGAAAAGGGTTTCAAACAATTTCAATATGTTGAACATAAAAAAATCTTTACCAATTGCCATGGTTAAATCCATCAAGATCATGCTTGATAATGTTGCTTATTATGACTATGCAATTTGTCATATGGATTTTAAAACCACATTCTTTAACAAGAATGATTATGAGGATGTGTTCGTGTCACAAACTAAAGGTTTTATAAGTCCATTAATGCAAATAAATTTTGTAAGCTACAAAGGTCAATCTATGGATTGAACCAAGCATCTCACATCTTGAATCTTCAAGTTGACAGGATAGTCAAAGAGTTTAACTTTAGTCAAAATGAATATGGAAATTTTGATCACAAAAGATTTAGTGGGAGCATATTTATATTCCACATAATTATGGGGAATAACATCCTTATACTGCAAATATCAACAAAATGAAAAGGAAATTACCTTCGCTATAAGGGTTGAAGCGAAACATACTATGTGATTTATTGAGATAGATCTATAAGGCTTCTTGACCTACGAAAGAGAACATACATTGGCAAGATGCGGAAGGGGTTCAACATACATGACTAAATGAGAGAAAATTTGTCCATATTCCATGGGATTAGTCTCTCAAGAGCCCATTGTCCCAATTATTATGAATAATGGGAAAACATGAGTGAGATGCCATATGCATTCAAAAATTGGATCTATCATGTATGCAATGTTATGTACTCGTCATGTTGTCTCATATGTATTGGACATGATGAGTGGATATCTATTAGATCCCAGTGAAAGTCACATGACTACCATAAAGAACATCCTTGAGTACTTGAGAAGAACTAAAGGATCCATTCCTTAGTTATGGTAATAAGGAAGAATTGGGTGTAAAGGGTTATAGTGATGCAGGATTCTAGTATGACGAAGATCGCAAACTAAATTTATGTTTGACCTTAAAATAGAGATCCAAGTTGGACGAGTTTTGAGTAAGATACAATTGTTTAATTATACAATAGGATCCAAGTATCTTAGTGTTATGTGAACAATAGAGGATACTTTATGGATCTTGAAGTTCATATAGATGAACTTATGAGAGGTTTCAACCATTGATGCTGAGAAACAATGGAGCTACTAGATAGGTAAGGATCTCAGATAATACTACAACATTTCCATATCATAAGAAAAATCATACAACAAGGAGATGTGAAACTTGCAATACCAACTAGAAGCAAGTATTGCTAACCCATTATAAAAGCGCCCATGTATCAGAAACATCATGGACATGTTAATATAACTTGGAATAAGATTTGTGGGTGCTTGGATCTAAGTGCACATGGGAGTTGGTTGGTACATATTCACAGAGAGGCAATCATGTGATGATTGAAATGGGGCATACCTGATTTGATAATGATCAAGGTAATTCCATCTATTATGTTTGTCTGAATCCTGAAATGATGACACATACATAGTAGATGTCTAAATAATGGTGTTACTCAATGACATATGTCTTTGGGTTGAGGACCTAAATAATGAGATCGTATGTATGATAAGAATACATACATTCTTAATTATGTCCCTAGTCAGATATTACTGTGGAAGAAAAATAGATGACAGTAATACATAAGACTAGAGTGTGTCTTAACTGATGATAGAGTCTCATTAGTCATGATATGTGATATCAAGTCAATAAAACTTGTAATGTTAGATAATAGTGTATTAGACATACCCACCATGAGAATTATACAAGGAGACCATGGAATGGTAGTCAATATCGTCTCTCATAGTGATAGTGGTGATTGTGGTTCTTAGATTTGAAATCATTACACTCATCACATGTTGTTTGATGTACTTTGACATCATCAAACATGACCTTGAATAATGGTTGCATAAAGGTGATACTCAAGTACATTATATACTTAGACAACACATAAAGGTGATACTCAAATACATGGGGATTGAGTGTGAGTGATGTAGATGGGATTTTTCTATCCTATAAGAGATTGATATCGTAGCCACTTGTTAAGTGAGACTGATAAATTTATGGACATATTCATGTGATTCAATCTATGATATGTGAACTCATGCATCCCAAACAAGCAGCTCTAGTTTAGGCAACATGGATTCATGTCTCGAGTTCAATTCAAATATCAATGAAAAAGGAACTATACGATCACGGTAACATTGATCTCATATTGTAGGTTGAAGTTGTTTTCCAACTTTCTGAATAACCTGGGTAGCAATGATGCATTGCTAGATACCGCTTATTGCTTGTGATATCATAAATCTATTATGAACATACACTGCCAACGTAATTTGGGACCTATAGGGTCACACACATATGATGCACCAGGAATATGAGTTTATTCATGAATGATGGTTAATTTGATTACTAACGTGTTTAGGTATTCAATTTAAACAACAATGGTTAAAAAATGGCTGACTGGACTATGAACTTCTCGATTCAAGTGTTAAATAGATCAATTCAAGTGTTAGGTCAAATAGAAACAACATTGGTTGAACAATACCTGAACTAGGGCATGAACTAATTAGTTCACTAAGTGAACCGACCAATTCAAGGTCTGAGATGATTGGTGCAAGTGTTGAGCCGTCCGATTCAATGATCAATTCGAATGGATTAGGGATTGATGTTGACATCATGTTTTGCATTAATTGAATATTGAATTCCAACATGATTCAAATAGGAAAGCATATGAACCAATCAATTCACCTATGAACTAACCGATTCAATAGTGAACTGACCCATTCACCGTTTGTAGATTTTTGAAAATTCATGAAATTCTGCCTCTTCGACTCCCAGATCGACTTGAAACCTTGACCCCAACTCTCCTATAAATAGAGTGGTATTGGAGGCTTCATAGACACAACAATTAGCTTTGAAAATTGTTGTCCTCTCTAGTTGTGGCAACCAAGAGAGCCTGAGAAAGTCCTACCTATGAAACAGAGGGATAGAAATGGAGAGAAAATTAGGAGAGCAATTCGGTGCTAGCACACTTACTAAAAGGAACAATTCCTTCTTGTTTGTTCACCTAGAATGCCATGAATTCCTAGTGGTTTGCTTGGACTACTCTAGAGGGGAGGAGGCATATTCCCTAGTAGGAGGACATAGATAATCATTGTCTGTGGTGATCAACTCGGGAGCTGCTGTGTTCTCATCCACGTGCAACTTGAAAAAAGTTGCACATTGCTGCAAGGGATTATCATTGGACTTTCTTCAAGACCAGGTATATGTCTTGCAACCTTCATTCTCGTTACATAGGTTTTGACAATATCTACTATCAATAAGGGAATATAGCAATAAATTTTTTATTTCCACTGTCGTATCTAATGCCACATTCCCCAGCAAGTAGATCCTAACTTAGTCTCTATGATCTTGAGTCAATCCTAGGTAACCTAAAATTAACATGATTTCTATTTATTATCACCTCAACCAACATCCAAAACCCTAATCCCATCACCCTCGCACCATAAACCAAACTAGAGTTTTTATTTAAACTGGACATAACCCTAATTTAAAACCATGATAGAAATCTCAGTGTTGAATTCATATCCAAAATCACATTATGTAATCACTATATACCAACATACTCAAATAATCCATATTACTCACATGATGTACAATGTGTGTACATATACTAATCCTTGGTTTTGAACAAAGTATAAAGCATTATTATATCTATATAGTAACATAACTTCATTGCAAAGAGATACAACCAAAATTATATTTCATATTTCTTAGTCATATGAGTAATATAGTAGGTCACCAAAAATCATTTCATATGTCATATAAGAAGCACTTTGGTAGAAAATAAAAAGATAATTTGATTAGGCATGCAACATCTTCAAAACTTTCAAAACAGTAATGATACAATGTATTAGGGTCTAGGTAAAAATATCAAACCGTTTCATAGTCAAATAGTGGGTGAAATGCCAATACACCTATTAGGGTTTACAATAGAATATAAGGTAAAGTACCAAATCATAATGATTGGGCTTTGGAATCATGCTAAACACATCAAAATACTCTTATCATAAAATATTCATTAATTTCTAAAGTCACTTGCTATTTTTAATGCACATAACTTTATATCTCATGTATTTTAGTAAAGCCTTGTCAACAACCTCTAGGGATTCCATGGCAAAAACCCCAACTCCGTGTCTCATGCACCTTCAACAACCTCATCATAATCCCCTTCTTTGTCACTCCTTTCTCTCTTGAAATCGAACCAAAACCCTAGTGAACTTCCCCCTTTGCGATGCTAAAGATTGAAGCTTTTATAGGTCCTTGATTCTTGATTTCACAACATTGTGTCCCTATTTCAGAAGAACATGGAGTCGCAAGACCTCCCCCCCTTTTTATCTGAGCATTCATCACAAAGTTGGCCTGTCTTAAATGAACTGGCATGTTGGTCATGAACCAATAATTCAACATGTATTTCCTTGGCTTATATCTAAATTAGGCCATAAAATCATCTTTCTAATCCTAATTGGAACTTCTAAGATCATCTGAATCTAACAAAATTTGATGTGCTACCTAAATCAACCGTGAGAAGTCCAAAAATATATTTAGCATCTTTATTTGGAAATCACAACTATATCTACTTTTCATTTTTAGGATGATCACATACTAATCATATATGTTTACTTAAAAATAATTGGTGCTCATATTTTGAGGGAAGCCAAATATTAATGCCATGGATTTATATTAATTTTATTGAACCTAAGTATGTACATTGAATGGGTCAACTTCTCTTTAACCCTCAAAACCACTTATTTACTAGAAGGGTTACATTTTCTGAACTTGGATTACCATAGACTCTAGTGTTATGAATTTTTCCTAAATTTCATGTAATAAAATGATTAGGTTTCCTTATCACTTTATGATTTAATTGCATCAAGATCCATTTTTTTTTAAAGTTAACTAGTGGAAGTTTCTACTAAAAACTAAATTCTCACTTTATTTAAATTTTGGGATGTTACAATTCTACCCACCATAAATAAATTTCATTCTCAAAATTTCCATGTAATACCCACCTCAGGGTTTTACATATCCTATGTATGCTAACTCTTTAGTGTTATTTCAAAGTCTCATTATTATATTCAGCATATGACCTTCACATGGTTAATTATCTAAACCACAGTAATATGTGTATATAATACTAGTGAATCTTGAAATCTATCTCACACCATAATCATCTATCATGGCAAGTAACCTAACTTACCCCTTAATAGAGGGAGCTAAATTTGAGTTTTGGCTCCAACTGACTTATCTATGTCAAGTTACCTACCCTTTGTCTGGATGCTTAGTCTTACTATATATCTAATTAGCTTTATGTGACTATATGTCTCAAACTCTTAATGCCAACTCTTGTTTTCTTTGTCACCTTCAGGTACATGTCGATCAGTCATATATCTAGAGATGACCGTCTTATCACACTTATCTTAGAACCTCCCTAGTGAACTCCCATATCACATGCAAACAAGCATAATGCATATAACATCCTCTCTACAAACCCCATAAGCATGTGTCCCATACCTCGGGCTTAACCAAACCTCTTCATAAAAGGTAATGCTTTTGGTAAACCAAGAAGTCATCAAGGAAGGTTTATAGGCATAAGTCACAAATTGGGTAATTAGATCCATAGGCCACTAAGAACTCTTTATGACTTGAAATTCCTAATTTATTCTTGATACCTTTCTTTGATATATTCCTTAAATCAATTATTCTTATTTCCTAGAAACTCATTAATACCTTTACCGATATATATTTTATATTGGGGATTTATTGGGATATCTTTCATATGCAATTTTTTCTCTTTTAAACATTTCATTAAATCAATTACCATTACTTCATAGAACGCCCATTTTTTCTCCCAATTTCTAGATTCCTCTTCCTTTTTGTTATTATCTTTAAGTATACCAAAATTTATTTTGAAATAATACTACTTGATGCCTCAAAACTTGTGTTGCCAAACTGGGTCAGATAAATATTCCATTACTTATCTAGAATACCATAAATATTATTTTCTCTTGGAGTCTTTCTTATTATTTCCTATTTATATTTTTCAACAACTCATAAAGCCTTTTCTACTTATTTATGAACAAATCTCTTATTTCTTTGTCTTGTTCACCAAGGACCTATTTGCAAAGAAAATTGTCTCATGGGCCTCACTTGGGGCCATTGGTTGCACTCATGCCACAAAGTGGGTAATATTATTATTCTTTTAGTTAATACCATTGTAGAAATTTACCTATCAATTCCCGCCTTATCTTATATAATCCAATTTCATCAAAATTGAGGACATTACAATATTTTTGAATTATAGTTGTATATGTTTAGTTGCATTTATCAAAAACAAATCTTTAAACTGATGATATCCAATTTATACACTTCAATTCATATCATTCATGTTTGTATGGGAGTAATTTTAAAATGGTCATGCATGGTTCCAAAGTGGAAGTTGAATCTAAAAGTTGAGAATTTGTGAAAAATAATTCACGTCTTAGATAAAACTTGACAAAAGAGGCTAAGCCTCTGGTACAATATGTTGGTATTGCTTGCATTTGTAGATTTGGTTGTGATGGCCAGATGCTATGTAGTTAAGAAGGCTAATTGGACCCAAGCCTCTATCCTCATAGGTTAGCTTAATAATATCAGTCGAGTGTTGGACCATGTGCTTTTGTATATAGAAATAATTTGTGTTGCATTGATGAAGTACATGGATTGATTATGCTAAACTAGGTTTTTAGAAATATAATATATGATTAATACTTGGGATGTCTGGACTTTCTTTATCTACTTAGTTAAGATGGGTACTAAATTCACCATTACACTTCTCTTCACTTGGTATCATCACTGAGATTAGCTTTTCATTAATTGCTAATCAATTTCATAACTTTTAGGAATCAAATTGGGATAACTAGTACCTTGAAATTTTGAAAGTTTGAAATCGATCACATTTTGGGTTATTGATACATAATATGCATCTTCATTGATTTTCCATTTTATTGTCTATTTTTAATTGCTTGATGACAAGAAACGACATAATCTTAGGTTGAATTGATAAGCACATTATATATCACATTCTACCAGCTTAATTGAGCACTTATCATAAGATTTTATTGCCTCTAGACACCAAATTTATGCATGACCATGCTCTATTCTTATCATTTCATTATCCCCTAATTTTAATAACAAGTACCATTATTGTATCATATCTCTCACTTGGGGAGACTCAAGATATGATCCAATGAAAGAAATGTCAAATTTCCTTAAATATAAAAAAGAATTTGGATGAAGCAAATAGATTTACATGATGTGTTTCTTGATTACATGACTTGTTGCTCATCAGTTACCATGAGAAAAATCTGTAAAACATTCACAACATAACACCAATTTTACAGTGTGTTGAGAAATCCCTACCACTTTATTGACTGCAACTTACACAATTTAATGCTCATTACACAATGTGTAACTCCTTAAAAATTCCCAACACTTTCACTATATTACATTACATTATGTAGAAGTCCATTATACATTGTGTAAATGTCTATCTATAGATATATGAGAATTCAAAATCCCTCATTATGTAGATAGAACTAGCTTCCATTCTAAGAAAATATCAAACTCATATTAGATCAAATGAGATGAAATACATGCAACAAGGGAGAGGAGGATGACTTGCACCATCATAGAGCACGGGAAGTGAAGCATGTGAAGAATTTATCCACTAACTAACCATATTTTGTGCCTCTATCCTGGATTGATTATCTCCACATCCAAGTCTACGGATAAGGAAAGAGGATTCCTAGCCATCTCTCTTCTATCGACAAATTGTGTAACTTACCCAAATCTAGGACAACATGTTAAATCTTCATTTTACTTGGCCCCTATCTGATTATGTTAGAATTATATATATTTTTCTTGAATTAGATGACTTAAAATAATTGGATCTAAGAAAATATAATTTTTTAACAAGTAATCTTTTTTAGGAAAGTCAGGAGGCTATTAATTCATACCACCATCCTCGTATAGGCAAACTAGAAAAACTACTTACATTAGAGTGACTTGAAAAATGAAACATGGTAGTACAACCATTACAAATTGAGTCATTAGTATGTAAGTCCATAATGCTATTGGGAGCGGTAGTGTAAGTGCACTTACCATGAGGATTTTTCAAGTGGATTGGGCAGGCAATCGACAACCTGGTTTGAGATTCTTTTAACATGGTTGATAACTACAATCCAATTTTTGTTGATTTTTCTGTGAATACTAGACAAAGTAGCAACATAGGCTGGTACGTCATGTATTGAACTCATATCCAGATTTGCTACATTTTTGTAGTCTGATTCTATAAAAAAATTCATAATATCCTTCCTTGTGGTTAAATTCAGTGCCACATCTATATCCAGGAGCTTTTTCTACAACGGTGAGCTTGCACTTATATTTTTACATTCACCAAGGATCCATATACCATTCTCATCCCTAAAACAACAACCACAATAATTTTGCCTTGTTTAAACATTATGTATAATTTAATCTTGAGCATGCCAGTTATAGGTGCTATCCAACCACCTATTTCTTCACTCTAGAACAGTGATCCTTTCTATAAGTTTTCTTGATCAGTGCTACCTTCCTTCTTATTTGATTTGCTTGGTGTTGTGGGTTTGTTTCACTACTTGTAAAAACTGTTGAGTTCCTGTTGTTCTAAAATAACCAAGTTATGGTTATCATTAATACTAGAATGCATCCTTTTCCTTCAATATATGGCTTGTCCATTGTTGTAGATTAACTTGATAGAAATAACCAAACATGTTATTGGCATTCAAAATTTTCACATTGTTGTAGCCTACTCATAATCATGCAGTGTATGAAGAGTGCTTTCCTCACCCTTTTTACATCTTGGGCAGGTGTCATCATTGCTCATATGTCATTCATCTCTTTTGTGGTTAGTAATAAGCACATTATGACAAATAAGACAAAATAAAACCTTCTGATTCTATGGGATTTTTGGTTTCCAAAGTTTCTCCCAACATCCAGAGTACTGAATAGTGTTCTTCTCTTCATGAACCACCATGTAGGGTAATTTAGGACAAAATTTCTATGTTTGTGTTCTTTTCCAGACCCATGCATATTCCCCTGTATCTTGACTTGGCATTGGCATGTATAAGATCTTGTTCTGATTATATGGTGGCACAAAAGCATTTAGGATACTATTATCCCAACTTGCATCGTATTTCACTAAGAAATTCACATTTAAGTCTTTAAGTTCTTCTGGTATAGGTTGAACCACCATGCTTACTAATGGTGGATGGTTAGGGACTCATTGGTTGAACTAAACATTTGACTTTTCTTCATTTATCAGAGTTCTAGTGATACTATCTATGGCATCCAACTTATAAAAACAAAATTTACTTAAGCAGAAGCGAATCATTTGCAGCGGATTACTGAAAATCACTAAAAATCAAAACTTTTGCAAAGAGATCCACACATAGGAAACCTCTTTCATAAAGAACCAAAGTATACATTTACATCATGGCTCATAAGTACATAACTTGTATCATCTCTTCTCGAGGATTACAACATCAACTACTCTATTAACATTATAGACAACATAAGAACCTCGAGGCATCAAGCCAAAATCTCAGATCAGTTCATTAAAACACTAACTATAAATTCTGAGGACCGGAGAATATAGAGATGACACATAGGACTGCTATCTATACAAAACTTGGCAGCCAGTGCCTCCACCTCAGTTATCATTGTTGTCCCTATTGTTGCTGCTGCTTTTCCCTTACTATAGGGTTCCTGCTTCTTATTCTGCGTTTATCTAAAAAGTTGCATCCCACGGGGGTGAGAAAATTGTAAATTGCCCCAACGGGATATATATCTCTCTGCCAAAACATTGTTATAGCAATTTATTATAATAAAACTGAGCAGAAGTTCTTACATATTAACAACAGTATTAATAATTGAATGAACAGAGTAACGTAATCTCCTTTCCTAAGGAGAGCATAGCATTTATCCATGATAGAATCATAATTCATCCTTCTACTTGCAATGAGTATAAAGAGATATGAATAACAACTATCAACTAGAGATGCATAAAAGAAATGTAACATCAGCCAATGAATTTCCGTATTCAATTCTTAAGCAAACATGCTATACGGCTGATTACATTTTACAATCACACTTATGCCCTAAGGAGATGAGGTATACCACTCATACTCCAACCGACCATTGTGAATTCGAAATCGGTGCCATACAAGGTCAATGGTAGAGCCGGCTACCATGACCTCCCTTATCTCGGTCAGTACGAGATCAAATGCAGGACATCTTATGTCTCTGCTAAATAGCTTTCCAGGGTATACTGGCAACTTTGCTATTAGAGTTACAGTGGCGTGCTGCACTCTCTTCGCATTTGTGAGATTTCTTGTTTATCTCTATCAATCTGGCATTAATATTATTGGGAGATGTGTACTGCATCTATCCCAATCATCGGGAGTGTAACGACCCTGACCTAGGTTATGAGGTAACCCTATTTGTTTTGACTAATAAATTTTCTTAGAACTTTAATATAATCCTCTAAGGTGTTTTGTTATCATGTGACACACTCATGTTTCAAGTTTGGTCCCGATTGAATGCTGTTTGAGCAATTTTCCTTTGTTTTAGACCAAAGTGCAATTTACCCAAATTGAGGGGCTATAATGCAAAATGTCACATATTGAACATGCCTCATGTGTTGTAGCATCATTATTGAGAGAATGATGCAAGGTGGTGGCTTGTGGAAAGCCTAAATTCCAAGTTTGAACTTGTCTGAACAATGATGGTACCTTGTGCACCAATTTTGGTACAAATTGTAATTTACCCAAAATGTGGGGTGGATATGCAACTTACCACCTCTAGAATGTACCTAATTCCTCCATTTATCATTTATAGGAGAGATAATGAATGTGAAACCATGTTTGGATCAATTATGAATGATGATACTCTTGGTGATGAAATGACCAAGAAAAAGGGTTGAATTTGGAAGCTAACTTGAGTTGTATCAAGTTGAAAAGCTTATATATGAGTGCCTATCGGACATGGAGCCCAATGAGGTGTCCCATATTGTTTTGTGAACTCTTGAAAAAGTCCATATTGTGCAAAGTAGCTCAAGGAGGTGAGGTGTGATGGCCAACAAGTTTCCTTAGAAAAAGTGTATCGGCTTGACTTAAAATAGTGATTAAACCTAGATGACTTATCCAAATGGATAAGTAATGGACGAATTTGCATCTCAAGATGATCCTTAACCGTTTTGCAAGACTAGATAAATGTTGATTCATGCATGGACACGTGTCACCAATGCATGACACGTGGCACCTACTAGCTCAAAATGTTGACACCTCATTTTTGCCTTTCTTCATGAACAACAAGTATATATACCCCTAGTTTCACCCTTAAGTGAAAATTTTCGACCCTTGCCACCCTACTACCTTGTGGTATCGTGCATGGGGCTCTAGTATCGTGCAGGAAAGCAAGTGTATCGTGTATAGGCCCTTGGATATTGCCCATAGCAAAAGCATATCGGCCAAGTAGGTGAAATTGGCCATATAAGGTGATATCGGCCAATAGGGTGAAGAGTTGAGTGCCATATCGTGCAAGTGAGTGCCATACCGTGAAAGTGAGTGCCATATCGTGCAAGAGGGTTGGCATATCGTGCAAGGGCACAAGGGTATCATGCATAGGCCTTGGGTATCGGCCATAGCAAGTGTATCGGCCATACCATGTTGATATTGTCCATAGCAAGATGATATCGGCCAATTGAAGTGATTTTGGCCACAAGTGAGGGGGTATCGGCCACAAGCAAGGTTGTTTCAGCCACGAGGAAGTCCATATCACCCAAGAGTGGTCGGGTGTCAGCCAAGGAGATAAGGAACTCAAAACTTAACCCTAAGGTGAGGCAATGATCATCTTCAACATTGGATTGAAGCATGAATTTAGGGTTTTGATCTTCTTTTCTTTTCTTCTTCACCAATTTCTTATCTATGGTGATTCCTTGTATATGAAGGAGTTGTGAACAAGCCTTGGACCTTTGATAAAGTCATCTTCAACCTGAGGAACGTGGAGCTTTGGAGCTTTGAAGTGGTTCTTAAGGCGGGTTATATAACTTGAACTCAACCATGTTATTATTCTTCACCTAAATTGTTATAATTAGTGAAATACTTTTAATTACGAAATTCCCTGAAATAGTTGATGAAATTATGAGTTCTAGTAGTTGCTTAGACCTATTGACATGAACTATAATAGTTAGAACAAAGGTCTAGAGCTTGAAGATGATGATGTCACCTTATAAAAGTGATATCGGGTGCATGCACACAAGCAAGCACCCCTAACCCGATATGATGATGCACCTACTTCACTAAAATGATATGGATATGATTGTATACCTTGTTGCACGATATGTGGGTGTAGTATACACCTCTTGCATGATAGGGAGTCAAGTATAGACTCCATGCACGATACAAGGTCAATTGTATACTTGTAAGTTGACAAGAAACCCTAAATTGGGTAACCCGATATAAGTGAAGAGTAACAAGTGTTATTGCATGATATGATCATATGATACATCATTGATACTTAGTATCATGAGGTCTACATGACCTTGTATGACATGGTTGCACAACAGGGTTGCACGATACACAACCCTAAACAATATAGTAACCCTAACCCATCATGGCTAACCCTAGAAGGTGACTAGCCCGATAGGGTGATTGAATGTACTTCTAACTCGACATGGTGATAGGTTGATACCTCATAAGTATCATGGGAGATGCATACATATATATTGTGCCCGATATGAGGTCAAGAAGGTACCTGTTGCAACCCAAATTTTGGGTTCCTTTGGTGAGAAATGTAATTTCTCATATTAAAGATATTTGGACAAATAATGATATAATTTGTTGTGAATAAATGGATTTTGTTTAAAATAGCCTTGTTGTTTGATATGTGGGCTTTATTGGCTATTGGGCCTAATAACAAGGAAATTAAATTAATTAATGAATAATTGAGTTGTTGAGAAAAGAGAGATGAGGTAGAAACCTCTAGAAGGCAAAATAATGTAATCCAATGATGGATTTCGTGCCTCTTAGGTTCCTTGGGTGCCAAGGAGTCCAAGATTGTGAAAAAAAGGCAATAAGAAAAGAAAAGATCAAATAAGTATTTCTACGTTAAGAAAGAAATTGGAAAACAATGTTAAAATATGGGAAACAAGTGAAAAGACGTATATTTGAGTAATCCTTAGTGGAATTTCGTATTCCAAGGATTCCTAATGATAAATGGAGTGCCAATGAGGAAAATAAAGAGAAATCCTCAAAAAGGGATATTTTAATAAGAAATCAACATAATAATGAGAAATAATGCATTTAGATGCATCTAGAAGGATACTAAGTATCCTTATGAAGGAATTTCGAAATCATAAAGTTTCTTGGGATCCAAGGAATCCCAATGAAGAAAGAGGAAAGAGAAAATATAAACGAAGCAAAATAAGAGAATAATGTAATACATTATTAATGAATTAAGAAGGTATGGTTAAAAAGAAAGTAATGTATACTAAAGGGGAGTAGGAATCCGTGTCAATGGATTAAAAAGCAAGGAAAGAGAGAATAAGTAAGAGGAAATTTGAATTCCTAATTATTCAAGAAATAGGATATATCAAAGGAGAGAGAAAACTTGTGTTCTAATGAAGGAATCACTTTCCAAGTGGGAAAAGGATTTGTTTCCCTTGAATAACATCTTAGGGTGCGAAAACCCTCCTCTATAAAAGGGGTAGACCCTTTGGGATGAGTTCCAAAGAGATTCCACATCTCCCACTCTCTTCCTCGTCTTCTTCATGTCTCCTTGCATTCAAAATACTAACAGAGGGGAGCAACTGGCCTTGGGGTAGAAAGGAGTCTAGGTAGTGGTTTCGATGGAGGCTAGGGATGCCACGAGTTCAATACCAGGTCAAGCTAGCACCACCGTGACCTACACGACACACCATGGTAGCGATACAGCTGCACTTGCAGCAACAAGTTCCAGGTGTGCCCCGACCGACCCAGCCGTTCTCGCTAAGATATGAGGGTACCCCCAGGTGCGCCCAATAGCGGAGGAGATAATGGAGGAGTTCTCAGTGAGGTTCACGGCCCAGAAGAGAAGGTAGAGCCGCGCCTAGGGCGGCTAGGGTCGGCGTCGTGCGGCTGGCTGAAGGTAGGGGATGACCCCTCGGTCATTGGACGGAAATACCCTCCGGGGTATGAAGCGTCGAGCCACTTAAAGGAGGGAAGAACGGACAATTCGAAATGTTTCTGAACAAAGCGAGCTCTTTGCATGGGAAAAGCGACGTGGCGGCTCCTAATTGACCAAAGTAAGTATATTTTGTAAAAAGCATATCTCATTAACCGCAGCTCGGATGGATGCGTATAAAATATGAAAATTGCTCAGAAAAATGAGGGGAATCTAATAAAAATAAAATTGAAGCTTGATTCTGTTTGCAATTCAAAAAGTATATAAATATGCTATCTTTAATAGTTTAATCAATGAAAAACCCTAACCTTTGATGATTAATGAGTTAGAAAGGGTTAAATGAGTATATAAAGTTGATATTAGCCTGTTAATGATAAAAAGGATCATTAAGATCGAAAAAGATGAACTTTGCATATAATTAGTTTAATTTCAAGCTTAATGTGCATGAATAATTGGGCCTTGAAACCCTAATGTTGGTAAGTTTGACTCTTAATGGCTTTAATTGACTAATTTCATGATTAAAGTTGGAATATGCTGAATCTAAGCTATTTTGAGCATTAAAATCCCTAATTTTTGGATAAATAACCTTAATATTGAAATTAGGGTTTTCGATTGAATTAAGGTAGAATTGATAATAAATAGAGTTCATATGGGATTAGACCATCATGAATTATGAGTTGTTAATATGAAAGAAACTAAAGGTGATAATTGAGTATAATGACCTTGAAATAACTTAAAAGGATAAAGGAGGTAGTTTTGGTATAAAAGAGAAATAATCGACTTTAATTGGGCTTATGATGTTGAAATTAGGGTTTATGAACTAAGAGAGCATTTAATATGATAAAAGCGTTATGGAGGCAAAAACCCTAATAAAACCCTAATGTGGTCTAGAAATCCTCAGGTGGAATCCAAGTCTAGCTTTAGAATGTTCTGGATAAACTATAACACTCGGATCATATGCATTAATTTCAGGATATTGTTGATTGCTTGTTGATTGATTCTTTATCCTTATTGCTTGGACAAACAAGTTACTCTAGATCAGGTATGTGGTTAATTATGGATAACCGCCTTAGTTTCCCGAGGATTTTCCGGATGATTAATCGCATTGAATGCAGATTATCTGTTGGATGTTCATACTCGCAAATCATAAAGTCACTATGATTATCACATTAAAAATAGAAGTATGTATTCTCGCACCCACATGCCACCCTGATGGATGATGCCAAAGGTCAGGCCCAGATGGGTAGACCAAATGAAACCTTGAGCGGTTACCCCAGGCACCAAGCTCGGGAATGAGAAGGTGGCCTATGATATTGCATGATTAGTGGGCACCATGAGTGGTGACCCCCAGGCACCAAGCTCGGGATTGAGAAGGTAGCCTTAAGTCATTGGCAAAGGGAACCCTAAGGTGGGTATGCCAGGGTTAGGGCAAAAGCGGTGGAGAATATCATACTGAAAATTGTAAATTGGCTTGTTAATTAATTTGATTGTGATTATTAAATTGTTAGCCATATTTGTAAGATTTTGGTTGTTCCCACATACCAGTATATTTCGATATACTGACTGACATTTTGTTTGTCGGCATTTTAGGAACAACAATTGAAAGAACAAACAGTAAAGTGACACATTGCGGAAAAAGAAATAAAGTGAAAGGAGGATTAGATAGAATAATTCAAGAGTAGGATAGATAGATTTCCAAGGTTTTCAAAGGTAAGTAAAGTTTTAATTTTATACCAAATTCCAATTAGTTAGTAGAATTTCATAATTATTATTGATTAATTGTTGAACCTTTGATCTTGTTAATTGAATAACGACTCTACCTTCGGGTCTCCCTTAATTGGGGGTTACCGGCAGGCGGGGTCGTTACAATTGGTATCAGAGCGTAGGTTCCTCACTTAATCCTTAATAATTATTAAATTTTACAAATTTTGTAGAACCCAAGGGAGTTGTTAGAGGATTATCTGAAAGACAGAGGTGTCTAGAAAAGGATCACGACTGGGGGCTGGCAATATTTTCCTCCGCACCACTAGTCGGAATACGAGGACTCCTGGATCCGTGTGACTGCCTAGCCAAAGTCTTAGGGTATGATTCGAAATAAGATACCTTTAGGACTCTCTCATCTTGTTCATCCCTTCTCAACTCAAATTCTGTTAAGGACCTTAAGGATTAGGGTTTTCTCTCTTCTCCTCACCCTCTTGAGGTGTGGGAAAAGTTAATAAGGTCTAAGGGATCCTCCACCAAATTAATAAAAAGCATGTAAATAAGATGTCATGGACATAAGCTTAATAGATTAAGCGCAAACTAAAGAATAGATACATGCTTAGGTCATATGACACAAGTTGCCTTTTCCCTCAGGAGAGACCTGAGGATAGACCTCCTTGTCTGGAGGATGAGTAGAGAGAATTAGTCTTGGAGGTAGAGACCTCCATTAAAAGTAGAGACCTAGCACATACTTTGAGGATGATGTTAACCCTAACCCTAAGTGAAGATTAGAGAGAGAGATGACATGATGAGTTATATTTCATGGTTGACCAGATGTTTGGTTTGTCATACGAGCCATGAGAGGTTGGATGACCTAGCACCTTTGGAAACTCGGGAAAGGGTCGTACATGTTAGAGCAAAGGGTAGCTCTTTCATGGATGAAGTTAGTGAAGGACCTATAGAAACCTTATGGCTTATGCAAGTAAGGGATAGCATGCCCCCAGAGTATGTCGGTGGTACGGTATTAGGTTGAAACCCTGGCCAAAAGGGCATGATGGATGGCTTATGAGATAAGCATCAAGAGATATGAGTAATCTTGAGCCAAACATGAGTTGAGCATAGGCTTCAACCACATAGGGGTTTGCTTGAGAATATGAGCCTTCATGGAGAAGGGACCGCTAGTAGGTATGGTTGGAGGTGGTTTTAGCTCTAGAGAGACGAAGCAGGACCCCAACAAGGAGGTTGGAAGTCTAAAACCCCAAAACTTGAGGAATAGTGGGGAGTTAAGGATGATGCGACCTACATGGATGATAGTGGTTGCCTTATGCTTGATTCTTGGAGGCTGATGATATCTTGGTTACCTTTAGAGGAACCAAACCCTAGAGAGAGGACGGTGCTTCTAGTACCCATGGTATAAGTGGTTACCTACTGGATGAGATAAAGAGTGCCTTAGACCCTGAGGAGGTTTAAGTAACCTGTTGTGAGGTTTTATACCTAGTTGGTTGTCCTGGAAGAAGACTCGACCCTGATGTGTTGCTCGAGTAGAAGGATGACATGGAGTACATGACATACCTTGGACATGCTTGATTCGTGGTTAAGAGGTTGAGCATGTAGTTGGATACCCAAAGGAGAACCTAGGGTTCCTAGGCCTAAGAGGGGACCTAAGAGGGGAAGCAGTGTATCCGATGCTCATGATGAGATTTGAGTCTCTATAGTTTCGAGCATGGTACTCCTCATGTGTAGAGGTAAAGGAAATCCCTTACGTTAAGGGTATGTTTGATGAACCCCTCACAACTAAGTTGATGTAATGTTGAGGATGAGAACAAGTGTGACCTAGCATGGTTTTGTAGGTACGCTTGTGCCTTAGTAGTTGTTGGTTTAAGAATGCTCATATGGAGGTAAACCCTAAGAATGCTAGTGACCTTTGTTATAAAGGTGTAGTTTCCTCCCATCCTGGGAGAGCGACCCTTTGGTAGGAAGTTTATTAGTTTGGTTGGTTTTGAGGTAACCTAAGGAGGTTTCGTAGGATCTTGAGAAGCTAAATGAAGAGTACATGGCATGAGAATGAACCTATAGACCCATAGATAACCATCTCTATGTGCATGTGGATGTGTTACCATGGAGGTAACTGGTATGGGGCTCGACCAAGGTAGGCAGGTCGCCATGACCCTTATGAAAGGATGAAAGTCAACCCATAAATGCAAGGAGAGAGATGATGAATGTTTGGATAAGGTTCTATGTTGGACATATACAATAATAGAATCCTAAGTCTATCCTAGGGTCAGGTAGGGATAAGACCGATGGAAGAAGGAGTTGCCTGATTCCCTAGTTTCACATGACCATAGGGTCAGGAGGTAACGACTATCATTGTCTGAGGGCCATGGGTTAGGAGATTGATCACCTTCATGAACTCATGGGACCCTAAGGGCAGATGAAATTATGAAATTTTTAGCTATTCTTACTTGTCTCATGGTTTGGGTTGTAGGTACCACATATTGCAATGAAATTATGAGGAATATATCATATTATCTCTTATTGGATCACTCCTCAAGTATCTACATGTTTTGGGGTTCAAAATTGCGCAAATATCACTTTTTACAGCATGTAAATTGGACCTACACACTGAAAGTTATGATCAAAATACACAACAGCCCAGAACAGCAAAGTGCACGCCGTGCACCTGGAGCATCGAGCAGAATGAAAGTTTCTGGAAAGTTGCACGACGTGCACCTGGGAGCTGAAAGTTTCTGGAAAGTTGCACGGCGTGCATTTCTTCAGCGCACGCCGTGCACAATGCATTCTGGAGCAAACTGAAAGTTTTTGGAAAGTTACACGGCGTGCACTTTAAAGTGCACGACGTGCACCTAGCAGTTTCAGCATTTTGAAAAAATACGAGTTTTTGTTTAAAATGAAGTGGGAACTTAATGGGCGGTTACGCCCGGTCATTTATGAATGTTCCCTCATCCTAGAGCAAGCCTAGAGCAGAGGAGGGTGATTTTGAGGAGATCAAGGTTGGTTTCTTGGGAAAGGAGTCCATTTCTTCTTCTCTTCTTCTCCATTATCTTCTCCAAGGTGCAGCCAAGCTTCCCCAACTTCGTGCAGCTTCTCGGGAGAGGAGCCAGTCCGTTTTGGAGCAGCTTTAGGAGTGGAATTTCGTCCCCAAGACGGAATTCTACTTCTCTTGGGTTACACTTTCAATTCTCCTAGCTTTTCCTTCTCTAAACCATGTTAAACTCTGAAAATTCTGTAGCATTTCTGCAATACATGATCATGGACGAGTAGAATCCGAATCTTGGACATGGGAGAGTAACTCCCATGTCATAGCTTGTATGAACATATGAATTTCGTACTAAATGTTAGTTTCTTGCATGTTCCAAGAGTTGTTTCAGATCTGAAATGCTTGTTTGTGTGATTGGCCATCATACTTGCATGTTTTATACTTTCTTTCATAATCTGAGAAGATGTGTTTGAGAGTATGGAGTTACTCTTTTGGCAACTTTTCCTTGACCGCGAGAGTGGCTGGGATTAAGTTGAGGAGCAAGGTTTGTGATTCAAAATGAAATACATGCACGAGAGTGATGTATGGAGTTAGAATCATCATTACTTCACCGGGAGGTGAGTGATGACTACAAACCTCCTTTGCAAGTTAATTAACATGTTTAAATTCATATTTTAATATAAGCTATGATGTGATAGTGAAATCCCAAGTCTAAGATCCTCCTAAATCTGAATCTTAACCTTTCTTAAGTGATAATTTACTATTTTGTTTTAAATCCGTAATTTAGTTGTTCTAATCCAATCATCTTATGTACAACGATCTAGATTATTGAAAATCATAACTCTTGCGCCTAACTAACCAACACTCCTTATGTTTGACCTCGACTACAACTACTCTCGTATACTTGCGGGATATAGCTAGTTGAGTAAAAGATCATTCTTAATGATTGAAACTCGTTAGTGTAAATAACCAACAAGTTTTTGGCGCCGTTGCCGGGGAGCATCCGTATTCCTGTTAGAGTAAGAGTTGTTGATAAGTAAATGAGACTAGATCACAACCTTCATATCCACCATCATATCCATAAATCATAATTCATCATGATCATCATAATTTGTTGTATCTTCCATGTTTGTTTTTGTATCTCACTCACCTTGTTTATTTGTAGGAGCATATGGGGTGTTCATAAAAAGATCCTTGAACCATGCATATCTCTACATTTAGAAAATGAACACACTATTTGCAGCCCTCATGGAGCAAGAAGGAGTGAAACCCAAACATGTATGGAGGAATCACAACCCACATAACCATCATCCATGTCACCATCATATGCACTACCCTCATCCACACATCTTCCTTCATCCACACCACCATCAATCACACCTAATTCACCGCCATCATATATACCACCAACAACCATACCACATTATTCCACACCCTCATATACACCACCAACATCCATACAACATACACCACCACCATCTACACCACATCTACCTAATCCTCTGGATTCACATGAAGAACTAGTCAAGGAGGATGACCTTCTTCTTAAGGACTACTTTGGTACAACTGCAATGCACATGAGTGGGCCTATTAATATTTTAGAATTTGAGGCAAAGGAGTTTTCTATCAGCCCATCCATCATAAAATTGCTACATCTGAATGCATTTGGAGGGACACCAATGGAGGATCCAAACCTCCACATTGCTGAATTTCTACAGTTGTTAAGTATTATAAAGATATATGGTGTTCCTACTGATGGGATACACCTAATCCTTTTTCCATTCTCTCTTAGAGATAGAGCCAAGGCATGGCTCTATACTTTGCCAAAGAAGTCAATCAACACTTGGGAGGAGCTTCAAAAGGTATTTTTGGCAAGATATTTTCCACCTAGCAAAACTTTACAGCTGAGGATTCAACTCATCAATTATTCTCAAAGGGATGGAGAGACTTTGTATGATGCATGGGAGAGGTTTAAAGATCTTCAACATCTTTGTCCACATCACGGTCTAAGCAATTGGATTCTATTGCAATCTTTCTATAATGGTTTGTGCTACAATACAAGGATGTCTATTGATGCAGCTGCAAATGGAGCTGTAATGAACAAATCTTATGGAGAAGCCTATGCTATTATTGAAGATATGGCATCAAATTATTTCCAATGGAGTACGGATACAAGCTACCACCCATCCTTTTCACATACTACTTCCAGAAAGCAAAGGGAAGATCACACGGTTGGTGCTATAGACATAATTGCAGCAAAGATAGACACTTTATCACAAAGGTTTGATAAGCTAAGAACACAACCATTTCAAGAAGC
This sequence comes from Alisma plantago-aquatica, assembly GCA_963693085.1. Classification (NCBI taxonomy): domain Eukaryota; kingdom Viridiplantae; phylum Streptophyta; class Magnoliopsida; order Alismatales; family Alismataceae; genus Alisma; species Alisma plantago-aquatica. The sequence goes on from OY856413.1 coordinate 427,652,635, forward strand.
CAATATTATTTGTGATTCATGTGGGTTTCTTGAAAACTCATCTTCTACATGTTATGCTTCTTCTATTTATTCTCCAATGGGCTACACTCCACCAGACTTCTACATCAATGCAAACCCAAATTTCATTCAGCCACAACAACTACAAGTAACTTCTAGATTAGAGTCCATGCTTGCAACATTTTTTTCAACTCAAATGCAGCAAAATGAGGAGTTCCATCAACAAAGACAATCAATGAAGGGTGCCATTTTCCAACTCTCTTCTAAGGTGGACGATATTACCACTCATGCACACATCTTGGAGAAACAAATTACCCAACAAGTTTTTGGCGAAGAAGCATTTCCACCTTTCTTGCCTAGCCCACCAGAGACAAATCCTACATATTTTAGGTCGGTGACATTGAAGAATGGAGTTGTTATAGAGTTATATCCTTCAAAGTATGATGATGTTGATATCCATGATGATTATGAAGTTGCAACTAAAGGGGAGAAAGCTACAACACATGCTCTACATGTTGATTCTTCAAGCAAGCCACATGTCTTTCCTCCTCACACTAGATGACACATTGCTTTATAGTGAGAACACTCTTACCAACTCATATTTTGATGATGCTTCAAAGGAGAATGAAAAGACAAATAGTATTGGCATACAAAAGACTATTCTTGTTGCAGCTAATAGGTGTTTTCGCTTGCCCCAAATCAAAGACATACTTGCAAGGAGGCATCAATCTTTAGCACAACAATTTCCAGCTGCAAATCAGAGCACCGGTCCTCCATGGATTTTGATGTTTCTACCATGATGAGGTACCCGGTTGCAACCTTTTTAGTTTGATTTATGCAGTGAGGACACTGTAGATTTCAAGCTTAGGGGGGAGCAACCGGAGGGTAACCTAGTTCTTTTAGCTTTTCCCTTTCATGTTATTTGCTTCTTGTCATTTGCTTTTGTTTTGTGTTCACATTTCAGTCTTTTATTTTCAATTATGCTCTTCTTGTGGCAAATCTAGTATGATATGAGGTTTATCTTTTATATGTGGATAGAACTCCTATGCTTAACTGATTGTCCTCTTTTGATGAGAAATATCATTTGGAGAAATTGTAAAAGACATGCATTAATCAAATGAAAACTTTTGGCCATCAACATGTGCTTAACTATATATGGTTTATGCTTCTAACCTGAACATTCATCTTTCACATCCTTGATTGCTTAAAACATGTAATGGTTTCAATTTTTATGAGTAAATCAACTTTACAACATCATTTGGAATACGAGATGCCCTTGCCAAGCTCTTAGTGCATTTTCAACCACTCTTTCTATGCAAAATTTTCAAAACAAATGAATGAAATCTAGCTAATGTTGCAATTTAGTTGACTCTCCTAACTTTTGGAAAAAAATTTAAAATTTCTTTTGGCTTATCTCATCTTTATACCCCATAAAAGATGGCTAAACCGCCCACATATCATGCAAGCCTAGTGTAAGTACGATCTGGCCATGATGGTTAGGTGGTATGTCTTAAAAGAGGGTAAAATACCCCAACCGACATTCCACGTGTGCATAAGCCTACATTAGCAGCCGAGTGTCGGAACCCATAATCCATTATCATATCATTTTTGGGAAAGAAGGAGAGTATAACTAAAATTGTCAATTTTAACTAAGATTTCATCATTTGTATCCTTAATATTTGAGAGTTTGAGTTGCACATCCACTAATTGTTTGGCTTGGTCATCCAAATTCTACTTAGTGTTGTTTAATTGATTGATTCATTTAATTGTGACTACTCATGCTGAACTAAAAATCTCTTTCTTGGGTGTTTAAGTTGAATTGATGGCTATGAGCATAAACATGTTGATCATGGTTGGTTTGGTTTTATACACATCTTTCATTTCATTTGATCTATTCATGAACTTGACAATTCTTCATTTATGTTTCTATGCTCTTTTTGCTTGTGCACAAGCAATGGTTTAAGCTTAGGGGGATTTGATGTGCACAAATCATATCACCTTTTGGATCATGTTTGGTTGCATATCCATGTTGTTTTGACTCAATTATCACTCTCATTCATGCTAGATTCTATATTTTTAGCTATTCTTACTTGTCTCATGGTTTGGATTGTAGGTACCACATATTGCAATGAAATTATGAGGAATATATCATATTATCTCTTATTGGATCACTCCTCAAGTATCTACATGGGTTTCAAAATTGCACAAATACCACTTTTTACAGCATGTAAATCGGACCTACACACTGAAAGTTATGATCAAAATACACAACAGCCCAGAACAGCAAAGTGCACGCCGTGCACCTGGAGCATCGAGCAGAATGAAAGTTTCTGGAAAGTTGCACGGCGTGCACCTGGGAGCTGAAAGTTTCTAGAAAGTTGCACGGCGTGCATTTCTTCAGCGCACACCGTGCACAATGCATTCTGGAGCAAACTGAAAGTTTCTGGAAAGTTACACGGCGTGAACTTTAAAGTGCACGACGTGCACCTGACAGTTTCAGCATTTTGAAAGATACGAGTTTTTGTTTAAAATGAAGTGGGAACTTAATGGGCAGTTACGCCCAGTCATTTATGAACGTTCCCTCGTCCTAGAGCAAGCCTAGAGTAGAGGAGGGCGATTTTGAGGAGATCAAGGGTGGTTTCTTGGGAAAGGAGTCCATTTCTTCTTCTCTTCTTCTCCATTGTCTTCTCCAAGGTGCAGCCAAGCTTCCCCAACTTCGTGTAGCTTCTCGGGAGAGGAGCCAGTCCATTTTGGAGCAGCTTTAGGAGTGGAATTTCGTCCCCAAGACGGAATTCTACTTCTCTTGGGTTACACTTTCAATTCTCCTAGCTTTTCCTTCTCTAAACCATGTTAAACTCTAAAAATTCTGTAGCATTTCTGCAATACATGATCATGGATGAGTAGAATCCGAATCTTGGACATGGGAGAGTAACTCCCATGTCATAGCTTGTATGAACATATGAATTTCGTACTAAATGTTAGTTTCTTGCATGTTCCAAGAGTTGTTTCAGATCTGAAATGCTTGTTTGTGTGATTGGCCATCATACTTGCATGTTTTATACTTTCTTTCATAATCTGAGAAGATGTGTTTGAGAGTATGGAGTTACTCTTTTGGCAACTTGTCCTTGACCGCGAGAGTGGCTGGGATTAAGTTGAGGAGCAAGATTTGTGATTCAAAATGAAATACATGCACGAGAGTGATGTATGGAGTTAGAATCATCATTACTTCACCGGGAGGTGAGTGATGACTACAAACCTCCTTTGCAAGTTAATTAACATGTTTAAATTCATATTTTAATATAAGCTATGATGTGATAGTGAAATCCCAAGTCTAAGATCCTCCTAAATCTGAATCTTAACCTTTCTTAAGTGATAATTTACTATTTTGTTTTAAATCTGTAATTTAGTTGTTCTAATCCAATCATCTTATGTACAACGATCTAGATTATTGAAAATCATAACTCTTGCGCCTAACTAACCAACTCTCCTTGTGTTTGACCTCGACTACAACTACTCTCGTATACTTGCGGGATATAGCTAGTTGAGTAAAAGATCATTCTTAATGATTGAAACTCGTTAGTGTAAATAACCAATAATGACGTGAGTTGGAACAAGGAATGGGGACAGAGATGATAATGTTCCCTTATGGAGCAAATGAGACAGGGATGGTTTACAAACACTAAGAGTATTGAGGAAATCATCTTATGAGGATGTTTTATCTTGAACTAGGTGGATTTTTGCAAGTGTTACAAGGAATCACAAGGTGGATCCTGATAACTAAGAGGATGAGCTCAGAATGTTCTTGATGAAGATAGACTTAGAGTTTGAGATGAGATGATAAGTAGAATACATGGAGGTGTATGTCTTCAACATTACCTAACACCTAAGGATAAGAAGTAGTAATGAAGGCTCTGGTCGAGATATAGCTGCCTAGTTAGCTGGAAGCTAGAAGAAGTTGAGGTTGTTCGACTAACCCTATTTTTGGAAAGAGGATGTGCTTTGGCTAACACACAGATGTAACAAGATATGTTGAGTAAGTTAATTGTTGTTTGGTTAGCCATTTTAGTCCTTGATGTAGTAAAAGGATGGTTATGGAACCTCAGATACACGTCTTTGGATAGGAAGGTAATAAAACCTGGATGAGAGTGGTTTAGGGCTTCTGGGGAATCGATCTTGAGGAAATCATGATCACCATACACCATGAAACTACAAATATAGTAAGTGATAGTAGCACTTTGGATGCTTAAAATAAAGTTGAATGTAGCATGTGGCCATGCAAGATAGGAGGCGAAGGATGAACACCAGAAACCCATACATGGATATAACGTATAAAGAGTTCCCGAGAGGGAATGGGAGTTCATCACTGTGGATGTTGTGAGTCTCCCCTAAACCATGGAAGGTCAAGATGCAATATGGGTTATGGTAGATCGCCTTACCTAGATAACGTGAGAAAGGAAGAGCATTGTCACTGGACAGATTCAGTTGAACTACTTAAGAGAGAGGGATGGTTCAACCACACCATGATGCGAGTTCAAAAGTTCTTGGGTATGACAAAGGTTCACTTCCATGAGGTGGAAGTAGATACATGAAGAACTCAATGATAGTATAGTTTATCACCCCATACTAATGGACAGTATGATCCAGACTAGAGGGACCGATGAGAGCATGTGTGCTCATTTAGGGTGATACATAGAGACAGTTCTTAAGATGTGATGTTAACCACCATAGCCTTTATCGGGATGCAAGAAGTCTAATAGAGAGGTTGTGTCTGTCACCACTTCATTAAGATGATGTTGGTGAAGGAGGCCTCACGAAGGTCAAAAAAGAACCACAGTGTGTGCAGATGAAGTCGCTTTGATCGTGAGAGAGCCCAGCGGTGACATGAGTCACGAGCTGATGCAAAGCAGACTGACATGCAATTCACTGTGGGAGAATATGTGACGTGATAATCCGACCCCTCTAAGCTACAAATGAGGAAGCTGAATCCCCGATATATGGGTCCATTTGAGATGGATTGGTGGAGATGGTTGTGTTTAACCTTACCCCTCAGGATAAAATGATGTGTTGCATGAGTCCGATCTAGAGCACTATGTGAGGTACCCAAGCCAGGTGATGTGCCCTAAACCTATTTAGTTTTTGAAAGGCTGAAAAGTCCAGAGTCACCTATGAGGGTACGATATACCAAGGTAAGAAAGAACTCAGATGGTAGAAAATGAGATAATGAAGGTTCTTGGGAAACACCATGGAAAGGGTGAAGCCACATGGGAGCCCTGATGGACATAAGAAGACTTATCCTGTTTGTTTTCTTGCTTGATGGAATTTTGTGGGCAAAATTCTCATAAGAGGGGAAGGATGTTGCAACCCCAAATTTTGGGTTCCTTTGGTGAGAAATGTAATTTCTCATATTAAAGATATTTGGACAAATAATGATATAATTTTTTGTGAATAAATGGATTTCGTTTAAAATAGCCTTGTTGTTTGATATGTGGGCTTTATTGGCTATTGGGCCCAATAACAAGGAAATTCAATTAATTAATGAATAATTGAGTTGTTGAGAAAAGAGAGATGAGGTAGAAACCTCTAGATCCTTAAAAAAAAGGTAGAAACCTCTAGAAGGCAAAATAATGTAATCCAATGATGGATTTCATGCCTCTTAGGTTCCTTGGGTTCCAAGGAGTCCAATATTGTGAAGAAAAGGCAATAAGAAAAGAAAAGATCAAATAAGTATTTCTTTGTTAAGAAAGAAATTGGAAAACAATGTTAAAATATGGGAAACAAGTGAAAAGATGTATATTTGAGTAATCCTTAGTGGAATTTTGTATTCCAAGGATTCCTAATGATAAAAGGAGTGCCAATGAGGAAAATATAGAGAAATCCTCAAAAAGGGATATTTTAATAAGAAATCAACATAATAATGAGAAATAATGCATTTAGATGCATCTAGAAGGATAATAAGTATCCTTATGAAGGAATTTCGAAATCATAAAGTTTCTTGGGATCCAAGGAATCCCAATTAAGAAAGAGGAAAGAGAAAATATCAACGAAGCAAAATAAGAGAATAATGTAATACATTATTAATGAATTAAGAAGGTATAGTTAAAAAGAAAGTAATGTATACTAAAGGGGAATAGGAATCCATGTCAATGGATTAAAAAGAAAGGAAAGAGAGAATAAGTAAGAGGAAATTCGAATTCCTAATTATTCAAGAAATAGGATATATCAAAGGAGAGAGAAAACTTGTGTTCTAATGAAGGAATCACTTTCCAAGTGGGAAAAGGATTTGTTTCCCTTGAATAAACATCTTAGGGTGCGAAAACCCTCCTCTATAAAAGGGGTAGCCCTTTGGGACGAGTTCCAGAGAGATTCTGCATCTCCCACTCTCTTCCTCATCTTCTTCATGTCTCCTTACATTCAAAACCCTAACAGAGGGGAGCAACTGGCCTTGGGGCAGAAAGGAGTCTAGGTAGTGGTTTCGATGGAGGTTGGGGATGCCACAAGGTCAATACCAGGTCAAGCTAGCACCACCGTGACCTACACGACGCGCCATGGTAGCGATACAGCTGCACTTGCAGCAGCAAGTTGCAGGTGTGCCCCGACCGACCCAGCCATTCTTGCCAAGATATGAGGGTACCCCCAGGTGCGCCCAATAGCGGCAGAGATAATGGAGGAGTTCCCAGTGAGGTTCACGGCCCAGAAGAGAAGGTAGAGCCGCGCCTAGGGCGGCTAGGGTCGGCGCCGCGCGGCTGGCTGAAGGTAGGGGATGACCCCTCGGTCATTGGATGGAAATACCCTCCGGGGTATGAAGCGTTGAGCCACTTAAAGGAGGACAGAACAGACAATTCGAAATGTTTCTGAACAAGGCGAGCTCTTTGCATGGGAAAAGGTGACGTGGCGGCTCCTAATTGGCCAAAGTAAGTAGATTTTGTAAAAATCATATCTCATTAACCGTAGCTCAGATGGATGCGTATAAAATATGAAAATTGCTCAGAATAATTAGGGGAATCTAATAAAAATAAAATTGAAGCTTGATTCTATTTACAATTCAAAAAGTATATAACGATACTATCTTTAATAGTTTAATCAATGAAAAACCCTAACCTTTGATGATTAATGAGTTAGAAAGGGTTAAATGAGTATATAAAGTTGATATTAGCCTGTTAATGATAAAAAGGATCATTAAGATCGAAAAAGATGAACTTTGCATATAATTAGTTTAATTTCAAGCTTAATGTGCATGAATAATTGGGCCTTGAAACCCTAATGTTGGTAAGTTTGACTCTTAATGGCTTTAATTGACTAATTTCATGATTAAAGTTGGAATATGTTGAATCTAAGCTATTTCGAGCATTAAAATCCCTAATTTGTGGATAAATAACCTTAATATTGAAATTAGGGTTTTCGATTGAATTAAGGTAGAATTAATAATAAATAGAGTTCATATGGGATTAGACCATCACGAATTATGAGTTGTTAATCTGAAAGAAACTAAAGGTGATAATTGAGTAGAATGACCTCGAAATAACTTAAAAGGATAAAAGAGGTAGTTTTGGTATAAAAGAGAAATAATTGACTTTAATTGGGCTTATGATGTTGAAATTAGGGTTTATGAACTAAGAGAGCATTTAATATGATAAAAGAGTTATGGATGCAAAAACCCTAATAAAACCCTAATGTGGTCTAGAAATCCTAAGGTGGAATCCAAGTTTAGCTTTAGAATGTTCTGGATAAACTATAACACTTGGATCGTATGCATTAATTTCAGGATATTGTTGATTGATTGTTGATTGATTCTTTATCCTTATTGCTTGGACAATCAAGTTGCTCTGGATCAGGTATGTGGTTAATTATGGATAACCACCTTAGTTTCCCGAGGATTTTCTAGATGGCTAATCGCATTGAATGCAAATTATCTGTTGGATGTTAATAATCGCAAATCATAAAGTCACTATGATTATTCCATTAAAAATAGAAGTATGTATTCTCGCACCCACATGCCACCCTGATGGATGATGCCAAAGGTCAGGCCTAGATGGGTAGACCAATGGACACCTTGAGCGGTTACCTCAGACACCAAGCTCGGGAATGAGAAGGTGTCCTATGATATTGCATGATTAGTGGGCACCATGAGTGGTGACCCCCAGGCACCAAGCTCGGGATTGAGAAGGTGGCCTTAAGTCATTGGCAAAGGGAACCCTAAGGTGGGTATGCCAGGGTTAGGGCAAAAGCAGTGGAGAATGTCATACTGAAAAATTGTAAATTGGCTTGTTAATTAATTTGATTGTGATTATTAAATGCAAAATTTTGGTTGTTCCCACATACCAGTATATTTCGATATACTGACCGACATTTTGTTTGTCGGTGTTTTAGGAACAAAAATTGAAAGAACAAACAGTAAAGTGACACATTGCGAAAAAAGAAATAAAGTACAAGGAGGATTAGATAGAATAATTCAAGACCAAGATAGATAGATTTCCAAGGTTTTCAAAGGTAAGTAAAGTTTTAATTTTATATCAAATTCCAGTTAGTTCGTAGAATTTCATAATTATTATTGATTAATTGTTGAACCTTTGATCCTGTTAATTGAATAATGACTCTACCTTCGAGTCTCCCTTAATTGGGGGTTACCGGGAGGCGGGGTCGTTACAGTACCTCATGCCCGATATGGAGAGAAGTGCAAATCCTAGCCTGATATGGTGAGTGTCTATACACCTACAACCCGATATGGTGAACATATGCACATGATTTAACCCTATACACCTTGTAAAGGTAAGGGCAAGACACTCTTAGGAGTGATGAGTGTAACACCAAGTAATGGTGTGGATAATACCTTGATAGGTGAAACACCTAGAGTGGTTGGTAATGGTTAATCCTATATCAATAATGCCTTAACCTGAGATGAGTTCATATCATTAATGATGGTTGAATAATTCAATTGTGTGACTTATGACCAATACATTACATGATAAATTTGATGAGCTAGTGCATAAAGTATTAGGATGGGACATACCCTAATACAAGATAAGTTGATGAACTTAAGTATGTTAAAAGTGATGAGGGAAGTGATACATCAAAACATGATAGATATCACATCCAACACTTCAAGGTTGATGTACCTTGATGCACCTTAAATCCAATATACTTGGATGAGTAACACATGAAGTGTGTTATGTCCATTGTTACATTGAGATGTAATAAGTTTAATGCACTTTGATAAGTGTGGGCTAACATACTTTGAGAAAGGGTTAAGCCAAGTTAATAAAGTCTGATGTAATCATACCCTGGTAAGGATGAGAGAGGAACTCATACCTTGTGTTGATGATTCATTTAATGATAAATGATGAGAATGAATAAGTATGATTGAATACTTATGATATCAATGTTTTCTCCTAGATGTGTGGAGCAATGAATTAGGGTTTGATCATTGATAATATGATCTTGAAAACCTAAATGGTTAATAATGGAAAACCCTAACCCTAGTGAAGGGTAATGATATGTAAGAGAAACCCTAATCGATAAGAAAGGGAAAACCCTAACCATAATGATGGGAAGGTTGTATTTCTTTTATTGCATAAGCCTTGTAAGACATGTTAAAAACTTGTATAAAAGTATAAAGATGTGTTATGGCCTTGTGAGCCATGTGATAATTTGTTGCCTAGTGAGTGGTGACAAGATGTGTTATGGGCTTTGTGAGCCATGAGAATAAGTTGTTTCCTAGTGAGAGGTGACAAGATGTGTTATGGCCTTGTGAGCCATGTGATAATTTGTTGCCTAGTGAGAGGTGACAAGATGTGTTATGGGCTTTGTGAGCCATGAGAATAAGTTGTTGCCTAGTGAGAGGTGACAAGATATGTTATGGCCTTGTGAGCCATGTGATAATTTGTTTCCTAGTGAGAGGTGAAAATATACTTAATGGGCCTTGTGAGCCATGAGGATAGTTTTTGCCTAGTGAGAGGTAACAAGGTGTTTATAAAAGTCTCATGTAAGAAATGATAATGTTCAAAATAAACTAAGAAATGGAAACTTAGTAGTATAATGATAATAATAAATGGATACAATAATAATAATGAAATCTTGATCATACATGCTTTATGCTTATATCCAAATAAGGGATATAGTGTTTGAAATATATGAGAGGGATACTTGTTTATAAAAAGGATGTGAATAAGTATGATGGCGTGGCCAAGGTATAATACCTAGTAAAAGTGATGTGGTATTCAGTAATGTTTGCACAGGATCGGCATAGTCCAATGCCTGAAATAGTTGCACAGGATTGGCGTAGTCCAATGCCTGAATATAATATGATGATGTATACTCACATGACTGGTACAATTAAATATCTGGTTAGCAGATTGGCTGAAGCCAATAAATAGAAATGAGAATGATTCATGGATGACATACCATGATAATGAGTTTCACTGAATAAGCTTGAGATGTTGATATAGTATGATGAGTAAATGATATACATGTTCTCCCATTCCTCATAAAGAGAATAAATGACTTACTGCTCTATCACAAATAGTTGCAATGCTTTAAAAGATGAGAATATTCTAAACTGCTTATCTTCTGCTCAGTTTTATACCATTTAAACTGTGATAATAATATTGTTGGCAGAGAGTTATATATCTTGCTGGGACAATTTACAATTGTCTCACCCCCGTGGGATCCAAATTTTTAGGTGGACGTGCATGAGGAGGTGAAGACCTTTTTGCAGAGGAAGAACAATAGCTGAGGCAGCAGTGATAGCTCAGGTTGAGTGTACTGTCTGTCCTGTCTTGTAGATATGAGTCCTATATGTTGTCTCTGTACTCTCAGGTCCTTGGAGTTGGTTCGTACTGGTTTCATGAAAAATATGAGATTTTGTCTTGAATGCCTTGAGGTTTTATGTTGCTCCAGTATGTGTTTTGATAGAGCAACTGTTATATGTTGTCCTCGAGAGGATATGAAACAATGTTGTACAAACTCAATCATGATATGTATGAGTTTTGAATCTTTCAGTAAAAGTTTTCTATACAAGGGTCTCCTTGCAAAATGGTTTAAAATTATAGTGATTTTTGTTAATCCGATGTTTATGTTTATTCCACTTAATTAGTAACGATTTGTTTGTTAGTTTGGTGTCGGTCGTTTCAGGGAGATTCATGGTACATCCATCCCGGTACAATAATGAAGGATTGAGAGGTTTAATGTTTACCTTTCCTCAATTCCCTCATTAGGATGTCAGGATACATTCACCCATTGCCCCCACATATTCAAAATATGTGTTCTAGGTTTTTCCGCAGAGCACCTGTTTCACCATCCAACAAGTTCTGACACTGATGGTTATATGGCCATGGATCTACATGATATGATTTCACTTGATTAATTAAGTACATTAGCATATTCTTTTAGCATCAGTCAAGTTCTCAAAGATAACTTATTCAGACAAATGCTACAAAGAAACATGTACTATTTTCATCAATCATTTCTTAGTCTTTATAAGACATTGGGATCTTAGTCCCTCATTTTAATACAGGGAATTCTCATCCCTCAACCACATCATTACCATGCTTATCAAAACTAGGTATTTAAACCCTTAGTTCATCACTGAACACTGTTACCACTTGTTAGGTAACTATTACCTCTAGATCCTCAGACCCAGGTATACATGATACTTGTTATACAAGCATCTCACATGGCTCACAAGGCCCATTAAGTGTCTTGTCACCTTTCACTAGGCAACAACTTACTCATATGACTCATAAAGTCCTTGCACATTTTGTTACTTTTATTAAGCAACAACAACATTAAGGCACACAAGGCCAATCAATATTTTATTATATAAAAGCCATAGCTCAAATCTGGCTATGATCACCATCTCATGATATCTGCATGGTTAATAGACATGATAACAGTCATATGATTCATTTATCACATCATGTGATACAATAGTAACACCACCATCCCTATATCAGGGTTAGGGTTTACTATCAAATATGATTTTCCATTCCATTACCCAATTTAGGGTTAGGGTCTCCCATTTCTCATTAGTTAGGGTTTCATATTTACATCATTAGTTCAACCCCAATATATTGCTCCACCCCTCTAGGAGCATTCAATACTATCATAAGTATTTACTCATGATCATTACTTTCATCATATATCATTTATGAATATCAATACAAGGTATAAGTTCATCTCTTATCCTTACCATGGTATGATTACAACATACTCATTAGTTTCGCTTAACCCCTTTCACAAGACATATTAACCTATACTTATCAAAGTATATCAAACTCATTACAATCTTATTGTAACAACTACATAACACATTCTTCATGTGTTTCTTATCCAAGTATATTGGATTGAGATGCATCAAGGTATATCAACCCTAAATTGCTAAATGTGATATCTATCATGTCTTGATATATCACTTTTCTCCTCATATCCATCTTACTTAAAATAATCAACTAATCTTGTATTAAGGTATTTTCCTCTTAATACTTTATCCTCTAACCTATCACTTTTATCATGTAGTGCATAGGTTACACATTAGAATTATCCAGCTATCTTTAATGATATGAACTTATCCAATGGTTAAGTATTGTTGATATAGAATAAATCATTATCGACCACTTTAGGTATTTCAACTCTTAGGATGTTATCCACATCATAATTTGGTGTTGCATACATCATCCCTAAGAGTTTCATGTCCTCATATATTTAAGGTATATAGGGTTGTTACACATGTATAGAGTTAGACATATAATGATCTAGGCATTAGTCTAACGGAAGACACCAAGATGGTTAGACACTCGGTTTGTTAGTGAGAGGTCCCAGGATCGAGCCCAGGCCACGGGATGAATAGAATGGCCAAATTAAAAAAAAATGATCTAGGCATTATCTTGTCCCTTATATCCTTACTCATTAGAGTATCAATATTACCATTCATATGGTTTATCAATTTTACCCATCATGGGTGTAACATTCTCATCTTCCTTGATTATATTATCCACACCCTTATTTAGTGTATTGACCAATATACTATCACTAGGGTTTCATATACCAATACATGGTATCACCCTGGATTTGAGTCTCACATCACATCATTATTTAGGGTTCCACATAATATCGTTCTTATTTAGGGTTTCATATACATTACCCTAGATTAGGGTTTTATATAATATCATCCTTCCTTTGGATTAGGATTGCATATAACATCACCTTACATTAGGGTTCCATGTCACATTGCCCATAATTATAGTTTACTATTCATTCCAATTAAGTTTCTCTCATGGCATCTCCCTCAGTTAGGGTTTCTCATGGAATCACCCTTAATTAGGGTTTCTTATGGAATTACCCTCAATTAGGGTTTCCTATTCATCCCAATTAGGGTTTTGAATTATATTACCCTGAATTAGGGTCTCACATATCATCACCCTTAATTAGGGTTACATCCTTACCATAGATCAGGATTATACATAGAATTGCCCTAATTAGGGTTAAGGTTCATCAATCTTCTTGATTAGGGTTTCATGATCTCTTTATCATGGATCATTCCCTAAAATTCATAGTTTATTTATATTGAAAGCATTGAGGCTTATCCATTACATGATTATTCTACATGTATGGATTTCTCTCTCTCTCATCTTCTCTAGAATATTGACTATGTCAAACTTGGTTAGATTAGGTCATTCAACCCTTCAATTAAGTTTATTCAATTAGGGTTGACATAGCATATTGAAGTATTGCTTACCTAAGCTTCAAGTATTAACTCATCTAATATTAACAATCACTTGGTACCCTAAAGGTACAACCCTAGTGATTTTCTTTAAGATAAATCAGTAACAAATATAGGGTCAATTGATCCTTCAACTCATTAAATTATCAATTGATTTGATCACTTTATGTTACCAAACGATCTTGACCCTTTGATCTCTAAACGGTTTGTAACTGTTTAAGCAAATTGCCTTTGAAACCGAATGGGCTTGGGTCTCCAAATGATTTGAGACTATTTGGGCTCAAACAGTCTTGAGACCGTTTGGTCCAAACCATCTCAAAACCGAATGGACCAAAAAGTCCTTTCAACACCTACACGATTCATGATTTCAATGGATGAACCGATTATCATTTGAGTCCTTGATTTATTTACCACTTGAACTATTGAATCACCATTCAATTATAACATCAATTAGGGTTTTGAACCCAATTGATCTAGGATTTCAACTCAAGGAACCTTCAATTAGGGATTGGAATCGAATAGCCATCAATGATCAACATTGTGGAATTGATTCCATTGCAACTAATGAATCATTATCAAATTTTTGATATGACCAGACCCCAAACGGTCTTGAGGTCATTTGGATGACCTCAAAACGGTCTTGAGACCGTTTGGGTGACCTACAAATGGTTTTGAGTCCGTTTGGGCTCAATCACCCAAAAAACTAAGTTAACCAAATTGAATTTCAACACTTAACCCGATTAGGGTTTGCTAATTGATTAACCTTCAACTGATGAATCCTTTGGAGTTAATCAATCAAATTTGGTGGGTCATCAACCATTATCATTAGAATCAACTTTTCCAAATGGTCAACCCTGGTCAACTCTCCTAAACGGTTTGAAACCATTTAGCTTCAAACGGTTTGATGAAACTGTTTGCTTTCAAACGGTTTTGTTGAAACCGAATGAGCAAGCTTGTTGAAACCGAATGAAATACAATTTCTTTAGGAAATCTGTCCAAGATGATGTCATCATCATCTACCTTCGTCCCTGTAACTTATAGTACTTCTGATTTCATGGAATTAACAATTTCAACCAATAATTAATCAAGAAGATGAAGGAATCAACGAAATTGCAAGATTGATAGTTGAATAACAATGTAGAAGGGTTCAAGTTATAAAACCCGCCTCCAATTGAGATCCAAATCTTCAAGCTCACGTCAACAATTGTGGATGCAAATACTTTCACTATCCCAAGGATCGTCCTCAAGCTTTGAGTGAAAAGGAATGGTTAGAATTGAAGAGGGAATCGAGATAAGAAAAAATCATGTATTGATTTGTGATTTCCACCATGGATTCAAGGTGAAAGAGAGTCAAGAAACTTACCAACAGGTTGGGGCTCGTTCCCCTCTTGCTCCCAAGCTCCCAAGGTCGTTTTGCAAGCAAAGGGTGGAAGTGAATTAGAAATTCCCCTTTTACTCTATGGATAAATGGGCTTATATGCAATTTTTATTAAAAATTCAATTAGGAGAGAAAAAGTAGGAATTATCTCCCCCTTATCTTTGCCACTTACCCCCTTATCTTCCTTTGGGACGAGGATATCCTCTTGGCCTCTTATGCGTCTCAATTATCCACAATTTAAAGAAAAGCAAATTAATCACCTTAAATCATTTAATAGTAATATCCATAAGTGAGTGGATATTTCTTTTTCTTATAATAATGTGAGTGGGTATTTCACCTCGTTGAGATATTTCGTGGTCCTTGCAAATAACAAGGACGTCCACACATGTCTGAATTCAACCATTACAATTTTGGTTGAAAGGAATTTCAATTAATATATTTATTTTTGCATTAAATTGAATTAGGGTTTCAATTATGCATAAATCTTGATTATTTTAATATCAAGATTCTCTCTTCTCCAAATTAATTCAAATGAGGAGCCCCTTTCATTTTATTTGCTCTACATGAAGCCAATAAACATAAGGGACCTTATTGAAGTGGTAATTTGCATATTGAACCCTAGGTTTTTGCGTAAATAACACTTTACACCAAAACTAGGTTTTAATGCACAACATTATTTTATCAGCTCTTTCTTGGTGCTTAGGCTTGTGAAAGACATACCACTGCATCATACTCACTCTTATGATGTCTAAACATCTGAGGAACATTTTATGATGTAAAATTTGCAAGCTAACCCCTCAACTTGGGTAATTTGCACTTTAGTCCAAAATTAACAAAACAATGTTTCAACATTATTAAAAAAGGACTGATATTGAAATATAGGTTCCTCTTGAGCCTTAATTAATTTTCAAGAATTAAGAGCAAGCATCTAATCAAATTTATTAGGCAAAACACCTAGGGTTAGAACATAACCCAGGTCAGGGATGTTACACTATCTTCAATAATTTTCTTGCAACTATGTATGTTCCCCGAAAGGCCATAGAAGACTGACATGCTTGATTCTTGAATGATTTACTCTTGTAATGGATACAAGAATTATAAAACTTTACTATTACTTTTCACATCCCAAATAGTCTTGGATAATAAGGCCGTATTCCAATCTTGCATGGGCTTGATGGCCAAGCCTCCATCCTTCTTGTCATTCTTACTTTCTCCCAAGACTTCAGATATAGTGGATTTTTTTGATGTCCCCCTCCCCATAAGAACTTCCTTAGAGTGTTTCCTACCCTATCACACATTCTTAGAGGTAGAGTGGATGTCTGCATGACATATGTTGGTATAATTGTGATAATAGATATAACAAGGTAGAAACAACATGCAAGTAATACTATATGGGTTGCCCATGCATTTATACAAATTTATTCTCTCTAGTGTATTAGAATAGGTCATTTTAGAGATCCTTTTTTAGATGATAGGAACTCCTAAGTACCTACCCAAGTCATTTGATTTTTGGATGCCACTCATATTATAGATAGTGTCTTGCGTGTTCACAAAAACTCCTCAAAGAAATAGATGCTATTTTTTCAGAAAGACTTCCTGCCCAGAAGCTTTCCCAAAATGTTGGAGACAATTTAGAACCAATTTCATTTGTTCTTTGAAAGCCTTTTCAAAAAAAATTATAGCATCTACAAACATGACATGCGATATTGAAGGATCCAAGGTAGAGATCTTGATAGGTTTCCACTTACCATTTTCATCTCTAAATTGATATCTTGGATCAATCTCTTCATGAATAAGAAAAAGATGTAAGGGGATAAAGGATCTTCTTACTTTAACCCCCTACTTGCTATGAAGGTTTCTAGTATCTTTCTATCCAAGATATATTTATGGTTCCACTAGATATTACTTAATGGTTTACTTTATATTAGCCGTCCAACTAGCTATAGTGATAATATCCCTGATAAAGCACTAACCATACGATTGTATGCTTTGGAGAGATCCAGTTTGATCACCATCATTTTGGATGCACCTTTAGTCCTCATATCATGTACTAATTACTAGAAAACAATTATGTTATCAGATGTGCGACGCCTGAGGATGAAATTTCTTTACACTAGGGATATCCAACCATTGATACATTGCTTGAATATTTTTACTGGGGTTTTGGATATGAGCATTAGACAACAATTAATGATAGAAATTGGCCTTAATTGGTTGCATTTTTAAGGTTTCACAACGTTGGGGATGAGGGCAATGATGGAATTGCACAGACTTTCATGTAGAACGCCTCTAAAAGCATTTTCGACAATAACAGTAATCAAATTACCTACTTGAGCCCAATTCCTTTGAAGAAATAAGTTGTCAACTCCATTAGCCCTAGTGGCCCTATAGGGGTTCATTTAAACCAACACACAATGAATCTCCTCCTTGTCATGCATTTTCTGTATTAGCTCCATCTTTGTTTCAGGGATCAACTGGAATACCCCTAGGTAATTTTCAATGATTTTGTTATCTTCCGTCCTTGCTGAAGTGAACTTGTCTTTGAAAAACTATTGGAAACCCCATTCTTTAACCATTTGATATGACTTCTCTATCTCCAATCCCCATTCTTTTAATAAATAACCTTATATATGTGGTCATTGATACATTAGTTAATTAAGTGATTAATTCTTATTAATAATCATTGACTCTAATTTTAAACTCTAGAATCATTCTAAGTCTAATTGATGAAAATATATATAAAAATATGAACTAGTGTATCAAATTGATTAAAAAATACATTAAATTCATTAATTTAATATTTGACTTACAAGTAAGAGATAAGATGGTCAACATTTTTCAAATGTGAAGTTAAGATGAAAAATTGGAATCCTTACATCTTCTTTATCTTATAGCTCAAATTTGAAATAAATTACACATTATTTTCTATCCCTTTTAATCAATTGATCTTGCAAACTTTTATTAGAAATTAAATCCATTGAAGAATTTCATTACAACTAAGTTCTACTTCATTTTCATGTAACATCAACCCATGGATCTCCCTTCCCCTTATATGTGATGACTTGAGATCAACAACATCTATAAGATGAGAAATTGGATTCGAGTTTCTCCTCTTTTATTCCCTCCTCCTCCCTCACTTCTTCTCTATTCGTCCTTCTTCTCTTATTCTTACCACCCTCTTCATTCTATAGTCGCCATAAAAACCCTAGCCACCAATCTTTTCTCCTCTCAATTTGCTAATGTTACCAATGACTTCCAATGGTATAGATGCCATTGCTTCCACTAGGAGCAACTCCAATGTTGATCTCCTTCCCCCTATGTGTGTCATTGGATTCTCTACCTGCTTACTTTTGATGGCTCCCTTTTGTCCACACACGTCCGAACACTTGATGACATCACTCAATTTATCCTCATCCTAGTGCCTGATTAGGTAGAAATGTTTCCATCACTTTCTTCTTTGGATCGTTAGGGATCTAGTGGTAGACAAAATCATAACACTCCCTCTTTCCTTCACCACCTTATTTTCCACCAAGACCAAGATCTGATCCATCCTCCATACCCTCCTTAACTATCTCATTCTTCCTATTATTAAGACTACAATTAAAGTAGATGACCTGCAACCTATAGATTTCTAGCATAAACACCTATTATTCAATGTCAAAATCACCATAGCACAACAAAGATGCCTCCCTCCCTCTCCATGTGTACCCCACAACCTTTACATCAAACACCATTCCCCAAATCCATCTATATTTATTTCCTATCAACTAATAATTCGGATTCATGTATCTCCTTGCTGCATCTCCAAGTCAAAGAAACTCATAAACACCTCGTATGTACTGACTATGTGAGTAGATCTACTCTCTTCCAGATTAAAAGAGTGGTTTCGTGCATTCAGTTCATTGGTTTTCAGACCCTAGTACTTCATGTTCTACTATTAGTGAGGACTCAAGGAATAAAAATAAAGTCAACCTTGAACCACAATTGATATTTGAATATCAATATAGGCACTTGATCATTGAGTTTGTATCTTCTCCTATGTTTTAGATTTTCTAGTCCAATTAAAAAGATAAATAATACAAGTAAACATTGTATTAAGATAACCTAAAAACTTAAAACATAGTGTAACTTCCAAATAGTGAACTCATCTACAACAATGTGTATACCCTTAGTATATACATATGCAATTTGGTATTATTAGTTATTTCAACTCTCTATTACATAAACATATGCATTAGTACTGGTAGATTACTAGGAAATTTAGTATGATTTACATCATTGTATTCAATTCATTATAGTTAATGGAACCTCAATGAAATATACATGCATCTAAGCATATCTATGTAATAAACTAGGAAATAGGAAGTCTGAAAATTCTCATTTCAGCAAATCAATTTGTAAAGGTATTTCATATCGTATATTAGATAATAATCATAATATGTCAAATATATAAAACAAGATGAACATGATGATCAAAGCTAATTGATCATATAACTTGGTACTTATATATACATATTTATAAGTGAAAGATAAAATTCATTAATTATTGTTGAAGATATTCTAGATGTCAGTGTCAATCTCATTAAGCATAAAAACTCTTAATGTATAGGCATATATTTCATGGTAATCAGAAGAGCAAGAAGAAGTATTTGTCTAATCAAATATGAGTGTAGCTGGGACTTAAATCCTATATTTCTATAGTAGAGAATTCTTGTAAAATACCTCACACTAAGGATGAACTCGACCCTAGTTGACAAAATTTGAACCATTTGATATATAGAAAGAGGTAAAGTTAAAACACCCAAATTGGAGGAATGCATATTATTACCTACACATATGTGTAAGTTAGACATATTGATACTTATGTTACTAAAGACTAATGTTAAAACTAAAATAGATATTTAACGAGAATATGTTCAATTAATCATGATTAAAAATCCTAATAAGCCTTCGAGTAATCTGTACTAGGGTAAGAAGAATATGTATAGCTATAGTAGGAATGATACATATATTCACTTTAATTTGGATGACATATCTAACATGTTTCTAGATGAGATTTTGACCATGGACCAAAGCGTATCAATTGAGCTAACTATAGTCACGAAGATTAGGTATGTCCATATCTCTATTTAACTTTGGGTATTTGTAAGACTTTAAATCTAATTTCCTACAATGAGGCATTCTTAAAGAGTATTTTTCCTTTTGATACTCAAATTGACTTCCATGTTCTCTAGATTGAAATAATCTTAATCCTATTGAACCTTGAGTATTGCTTTTATACTAGTTTTGACCCCTAATGCCATTCCATTGAATATTTGATGTGATTTAAGATAGGAATGTGAATCATGCCACTCTATTTATTCATAATAATTTTTGACTAAATTATCTAAAGTAGTGGTACTTATGTACAACCATACATATATAGGGTGAGCATATCTCACCCAAGATTTGAGTTTTCACCATTACTTTTAGCCCATGATCCTATGGTGTTATGTCCCTATTTTAGATATATTTAGTCTACATTGTTTATGCATGCAAAGGTATTGATATTGTGATAGTATGAATGGTTATTTTAGTAGTAAGGTGTGTCTAAAATATCTTGTGATGTGAAATGCCTCATTATTTTGATTTTTTCTTTTGGAACTTACATATATGTTGATAACCCCCTCTTTGCTTAAGAGTACCCATTTTTGTACGTGTAATACATGATGATTTGCAAAAAAAATGTTTACACACACATACTCAAAGGCACACCTTTTATATCCTTTTTGTTGTGTGTTGTTCCTGTACCACCTAGGTATAGGGACAATAGCTGATAATGACTCACATACATGATGTGGACTTAAGGATATCTTGGAATAGTCAGGTTTCACTTTGCAAAGGGTCTTGCATGTTATTATATTTATTAGATGTAAACCTTTTTACTTTACTATGACACTTTTTATGGTGAGGAATAATTGTAGATGAATTATCACTTTTATTTCCATATCCTATAAACTTTTATGCTCAGTGATATATATACCACTTGGGGAATCCAGAATTCCTCCTTTCCTCCATTTTTTGTGTAGGATGATTTTATTTCTCCATTTGTGGAAAGTATATCCCTCCTCAGATCCCACTCTTACAATATGGTATCAGAGCCTAAGCACTCAGTGGCTTGACTATTTCAAGTTATACATGTTGTTACTTAATTAGGTAGTCAAGGAAACCTATATAAGTTGTTGACATGTTTATCATTGAGTCATGGAATAACATCTACGGTTTCTATCCCTAACTAATTTGGTCACTTTCACTCCCCGACCTACTTGTGTAGTTGAGACTCAATCTTGAGTACCTGAAATCACTCATGCCCTCATTGTGGAGGTGGAATGTCACCATGTGGAGCTGAATCTTGTAGAATTTGGTTTATATCTCATGTTTCCTAATAGTTAGCTTGAGAAAAATGATGTATAGGAGGTATATAACATTCATAGCTAATATTAACTATAGATCTCACCTTAAAACATGTCCTTGTTATTTTTCTGGAATGCCTCACATATGTCGAGTTTGGGAACTAAGCATGCATCGATGACAAATGCAAAATCTTGATGTAAGTCTAAAATTGAGGTGTTTCCCTTGATACTAAGTGATAATCTTAACTAACTCTAATACATATAGGTATGCATTGCCTTTAAAATGCATTATTTCAACATGGATATGCCAAAAGTAATCTAACTTAGGGTTAGACACCATTTCATAGATCTTAATATGCCTCATGCATGAGGGTTGGTAGATAGAAGCTATTCATTCAGTAAATATCCTTTGTTGTTCAACTTTATCATCTCCATGGTTTGACTATATTACTTAGGGAATAAGATCCTATAAATTGGACTATATAGGTCACCTTCGCTTATGATGATACTATAAATATAAGCAATCAAGTAATGAATGAACCCTAATTTCTTCCTATGATGGTTGGTGATGATCATATGACTCCTTGATGTCTCATGATGAATATGTGTAAGTTATGATTAGGGTGAAGTGAGGAATTACGGATGTTGCACCCCACTAGGGTTTAATAGAATTTGACTGTGTGTATTTGAAAAACTTTTTGCCTCCTCATGTTCTTTTAATTAGAGAATTTTTGGCAGGACCTTTTGATTCTTGAAGAATTAGAAATTTTTAATAGAGTGAAGTGATGATATAATTATAGTATAACTTCTATAAAATATCTGGTGCTTTCCCCTTACAATACATTACATAGAGTAAAATTCCATTACATGTTGTGTAAATGTTTGTAGGACGTTAAACCTAGATTAATCCTAATTTGACTCTAGTATTTATTAATTATCATGAGTGGATGCTCAATTTTGTTTTGAGACCAATTTATTAGGTGTAATTTTTAAACTAAAACACATAACATTTTGTTTTCTCTAATTTTAGGTTTACTTGCGTGTTACGGATCAAATTGCAAATCCACTAGGTTCGTTAGTGAATTGGGTTATGTATTAAACTTATGTTTTCCTTAATTTGCATGTTTGATTAATCCCATGAATTAATTAGTTAATAGAAGCAACAAACCTGATGTTCATACCTAACATGGTTAATATCTAGGTCCAAGCTAGGATTCAAATCACCTATTTAGATTTTAGATATTTTATCATTACTTCTAATTCTATATGTATAACCCTAAATATCAATTTTCATAAACAATCCAACTAGACCTAGGATCTATACCAAATGCTAGGTCTTAAAAGTATAATTCAACAGATTTTACTTCATATTATAACTTATAATCCAATTATAGTGATTCATTTAAATTAACCATATTTACCAATATATCAAAATTTAAAACATGGTAGAAAGACTAGAATTCCCCCGAATCATAGATCAAAGATATATATGTGACATAGAATCCCAAGGCAATTACCCAAACAAGTGCCTCGTAAGGAAATCAACATCTAAAAAGAAATAGAAAGCTCATTGCTAGTCTGATACCATAAAATAAAGTGAGGGATAGACACATAAACACTAGGTGGTCATCTACCTTGCCGAGAAATCATGTTTAAATTAACACAGAGCTTCATGACAATTCCTACTAGTGATCAAAACCCAAGTTCATAGCAAACTAGGACCAACCAACAGTTCCCTCGACTCTGCCATGTACCATCATCTCCAATGAGCCAAGGGAAGGATCACAAGATAACCTATATCCATGGATGCTTTGACACCCATAACCCAACATGAGAAGCTACAACCAAAGAAAAGACTTTAGAGATGTTTACAAACTCAACAGATAAAGAAATCAAATCAAATGAGAACCAAGGCAAAACCATGGAAACAAGAAATCACAACATCAACTAGAAACAAAACAATCAGGAAAGGGATTACAAATATAATACCATGGTTTGTCAAAAAGAATGTCTGGAGGGTTCCTCCTAAATCTGAGGAGAGAAATTAGACACCCATGAGTGTATATAGAGGCATAACATGTGACACAAAACCTAGAGAAGCCAAAGTTGGGAAGTGGAAGTTATGGATATATACTCTAGGGTGAGTGAGGGAAAACAAGATGGCTGAATCTATTGAAGAGGCAGGTTTAGAGATGTCGATGGGCTTGCACACATAGAGGAGACTGGGAGCTAGGGAAAAAGAGTCTTCTATTGAACATGGCACCCATCAAACCAAGGATATTCTAGAACAAATTTATGATAGAAAGATGATGAGAGAGTGATAAAGGATGGAGAGAGAATAGAGATAGAGATAAAGGAGGTAGAAGATTGAGACTACTATTGTTATATCCTCAATTTTGATGAAATTGTAAGATATAAATGTAAAACATGTTTTGATAAATAATTTCCTCCAACGGTTTTATTGTTTGAATAATAATGTTGATCACCTTTGTGGCATAGGTGATGGTGGTACAAGTTAAATAAATAAGTGGTTTTGCACATAAATAAATAACAATGTCTTTATGAATAAATAAATAAGTGAAATATGATATAGTTGTCAAGTCTTTGAGGGAAAATAAAATGCCTAGTGTTTTAGACAATTAAAGGAGTAATTACTCGGCCAAGAGTGGAAACACAATGATGAGGAAACAAATGAAATTATTTTGACTTAACCTTTGTATACTTGAAAAAAATAATGGAAAGGAAGAAAATTCTAGAAATTGGAATAAAGGACATTCCATACATAATGGTAATTGTTTTAATGAGATGTCGAAAAGAGAAAGTTTTGTATATAAAAGGCATACCAAGGAATCCCAATTAATAAATATGATTTGGAAAGGGCATAAGTGATCCCCATGGATAATTGAATATACCAAAGAGAGATAGAGATAAAAGAATAATCTAAAATTCATGAGGAAGTTAGCCAATAAAGCAATATGTATTTTCCTTGATGGTTTTTGGTGTGTCAACTAAGTAATGTGGATATTTGATTTAGGAAATGTCTTAATTGAAGAAAAGAGAGAAAAAGGTAAGGATAAGTTGTGTCTCGTGGGCATCATGTTTGGACCTCACCTTAATTAATCAACAAATTAAAAATGTTGATATGGTGAAAGGAAGGAGGAAGGAGTTGACAAGTTATTATTTCCTAGAAAAGAAAGTGATTAACCTTTTGGAAGGTCTTTGATGTATCTAGCATAAAGAGGAAATCATGTTACATGTAGGGATCATGTGAACATGATGGAAGACCTTTTCTCATGAGACCATCACCTATTTTTACGACAAGAAGAAAGGGAAACCAGAACCTCGAACTATCTCTTCCCCTCTTCTTATCACCCCTATCCTAACATTAGTTCCTCAATGCTATATAAGTAGTAGTCTGGAATAGGCCAACCACTGGGATGCAACAAGACTGGAAGAAGAAAGGGAGGAGGTCAGCGGGCAAGTGGTGGCCACTAGACGGTATTGGTGAAGTGTCTCTTCTAGTCAAAGGCTAAAGAGTTAAAAATAGAGAAGGACTCACTGGTGGGAGATGGATGAAGGCTTCAACGGAGTCTCTCGATGGTGAAGGGACCCTTGGTAGGATGGAAATTAAGTAGGACATTAAAAGGGAGCAAGAGTCACGGATGCTCGACCCCTACTAGAGCCATGGCGCATGAGCATAGGCATCTAAGAGTTTGGACCCAAATGTCAGGGTTTATGGCTATCAGTTGAGTTGAAGGGAAGAGACAGAGATGGATGGGATCTGTGCATAGACCTGTCAGAGAGTACAACAACATTGGTATGGACCCAACTCCTCATGACAACCTAATTCAATGAAGAGAAGGAAATTGGTGGTGACAACCTATGGAGGAGTAAGATAGGGACACAACAATAGAGATGGAATCGAAAAACGGTGGCTAGTAGAATGGACCACCGAGGGAGGAGCGACTGGCACCAGCCACTGCCTACATAGTAGGAAACCCCCATCAGACTCCTACCATAGAGTCAGGGCCGCAGGGAAGTACTCCAGTCACCCTAAGTGGCCCGAGTTGGGCAATTTTATCAGAGTAGAATGACATCACCTGGAGGCTCACACACAGGAAGTAACTCTAGAGAAGAAGAGATGACCTATCGAAAGATCAGTCGGGTCTGGTTTGTGAAGAATGGAGGAAGAAGAAGGGAGTTAGAGAGTTTACATTAATGTCCCCACATCTAATAGAATGTGGTAAGGGTAAAAACGACTTTTTGTTATGTTTTCAGTCCCATCCACATTGGGATGTAATGCTGAGGAGGCTGTAGCCCATTGGTCAGGTTGGCCACATTAGTATCATAGGATATTGCCAATAATAATGACATGGCATAATCTTATTGTCCCAATAAGGTGAATATTGCCAAAATCATAGAAATTACTACAATGTTCAGATGAAAATAAGTTATATATGAAAATTGATCAGGAAAATGAGTAATTCAAACAAAATCCTAAAGTGTTACCATCACATTAATTTCACCTCATTGTATTAGATTGGGAGACATTAATGTAAACTGAATGACTCCTTTCTTCTTTCTCTATTCTTCGCAAACTAGACTCGAGTGATTGGTTGATAGGTCGGCTCTCCTTCTCTAGGGTTACTTTCTATGCACGAGTCTCTAGGCACTATCATTCTACTCCAGAGAACCTGCCTAGTAGTCTCGGGCCACCTAGGGTAATTGGAGTACTTACCTACAACTTGACTATCTAGTAGAAGTCTGGAGAGGGTTCCCTAATGTGTAGGTGGTAGCCGATGGCAACGTCGATTCTCGTCGCTCCTCCCCCAGTAGTCCAATCTGCTGGCCACTGACATTTAATTCCATCTCCACCGCTGCATCCCAATCTCACTCCTCTACGGACTGCTGCGACCAATTTCTTCTCTTCATTGAATTAGGTTGTCATTGGGAGTTGGTTCCATACCACTTCTGCTTCTCTCTCTGGAAGGTTTGGACAGATCCCATCCATCTATGCCTCTTCCCTTCAACTCAACTGATAGCCACAAACCTTGATATCCAGGTTCACACTCCTGGACACCTATGCTCATGCCTCCATGACTCTAACAGGGGTCGAGCATCCATGAATATTTCTCCCTCTCCAGGCCCTACTTGATTGCCACCCTGCCAAGGGTCCCTTCCCCACCGAGAGATCTGACTGAAGCCTTTAGCTATCTCCCACAAGTGAGTCCTTTTCTACTTTTCAACTCTTTAGACTTAACTAGAAGAGACGCTTCACCGATACCGTCTACTGGCCGCCACCTACACACTGACCTCCTCCCTTTCTTCTTCTAGTCTCATTACTTCCCAGTGGTTGGCCTCTTCCAGACTACTACTTGTATAGCATTGAGGCACTAGGGTTGGGAGAGGGGTGATAGGAAGAGGGAGAGAGACAGTCTAATGTTTTGGTTCCCCTTTATTCTTATCGTAAAAATAGGTGATGGTCTCATGAGAAAATGGTTCTTTTTTGTTCATATGATCCTTTCATGTAATGGAATTTCCCTTTTTATGGTAAATACATCAAAGACCTCCCAAAAGGTTAATCCCTTGCTTTTTTAGGAAATAATGACTTTCCAAATCCTTCCTCCTTCCTTTCATCATATCAACATTGTTAATTTGTTGATCAATTAAGGAGAGGGCCAAACATGATGCCTATGAGACACAACTTCTCCTTACCTTTCTCTCTCTTTTCTTTAATAAAGACATTTACTAAATCCAATATCCACATTACTTGGTTGACACACCAAAATCCATCAAGGAAAATACATATTACTTTATTGGCTAATTTGCTCATGAATTCTAGATTATTCTTTTATCTCTCTCTCTCTTTGGTATATTCAATTATACATGGAACTCATTTATTCCCTTTCTAAATCATATTTATTGATTTACTTTCCTTGGGATGTCTTTTATATACAAAACTTGTTGTTTTTTGACATCTTATTAAAACAATTACCATTATGTTATGGAATGTCCTTTAATCCCAATTTCTAGAATTTTCTTCCTTTCCATTATTAGTTTCAAGTATACAAAGGTTAAGTTGAGATAATGTTATTTGTTGCATCATCATTGTGTTGTCACTCTTGGCCAAATAATTTCTCCTTTAATTATCTAAAGCACCTTGCATTTTATTTTCCCTTGGAGACTTGACAAGTATATCGTATTTCACATATTTATTTAAATATAAAGCCATTTCTATTTATTTATGTGCAAAACCTCTTATTAATTTAAATTGTGCCACCAACACCCATGTCAGAAAATTATTCTACTAATAATACCATTCGATGAAATTATTTATCAAAACATGCTTTACATTTATACCAGACATCATCAAAATTGAGGATAAAACATTCATACCTGCTTAAAAGGAATTTTGACCCTGTAATTCAACCTAGTAAGCTTAATGGTGAATGTTAACTCATCTTAGTTTCAAGTCTTAGGATTAGCACCCTACTTAAATATTTTTAACAACTTTTATGGATATGCAAATTCTCAGATTATTACTAAGATTGGCACTTGAATTCCAATTCAAGGTATATCCACATCCTTAGTATTCACACCTTATTATCTCTTAATGATTTCATTCTCATTTTGTGATTTTAATTTTACTTCCTTTTCACCTAGGTTCCCAACCTATTATTCAATTTTCATCACATAAATGTGCGATATCACCTCAAACCCCAAGTTATGTCATTAATCTCAACTTGATGTATTCATTTTCACTTGCCAAACTTTAAGCATAATATTTGTCCACCCAGTCTCTCTCCCTCATAATGAGATCAAATAAGCACTTGGCTGCATCCCAAATACAAAGTTCATCCCATTCCAAGAGTAGAGACGGTATATCTACACATTTCCTCAAAATTTCATATTTTAGGTTTAATCATCCTCAACATAACTCTAAACCATACATGATTTTTAATTTCATAATATTCTTATATTTCATGAAGTCAAATATCTTTTTCACTCTTGAGTATGTACCCAAGTCCTTCCATTATTACATGAATTCTTGTATCTTTTGCATTTTCACCTCAAGTATGATGAGCCTTAGCCG
The DNA here is from genome assembly GCA_963693085.1 of Alisma plantago-aquatica. Classification (NCBI taxonomy): domain Eukaryota; kingdom Viridiplantae; phylum Streptophyta; class Magnoliopsida; order Alismatales; family Alismataceae; genus Alisma; species Alisma plantago-aquatica. Next base: position 427,681,209 of record OY856413.1, read on the forward strand.
TTTCCTTGAGGTCTCTAGGGGTATAGGTGCTTTTTTGGAGTCATCTCATCCAAATGCATCTAGGGAGTGCCTCTCACATTCACCAATTGGGCCACATGAACATCATGAAGGTGTCCAATCTCCTGAGACACGTGCCTTGGGAAAACGTAGCTGCTACCTCCTGACCAGATGGCCTTGTGCATTCAAGGAATAATCAACTCCTAATCCCATCGGTCCATGTACCTTTAATACTTCCTACTTAACCTGAGGATTTATTTAGGGCTCTACCCTTCCCAAGGGTTCATTTCTAGCACATTATTTTCATATGCAATTCTTTAAACTGGATTTCCTCCATATCTTATGATGCACATTTCTCACTTTATCTCCCCTCACTAGACTCATGGAAACTTTCTCATCTGGGCTTAGTCTCATACCGTTATCCACATTGATAGTGACTTTTCTTCATATCCCTTAGAGATGGCAAACTTGGGTTCAAAGAATCATATTCAATATATGTTCTTTAATCTTTTATATCCTTATTCCTTTACACTTTAGGTGACATTTAATGTTATCTCAATCTTTAAGTCGATTCGGTCTAGTTACCTTTCTAGGGAAGGTCCTAACCTAGGGTGCCTTCATGGCTCATAGCAGGTAGTTAGGCACTCTAGTAACAACCTAATCCCAAGGTCTAAGGTTTTGCCTCCCCCATAGGCCATCTTCCCATTCTTGGGTTGACCCACCCCGGGTTGGCACACCATCCCTTAAAGTCAAAATTATATTTTCATTTTTATGCATTTTTTTATAACTTCTCAACCCTTGTTGCTCCATCTTTAGGGTCTACCCACTCGCTGGAGTTGACCATAATGACGTACCCACTCATTGGGGACACTTTCAAGAGCATACCCACTCACTGGGGGTAGTTCTAATAGCATACACACTCAATGGGGGGAGCATAGCCACTTGCTAGGGGTAATTATAGCAACATACATACTCGTTGGGGGGAGCATAGCCACTTGCTAGGGGAGCATAGCCACTAGCATACACACTCACTAGATTTGACCATAATGATGTACCCACTCGTTGGGGGCACTTTCAAGAGCATACCCACTCACTGGGGGTAGTTCTAATAGCATACACACTCAATGGGGGGAGCATAGCCACTTGCTAGGGGTAGCATACCCACTCGTTGGGGTAGAATAACATCATACTCACTCACTAGGAGTATCTCAATGGCATACCCACTCGTTGGGGGTAGCACAATATCATACCCACTCACTGGGAGTATCTTAGTGGCATACCCACTCACTGGGGGTAGCATAATATCGTACTCACTCGCTGGGAGTATTTTTTATTCATCCAGAGAGAGCATTAGGGTAGTGAGCAAGTTATATTCAAATTTCCATTTTCATGTATGGCCATTGGTTTCTTATTTTTCTCAAAACCTTTTACATGAATTTCATGCTCCACATGCACACATGCATGAGAGACTGGGTCACTTAACCACATTTATATTCATATTCTTTCACATGCAATCTTCATGCATGGGTTACCAAAAACATTTGTATTCTCTCTTTCCTCTTAATCGATTTGGGTTCACATGGGTAGGGTTTCTATTTCACCCACACAATTCCCATTTCCCAAGATTAGGGTTTAGGTTAGGGTTAGGGAGTACACCCTACATCTTAAAGTTTTCCAAGTCCCTTGACCCACTAGAATTTTCATAACTCAAACCTAGTTCCAACTAGAGTTTACCCTTGCAACAAATGAAAGAATTATTTCCACATTTCGTATACATTATTATTTCCACATTACATGTACAAAATTATTTCCTCATTACATGTACATTATTAAATCCACATTTTCATGTACATTAATTGGCGGAGGATGCCTTAATCCTACTATAACTTGAGATGAGGAGATAGAAATTTACTTTTTGGTTTTTAAAGTAATGATGATGAAAATTGGATAAATCAAGATGAGGAGACACCCTAAACGTATTTTACTTCAGGAAAAATCGTCTGACTTTGGCCAGGAAGGATGTATGGGCTCGGGAGTCCTCATAAGCTGATTAACAGTGCAGAGGAAACTTTTGCTAGCCCCCAGGTCGGGGTCTGTTCTAGACACCTCCATCTTTAGAAAATGCCCTAATGATTCCTTCATATTTCTATAGATTACTTGAAATTATAAACTATTAAATATTATTTAAAAACCTGGCACTCTGATACCAAATGTAACGACCTCACTTTTCAACAATCCCCAATTAAGGAAGGCCAAAAAGATGTGAGCCATCACTTACAAAGATTAACCAAGGATCCAGATTTTAATCAAACAATATACAATAACAAATAATTTCATTAATTTCAAAATATTATAAACAAGATGCTTACATGAACTTTCTATCATTAGGATTGTACTTATAAGAAGAAAAAAATGGCTAAATTCTCCTTTTAAAATTTTTATGATTTCATGACATTTCTATCTTTATCTTTATGTCCTTTATTATATATATCAACTTATACCTAAAATAGCATGAAATAAATACATGATCAATATGTTGCTATACTGGTACGTGGGGTGCATCCAAAATGTGCAATTAAATAACGTATATTACAAAAAATACTTGCGAATATAAACTGACATTTTCTTCACACAATCTTTCCTTTATGTGATATTCATAGTGACATTAGAATTGAATATAACTAAATAAAGAACCAACAAGTTAATTGTTCAACCCTCGAGAAAACCCTAAAAAGTGTCAACAAACTAAGGCGGTTATTCTTAGGCGTAACCACGTACCTTGATGGTCATCCATGCAGATTATCATGTAGAATACACTTCAAGCATATTATCCAATCAACAAGCAAATCAAACAATCTACATTTTAGTCTGCATGAATATAGATTCTAAAGTGTGGATTGCTTGATTTTGTTACAGATTGGATAATATGCTTGAAGTGTATTCTACATGATAATCTGCATGGATCACCATCAAGGTATGTGGTAATCCTAAGAATAACCGCCTTAGATTGTCGGTTCTGTATGAGGGTTTTCTCGAGGATTAAATAATTAACTTGTTGGTTGTTTATTTAGTTATGTTCAATTATAATGCCACTATGAATATCACATAAAGGAAAGATTATGTGAAGAAAATGCCAGTTTATATTTGTAAGTATTTTTTGGAATATATGTTGTTATTCACTTGCACATTTTGGATGCAGCCCACGTACCAGTATAGCAACATAATGGTTGCATATTTGTTTCATGCCATTTTTGGTATAAGCTGATATATATGATAAAGAACATGAAGATAAAGATGGAAATGTCATGAAAGAGTTAGAGATTTAAAAGGAGGGTTCAACCAGTTGTTTCTTCTCAAAAGTATAGTCCTAATGATAGAAAGTTCATATAAGCATCTCGTTTATAATCTTTTGAAATTAATGAAATTATCTACTATTTTACATTGTTTGATTAAAATCTGGATCATTGGGTAATCTTTGTAGGAAATGGCTCTCATATTTTTGGCCTCCTTAATTGGAGGTTTATGAAAAGTGAGGTCGTTGCAACTACAAGGAGTCCTAGGAGCCTTAGACTTAAGGTGGATGATGACTTGATAACCCCACAATCAATGAACCAATGACTACCACAAGATTCTAGGTCAAGGCTCTTGCATGACCAAGACCGTATTATAGAGTAGAAAAATAATGATCCACGTTATGGTCCAATTTAATGATCATATCAATATTTAGCTATTAATTCTTTTACCTAAACTATGTCATTAAATATTATTGGATTCATAGAAAATTAGTTCCAAAAGTAAATTGACCATGTAGAAATATGCTTTTTCCATAATATGTCTATTTTGATATTGTTATCTAGAATAAAGTTATGACTTAACCTTATTATTTTGATATATATATATATATATATATATTAGCATTAGACTTAACATTTTGTATTTAGGACCATTATGACATTATCATATAATTATAAAAGCCCTATAAAATCAATGTTGTCATCTTGTTTTTGTTCATTCATTAGATGATCAAGATCAGAAACAATCTATGGATAATGATTGAGTAAATCCCATTTATTCTACATTTTCCCATATTTCCTCCTATTTTATCTATCAATTTCATCCATTTACTATAGTTTGGGGTTTCACATAAAAGAAGTATCTTTTTTGAAATTTAAAGTGCAATTTGATCTTTTATTAGCTTTTTACAATACTTCATCAATAAATTGTGCAGTTCCATTATCTTAAACAAAATATTCAATTTTAAATACCACATATTCAATTGTCATTTTATTAATGAATAAATCACATCTTTTGATAAAAAAGGAAGACTTGGCCTCTAAATTTAATCTTCTCTCCTATCTCTTTACTTAACTAAGTTTTATTCATCACATAACTCAATATCATGATCTAAACCATTTCTATCTGAGAAATATATATAACCTTATAGAAAAGTCTAAAACTCAAATACAAAAATATATTTTTCCTTCCTAGGGACACCTGATAGAATACTGCATTATTCTAGAGTTGTAGAAATCATGCATTCTGCTAGTGGCTGGTCCTATGGAATTCAATGACTAACCATATTTGTTCCAGTCTTCTTTCCTAAATCTTGGACCCTTGAACCCTAATTCCAGGCTATAAACATCCCATATACACCTTTCATCATTTCCCCTTTTGACACTCCTAAAGACAAAGAGAAAACAATCTTTCCCTTTTAGTTTTAGTTGCCAAGGTGACTAGAAGGTCCTTGTTATGGCACAAATGACTTATGTATACCGCAACACTACTAAGATGCTAAGTAGGGAATATGGCCACCTACTTTTATCTCTTTATTTGTATGATCTAAGGTTCTATATCTATAACTTCTAACTACTTTCCTAAACTTCCAATCCATCATAGGTACTTGTTCTACAACTAATTCTCCTACAATTGCTTGTTCCACAAGTTCTTGTCATTATCAATTAACTAGAGATTGCTCTTAACAATCTAGTTATTTCTCGACTCTAATTTCACATGTAGATAAACTGTGTAGTATAGTTTCTCATATCTTTTTCTAGATTTTCTTAATTGTGTATCTCTTGCTCACTAGTGAATCATACTCTATGATCTCTCTCTCTAGATTTCTCACCATTCATCCCGACGGCTCAAGATAAATCTCCACTATGAGATATCCTAAGGTGATTGGGATATTTTTACTAAAAATTATAATACTTAGGGATGGTTGGAATGCACAATCATCTCTATTCCTTGAAGATTCACTGATAAAAATCATATTTATTTTATTTCATTATTTTTATTCCCCTAATCACAACCAATTTTTTGCTTTTAATGAACTCAAGAATGCAACCCCGTTTGTTATATTTTGTTTCACGGGAGATGAGGGATGATAAAGAACTTCCCCATTCACAATAGGATTGTGGAATCTATTTTTAGACATGCAATTTGTGATTTATCTACCCTTGGGTGGAGTCAACTTTTTTTGGCTTTTCTGCATTTTCCCACCATATTAAGCACTTATCCACAATTTTTGATGTTCTACACTTAAACATGATGGCAACTTTGAGCCTTATCTTGTTATGCTTTTATAATTTTCTTTGAATTTGACAATGACTATGAAGTCTAGCCTCTCATAAGATTTTTTTGTGGATAAAACAAGCATGTTGTAAGAAATATACATATTCTTAAAACAAAGATGTCACTAAACCTTTTTAAACTAGTTAACTTAGATAACATCGCCATTAATTATTATGCATTATATATCAAATGAAATTATTTATCTATGTATATATTTTGAACGTATTTGTCGTGAACCGTTCGAACAAAACATCATTAACTAAGCGGAAGTGATCATAAACAGCGGATTACTGAAAATCACTAAAAATTAAAACCATTTTCAAAGAGATCCAAACATAGGAAAACTCTTTTATCAAGAACCAATGTATTTTATTTACATCCTGGTTCATAAGTACATATCCTGTACCATCCCTTCTCAAGGATTACAAGCATCAACTGCTATGTTAAAACTATACACAGGCAGCATAAGGACCTCGAGGCATCAAGCCAAAATATCATATCGATTCATTAAAAGTACTAACTACTAACTTCGAGGACCTGAGAGTATAGAGACGACACATAGGACTCTCTATACAAAACATGACAGCCAGTGCCCCCACATGAAATATCACTGCTGTCCCTATTGCTACTGCTGCTCTTCCCTTGTTATAGGGTTTCTGCCTCTTCTTCAGCGTCTACCTAAAAAGTGTTGGTGACCAACAGAGTGAGACCCAGTCCCAGTAAGAGATATAACTCTCCGCCAAAAACATTATTATTACAGTTTAATAGAATGAAATTGAGCAGAGGAATCATATATATTCAACAGTAGATAAATTAATGTCTAAACAGATTAGAGCAATATTCTTATTCAAATTATTTTAGCTATAACTTGATAAAGCAGCATGTCACTTATCCAATAAGGAATTGAAGAACATGTATAACATTTATCCATCTAGGATATGCTAAGAAAGGTAAAATCAACCAATGATTCTTGTATTTCAACCTTAAGCAAATACACTACACATCTAATTACATTTTACAATCATACTTAAGCCCTGAGGAGATGAGGTATACCACTCATACTCCAACCGACCATTGCGAAATCGAAACCGGTACCATACATAGGTCAAGGAAGAGCTGGATTTCCATGACCTCATCCTCCTCAGTCAGTGTGAGTACAAAATGCATGATATCTTGTGTATCTACTAAATATCTTTCCAGGGTATACTGGCAAATTCACTATAGAGTTACAGTGGCAACTATACTCTATTCGCAATTGAGAGATATCATGTTTATCTCACATCGATCCGACATTAACATTATCGGGAGATTTGTGATACATCCATGCCGACACATATAATGAAGGATCGAGAGATTTAATGTTTATCTCACATTAGTCCCACATTAGGGCGTAAGGATATTCACGCCCATAACCCCCACATACTCAACAGTATGCCCTCCAGGAGATCCCGTGGGAAAACCTATTTCACCATCACCAACTACTGACGATGATGGATCTATGGCTAGGGCTCTATATGATAAGATTTCACTTGATTAATTAAGTACATTACCATATTATTTTAGCATCAGTCAAGTTTTCAAACATAAATTATTATAACAAATGCTACAAAGAATGTGTAATACTTCTATCAAGTACTTTTCAAAGCTTTATAAAACATTGGGATCTCAATTCCTTGTCACATCATAGGTATTACCATCCCTTAACATCTCATCATCATGATTATGAAATATGGGTATTTCAAACCCTCAGTTCATCAAAGAACACTTGTTACCACTTATCAGGTAACTAATACCTTCTAGGTCATCTGACCAAGGTAAACATGATACTTGCTGCAAAAGCATCTCATATGGCTCTCAAGCCCATTTAATCTCTTGTTACCTCTTACTAGGCAACAAAGCATATTATGGCTCACAAGGCCCATAAAACAATTTCAATAATACAACTTCATAGATCATACCTGGCTATGCCCAACATCTCATGATACCTACATGGTTAGTACTCATGATAACAGTTATATCAATTACATATCAACACTATGCAATGTAAGGGTATCATCACTATTCCCTCATTAGGGTTAGGGTTTCCAAATTCATGTAAATTAGGGATACTCATCCCATTACCCAAAATTAGGGTTATGCTTTATCATCATATTGCCCACGATTAGGGTTTCATGCACTATATCCCAAAATTAGGGTTTCACATACCTTCACCCTATATTAGGGTTAGGGTTTCATATAGCATTGCATAACATCACTCTGTATTAGAGTTTCACATCACATCACTACATTAGGGTTTCACATGGCATCACCCTAGATTAGGGTTTCACACATCATTATCTTGCATTAAGGTTCCTTATAACTTTTCCCCAAATTAGGGTTTCATGAAGCATTCTCTTAAATTAGGATTTTTCATTATATTACCCTGAATTGGGATATCTCATATCATCACCCTAGATTAGGGTTACACCATTACCCTAGATTAGGGTTTCACCTAGCATTGCCCTAAATTAGGGTTAGGGTTCATCAACCTTCTCGATTAGGGTTTCATGATCTCGTTATCAAGGATCATTCCCTAATTACATATTTTATTTATGTGGAAAGTGTTGAGGCTTATCTACTACATTATTATTATACATGTATGAATTCCTCTCTCTCTCATCCTCTATAGGATGTTGATTACTTCAAGCTTGATTAGATTAGGTCAAAACTTCATTCAAGTACATACATTTAGGGTTATCATAGTGTATTGAGATATTGCTTCCATGAGCATCAAAGGTTAACCCCTCTAAGGGTACTAATCACCTAAGTACTTGAGAGGTACACCCATTGTAATTAACTTTGAGATACATCATTAACAATCATAGGGTTAATTGATCTTTCATATCTTTGAGACTATTAGGTCTCCAAACGGTTTTGATACTTTTGAACCTTCAAACAGTTTTGACCTCCTTGACCTTCAAACGGTCTTGAGGTCATTGACCTTCAAACGGTCTTGAAGTCATTGACCTTCAAACGGTCTTGACCTCAACATCCTTAAATGTTCTGAAGACCGTTAGACCTTAAACATTATTGGTTCAATTGAATCTCCAAACGGTCTTGAACCTTTTGTACCTCTAAATGGTCTTGAAGACCATTAGACCTTAAACGGTCTTGGTTCAATTGAATCTCCAAACGGTCTTGAACCTTTTGTACCTCTAAATGGTTTTGAAGACCGTTAGACCTTAAACGGTCTTGAACATTGATCAACCCTAAATGGTTTGAGACCGTTTGATTTAAATATTATTTAACCCTAAATGGTTTGAGACCATTTAGTCCTCAAACGGTTTGAGACCATTTGGTCCTTTCCACCATGAAAATGTTTGAATCAATTTAGGGTTTCTTCAATCAATCAATTAGGGTTTGTATCAATGGATCATCCATCACTGTAACCATTGCGATTAGATCAATTGAAACCATTGGATCTTCATCCATCCATACTAACAATTGACCCCAAACGGTCTTGAGACCGTTTGATCACCAAATGGTCTTAAGACCGTTTGGTCATCAAAATTGAAAATTGTTTGCTCATGATATTTATTGAGGTGTGTGCTAAAATGACATCATCATCTTCAAGCTTCAAACCTTCAAAAATTACTGTAATTCTTATGATGATTTCATCAACTATTAAAAAGGAATTTCGGGAAAGAAGAAAGATTCAACATATGATAAAGAAGTGAAATCAATAATAACATTTAAGGGTTCAAGTTATATAACCCGCCTTCAAAGTTGAATCCAAGATTCAAGCTTCACGTATTTAATGGTGAATAAATCTTTCTCAACTTCCCAATGTCCATCCTCAAGTCTTTGAGTGAAAAGAATGGCTAAGGTTGAAGATTGAATGGAGAAAAGAAGAAAATAAGCATTGAATTTTTATTTCCACCATGAAATCAAGGTTGAAGATGATTAAGGAGCTCACCTACAGGTTGGGGTACGTCCTCCTGTTGCTCCTAAGCTCCCTTGTGTTCGGCCAAAGCAAGGAAAGAAAGAAGAGTCGACAAAAGCCTTTCATGTGGGTGAAAGAATGGAGTGTATATAAGGGAAATTCAAGAGAGAGAAAGTGTTATAAATCCTTCAATTCCTTAAATTGGTGCCACTTATCCCCCTCACTTCCTTGCATACGAAGACAACATCCTCCCCTTCGAAATCCTCTTCTTTATCCATGAATTAAAAGAAAACAATTAAGCACCTTAATCAATATAATAATAATATCCAAAAATTAGTGGATATTACTTTTTCTTTAACTAATGTGAGTGGGCTCTCCACTTACTTTAGATATTTCAGCGCCATTACAAGATATAAGGACATACATACTTATATAAATTCAACCATCACACTTTTTTTGTTGAATGACACTTCCATTAATATATTTATTTTTGCATTAAATTAAATTAGGGTTTCAATTATGCTTAAATCTTGATTATTTTAATATCAAGATTCTCTCTCCCCCAAAGAGATTCAAGTGAGACACCCCTCTAATTTTCTTGTCTCTAATTAATACCAAGAAACATTAGGGACTCTCTAGAAAAGGTATTTTTCATATTGAGCCCTAGGTTTTGGGTAAATTGCACATTACACCAAAACTAGGTTTTAATGCACAAACATTGCTTAATAAGCTCTTTCTTGGTGCTCAGGCTTGTAGAATCCATACCTCAGCATCATTCTTATTCTTAGGATGCTTCAACACTTTGAAGAACATTTTATCATGTAACATTTACAAGTTAACCCCTCAACTTGGGTAATTTGCATTTTAGTCCAAAACGGGCAAAACATTGTTTTCAACATTATTCAAAAAGGAATAAAATTAAAACATAAATTTCTATTGAGCCTTAATTACTTTTCAAAAGATAAGAGCAAGCATATAATTATCTTTCTTAATCAAAACATCTAGGGTTAAAGCATAACCCAGGTCAGGGATGTTACACTATTTATGCCTTATTAGTTATTTGTGCACAATTTCACACATATTGGTAGAACGAACCTATTCTATTATTATGTGTATGTTAATATAACATTTATTACATACTTTATGAATTCAAACTACATATTACATAGCATGAGGATATTTGATCCACCTATGTGTTTACTATGTGGTGGCAAGGTATATCACATCCAAGTACATCAATTACTAATAATTGTACCAAATATGTACCACTTAGGGTCAAACAACTATAACTTGGGGTTTAGGTAAAAAAATGTCTTTATTCACTATATAAATTTCATTGCACCTCTGCTGACGCAAAACAAGTTCATTGGACCTCTTCTAGGATTAAGATTACGTCCTATAGACTCATATTTAATCATCAATTTGTGGTATGTATATTTAATGAATGTCCCATACATATGTACCTGGAGTTATGTTTACACCTAAGTTACACACACACACACACACACACACACACACACACACACACACACACATATATATATATATATATATATATATATATATATATATATATATATATATATATATATATATATATATATATATAGGGCGTTCATTCATTGTCCGTGCGGGTAGCCTGGAATTTCACTACCCGGTAGCCAAAAAAGTAACTCTTCTGGCCACACAAGTAACTCTACTGTCAAAAAAGTAACTATGGTGATAAGAAAGTAACTACACGACTAAAAGAGTAACTCTGTACAAAATATACAACAAATATATATAAGGACGGGTTTTTTTTATTTTGGTGGGGCAAATGATATTATTTTTGGATGAAATTTTTTGGGGAGCTAGATAAAATGCTCCTCTGCAATTGCAAATTTGTTTTTTCAAAAAAAGTGGTCGGAATGGTGGGCAGGTAGCTACCCGCGCGGGCAATAAATATGGGCCCATATATATATATATATATATATATATATATTACGTACTTAATGCCCATGTGGGTAGCCAAGCTAAATACCTGTGCAAAGAGGAACAGTGGCATGATTTGTAATTAAATCAATATCAATAGCTATTGCATGGAGTGCGATGGCAGCTGTTGTAATTATACATAATCAGTTACGTATGCATGGAGTAGCGGTGTCATTTTTTGTAATTATGTACAATTCAATTATGTATGTATGGAACAACGTTGTTAATATTTTTTATTCGTAAATTCATTACAAGTGCATGATTTGATGCCACAATTGTGCTAGACGATAATTAATTATGAATGCATACACTAATAGGAAAGATAACTGTAGACATTGAGATATTCATGTTAGGTAAACAAAAAAAGTGAATGTTGAAGAGAATAACCCAGAACGTATTTGGACAATTTATAATATGTTTGAAAATACTATAATACAAATGAGTAATTTGTACATATGGTAGATATGTTGTAATATACATACATAAACTGTAATATGTAAAAATAGTCTGAATTATCTTGCTAAGAAGGAATATGAAATAAACTTCAAATATCAATTGTCATCCTTAATTAAAAATTTCTCATTCTCATTATGGATTCTCAGTTCTCATTACAAAATATAATTGTCATTGTAATTCACTATACTTCGACAGAATACTTACTGCTATTTCTTATAATTATCGTCTTTGTAAGGATAAATGATATGTTGTAATGAGAACAGAGAATCTGTAATGGAAAGGAGAAATTAATAACTAAGAATGACGTTACGTAAGACAATCTGGAAGTATCATTTCTCTTAGACAATGGATTTTGATGCATTCAGATTTGTATTACAAAATGTCATCATTGTTTACATATCTTTCCTTTCCATTACAAATTATCTATTTTGATTGCGAACATTTCTTTCTTATTACAAAATGTCATCTTTCTTTACTTATCATTGTAATTCACTATACATTGTCAGAATGTCACTTGTTTACTTCCTACTATTGGGTTTTATGTAATATTTTGTAGAATTTAAAAACTCTATAAGGATAACTGTTATATTGTAATGACAATATAGATTCTGTAATAGAACAGAAATATTTGTAACTAAGGATGACATTCGGTAATAAAATCTGAAGTATTATATTATTTCCCATATGTTTATTTGTTTCCACAAAACGACACCACTGTAATGATTTTAGACCTATTACATTGGGCATTGGTATATTTAATGATTGGTACGTGTCCAATATTGACGTGGCTGACACCTACTATTTTTACTCTTAGATCAGTCTTGCCCCGCCACTCCATTCACCTATAATTATTTATAAAATAATTATCAATAATGCCACCTCTATTCCATTTTATGCACATACAACAACTGTAAATAATTACAATTATTGCCACTGTTACTTCAGATCAATATAACGCAATGCATAATGAGGCACGGGTAACTTCGCTTTGCTACTCACGCGGACAGCTAGTGAATTTCCATATATATATATATATACTATTTACCATACTAACTGGCAAGACTCGTTTCCGTCCTGTTCTCTTTCCTTAATTAATCGGACTCTTTGTTTCCGTCCTCTTTGATTGCTTTGAGTAGTTGGACTCCAAAACGTGAAATTTATTGGTTTTTTTCTAAAAGGAAAGTACGAAATCTATACTACCCCTCGTCTCTGTCGCTTCCCTAAAAGTATCGGACTCATTCTCTTGTATAATATCACGTTGCCGTCCTAATCACGTTCGAGAGTTTGTGTTTTGTGGGCTCTTTCCATCAACAATCGTGAGAAATATTTCCCATTGTCTCCCCTCTCTTATTTTCCCCTCTCTCCCGGCTTGCGGTCTCTCCTCCGTTTCGTTTCCATCTTTATCACGCTTATCATCAACCCTCGATTAGGATTTTTCCCATCGCCGTCTCCAGTTTCTTAATTTCTCCGTCCCTGCTTACTGTCTTCCATCTACACGACGTTTCCTCGACGTGGAATTTCATTGGTGTGCATGTGCGAGACCAAACCGAGGAGGAATAAGATCGCCAATATCAGGAGAACTCCGTTCTGTCGTGCTATGAAATCAATCAATCTAGCATCTTGGGTTGGAGACGAACTGCCAAGGTCGCTGCAGTTGGAATCACGGTTTCATTGACACACTTCCCCCTTCCTCCAAGGATTGAAACCATAAACTATGGGAGGATTAGTGTTTACTCCAGATGAACGAACCCTCCATGGGTTGTTATAGTGATGATATCAACCTCTACAGAGCCGTGGATCTAATGTGCATCTACACAACAATGCAAATTGCTGCCAACTGCAATTTATCTTCACTTTGTTCAAACACTAACAACCCTATCTGCTCACTTGTCTACTTTTTATGAGTTATTGTGGTTTCAGGCTTGTGGCTGTCCTTGCTTCTTTATATCATGCATTCGGGATGCTTTCTGCTTTGTCCATTTCACATCTACAGTTTTTCACTATGGCAACCATATCTGCTTTGTATGTTCTTTGAAGTGATGGCCGGTTCACTGTAGTGTTCTAGGGTGTGTTATGCTTGCTCTGTGTTCAACTATGAGTTTGTGGCTTATCTTTCAGCAATCTTATTTGCTCCTACGTTTCAGATCAGGTCCGAACCAGGTTATAAAGAGGGAATCCAAAAGGATGAGTATCCCCATGCCATGCATCCTCCCACTGGATGTTATAGAAAAGTGGTCTAGGGTGTTCTCAGACTGGTGAATGTTTATGATGGTGTGTTCAACTTGTGCCAGCTCAGTTCTCCTTGACAACTTTTGCTTATATTTTTTAGACTGGTGATGTGATTAAACAGTCTTGTGAGGAGTACCAGTAACGGGGTATGGATGGGAACGCTAAAGAAATACTTTTATAGAATCTGGATCAATCTTAGAAGTGGCAAACTACCAAAAATGCTGATTCCTTATCTTTGTACAACCACATTTTGTGCCATATCATCTTCCAGAATATCCAGTAACATTGATGGTAATTAATGCAACGAGAAAAGAAACGAATTTCGGGTGTTTATTTCAGATTTGTTGTCCTTTTACTATAAAATATTATCTATTTTTGGAGATGAAGTAGTTGATATATACGCACATGATTCAGGCTTCAAAAAAAAAAAAAGTTTATGAATTCGAACTCAAACTTTGAATTGCAGACAGCTCAATAAATGACAAAGTTTATTACATAACTCATACATATGGCTTTAGTAGTCTTTCTTCCAAGGTGTAAGATGTAAATGACAACTTTATTCCAAGCCGTAAAAGACGAAACAAGATTTCTCGTTAGTCATAATCAAATACTAAATGATACTGAAAGATATCGGTCTTCTTTGTGTAGAAACATGTCATGAAATCTACATTACTTTTGACACATTTTAATGTTGGCTCTGATTATGATTTGACTTATTCTTAGGATATTTTAAAGTCTGTCATGGTCACTAATATTTTTATTGATTTGAACTGTAGTGGAGCACATGATAGGAGATTGCTTAAAATTTGCTTCGAGTGATTAAAGAACAAGCTACAGTTTCTTTGAGATCGCAAGCTCTCTGATCATTATGGGCATTTCACATGTTAAGCATTCCTGGCCAGTAACTGAAAAGGTAATGTTAAACTTGAAACATAAGTAAGCAACCTATTGAACCATGTGTACTCTATATGTATCTTTTGTATATTTCTTGCGTAGGATTCATTATAAGGCACTCAATACTCAAGATCATACAATGCAGTATAATACGTAAGGTGTTCAACAACATATAAAATATTATACAGGTTAGTAGTGAAAACAGTAAGTGATGACTAGACTACCAATTTTAGCATTGTATTTGTTGTCCTTTCCAAAAATATTTGAATCCATTATCCACATAAATAAAAAAGTCACAATATTAAAAATCTTGATTTTTGGTTTGTCAAGACAGATAATAACTTAGTAAATGCAAATGATTTCATCATGTTACATTCTAATTACTGCCAAGTTACCCCTTTAAACAAGTAAAATCCGGAATTTTTTATAACATTATTTTTCCAAGTTCCTTGTTTGAGTCAATCAAATTGTTTACAGTAAATCCTAGAAGTAGAGTACCAAATTTCATGTGTAGAAGGCACTAAGGTGGAATGCCATTCACAATTTTGAAGTAAAATATCTAGATTAAAAAATTATTGTATTACAAGCATAATGTTATAGTTATGACTAAATAAATTATTATAGGAATGATCAACTAATTAACTTTACTAG
Organism: Alisma plantago-aquatica; assembly: GCA_963693085.1. NCBI lineage: Eukaryota > Viridiplantae > Streptophyta > Magnoliopsida > Alismatales > Alismataceae > Alisma > Alisma plantago-aquatica. The sequence goes on from OY856413.1 coordinate 427,696,900, forward strand.
AAAATACAATACCGTCAAAGTAAAAAAAGACACATTATACCATTACACTTTTATTCTTAATTACTACATTAAGCTAATATTAATGTTGACCAAAAACTAATTAGTCATTGAAAACTTTTTTCAAGATCAATTCATTTGTTTTGACTCAATAATAATACAAATAACGGCATCTAATATTTAATTAAATGTCACATCAATGTATACTCTAAACATGAAGATTTGCAAATAAAAAAGAATAGTTCACAAATGTTAGTAATCCATATTGATTTGCCGAATATATATCAAACGTAATGCAATATTTGTGTTCCTGATCATCAAGAACAAAGAGAGAATTATGTGAAAATTGTAATATTCATAAATATTTAGTCCCAAAATGTGGCAACCAAATATACTCTTGTTTGATAATAAAGTTTGCGACTAAATATGATTACTTCTAAAGATGACATTGTAAGTGGAATAAAATATCATTATTACTTAGA